>JAPQWV010000073.1:0-1200000 GCA_027422505.1 Craterostigma plantagineum | reverse complement strand
TTAATTGATTAGTACGTGATTTATGTGTTATTTATGAATCGACATGAACTATGTGACCGTAACGTGCTCTTATATGATTTATGTGTCATGTACGGTATTTTATATAGCATTTCATACATAATAAGGGAGAAACCGTTATGACTGCTACGACTACAGATGGTATGATCGGATGCTACGGCATTGATCCCTACGAATCGGGGGATTTTACAGAGTTCTGTACAGGCAACACATATCCCTACAAATAAGGGATTACGACATGGTTACAGAGTCCCATGCATGGGCGCCGACTGGGCGTACAGTACAGTCTAGCTTGTCTATAACGGGAGTATCAAAATAAATGGGCATATAGAATGACATGTGATCTACGGATCCTATGAATGACAGTTTTATACACAATGATTTTATGACGAAAAAAACGGCATGATTACGATATTGAAGGGAAGAATGACTACTGTTTATTTTATGGTTACTTGTTTTAGTTAACATGTTGCAATCATACTCTGAATCGTTGTCTTCACAGTTGTTGTAGATATTTAGCAGGCTGCATAGGAAGCATCATCATAAAGCATGGATTCAAGGTTGGCCGGCTACGCTCTCCTCCTGCTCCCCTCTGGTTCATCATTAACATATAGCCTAGAAACGGATTTCGACTGTTCTATTTTGTGACTCGTATGATAGGTACATATATGTACATTATTGTGAAAGGAACTAGATCGTATGTACGCGCCCGTTTTTGCTAAAGAAAATGGTTATGGAAATTGCGAAAAATTTTATATGAACATTTTATAGCTGCGTAAAAAGGTAATAGGAAATGGGGCGTTACAAGAGGGTCATCCTCTCGTTGAGCAATTAGCTGTTTCGGGCATACTGTGGATCATCCACTGTCCTTCGAAGATATGCTTGTTGAGGACTTCATGTGGGTTAACTCCACGTCCAGATGTTCCCGATTGGTCTGGAGCGGTCAAGCTGGGAGTGGCCTGAGTAGCCGCTAATGCTACGAGCATTTCAACACTTGCTTCTTCTCCCGAAAGCAAGGGACTTGTAAAGGTCGGAGGATTGGGCAAAGGCGTTCTGATGGTGGGTAGGTTGATTGGGTTTAGAGTTACGGTGCGGTGCATGGTGGTGATTTTGGTTTTGGTTTGTGAGCGGGTAGTGGGTCGTGAGATTTCAGCGACTCCAGCGCTTGTCTGCGTCACACCCAAACCTTTTCCTTGGCCACTCGAAGATGTCCTAGGCCTCTTCTCTCCCTCATGATGATCCTGATCGTCAGGATCGTCATGTCGACGTCTTGAGCGGGAGCTTTGGCCTCGGCAGGATTGAGTAGGAGGCTCAAGATGATCCACCAGACGCCTGTAGAGTGATTCTTCCTGAGGCGTCCGGGTGGGAAGGCTTATGAGGCGGGCGAGTAGAATATCATGGAATTCGGTGATGGGTATGGTGTATGGGTTGACGAGGATGGATGAGTTTATGAGAGGGTCGGTGGGTGTGGCTTGTGGGGGGTATGAGGTTTGTTTGTGATGAAGGGCCCTCTGAGACGGGTGCTTTCCCGGTGTCATGGCAGGACGTCTCGAGATGGCTGCCAGCACTCTCTCCATCATTTTGTCTTTAAGGGATTTGATGACTGCAGATAGGGCTGCTTGGAACTGCGCTTCAGTCACAAACGGGACAGACGCCTCCAATGTTGATGGACCAGGACGATTGATGTCGCCTGTTAACAACCCTTGAGTGATCACCGTCTCAATGGTTGGCTCATCGTCACTTGAGGTTGTAACGGGTTGAGACTTCCACCCAATCATCGATTTGAATCTAGAAGATTCACATCTAAGGGTGTTGTTGCAAGATTTAACTGAACTTGCGTATCAGACCTTTGGAGGTCATGGCCGGTAGTAGGTGGTGTCTGAACCTCGGCCACGACTGACGCAAAGGGGTCGGGCTGCGGCTCAAAATTGAGCAATGAAGGATCTTCAGCCCTTGGAGAGGGAACTGGCGTCGGGTCTGATGTAAGAGTGATAGCGTGGGAGACGGGCTCGGTGGATAGAAGTGGACGTATGGGAGGACGTTTTATCAATCGAATCTCCTCTTCTGACTCAGTTTCCGATGGGTTGGTCGTGTGAGGTGATAGTTCACGATCAACATCCTCACGAGCTTGTTCAGTCACTAGAGACTCATTGAGTTGAATCATCAAGATCAGAGCCTCGATCTCAGGCATTGTAGCCTGTTGAAGTGGGTTGTGCCCCATTTCTGCTTCGGGCTGTGCTTCCTGTTGAAGGATCTCCACAATAGATCCTTGAAACACTCTTACAATGATGGGCACTTCAGCTTCGAGAGCTTGATTTGGAGCTTCGAGTTCCAACTCACATGGCACTTGGTAAATCAAAATGGCATCTGGATCGTGCATTGGATCATCTTGAGTTGGAGGCTCCAGTTCGAGTTCCTGAGCTACTCGATCAATAAGTTCAGCTTCAGGACTCTGATGTGGGTGTGGAGGGCTCACTTTGAAATCTACCGGGGGCCCTCTAATCATTGCTTCTGTCAGATGATTTTTCCGACAATATAGTCTATACACGTCTCCCGAGGGGTCAACGAGACGGAGTAGCTCAAACGGTATTGCCATCGATGGTCGATCAAGATCTATCAGTCTGGCATTGTGAAATAACTTGAGCTTGGGCGGCTGGTAGTTCCCACCAGGAGGCAGGTGGGGAACGTTCTCATGCATCTCCATGTATTAAGCAATAAGCACTGAGAATCACCTGGCATAAGGCACATTCTTCAATCGACTTTCTCGTTTTGCCTGATCTGGTCGGCAAGATCATTCCAGATTAACTGAGTGAAGTCGTATTTCCTAGAGAATGCTATTCCATGAAAGACGCACAAAATGTCGCCATTGCCCTTGTCAAATCCTACGTGCTTTGGCGTAGACACTTGTTTACGATCCCAAACAGTGTCTTCCAATGGTGAGGGATGTCGTTGCTCTGAACTTGAGAAAGTTTGACGAGCAGCGGTTGATATCCCATTTGCAGGAAGTCTTGCACCATTACTGCATCCGACGGGAGCGGGTCTAGTTCTCACTATGGGGCAAGTCCAAAACCATGCCGAATTGGTTCTTGTTCACATATATATGTTGCGTCTCGAGCGACGTGGTGAAGGAGTAAGCTCCATTTACCACGTGGCCGCGAATGCGTCCCCAGACTGCTGGAGGTAGACCATCTGCACTGAGGCAGTCACCGTGAGTGCATGCCATATGGGGTACCTTGAAGGATGGACACTATGATCTCGTCCGGACACCGAAAGATGGTCAGGTCGAGCTGGAAATTCGTGTCCTCAACCGTGAGGTAAAGATTATGGTTGTAAATGTGGTTGTAAACTGGATATTGGTCCATCTGAAAGGGTAAGAAATAATAAAGCTCATTAGTTCAAACATTAAATTGCATCGAAAATTTATTTTATCAAACCAAAGGAGTCTATCGATTCATAGCAGTTTGATAAAATTTTGGAATTTGAAATATGTATGTTGCACATAGTTATACGAAGTGAATATTAAAGACATGATGAAATTTCGACATTCACACAAAGGCATATAAAGTTTCTGTCGAAAATATTCAAGTGTTGAACACACTATTCACTCTAAGAAATTTTTCCCTCGGAAATCTAAATTATCAATTTTAATTTCCTAAGTATGAATTTTGAGTTCAAGTCTCATTTTAGAAATTTCGATCGAGAAATTTTATTTATTACATATGCTACAGTGTAAAAGACTTAGAAGAATTTACTAAGTGTTGAGTGTGTTACGACGCACCGTAGCCGAGAAATTTTACGATCGAGAAATGTTCCGTGTAAATTTACGATCGATAAAATTGAATTTCGAGTAAATTTACGATTGATAAAATTGAATTCGAGTAAAAGTGAATAAAATTTTTCGTTACGAAATTTGACGAGCGTGAAATAATTTTGGATCCTAAACTAGTTTCTCGCTGCGAAGTTTGTCGATTGAGAAATTAGTCAACAAAAGACTAAGTCAATCACCGAGAAAACTAACGATCGGGCAAAATCATCGCTGCGTATTCTACGATAGAGAAAGTTTGCGTCGAAAAAATTGAATTTTGTCGCCGCTAAAATTTGCGATCGAAATACAATGGAATCAAAAATTTAATATGCGATAGTAAGTTTTGCGCTCGTAATTGATTTGCATCTATTTTACCTATTCCATACGTAAATTGCTTCGCTTGCATAAAATAAAAATTTGATTTCTCGATGGTAAGTATATATGTTTCGATCTACGTCATCTATTGTATCTACTAAATCAAAATTTTGCGATCAAATATCTTTTTCGATGCAAACAGTAAGTTGAAATCCAATTAGCACTGTTTGCGAGCGAGAAAGTTCTTCGACGGCGTTAAACATTCAAAACCAAATTTTAGTCGAACATTCGATTTCAACTTTAAAACGCAGATAATCAAAATTTTATACTATCAGAATGATCGAAAACACAAAACCTATCATAAACTGCAGAAATCGAACCAGATAAACATATTTAAATGGCTAAGATTCGGCAAAATAGCGTATGGGTTTTCACAGTTTTTATAGAATCGAAAATCTAACACAGATTCAAGCGAAACATACAAAATGTAGAAGCGAACAGAGATTAAAGTCACCTAATAGACGTTGATTCTACCTTAGAAAGATGAAAATCTTGTTAAAAATTTAGAGAGATGAGTAGATTTTGAAATCCGTCTTTGCAGTAGGGTTTTTCGCCCGAAAAGTTTTGTCAACGATGTAATCTAGAGTTTTGGAATTTTATGCGTTGACTGCAAACAGTAGCCTTTTCTAATTGGGCTGATTGGACGTTGTCGAAACTAAGACAGATCAGGGCCAAAACTGTTTACGTTCGAGAAACTGTCGATCGAAAATGAACTTTTCTATACACCAGTTTCTCGATTGTAAGTGTTTCTGAGTTTTTATTATTGGATTGACCCCTATTGAAACTAAAAACCACATAATTTATCCCCCTAAATATGAAAAGAAATGCATTTAACTTCCTGTAATTCTGACTTGCTCCAAAGTCGAATTTTGAATATCTGCAATACTTAGAGCAAAAATGTCGAGAAAATTAGAGTTAATTAGGAAGCAATTATTTTAATTAGGCTCCTCCTGAGTTGTTATACCAATGTCGTGAGCTTCGGATCATGAAGAGTTGTGAAGTCCTTCTCATAGAAGTGTGTTGTAACAAGGAAAATCAAATAGAAAATTTCTGCAACACTTAGAGAAAGAGACCTAAAAAATACTTGGAGCTCAAGACATATTATTTTGTAAATGCTGCCCCTCAACTAATGCACCTAAATTGATATATCATGCAAACACATAAAATCAATCTAAGTCAAAATCCATAAAACAAGCAATTGGTCATTTTAGCCTAGATACATGGTCCCCTAATCATGTATTCAAAATTTTATGCGAGGGTATGAACAATAACAAAAATTTGCATATTATCAATTCAAAGCAAATGCAAAATAAAATTGCATGACATAATGTGCGATTTTCGTATCCTTTTTTAATTTTTATAATATGGGAAAACAAATAAGGAAATTAAGAAAGAAGATCAAGAAAATATTATCATTTAACTATATTATTTGTTATTATTATTATTTTTAATTTTCTTATGAATACTAATACTATTAATAGTAAGGGGTCAGATTATTTTACTTCGATCAATCGTCTCGCCTAAAATTTCATGAGACATTTGAAAGAAAAAATGACGTCATGTCATGTCGTCAAACTAAAGTACTAAGTTTATAGAATGGTCCATTTCGACAACTCTCACTAGGTTCACTCTAGGACTCTATTATTTTTAACTTGGGATTTTATATTTATATCACTCAAGTCAACACAAGCAATTTTATGTCAATGTACCTGTGATCGAGGTGTTTTTAATCATTTCACCTACACGATAGATCGTCGTCTTGGAATCAAAGGGACTTCGTGGAATTAATTTGGCTATAACTTGGAAAGGAATGAAAGATATGGGATTGTGAGCTTTATTTCTTCGTCTTCCATTTTTTGTCTTTTTCTTTTTTCATCGGCATTTATCTTATTTTCATCTCTTTTTTTATCTATTCCCTTTTATGCTCAAGCTGAAGCTCCGCTTCTCCAAGAGGCTATAGGAGATTATCGTAGGCGAAGTTCTTCTTGTTGGTTCTCAGGCCGATACCGCGCTCCTTTTCTCTTATTCCCTAGAGAGGTTTCAGAGATTATCCTTTTGGAAAAGTTCACGGAATTCGTACCAATGCTGCGGTCCTCTTCTCATTTCTCGATATAAGACCGGATTACCGTTGGAGAAGTTCACTTCGAGGTGCTCCTCTTTCCAGCCATTGTGACGAGTGTACAAGGTTATCGACGGTGAAGTTTACATCAGGATCCATGCCACCTTCTAAGAAATTGTGATGTATGTAGTCGGAAGGCAGATTTCTTTGGTCTGCTTTTTGTGCGGAGCAATGCCTTCTTTTGTCATCTTTTCTCCTTTGTTTTTAATTTTCCTCCCCCTCTTTTTCTCGTTTGAACACCCCTCCAAAGAATCGGTTGAAGGCTTGGAATGGTTTCAAATGAAGAAAAGGGAATATGGGATGGCTCAAAGTGGATGACTAGGCGCTAATGTAAGGGATAAAAATTTTATAAGGCCGAGTGGGGAATTACCTAAGTGCCCTTATCATTTTCCTACAATCTAAAGCAAAGCGAGTATGACCAAGAAACACTAGTTAAGACAAGCAATTGATGTGCGACTCGCTCGAGAATAAATCCAAAGGGAAAATTAAAAAGGCTAGAATCCTCACATATGTAAAGTGGCTTTGTGCCTAGTGGAGCAAACTAATGACTTTTAGACACAAGAATGCGACGTAGACTGACAAAATTAAGTAATTAATCAGTCCCATGTCAGGGAAATCTAGTCGTGACCAGATCGAGCATCCTAAAGATATCGTCATTTCCTTCATAGTGTAGGTATATGTATAATATTTTTGGATTTATTATTATTTTTACTATATTATATGTTTACTAAATTTTCATGCAAGATTTTCCAAAGCACATAGAAAAACATTTGAGAGCAGATAGGATCAGGCAAAACACACATCACGGAAGATTCAACATACCTAATTTTCCGGCAAAAAATTGGATGCGTTTTTCATCCAATGCCTTGGTGAAAATGTCGGCTAGTTGATACTCCGGTTCACAAAGTACATATCAATATTGCCTTTTTCTACGTGATCCTTGACAAAGTGATATCTAATGTCTATGTGTTTCGTGCGTGAGTGGTGAACAGGAGTACATGTAATCACAATGACACTTTCGCTATCACTATAAATGCGTATATTATTTAAATTGTACCCATAATCATGGAGCTGAGTCCTCATCAACAGCATTTGAGAGCAACAGCTGGCGGCCGTGACGTATTATGCCTCGGCCTTGATGTTTTTGCTTCTTGGATGACCAGCTGATCGACACGTGGTGTGTGAATGAAAAGTGCGACAAGTAATAATTAAAACGAATACCTAATTACTATCACCGACGTGCAATAGGCGGTGGACCTATCGTTTGTTGTGCAGTAAAGTGAGTAGACGAGTATCGAACACAAGGAATAAATCAAGTACTAGTAGTGACCTATCGACTCGATATTTAGCCTAAACAAAATACGCAGATTGTTTTATGACTTAACCTAACAGATTACTTCTAACTCAACTAGAGATTCAAATAACACGCTTAAAACTGATACGAAGCTTCAGATAATAAAGATGTGCTCGGGATTCGAATCCCGCTAGGTGTTATCGACTAAGACAATAAAATCGTTCCTACGTGATCTTGACTAGATCGCAGTAATTATCCTACCCGCTCGCGAGTTTGCTGTCGCCCTAAACGCTCACGGGGATCTAAGATTCAGTAATTACTAACGTCGATGATAGTGTCACGGCCGTGACCATCTTCATTCCAACTCTCTGCCCAACGTCACGGCCTAGTGCACTATGTGTCACGGCCGTGACACGTGCCTGTTTCCGTCGGTTTTGCTCCGTTTTGCCTCGTTTTTGCTCCGTTTCGCCCGAAACTCGTCCAAAGCTCCTTCAATAACAAAATGAGTGTAAATGTAACGAATAAACACATAAATTGATTGCTAAGCTCTTATTATATCCCAATTAAATACTACGATAAACGCACAAACCTCCCCACACTTAAGCATTTGCTTGTCCTCAAGTAAATGGGAAATCAGATAAGGCATCAAATTAGGATAACGGCACGATTGTTCACAATTTATCATCAAAGCTAGAAAGCACAAATGGAATCAAGCAAACAATCACGGACATTACACTAATGACTTGCACTTGTTGACCTAAACTTCCTTCACTGCTAATCGAGACTCATACCTCGCAAGGATTCACTCAATTCACTCAAGTGTATAGGCAAGCATATGATGAGTAGCTCAATTCGTGCACTAGTCCAACCCCTACCATAAACTTGCAAGTTAATCGCATCTCGACTATTCAAAGTGGCAGGTATAAATCTGAGGGTCTTTTCGGGGAAACGGGTCGAATAATCATGAAGCGATAAGCATAAATAATGAACACTTAATCTTAGAGCTAGGGCACGTGATCAAAAATTATCAAAGAATATAGCATGATCAAACAGACAGTCACACGTCCCAACATAAGACTCGACTTTCTCGCTCCGAAATCCTAGACTTTTCTGCTCGACCCTCTCAACTCAGTTCCCTTTCATTTTCTGCCCTTTCACCTTACTTACGCTCTACTTTTGTGCACTGCCCTTATTCCCTAAAAACATCAAGGTTCGGCTTTTGTCGCAAAGAATACATCGTCACAGCGAATGCCATGTACCTAGGGATACTTATTACCGAGACCTATATCTTGCAAAGGGTTATGGGCAGGCTTATGCAAGGGATCGTGTCATTTCAGAAAACGGTCAAGTAAGGGATGAGTCATTTCACGAATAGCAGAGAAGAACATCAAATCAAACTCTGGAACAGTAACTTTCAAGTTCGACTTCTGCTTTATTCTAATCAACTCAGGCTCATAAAATCTCTGGAGGCTTATTCGGGTTAGTGGCTTCTATAACATACGAGGTACGCAACAAATAGGCTCAGGCTCAACGTGGCTAACTAATGGGGTTCGTCATGGTTAAGAAAATTTTGGCCCTGGACTTGATTCCTAATGCCCTCATCATTTTCACACTCGCACACCAAAACAGTTTCAACACGCATCAGACAGGCAAGTTCTAAAGAGATATAGACTAGGCACGTCACACAACCAAGAAAAATGAGCGTAAGCTCGTCAGGCTCAAACTCTCACACGAAATAGGGTTATGTGTACGAATCTCTTTAAACAGTGCTGTATCTATTCAGGCAGACATGATTCGATCAGTCATGCATATCCTAATTGCTCACAAGAATTCATAATAATGCAAACTAACTCGAGATAATGCGCAAAAATCGTGCCTGAATTCAATAATCCATGCCTTTCAACGAAATTTATAGCTCACAGACACGTCATAAAAAATTAAAATTTTCACGTAAGTTTTCAACCTAAATTCCCCTCCCCACACTTAAGCCGTACGTTGTCCTCAACGTAAAATTTGAATAAACGAAAGGGAAAAGTAGGTGTAAGAGAACGAAACTTCCCTGACGAAAAATGTTGACGTGGTCGTGACTAAACGCGTGATGGTTGTCGTATCGTGACTCGTGATGCCTGACATGACTAAAAGGAAAACTAAACGTAACAGAAAAAAAACATGAATGATAATAATGATAGACATAATAAAAAAAATACTAGATAGATAAAACCTGGGTTGCCTCCCAAGAAGCGCTTCCTTTACCGTCTTTAGCCGGACGTGCTTTCGTTCGCTTAGGGTGGCTGGAAGTCGAGGTACAGCATCTCTTTTTTGCTTAAGTTTCCCTCGCCTGCATCCATACCCTGGAGGTGTCGCCTTTCACCGGGCAGCGGTTTCAACTCTAGTGGCGGTCGCTCCTCGACTGGGCTCTTGTCCTTAACTTCTTCGATGCTCTCGTCGATGACTATGATGGGTTCGTCGATCTCCTCCCCACACTTATCGAATGCCATAATCATGTGCCTATCATGCTCGCTGACTTGTGATAGACCTTGCACGGAAAAGAGAAAATCGTGCTCAAAGACATCTAAGAAATAGCATTTATCATCTTGCTCGTTGCTCTTTTTCATCGAGTCACTCATACTGAACATAACTTTTTCACCGTCTACTGTCACGGTTAATGTTCCATTCCTAACATCTATCATGGTCTCACCTGTAGCTAAGAATGGTCTACCTAGAATTAATGGAACATTTTCATCCTCGTCCATGTCTAAGATCACAAAATCAGCAGGGATAACGAACTTATCGACCTTAACTAGAACATCCTCGATAACACCTAGAGGGTATTTTAATGATCTATCGGCCAGTTGAATATTCATTCTAGTGGGTCGTGGTTCACCTAATCCTAAGGCTTATACATGGAGTACGGCATTAAATTTATACTAGCGCCTAGATCAGCTAAAGCATGCTCAACAACTAAATCACCTATCAGACAAGGAATAGTAAAACTCCCTGGGTCCTTGAGTTTTTTCGGTATCTTGCTCTGGAGTATCGCCGAGCACTCTCCTCGTAGGTATACCGTGGAGACGTGTTCGAGCTTCCGTCGATTCGTCAGCAAGTCCTTCAGGAACTTAACGAAACTGGGCATCTGCGCAATAGCTTCAACAAACGGTAAGTTAATATGTAATTCTTTGCACATACCCACGAATCTGCCAATTATCGCTTCTTCTTTGTCCTTCTTCAACCGTGTTGGATAGGGAATCTTCGGCTGGTAGGGCATCACTAGTAGCCGCTCGTCTCTCTCGCTTTTTCTATTTCGGGTGGAGCCTCCTCCTTTTTAGGTTGAACCTTCTCTTTTTCAGGTGCAGCTCCCCTCAACCGAGCTGGATATGGGATCTTTGGTTGATACGGCTTCACGAATGGTCACGTCTTTCTCTCGTCATCCTTGACCTTCTCGACTCCGTCGCCCTTACTTTCCTCCACTTCTGGCTCGTCGTGGCCCTCGAAATCGACTTTCTCCTTTAAATTTTGGTTGGTGGGAGCTTCTTGTAATCCTCTCCCGCTTCTCAGGATTACCGCATTGCAATACTCCTTGGGGTTTCTCTCGGTGTAGCTCGGGAGTGATCCTTGATTTCGCCCCGCCATTTGCTGTGCTAATTGCCCCACTTGTTGCTCCAACCTCTTGATCGAGGCGTCTGTATTCTGAGCACGGATGTCATTCGCCTCCATGTACTCCTCCATCTTTGTCATTCGGCTTTCGTGGGCTGCGGTTGTGCTGCTGAAATTCATAAGAAGTGCCTTTATCATGTCCTTCATCTCCCTCATGTCGTCGGATCCTCCTCCGGGCGCGTTCTGGTACTGTCGTGGTGGCCCATTTTGGAATCCGGACGGTCGGGGCTGATATCCCGGCGATCCTTGCCCCTGGTTGTTCTGATTTCCATACGCCAAGTTGGAGTGTGCTCGAGATTGGAAGCTTCGCTGGTCACCTTGGTAATTCCCCATGTAATCTACGTGCTCCACCGACTGCCCAAGTTGGCATTCTGAGGTCTCATGGGCTGCGCCACAGATCCCGCACAGTGGTACGTAAGGCGTATGCTGCGATGGTGCGGTGGTCCTCATGGCGTTCACGGGCTGCGTCTGCCCGGTCTTGCGAAGTAGGGCTCCAATCACCGTCTGCAGCTGAGAGTTCGTCGCCGCGATCTGTTGCTGGAGCGCCTCAAATTTAGCATTCGTAGCCGTCTCCTCGCTCACGCCGAACACGCCTGGCGTCTTAATCCTCGTATTACCTCGCATGAAGCTGTTCCTCGAGTAGTCCTCGATTAAATTCCAAGCATTTGTAGCAGAGAGCTTCACGAGACCTCCTCCTGCGGCTCCGTCTAACATGTGAACGGTCTGGTCGTTGAGCCCCTCGTGAAATCGGTTGATCTGAGATGCCTTCGACATCCGTATTGTGGGCACCTCTTCAGTAGCGCTTTATAACGCTCCCATACCTCGTAGAGATTTTCTGAGTCCTTCTGGTGGAATAGGGAGATCTCTGTCTTTAACCTTAGCACCTTCGTCAGCGGGAAATAGTGGCCGATAAACGCGGCTCGCAGCTCCTCCCATGTAGTGATTGAGCGAGGTGGCAACATCTCCAGCCAGTCCTTCGCTCTGAACTTCAGGGAGAACGGGAATAGCATCAGCTTGATCGCATCGCCCGAGACCCCGTTGATCTTGATGGTGTCAATCACCGTCAGAAAAGCTTTCAGATGGGAGTAGGGATCGTCATCGGGATTGCCCTCAAACTGGACTGTCTGGAAGATCATCTGAAGCCAAGAGTGCTTCAGCTCGAAATTGTTGTTCTCGATCGGTGGGATGACAATCGCCGACTCAGTATTGCCTAGCGCGTCATTCCTAAGGAGATCCTGTAGTGATGGCTCCTCCTCGTGGACGGGTACTCTATGGTCCGCCATATCTACTTCTGTATCTAGACTAAAAGAAATCGACTCGTAAAAGAAATAACGAAAATAACAATAACTAGAAGAACAAACGCCAACAGTAATAAAGAAAAGAAAAGGAAAACTTCAAATAAAAATGGCTAAATTACCGAACTACGGTGTTCCTAATATCAATTTATTCCCCTGCAACGGCGCCAAAAACTTGATCGACACGTGGTGTGTGAATGAAAAGTGCGACAAGTAATAATTAAAACGAATACCTAATTACTATCACCGACGTGCGATAGGCAGTGGACCTATCGTTTGTAGTGCAGTAAAGTGAGTAGACGAGTATCGAACACAAGGAATAAATCAAGTACTAGTAGTGACCTATCGACTCGATATTTAGCCTAAACAAAATACGCAGATTGTTTTATGACTTAACCTAACAGATTACTTCTAACTCAACTAGAGATTCAAATAACACGCTTAAAACTGATACGAAGCTTCAGATAATAAAGATGTGCTCGGGATTCGAATCCCGCTAGGTGTTATCGACTAAGACAATAAAATCGTTCCTACATGATCTTGACTAGATCGCAGTAATTATCCTACCCGCTCGCGAGTTTGCTGTCGACCTAAATGCTCGCGGGGATCTAAGATTCAGTAATTACTAACGGCGAGGATCGAGTATTTGCTTTCGCCCTATACTCGATTCCTATCTTCTACGAAGGGCCTAAACGTTGTTTAGCTGTCGCCCTAAACGTTTTTCCATACGATTACTTTAACACACATATTAAAGCAACGAAACAAATTCATAGAATGATAAATAGTCAAAACACATAGTCACGATAATTATAAATCTTAACTACGAATCATCCTAGCATTCATCTAATCCCAAACACAAAGGGGAATTAGCTACGCATAATAGACGGGAAAACAACGAAAGAAATAAGGAATAAAGGCGAAGAATTCATATTCTTGATATCCGGATGATCTGCGATGGAAGCGTCGATGATTCTTCGTTCTTCGTTCAATTGGGCATGATTTCGTTGATGATCCGTCTCTTGCACTCCGGGACGCGATTCTGTGTTCTTATGTGCTATTTTTCGTCTCTAGAGGGATTAGTGTTGATCTCTGGTCGGTTGTGTCCTTTCTGGGTCGAAGTTGGGCTTTTTATAGTGAAATTCGACACTGGCACGGCCTGGGACAAGACAGGTCACGGCCGTGACACTCTCGGGGTGAAAATTGAGCTCACTGCCACTCGTCACGGCCTGGTGCAGCAGTGTCACGGCCGTGACCTACTCAACAGCTTTGCGGCAGTTTCGTATTTCTCTCGGATGGAGGGGTAAACGATGTCCGATTGACCTGAAATTTTAACCATAGATAGAAGACTCGCCAATATTGATTCTGACCAAAGGGATTCTCAATCCGATATCTGGATTGAGAAATATGAATTTTCTAATATTGATGCTCCTATGGGTCACGGCCTGGTGCAATAAGTGTCACGGCCGTGACCATCTTCATTCCAACTCTCTGCCCAACGTCACGGCCTAGTGCACTATGTGTCACGGCCGTGACACATGCCTGTTTCCGTCGTTTTTGCTCCGTTTTGCCTCGTTTTCGCTCCGTTTCGCCCGAAACTCGTCCAAAGCTCCTTCAATAACAAAATGAGTGTAAATGTAACGAATAAACACATAAATTGATTGCTAAGCTCTTATTATATCCCAATTAAATACTACGATAAATGCATTGAAATGCGTTTATCACCAGCAGACCAGCTTTTTGCCTAGAAATTGAGCACCACCGATGTACTTTTCCTGTCCATTCGGAAAATCAGCGTCAGTGTAGCCGATAAATTTAAAGTTCGTACCTTTAGGATACCACAACCCGAAGGTATATGTGCCCTTGAGGTCGCTCAAGATCCGCTTCGCCGCAAGCATGTGAGATTCCTTGGGATCGGCTTGGAAACGGGCGCATAAACAGGTGGCAAACATGATGTCCAACCGGCTTGAGGTGAGATAGAAAAGAGACCCAATGATGCTGCGATAAAGTGTGATGTCGATCGCTTTTCCAGTGGGATCCGCATCCAACTTGCTGTTTGTTGACATAGGAGTGCTGAGAGGCTTGCTCTGATCTTGATGGTATTTCTTCAGAATATCTTTGATGTATTTCGTCTGACTGATGAAAATTCCATCGTCGAGCTGCCTGACTTGAAGGCCTAAGAAGAACTGCATCTCTCCCATGTGACTAATTTCAAACTTGCTCTTCATTAAATCTCCAAACCTCTTGCAAAGCCGTGGATTTGTTGATCTGCAGATGATGCCGTTTACGTAAACTTGGAAGACCATCAAGTCGTTGTCTTGCCATTTGATGAAGAGTGTCGTATCGATCGTTCCTCGGATGAATCCAGACCTTACGAGGAATTCACTCAAGACATCATACCAAGCACGTGGGGCTTGTTTTAGTCCGTAGAGGGCTTTATCCAATCGATAGACATGATCAGGATGTTCTAGATCAATGAAGCCTTCTGGCTGAGCGACATAGACTTCCTCCTTTAACACACCATTGAGAACGGCAGTCTTAACGTTCATTTGGTAGACTTTGAAGTCCTTATGGGCCGCATAAGCCAAGAAAAGGCGGATGGCTTCGATTCGGGCAATAGGAGCGTACTTATCGTCATAGTCAATGCCTTCCTGTTGATTGTAGCCCTTCGCAACCAATCTTGCTTTATTCCGGATCACTTCTTCATCTTAATTCTTTCTGTTCTTGAATACCTATTTCGTCCCGATGTGGTTTTCCCATGCGGACGGGGTACTAATGTCCACACTTGAAGCGTTCGAATGGTTGATCTCGTCTTGCATCGCAATTACCCAATCCGTGTCCTTAAGTGCATCTGCTACCTTGATTGGCTTGTTTTGCCTTAAGAAGCAACTGAATAGTCCTTTCTGATCTCTTGTCCTTACTCCACTCGAAGGATCACCAATTATCTGATCAACCTGATGTGCTCGAGTCCACTTACGCTCATGAGGCAAAGCCGAGCCAGAAGCATCAACCATTTGAGGAGCGAGTTCTCCAATGATCTGAGGCTGTTCAACTAGTTAAGGCAAATTATTTTCAGCACTTGAGTTGAACGACTCTGATGACATTTCCTCAACTTCCATGGTTGGGTCTTCAGCATTCCGAGGTAATTCTGAATCGGGTGACGTGAGGACATTTGAAGAAATTGGTATATCAGCTTCATCTTGGGGAGGTTCCACGGTAGGTGTGGTAGTAATGTTGTTCGGCCGATATATCTGCTCAAGACGCGAGTCCAAGTTTTAAGCAAATCTCATATCTTCTTCTGACGTTGAATCCTGAGTTGTTTCCATTATTGTTGGTCTTGTGCCAACACACCAGTAAGCATGGGTACTAAACTGTCGTATTCAGAAACCATCTAGTTAGGCACGGGTCCTAAAGTGAGATGAACATGAGCCATCAGGTTGGGCACGGGTCCTGGATTGATGTGCCTAGAAGCCATATCTGCCACTTCTTGGAAAGTGACATTGTAGCTTTCTTTGATTGTTCGGTTGGACTTGATGTATACTCTGTACGCCATAGAAGTTGAGAATACCCGACGAAAGTTGCTTCGAATGCTTTAGGGTCAAACTTAGCACGTTGCTCTCTATCGTTCGCCATAAAGCACTTGCATCCGAAGACCTTGAAGAAGGAAATATTGGGTACCCACTTGTTAATGATCTCGTATGGGGTCTTATCCAAGTACTTGTGAACTACCGTCCTGTTTTGAGTGAGACAGGCGGTATTTACTGCTTCAGCCCAAAGGAAGTGTGGAAGGCCGGAGTGGATGAGCATCGTACGCGCGGCTTCCACTAGAGTCCTATTTTTTCGTTCTACTACCCCGTTCTGTTGAGGTGTCTTGGTGGCTGAGAATTGCTGACTAATCCCAAGTTTCTGATAAAGGTCACTAAGGTATTTGTTCTTAAACTCATTACCGTTGTCCGTTCGAATGACTTGGATAGCAATTTGCAGCAAATTCTGAGTAGAGTTCACAAAATTTACGATCAAGTCCCCTTTCTCATCTTTAGTTCAGAGGACTTCGTCCATGTGTACCGAGAAAAGTCATCGACAATAACTAGCATGTACTTACGTCCGTTGATACTCCGTGTCTGCATCAGTCCACAGAGGTCCATGTGTAGTACTTCCAGAGGACGTGAAGTAGAGGCAACCGGTTTAACATGATGAGACACTCGCTTCATTTTTCCTAGTTGACACGCCGAACATTGATGCTCTTTTTGTAGTGTTATGGTTGGTAAATCGTGAATCAACTTCTTCATTGAGAGGCGTTGAAGAGCTTTGATATTGAGATGAGACAGTCGTTGATGCCATAAGCTGTTCCTCTGAATTGTAATCTGGGAGATGAGGCAAACAGCTGTCGAGGTCCACACGGACGTCAGGTTGATCGTGTAAAGATTTGATTTTCGAAGTCATTGGAGGAGTTCTTTGTCCTGATCAATATTCTGCACCGGTCAGCATGGAAGACCACCTGGAATCCTTTGTTGTAGAACTGGCCTGTTGAACAAGTTATGGCAGGGCTCTCGACGTATGAGACATCCCTAACTATTAGATTTTCCAAAATGAGTTCGCCGAAGCCAAGAATTGGAGCAGAATTATTATTTCCAAATCCGACTTTTCCTTGAAATCGATCTTGATAGTTGCTCTGCACCTCTTGATTTCCCGTCATGTGTGTGGAGCAACCCGAGTCAAGGTACCACACATGATGGATCTGCAAAAACAATTTAGGGAGATTTAGATACCCACTTAAAAATGGGTCCTCTTAGATTAGCAGATGTAGATTTTGTTTCAGCTATGATTCCCAAAATATTACTAGTAGAAGCCTTAGCAACCCAAGCACTTTCGTAGAAGTTGATTTGGGTTTTGCCTTACTAGGAGACTTGGCCTTTTCAGTTGTTGTCTTCCTTGGCGGAGATTTGGGAACCCATTTGGGTGGAACCTGGCAGGGAAGAGTAAACGCTTTGTTAGGCTTGATCGAAGAAAATATCTTTTTATTTGATAGTCTCCTAAGGTGTTTGAGGGATTGGATCTTTACAGGATACATTAGTTGAGAACATGCATGAATAGCACTTTATGCCTTCTTAATGGCTGGATCTTATTTCCTACGAGTCTTCCTATAGTTTCTAAGGTGTTTGAAGATGAGCCTATTTCAATATTAGTGGTTCTAAAAGTGATAGGTTCTAAGGAGCAAGTAGAAACAATTATTTTTAAGGTGTGAAATGGCTCTTTTATTTCTACGAGTGTCTTTTCTTTTTACAGAAGGAGAAGATGCATTTGAAGCTTTGACATTTGGAGACTCCTTTTTAAACTCTAAACTAGACACTCTCGCCTTTGATTTCTCTAGCTCAGGTATTACGCTCTATGTAGACGTAGTAAACACAATGTTAGAGTTACTATTTTTCACAATTTTATTTTTAGATTTTTTAACGTTAGAAGGCGATTTTTCTTTCTTCAAGCTTTTCATAGTTATAGTTTCATTTGAGGGTAATGCGTGAGAAATGGATTGGGAGACAGAGGAAGCTTTGATATTTTCCATCTCATTTAGGAACCGTTTCTTTTTCTAATTAACCCTTCTATTTTCCTAACAATAGGGGGTATATAGAGAGAAGTTTCAGAATGTTGAGTTTGTGCTTCCTCGGGTTTAGAACGATCTTCTGAAAGTAATGACGTTCACAGTTTGACTGCTTTACTCGAAGTTCAGGAAGTATTGGGAAAAAATCCCAATAGTTCACAGTTTGACTGCTTTGCGCGACCCTAGTTGCGGTTTGGACACGGTTGATATTTTTTCGATTATTACGCTCAGTTTCTTGGAAAGACGTTGACGACCAAAATGCGTCAATTCACGATTCTCTCCAAGAATTTTTTCTTTTTATGCAACTGAGCAGGGACACAGTGTTGACCCACCCATACCAGCGAGCGAAGCCGGATCGTCGGAAGGACTTGGCGGCGCAATGGGACTACTACGGGCACAAAAGACGAAACGTAAAACGTGTGCGTCGGGGTCGAACACAAACGAGATCCAACTCTACTTGACCATAACTCCAGACTCCTGAAGACTTCGACGTTTTGGAATGGTGGAGGTCGAACACGACATGTTATCAGACCCTATCCGCCATCACTCCACTAGCTGTGCAAGCGTCTAATGTCACCTCTCGAGTCCGCCTGCTATACATCCGACCAAATTATCAGAGATCGACGCGCGAGCCTTAGCCCGACTTCGCTTGCAATGCTAACATTATTGAAGGATTGGTATTTGGTCGAATCGAAGAACTGAAGGGAGAATGCCATCGACGAGTTCTGTTCTTCCAGTTCGGACGAAGGTGAAGAGGCCTCGAACATAATTTTAATTAATAGTCAAGTCAAATAAATTGTAATTTTTTACTTTTTTTATTTTGTTTTTCGAATAATTTTTTCTTTTGTAATTTATTTCTTCGTAAGTTTTAAAAAAGTTTGTTTTTATTTTTTGTAATTTTTTTCTTGTTTTGTAATTTTTTTCAAATTTTCGGAACTTTTGTTAAGTCCAAAAAAATTTGAACATTGTTTCTAAGTTAAAAAACATAAATGGGACGAACCGTAATCGGACCATTGACGGCCTGTGGTTCAGCTCCGTGGTTTCGGTCCCGTACCGGGAAAATGGTCCCAAAACCGGAACCGAAACTGGAACCGACGAAATCGGACTATAGCGGAACCGTTTGAATCGGAACCGGCGGAACTGGAACCGTCGTAATTCGTCCACCCGGCCCATTACCACGTTTAAATCACAAGTTTAAATCACGTGATTGTCGTGTTTGTAGGATCTTGGAGTGGGTCCCGTGAACTTGGAGGATTTAGTCTCATTGGAAGCTGACATTGATGCTCTGATTCTATGGAGACAGTACTTAGTCGGAGTTTCGAAACAAGGATGGCGTTGTGTAGGGATACGTACAGACGAAAAAAGAAGAAGAATTCGTTGTGGAATTTGATGCCACAGTTTTTAAAACTTCAAGACTTCTCTTACTATTTAAGCTAAGTGACTATTAAGAACTATTTATTGTTGGCATAATAAAATAATCACATAGCACATGGTTTCTCACATAGCACATGGTTTCTCAAAACAAGCTACGTGGTATATTTGTTTTATTATGGACAAATTAGAAGCCATAGTGGGTGATGAAAGCAATGACGTTTAATGTCATTTGCATTGCCTATATAAAGGGGGTGTTAGTTCATTCGTAGTACACACTTGAAAAGAAAGATATCCCACATAATAAGATTAGAGAGAAGAAAAAGAGAGGCGGAGAGAAAATAAAATATTGGATTTGTTTGGTATTTACTCCGACTATAAAGAAATATAGTGAGTGTTTTCTCCTTTATATATTGAGAGGTTGTAAACCATGTTTTTACCTCAGTAATAAAATTTCTACTTCGCCCATGGTTTTACCCCGATCAAAAAAGGCTTTCCTCGTAAATTCCCGTGTCCATTTTATCATCACAGTTATTTCCAATATTATTACGAAGTGGTATCAGAGCCTGCCCTAATTGATATTTTGATTATGTTCTGTGATTGCAGCTTTATCTGATCTTCCCCATCAAAAAATATACTCAAAAAGGTTTATCGTTGCGGAAGAGTTTTTTGGCAAGTCGTGGCAATAGACTGTGTAAGTAAGTTCTGTCTAGGTGACTGGTGTCAAGCGAGACCATTGTGACCCCACCAGAAAAAAATATTTTGAGCTTTGGGCTGAAGAATAATATTAAGCCTTTTAGATATTGGGCTTAATTTGTTTGTCTACAAACAATAATATTAAGCCTTTATTTGATATTAGGCTTAATTTATTTTTTAACTGATAATACTGTTAAGCCATTAATAGATATTGGGCTTAATATATTTATTGGCCCAACTTATAACACAAGGGTAAAAATGGTATTTTATTTTTGAATTTTCAAAATTAACAAAAAAATATTTATCTCTTGATTCATGAGAAATGCAAAATGCCAAAGTGTTGTTTTCTCATCTTTGAATTTTTGTATTAAAAATATTTTTAAGCTAAATTAAGCTTTAGTGAATTTTTCAAAGGTAGGCCATTATGTTTCGACATAATTATTTTGTATTGTAGAAATCATTTTCAAAGGTTGAAAATATCTATCTGGGAATTTACTTAATAGGGAATTTGGTCTAGAAAGCCGGTCGCTATCCTTCTGCAAATTATCTGATCAGTGCTATTTGGCCGGACTGTTGAACGACGATAGCGAGGGGGAAAATAGCAGCTCAAAAATGAAATTGAGAAATTCAACGGGAGAAACTACTCACTGTGGATTAATACAATTTTACTCAAGGAAAATTATCTGGAGACAATTGCTGGTAGATCAACAACAATTACATGTGGTTCCAAATCGAAGAAGATAGACGAGAGGGCCATCGCCAATATTCATCTGACATTAGCAGATGGCATATTATCAAGTGTCGAAGAGAAAACTAGTGCGAAAGCAATCCGGGACTATCTTGAGAAGTTGTATCAAGTCAAGCCACTCCATAGCCGAACTTTCCTGAAATGAAAATTATACCATCTACGAATGGAAGAATCTTCTTCAGTGACCGAGCAAATCAACAAGTTGAATACTCTGTTTTCCTAACTTAAAGACTTGGACTACAAAATAGAGCCAAGTGAACGTGATGAGCTTTTACTGCAAAGCCTGCCAGACTCCTACGACCAACTCGTCATCAATCTGAGCAACAACCAAGTTGCGGGAAAACTTATCTTCGATAATATTGCAGTTGCGGTTCTCTAAGAAGAAATTCGGTGAAATAACAAAGAACACAAGTTGATAATGTCCCAACAGGCAGAGGCATTGACAGTGACGAGGGCAAATCAGGAGCTCGTGGTCCAAACATGAGCTGAAAACGAACAAGACCCGAAGTCCAAGTGGGATAAAAAATGACAAAGCCCTTGTTACAACAAATAAGAAGGCTATAAGATGTTACCATCGTGGCAAGAAAGGTCATCTGAAGAAAGACTGTTGGCTCTAAACAAAAATCCCAATGCCCAAGGAAATGCCGCCAACACTACCGACTATGGAACTGCCTTGGTGTGTGAAGCGGCAACCACTATTGATGAAAAAGGAAGATTCAACGTGTGGCTCATTGACTCAGCAGGTACTTTTCACATGGCTTCTTAAAAGGAATTGTTTCATCAATACGAACCAAGTGCTAAAGATTGTCAGGGTGGGTATGGTCCAAAATAAAAATGTACGACGACACTGTGCGTTCCATTCTTGTTGTGCGACATGTGGAGGGCATGAAGAAAAATATGTTGTCCGTGGGGCAACTTGATGATCTTGGTTTCAAAATTGAATTGAAGAATAAGATCATGAAGGTTTCCAAAGGAGCTGTGGTGGTGATGAAGGGAGAAAAGATAGCTGCAAATTTATACATAGTGAAGGGAGATACTCTGCAAGAAGGGCAGGCATCCGTTACTACGACAAGTTCAAGCGAAGAAGTCTCCAATGACTTGGCATAAGAAACTTGGTCATATGTCTGAATAAGGCATGAAAATTCTTGCTCAATTGATTCTAGTTCCTGGTCTCACGACTGTGACGCCAATATTATGCGAGTATTGTATTGTGAGCAAGCAGCATCGCCATAAGTTCTCCTCATTGAATTCTAGAAACAAAGAAATTCTAGAATTGATCCACTATGATGTATGGAAAGCACTAATGCCATCTCTGGGAAGAGCCAACTAACTCGTATAATTCATGACTACTCTAAGAGATGCTGGGTGTACCCAATCAAGAAGAAGGACGACGTATTTTCTATCTTCAAAACATACAAAAGCGCGAGTTGAACTTGAATAGGGCAGAAAACTCGAGTGTCTCCTGTCAGAGAATGGAGGAGAACTGGCAACGAATTCTCCAAATTCTGCAAAGAATAGAGTGGCAGAGCAGTTGAATAGAACCCAGTTGGAAAGAACAAGTGCTATGTTGAGAACTACTGGTCTGGAAAATAAATTTTGGGCGAAAGCGGTCTGTACTGCATGCTTGGTGAATCGGGCCCCATGTACTGCTATAGAGATGCGCACAGCGATGTAAATGTGAATAGGTGCACCTGCAGACTATTCAAACCTCCATCAATTTGGAAGTTCAACATACGCAATGTACCACAACCAAGAAACGGCAAAGTTGGATCCAAAGTCCAGGAAATGCCTATTCTTGGGGTATGCAAATAGAGTGGGGAATCGCTTGTATTACTGGATCTCACCGACCATAAAGTGATTATCAGTATAAATGTTATCTTCCTAGAAGATAGTGATGGGGAGCAAGTCGAAAATGATAGCAGTTCAAAAGGCGTGAGAAAGACTACACCGATGAAAAGAAAATTGGAGCAATGTAATTCTTCTGAAGATGAATCGGCGCACGAAGAGCTCAACCCAGTCAAAATCTGAAGTATCGGATCTCTGGCGGTCATCACGCGAGCGTAAGCCGTCTAGTTGGCACTCGGATTACGAGATAGAAAGCAATCTTGCATACTGTTTTCTAATTGAGGATGGAGAGCCAACCACTTTCCAAGAAGCATTGAATAATTCAGATGCTAGTCAGTGGATTTTAGCAATGCAAGAGGAAATGGAAGCTCTCTATAAAAATAAGACGTGTGAGTTGTCCCAATGAAGAAAACCCATTGGCAACAAATGGGTGTACAAAATCAAATGGAATGGTGATGACCAGGTAAAGTGATACTGTGCTAAACTGGTTGCAAGGGTATATGATCAGAAAGAAAGGATTGACTTCAACGAAATTTTCTCACCGGTGGTTCGACTTCCAACAGTCAGGTGGTCTTATCAATGTGTGCTACATTCGACTTGTATCTTGAGCAGATGGATGTTAAAATAGTTTTTCTCCATGATGGCCTGGATGAAGAAATATATATGCTTCAACCAGAAGATTTCGATGAACAAGGAAAAGAAGATCTGGTTTGCAAGTTGATCAAATTTCTCTACGGGCTCAAACAAGCACCTCGATGCTGGTACAAAAGATTGACTCCTACATAATGTGTCTTGGCTAAACAGGCGATATTCAGATCCTTGTGCGTATTTCAAGAGATTTGGTGATGACAATTTCACCATGTTGTTGTACATCGACGATATGCTGGTAGCATGACCCAATAAAGGTCGTATCGCCAACTTGAAGACACAACTAGCTAGTGAATTTAAAACGAAGGACTTTGAACCAGCAAACAAAATTCTTAGTGTGCAAATATCTCGATACAGAAGCAAGCGGAAGATTTGGATTTCCCAACGTATTATTTGAAGAAAATCTTGCGAATGTTCAACATGCAAGATAACAAGCCAATATCTACGCCTCTTGCTGCTAATTTCAAGCTATCCTCCGAGATGTGTCCTACCGATGAAGAAGGGAGGGTAATATGTCTCGGCTGCCATATGCATCAGCGACAAGAAGTCTAATATTCGCAATGATCAGTACCACACCAGATATTGCCCATGCAGTGGGAGTTGTTTGCCGATACATGTCCAACCTTAGCTGGGAGCATTGAAGTGCTGTTAAGAGGATTCTCAGATACAAAGGAACCTATGATCTCGCATTATGTTACGGAGGTACTAATGTTATTGTTCATGGTTCGTTGATGCAGAATATGCAGGTGAACTTGATAAAGTAGTCCACAATAGGATATGTGTTTCTTGCTGGCGGAGCCGTAAGCTGGGTTTCAAAACCGCAGTCTATTGTTGTAACATCAACAACGGATGCAGAATATGTCGCTGCTACGCAAGCTAGTAAAGAGACAATATGGTTGAAGATGTTGCTAGAAGAACTCGGCCACAAACAGGAGAATATTGTTCCCTATTGTGATAGCAAGAGTGTGTTACATCTTGCAAGAAATCCAGCATATCATTCAAGAACCAAACACATCCGGGGAAATACAACTTTGTTCGTGAACAAGTGGAAGAGGGACAGTGGACATGAAAAAAAGTTCACACTGCGGATAATTTGGCAGACTACATGACCAAGGCAATTACTGTAGACTAATGTGGTGTCGTTCCTCCTGTGGATCGACCGAACATAAGTACCATGCAATGGCGAGCTAGAAGAATGGTGTGAAGATCTTATTAGACTTCAATAAAATCTTCAAGTGGAAGATTGTTGGCATAATAAAATCATCATATAGCACATGGTTTCTCATATAGCACATGGTTTTTGGAAACATATGGTATTTTGTTTTTATTATGGACAGCTAATTAGAAGCCATACGTGGGTGATGAAAGCAACGTCGTTTAATGTCTGCATTGCGTATGTAAAGGGAATGTTACTTCATTCGTAGTACCCACCCCAGAAGAAAGATATCCCACATAATAAGTATTAGAGAGAAGAAAAAGAGAGGTAGCGAGAAAATAAAATTTTCTTTGGTTTGCTCCGACTATAAAGAGATATGGTGAGTGTTTTCTCCTTTACAGATTGAGAGGTTGTAGACCCTATTTTACTCCAGTAATAAAATTTCTACCTCGCCTGTGCTTTTTTTACCCGATCAAAAAGGAGTTTTCAACGTAAATTCCCGTGTCCATTTATCATCACAGATATTTCCAATATTTTTACGCTGTCCATTTCACAACATTTATCACTATATTATTTGAACACCCGTAAAACTAGTTACAAATTTAGAATATCAAGATGATGATAAGCTTAAGGGAGATACATATTTGAGTAATAAAGTATCAACTTTATTTCATGGTGAAATATTATTACTATAGTTTCGTTTGAAGATAGATGTCTCTTCTTTGCCTGTCCTCACCTTCAAGGTCTGAGACTGAACTTAGTGAAACAATACCATCTTCGGACTTCTGTTGACTAAAAGAGGTAAACTATGTTACATAAACATTAAATTTATAGAGGTAATCCCTTATACTACCTCAAAGTTCCGTGCATCTATCGAGTTACAAATACAGTACACTATTATTATTTCTTTAATTTCAACTACGAGGAATAATGACAAGAATCTAATATGCAGTGACTTTGACCAATTACACCAGATAGAAAGATGAAGCAGTTAACCACAAAGATAAAGTACAAAGTGTTGAGAATGAAGTGAGCCAAAAGCTCAAGGAAGATGTGATGATGATCCTAGCTAGAGCGGAAATTATCGAAGCAAAGGCTGAAAAATGGGTTGAGAGCTTTGTTGTGAAGCATCCATATTAACACTTGAGATGTCAGTTCAAATACGGTCCCATTAACGGGTTCAAGAAACAAAGGGAGATATTTAGAAAATGGCCTTTGACATAGTCAACTTTAACAAAATAGCCATGTAAATGTTAAAAGACCAATGTACCCTTAAACGACTATTTTACCCTTCTTTAATGGCACACTTAACGAAAATTACAACTTTTCACAGAGGTTTACTGTAAAATCTGAAAAAGCAAAAGTAAATAAATAAAGATTTCACTTCACGGGACCTTGTCAAGCATTTTCCCTCTTTTCACACCCTTCTTCACGGTCGAATTTCAAGCTCCGAATCCATGGCAGCTCACGCGAGATCCAAAAAAGTGAAGGTAATTTTTTTAGTTTATGAAGAACCCGTCATCTACATCGCACGGGACCCTCATTTCAGGCCGTAGGGTACTCTAATTCGAAGCGCAGGGTAACCGTGCTTGTAACTTTAGGGGACCCGTGCTGTGAAGCTCAGGGATCCGTGCGCGAAAGTGCAGCGGACTCATGGGGCAAGCGCAGGGGTCCACGGCATTGGACCCGTGCTTTGTCTTACTCGAGACCCTCGAAGCACATCAGGGGACCCATGCTTGCTAGCATAGAGACCCGCGCGTGCTAGCGCGGGGGTCTGTGCGTGCTAGTAGGGGACCCTCGCAACAGAGTACGGGATCCGTGCTTGCTAGCACAGAGACCCGTGCTTGCTAGTGCCGGGGACCCTTGCGTACAAGTGTTGTGGTCCCGCACATAACTCCCGCACAGCACATACGGGTGCCCAGTGCAGCATAGCAAAGATTCCCACTTGATGGCGCTGGGGATCCGTGCATGGAAGCAGATCTAATTATGAGAAATTTGCCAGCAACATAATTCATTCGATCTAATTAGCTTATAATTTCTTATTTTTAGGTTATATTGAAGAAGCAAATTCCTGGAGGCGATGAATAGTTTGAGTGTCAGTTAAATCTCGCGTCACGTTACAGCGAAGCGATCCTGAAAATCGTTGATTGGCTAAAAGAGGATGAGCTGGCAGTGTTTATGGAAGGGAGTCCGTTTAGCAGGCTCGTCGAAACTGCCGCCGATTTCAATCTGTCGGCGCAATTGTTGTGGTATCTCATAAAGAGACAGACGGATCTTCACGATCGTGAGAAGCTTTGGATGATCCTCGGGAAGAGACCACTCTGTTTTTCAAAATTGGATTATTGCCGCGGCTGAAGTTCGTATCCGACGAACCAGATGTGAACATCAGGGAGGAATTCATCGATCGACATTTCCCCGGTCGATCGATGACTCGTTTGTCGTACGTTGAGCAGCGGTTGGGGGAGTTGGCTGCCAACGACACGGTGCACATCGACGACGAGAAGTTGAAGTTGACGAACCTCTCCTTTGCGGTCGCCGTCTTGCTGCCCCGACATTCCAAGAAGGCTACCCTCGTTCCTTCTTGGATCCTTTATTTAGTCGAAGACTCGACGACCTTCACCTGTCACCCTTGGGGCAGCGTCCACTCACGGAGGCGAGTTCCATCGCCGCCAGGACCATCGCACGGGTATGGGTATCCACGTCGGAACAGTTCGACAAATTTTTGCGCCGCGTGTACCGGCACATCGACACGCTTAGCAGTCGCTTTGACCAGCTCGGAATCGACTTTGCGCAATTTCGATATGATTACGATCGACGTTCCAAATGTACAATGAGCGGTTCAACTCGATGTAAAGGTGGGGCGAAAGCATCAGATGAGTTGCGCAATCGTCGCAAGAGCTACGGCATTACTGGAAAAGTTTATTCGATCCACTGGTTGATATCGACGCACCGTCGACTGGGTGGGATGAATTTGAGAGCCGATCCACCCAGTTCGAGCACATGGGGATAGTCCGGTCGTAAGTTCGACTGAAAATCTTACGTTCTAGCGCAATGAGACTGTGACGTCAATGCATAGAGTGAGCATTATGAGATGGACCCATCTGCTTGGAGGTGCGTCGACTTCGATGTTACCAGCGGCGAATCAGCGCATGAGTCGACAGTGCCAATTTCAACGGTGGTGGATCAGGCAACGGGGCCACTTTCAATGGTGGCGGATCGGCCGATGGCGGCAGTCATGGAAAAAGCTATGGTCGAGGTAACCCCACAGGAGCGGCTGAAGAAGCCATCGAAGTACCAGCTTTCACCGTTCACAGAATTCCCATCTCCACTACAGTCCGCCCTCCAAAGCTTTCGGCGTTCGAGCGGCATATCCAATTTAAGATAGACCAATTTTGGCCCACGGTCGAAGCACAGTTGTTAGCACTATTTCAAAGTGACCCTCGGTGGCTCCATAACCTAAGGGTATTCCACTCGATGACATGCTTTTGTGCTTGCTTGAATATTTTCAATAACAGTCTATATTTTGCACGTCGATGAGTCCATCGTTGGGGTCATCACAATGTAGAGACGTAGCAAGTCGTGCACGAGGAGCGTGGCGAACATGCCCCACAACTTTAAGAGCGAGTCGATGAGCAAGGGGTAAGTATCAAAGGGACAGCGCACCTGAATGGCTCAAGCAATGGATCCCGTATGCTAAGGAAGACGATGAAACGTGGAAGAACATGTCGTGGGATATAGCGTCCACTTTCCCATCCCGGTCCATACGCGAACCCATTGGGTGTTGTGCGTGATTGATGCCACAGCGCGAACATTCACGGTTACAACACGGATCCAGCTGCTGACGGGGACATGCGCTATCTCGAACGTGAGTTCCGTAGTCTGTCGATCGTGGTCCTGGAGATTTTCAAGAAGTTGAACCTAGTAAAGCGCGTGTAACAAGGGCAAGGGCTGGTTAGCTAGGTGGTGCCGCGACTTCAGAAGACAACATTCATCCGCGGCCAGATCATCCCTCACAACCACATCATCCACAGCTTCTCCTTCATCCATTGCATCCTCTCTCGCAGCCACATCATCCAATGCTGCCACATCATCCTCTGCAGCCACATCATCCAATGCTGCCACATCATCCTCCGCAGCCCCATCATACCTCGCAGCCACGTCATCCATAGATATCACATCATCTTTCGTAGCATCATCCTACATTCCACATCATTCTTTGCCGCCAGATCATCCAAAGCTACCACATCATCCTTCGTTGCATGATCCTCCATTGCCTCATAATCCCTTGATGTCACATCCTCATCACCCGTATTATGCTTCACCCCACCTCATTCACACACGACATCAAATCGTTAATAATATGATTCTTAGCCCTCACTGCCATTTCCAACTACTCAATACGAGCGATCAACATGTATTAAAAAACACCTTCACTAACCTTAAGCATGGAAAACAACGTTTAATAAATAGAAATTTTCAAATTGTTTTAAATGTAAATAGTAAAACAATTAATTGCCTCTACCATATTAATGGGTTGCATTGACGGCATCTCATTCCTTCGTACGTGGAAGGGTGTAACACGTCCACCAGCAAAAATTATGTCTCCGCCATTGCGACATCGTTAGCCACCCTTTTGTCCTCCCAATTGAATAACCGAGGGAATATGCACCGCCCGCTTATTTTCTAACAAAGGTACACGCTAGTAAGCCCACATCTGCAAATGAAAAAGAATTAACTTACAAAATTTCAGAACTTTCAATACATATAAATGAGTTAAATTACCATTAACCCGATGGTACACCCATTCATCATTGCTTTCTCCGATTTTTTACGAAAGGCACCGACTAGCTTCATCTCGGAGACTAAGAAATCATGCGCTGCAGTCCCCAAAGCATACTTCCCAATCTAATCCAACTTCAACATATGCATTCACGAAAGATGGGTTTTTTGAATTACCCATAGGAAATAACAAACAATTAAACAAAAAGAACACAAATAACCTAGCAAATCATTTTACGTTTTCATTCCCACACTTCTTAAACTCCAGCAACAACTTTGCTATGCTCTTTCGGCCCCAAAAAGTCGCTTCACTATATCTGAGGGGATTGTCTCTTTGGGATTCACATACTTACCAACAGAGTGGAGCCCCATAACCACACTAAACTCTTATGAGGCAAATACTGCATCCATATTGTTCCCAAGCCTAAGAGAATTCGTAGTGCATTGTAACGACGTAACAATGCATCTATACAAACGAATGACTGTGATATTTTAGGCATATCTAAAAAGAAATGGAAAGGAGTCTTCTGAATGGCCGCAAGCTGCTCTTCGGTTATATTATTCGTTATATTGATCACGAAAAGTATGCGGATGACACCTAGAAGAACCTCCATAACCCTTAGGCAAACTCTTTCTCTGTCGTGTCATTACAGCATGAATCAAAGAATATATCACAATAAATCAAATGGTACCAACTACATGAAACCCATACATACTGTACCATTTAACTTACGTTTCGAGTACCAAAAAATGGTCATAGAGTGTACCAAAAAATGTATATACTAATTTTCAAGGTAGTGGTATCAAAACCAGTACATCAAGTAAGCGACTAATTCAAGGTACTGAGACCTAAACCTACAAAAATGAAAGTTAAAAGAACCAACTTCAATCATGGCCTGATCGACCTAAATCTTTAAGTAAATAAACAGTAACTGTAAACCATGAGATAATGGAGGCGTAACAACAACAATCAAGCAACGAATCGAACAAATAATCCCCTCGAATCAGCGAAATAGGAAATAAAAACCGAAATTTCAAACTTAACGGAGGATATGCGTTGGGGACGATTTACGAGTTCGGAGAATCGTGGCTTGCGGGTTCGTATCGTCGCGAATTGTGGCTTGAGAGGGCTTGCGGGTTCGAATCCTCGCAGATTGTGGCTTGGGAGGGCTTGTGGGTTGGAATGTTAGCGAATCGTCGACAATTGTAGCTTCATGTAGGGCTTGAGGGTTCAAATCGTCGCCAATAGTGGCGAACAAAATCGATTCAGGGGAGAGTTTAAAGAGAAAGATCTTATAGGTTTTTGATATGGGGATATCGTCTCCTCCTTTCTTAGCTTTTAGGTAAAAATAAGGTAAAAAATTGTGAAAATGAAATTTTTGAGGGATATATTGGTCCAAACGGTCCTTAAACGATAGTAGAGTTTGTACTTGATTTTTAACTGATATTAAGGGGTGTGCAACGATTTTAAAAAACCGCCTGCACCGCACCGAACCACACAGTACTTGACTATAACCGTCTAAACCGCGGTGTAATTTTACATACTAAGCTAATGGTTCGGTGTGGATTTTGGGTAAAACCGAACCAAACCGCACTACTAGTGGATTAATTTTTTTCGTACAATTATATCTAATTTTATTTTATGCTAATTATATATTTACTATTTAGTATATATAAACTCCATAATATTTTCAGGAATGAAAACCCTAATATATTAGGGTGAAAAAAATAAAAAATCGAGCCACTATCTATATTTCAAAGTTCAAATAAGCTCATAAGTTATGATTTGATATTTTTCAATATTTTGTTCTAATATCGTAGTATGTCTTTGTTGATTTTTATTTTTATTTTTATAGTAATGGACGTATGATTCACTAAAATAGAAGTAAGTTAAACACCGCAAACCGCACCACAACCGTCCAAACCGCTCAAACCGTACGTGTCGTTTGATTTTAAAAACCACATTTAAGAATCGTTTTTTTGAAAAACCCATATTGCGGTTTGGTCTGGAATTTGCCAAAAGCCGTCCAACCGAACCACGCACACCCCTAGATATTATTTCCGACAAGGGGAGTAAGTGATATAAATTTTACCTTGTAAGGATTTAACTGAAATTGCCATTTATTTTAGTATATTTTATATAGTTACAAATAAATATATTGTAATCTCTTTATTTTTTAGTTTCTTTTTAATTTATAAATTTATTTCCGTTATTTAAATTTATTAGTATTTCTCTCCCTTTTTTTGGATAGGAATTTTCCTTTAAGTGTTAATTTTATTATTTTTTAAGTGTGGCTAATTGCGTGCCCACATGTTACATTTTTCTTCCAAATTGACTGTAATCCTAATGGAATGATCAAGTTGGTTCGAAAGGGATAATAATATCATAATTAAATCGGTTCATAAGAAACATTAAAGACTAAATTTGTCCAGTATGTAACATCAGTTGGTTTTTGTCAGATTTAAATAATCATAATACCTAATATGTAAAGTTCAGAAAAAATGAAAATAAAAGAAATAAATAAAATTAATAATATCAAGATTTCTATCTCCTTCCATCCTCCACTTCTTCGTATCTTCCTCCCTGCATTTTTTTTGCCCAATCCATTTGTGGTTGTTCCTGACAGTTTGTGGGTGGAGGAGCTGTCAGTTTGGAAGGGCGAGGCAGGCTGGCCTTAAAATTATATTTATTTTGTTTATAATATTTTTAGTTAATTATTATTTTTATTAATGAATGTATAAGTGCCATTACTAATGTATTTATTAATAAACGTTGACCTTTTTAACTTAGAATTTTTCGCGTCTAAGTCGAGGTTCGAGACCGGCAATAGCTTGGCTCGGCCCAAAGCCTTACTACTCAGCCTTTCACTCTTTTATGTTTGCGTGCGGAAATAAGCGTCAAGAGATCGTTTTGCTCGCCCCAAACCCAACGTACTCGGCCTGTTTGAGAAAGTTTGGCCTCGGACTTAAAGCTCTCGTGTTTGCCTCACTCGATCTCACACCAACAAGAAACGAATAAGACAGATGACGCAAGATTTACGGGAAAACCCACTCCAAACTCAGAGTGGGGGAAAAACCCGGAACGAGCTTGAAAGACTCGCACAAATAAGCCGCTCGTTTACAGAACTCGCCTAGCTTATATGAACACTCGCACAACAATCGAAGCTACAGCCTTAAGCTATCGAAAGTATTACACGTTTGACAATTTTCTCACACTATAAGTCGATACTTGGCAAAATGCTTCACAAGGCCTATTTATAGACTTGGCCAAGCCATCCTCCCATGTGCCTTGATGGAATCTCGCCCATGTGAGGTGTTGGCTTGGACCCATGGCCATGTGCTTGAGATGGCTTGGACACAAGGAATCTCGCCCATGCTTGGTGGGACAAAGCTACTTTCGCCCATGTTCTTGGTGGGACAAGACACTTTTGCCCATGTGCTTGGTTGGATCATCAACTAGCCATGTGATGCCAGCCTGTTAAAGCCATCTTTTGCCCATGCCGTGCCAGCCTGGCATAATCAATCCGCCCATGTGCTGCCAGCCTGGCCTGGCCCATACAAAAGCCATGCCAGTCTGCCAAAGCCCTCATGCCATGCTAGCCTGCCCGATGCCATCATGTTGCGAGCAACGTCGCTGGCCAAGTCGGGCGCGCGCGCAAGTGGTATCCGCCAGGCTCCCACACCCGTGTGCTGGCTTGTTCCGCAATCAGGCCTAAGTCCGCGCGAGCGTGTTGGCCTACTGTGCACTCATTGTGCCCGCATGTTGGAAACGGCTGCGCGCGTCCTTCACCGAATGCCCACTCAAGTCCATCGAGCCGGCGCTTGCCACAAGCTATGTGCGCCAAGGCTAATTCCGTCTAGGGTCGTGTATGTGCTCATGTTCGAGCGAACTGCCCATCTGCCTTTCGGCCACCTCATGGGTCAAGTTCGTATGTGGCCAGACCTACCCATCTGGCCACTGCCCGGCAGATCATTTCTGCCGAACATATCTCGGGGTCTAGGCACCACCGAGCCCGATCGAGTACTGCTCGGCCGCCGTTGACCGAAGTCAACGGTCAAGATCCGTCAACTACATAACAATTCTCCCCCACCTGAATCAGCGACGCCCTCGTCGACGATCCCGGGAGCTGGTTTTCATGGAACTTCTTCAATAAGCTTACATGGAACACTGGGTGGATTCGATACTTTGGTGGAAGCAACAACTTGTACGCCACTTGGCCGACTCGATTCACGATCTCGAAAGGCCCATCGTACTTTGGCATCAAGCTCCATGCGAGCGATTGAGCTTTCCACTTGGCCTTCATTTGGGGAGATAGTTTAACCCAAACTTTCTCGCCCACATCGAAGGTTACGGCCCGGTGTCCTTGGTCGTAATACTTCTTCATACGCCTACCAGCTTTGGCGAGGCTATCTCGAGCTTCAGCCCACAATAATTGTCGCCCCCGAGCAAACTTGTACGCCGGTGGGCAATCTCCTGCATCTTTCCACATAGAAAGGTTTTGAGGTGTTAAAGGTTGAAAACCATAAACTACCTCAAATGGACTCTTCTCCGTCGCAGATGATTTATGGAGATTGTAGCAGAATTGCGCCGGGTCAAGTAGGCTCGTCCAATTTTGTTGGCTGGCCGAGATATAATGCCGAAGATACTCCTCAAGAAGTTGGTTGACTCGTTCGGTCTGTCCATCCGTCTGTGGGTGATATCCGAAAGAAAATCGGAGTTTTGTGCCAAGCCTTCGGAACAGAATCGTCCAGAATCGGCTTGTGAACCTTACGTCTCGATCACTGATGATCTCTTCCGGCATCCCAAAGTACTTCACCACATTTCGGAAGAACAAGTCCGCAGCAACATCAGCATTGCACTGAATCGGATAAGCCATAAATATCGCCATTTTGGAGAACCGATCCACCACGACCAAAATGGAATTATTTCCTTCGCTCTTTGGCAGCCCAACAATGAAGTCCATGGAAATGGAACGCCATGGGCTAGCCGGAATAGGTAACGGCTGTAACAAACCTGCTGGCTTAGGGGGCAAGTACGGACAAAGGCCTCGACATCCTGCTCGAGTTTTGGCCAGTAGAACTTGCGAGAAATTAGGGCCATCATGCGCCTAACTCCTGGATGACCTGCCCACTGCGGCTCATGGTGCTCTTTCAAGAGCTCATTCCGCAGTCTCCCGGCGGGTACATAGAATCGTTTGCCATGTGTGACCAACAGCCCATCTTCAAGCCAGTAGCGTTTCAAAAGCCCTTCCTTCACCTGGTTCTTGAGCTTCACGTAAGTTGGATCGTTCTCACTTTCGCGTCGAATGCGGCTTGTAAAGCGGCTCGCGACGTTGCTTATGACGGCCAACATGTTGAGATGAGGCTGGCGGCTTAGTGCATCAGCAACTTCATTCTGCCGTCCAGGCCTATGAACCCAATCGAAATCGAACTCCCCAAGAAACTCTTGCCATCGTGCCTGTTTAGGAGTTAGTTTCTTTTGAGTTTTGAAATAAGTGTTTGCCACATTGTCAGTGACAATCACAAATTTAGAGCCGAGAAGATAGTGGCGCCACGCCCCGAGGCAGTGAATCACCGCGGTCATCTCTTTCTCATGCGTGCTATAGCGCGTTTCAGCATCTTTGAGCTTTCGGCTCTGTAATACCCGTAAATTTAATACAGGATTTTTGCTGTAATTAACTATGTAATTTGTTAAGTAAGTGCTAACAAAATTTAAGGGGAAAAGTTTCAAATAAATTTCGAAACCATTGACAAGAAAAATAGGTTTATTGGGCCATAATGTGACTTAAATGATTTAGGTAAAGGGCCCAAGTTTATATTACTATAGAAGTGGGTTACGTGAACTTAAGGAAACTTCATCTAGTCTAATCAATCTCAAGTTTCGAAGTGCTCATATATATCTGATAACTTTAGAGTACTAAGTAAAAAGGAAAAACATTCATCTACACGAAAGAAGGAGAAGCAAGTAGAAGATAAAAGCTTTACCAATTCAAAAACTTCGTTCTCAACGTGAGGTATACAAACTTTCGTGCGTCATTTACTTGTTGTGTTTTCAACTTATGTCTTTATAAGATGTATATTAATCATAGAAGGTTTCGAAACATATAGGTTCAGAAAACGCTAAACCTTTAAGTTATAGTTAGACTCATGAATACCTATGTAATATAAATTCTAAGGAAATCGAAGTGAGCGATGCTCTTTAGAGTTTACTATGTTCTTTTACTGTTTCAAGGGGTACTGCTTTTTAGAATTAAGATGAATTTCTAAGATAAATATGGGAGTAGACGAGTTGATAGTTAGGGTTTTCAGGGAGATTTCGATATATGTAATAAGAGATTTCGAGTTTGATGCATCATAAAAAGTCGACATTAATAGGAACTCGACATCATTAGATTTCGACATTTGTATGTCGACATTATTAGGGTTAGACAAGAGGGTACGGCAATGTATATATGTCTCGACATTTTATTGGTAATGACATATATGTCTCGACATTTTATTAGTAAGGTCTCGATATTTATATTGATAAGGTTTCGACATTTATCACAATGTGTGTCTCGACATTATATGTATGACTCGACATTTGAATAGGTTTCGACATTTTACATTGGTTTTAACGAGATGTTGGATAATAAAATGAGGGTCTCGATATTTGGTATGTATCGACATTTATAATTGTTTTTGAGAAGCTCGACATTTTTGATATGTCCCGACATGTTATAAGGTTTCTACTTAGATCTCGGCAAGCTTGTAAGATATCGACATTTGTTACCTCGACATTTAATAAAGTCTCGACATTTTACAAACACTTCGACATACAAAATATCGACATTTAACTAGGTCTCGACATCTACTATCAATTCGACATTTTCCATGTTATTTTAACTAGCCAAGTCTCGACATTTCTCCATGCCATTTCGACATTTAATACTTCTAACCAAACTCGACATTTTATTAGATGATTTCGACATTTTGGTTTAGTTAATAAATTTTCGGTATTTTAGGATTTTGTTATATTCTAGGGTTTTCAATATTTTAGGGTTTATTTATTTTTAGGAATATCATTATTTTTAGGTTTTCAAAAATTTTAGGGTTTATTTATTTTTAGGAATATCATTATTTTTAGGTTTCAAAAATTTTAGGGTTTTCTACAATTAGGGTTTGGGAATTTAAAAACTTATACAGTTTAGCAAATATACTGATATGATAATATTTATTTATTCAGATGATCGATATATAGGGACTACGTCAGATCTTTTATTTGACGCTAGCGGGAGGACAGGTAGGTGGATTATCCATCTACAATACGTAAACACATTTATGTGTTTTCATGTGGTTATGTGATTTACGTGGCTTATGTGATTTACATGCTTTACCTGTTTTACGTACGTTTTACGTGGACCATGCTTTATGAATTTTATGTATATGCATAGCACATGCATATCACGTTAGGGAGAGAGATGGTTGTACCGTATTGAGACGGTGATATGAGATATTGACGTACGGGGTAGAATGAGAGGCTTGTGATTGGTGACTCTTAGAGGAGTCAAGGTTGGGCTCACTGGGCACCTGGCGGAGACAGGCGTGATCGATCTGTCTACTCGGGCGTGACCGTCCCGAGGTGCATACCGCCGAGATATTGATTTGACCTGATAGGAGGCCATTGGCGTGATCGTTCAGTGCACTATCAGTGTATAGTTTTGAGATGCGGAGCGACCCGGTAGGAGGCCATTGGCGTGATCGTCCAGTGCACTACCAGGGTAGGCTGCCGCGAGACTTGGGGGTGGCCTCCCAGTAGTCTTTGCGCGCGAGGGTGTCGAGCCTAACCTAGGGCCCTGTGTTGTGTGAAATAGGAATGTGGGAAAAGAAAGAGTGTGCATTATGTCATGTCGTGAGGAATTGGGATCGGGATTGAGTGCACACTTGCATACATGCATTTTATTCACCTACTGGGCGAATTGCTCAGTGTTTACGTGTTGTAGGTACTGAGTCCGACGCTGATACGCGTCGTGACTGAGGCGGCTGGTGGCGGTGCTCCACGGACTTTTGAGGGCGGTGCGGTACATGGATGAAGACCTGTGGAGCGGCTTAGGGATTTTTGTTCTTTTGATATTTTTGGGGCTTCGGCCCGTGTACAGAGATGATGATGTAAACAGATTTTTATATTAGTGTATATTATTTTAGGAAAAAGTTTTAATTAGACGGGCCTTCCGCGGCTTACGTTGCGGAAATCCGCCACTAATCTTAATTAGAAAAGTAGGGTCGCCACAGGTGGTATCAGAGCTTCGGCTTTAGATTCTGAAGACTGTCCATGTACTGCCGCTCAAAAGTCTGGAGAACCAGCCTGGCCTGTAAGTTTACTTCTTGAGTATGTGATTACGTGTTATTTGATATATGTACTTTCTATGAATGATTGTAGAACTAGTTAAGAAATGCCAAGGACACGTAGAGAAGTGGGTGAAACTAGTCGTAGGGCGGGTTCCGAATCCCCACCGAATGAGGACCGCTCTACCATTCATCAGCTAACTGATCTGATTCGGCGGCAGTCCGATCAGATTAATGATCTCATCCATCGCCAAAATTCCTCGGAACGTCACTCATCCCCTGGCCCAGAACGTGCTGAAGCGGCCGGGGAGAGGTTCCGAAGACTAAACCCCCCTTCATTTGAGGAAGCTGCCGATCCTACCTATGCGGAGGATTGGCTCAGAACTATCGAAAATATGTTCCGCGTTAGTCATCTTCCTGATACTGAGAAGGTGACTTGTGCCACTTTCATGTTCCGTGGGAACGCGGGCTACTGGTGGGACACCATTCAGGTGCTCGAGGATCCCACTACTATGACTTGGGAGAGATTCAAAGCACTCTTTCGGGGCAAGTACTTTACTGCACCTGATATAGCGCAGAAGCTGAACGAATTTATCAACCTCAAACAAGGAGGAATGTCAGTGGCGGATTACATCCGCAAGTTTGAGCAACTCTCTAGGTTTGCGCCACATATCGTGGCCACCGACGAGCTGAAGATAGAACGTTTTCTGGAAGGTCTCAAGCCCGAGATCTTCCGGAACGTAAGTATGTATGATACGGAAGGGAAAACTTATGCCCGTATCGCTGAACGAGCAATCCTAGCAGAGGAGGCGGAGAGCAGAGTTACGAAGGCGCAGGATGCTAAGCGGAGAACAGAAGGACAGCAAGGAGGAGGGAACCAAAAACGTCAGTTCTTCGGCAAGGGGTCAAATTATCGCGGGAGTCAACCGGGCCAGCAAAACTGGAGACCAAGACCGAACCAAGGTCCCTTTAACGTTGCGAACCGGCCCTCAGGTGCTGCAACTCAATGCCGACAGTGTGGGCGTTTCCATTCTGGTCCGTGCTAGGGACCAAGACCAAACCCGACCCCACAATGCTTTCGATGTGGGAAAACAGGACACTACGCTAGGAACTGCAACGAACATGTACCTCAAGTTCCGAACCGACCGTTGATTCGACCCCCTCCAGTGCCAGCACGGGTCTTTACTCTAACGAATGAGGAGGCCGAAGCAAATCCTTCCGTAGTGACGGGTACGTTGACTATCTATGACGTGCCCACTTCTGTGTTAATTGACTCTGGGGCTACACATTCATTCGTGTCGGCTAAATATGTGGAAAAGGTGGGAGTTTCTCCTATCTTATCTGAATGCAATTACATTGTTACCCTACCACACGGTGATCCGACACGCACTAACCAAGTGCTGGAAGGATGTTCTGTGAACATTGAGGGTAGAGATCTGAGTGTCGACCTGATTGTGATCCCAATGAATGACTATGATGTTATTTTTGGGATGGATTGGCTTTCGAGATATGGAGCCATCATAGATTGCAACAAGAAGGTCGTAAAATTTCAAATACCCGAAGAAGAAGTGTTCACTTTTTCGGGAAAAACTACATTAAATCGTATTCCGCAAATCTCTGTGTTGAAGGCTCAACGACTATTGAGATCCGGTTGTGAGTCTTATCTTGTGTACGCGGTGAAGGCGGAGGAGTTACCTCAGCCAGAACTGAAAGACGTGCCGATAGTCAATGAATATGCCGATGTATTTCCTGACGATCTCCCGGGGTTACCCCCTGATCGTGAAATACAGTTTACGATAGATAGATCTGATGCCGGGGTCCGCCCCAATTTCTAAAGCTCCTTATCGCCTAGCGCCGAATGAACTGAAGGAGTTGAAGGAACAGCTAGAGGACTTATTGCAGAAAGGGTTTATTCAGCCCAGCTTTTCACCGTGGGGAGCACCAGTCCTATTCGTGCGAAAGAAAGACGGGTCGATGCGACTATGTATCGACTATAGGGAATTGAACAAGATCACGATCAAGAATAAATACCCGTTGCCGAGGATCGATGATCTGTTCGACCAACTACAGGGTGCTACGGTATTCTCGAAAATTGACCTCCGTTCGGGATACCATCAATTGAAGATCAGGGAGGTAGATGTTCATAAAACCGCTTTCAGTACGAGGTACGGCCATTACGAGTTTCTGGTCATGCCTTTTGGACTGACCAATGCCCCTGCTGCTTTTATGGACTTGATGAATCGGGTCTTTAAGAACTATCTCGACCGTTTCGTAATCGTCTTTATTGACGATATCCTGATCTATTCTAAGACAAGGGAGGAACACGAGAATCATTTACGAATCGTCTTAGGAATCCTGCGAGAGAAAAGACTTTACGCCAAATTCAAGAAATGCGAATTTTGGCTTGAACAAGTAGCCTTCTTGGGACACGTGATTTCCGGGAATGGAATCTCCGTGGACCCGAGTAAGATTGAAGCCGTGAACAATTGGCCACGACCAACTACTCCGACCGAGGTCCGAAGTTTCCTAGGACTCGCGGGATACTACCGCAAGTTTATAGCTGACTTCTCTAGCATTGCCTCGACTCTGACAAACTTGACCAGGAAGAACGTACCTTTCAAGTGGTCCGAAGCTTGTGAACAAAGCTTTCAGGAACTGAAAAAGCGACTCACCTCGGCTCCTATTCTGACTATACCCTCGGGAACTGGAGGATTCTCAGTCTATAGCGACGCCTCAAAGAATGGACTGGGATGCGTATTGATGCAGAATGGTAAAGTAATCGCGTATGCCTCTAGACAACTAAAGGAGTACGAAAAGAATTATCCGACCCATGATCTAGAACTAGCAGCAGTGGTCTTTGCCTTAAAGATCTGGAGACATTACCTTTACGGAGAAAGGTGTGAGATCTTCACAGACCACAAGAGCTTGAAGTACTTCTTCACCCAGAAGGAGTTAAATATGCGACAACGACGATGGCTGGAGCTTGTGAAGGATTACGATTGCGTCATTAATTATCATCCGGGCAAGGCAAACGTAGTCGCAGACGCGCTTAGTCGAAAGGCGATGAGTACGGAGTTGCACAGGCTTGGAGTGGAAATAGTCAATTTAGGAGAACTCGAAACGAGACTAGCAACGCTAACTCTTCAGCCGACGTTGCTAGAACGAATTCAAAGAGCACAAAAAGAGGATGAATTCTACCTAAAGACGAAGGATACACTACCCGAAGATTTCGAAATCCGAGCAGACGGAACTTTGCTATACAAGAATCGGCTATACGTGCCCAATGACGAGGAGTTACGACGAGTGATAATGACAGAGGCACACGCAACAACATACTCAGTACACCCGGGCGCGAGAAAGATGTACCAAGATTTGCGGGTGATATACTGGTGGCCAGGAATGAAGAAGGACATCGCCACGTTCGTAAGTAGATGTATGACGTGCCAGTTGATCAAAGCGGAACATCAGCGACCAGCTGGAACTCTGCAACCCTTACCAGTACCCGAATGGAAATGGGATCACATCACGATGGACTTCGTCGTTGGTTTACCCAAGACGACGAAAGGCCATGACGCTATCTGGGTGGTGGTAGACCGCCTGACGAAATCAGCTCATTTCCTTCCTATCAACTCTACTTACTCCATGGAACGCTACGCTGAATTGTATATCCAGGAAATTGTTCGACTCCATGGGATTCCAATTTCTATCGTCTCGGATCGAGATTCGAGATTTCTATCCAATTTCTGGCAAAGCTTACAGAAAGCGATGGGTACTAAGCTCTCGTTCAGCACTGCATATCATCCCCAGACCGATGGGCAGTCTGAACGGACGATCCAAACCCTTGAGGACATGTTACGAGCGTGCGTGCTAGACTTCAAGGGAAACTGGAGTAAGTACTTGCCGCTGATTGAATTTTCTTATAACAATAGCTTCCACGCTACGATCGGGATGGCACCGTACGAGGCATTGTACGGGCGCAAATGTCGATCCCCTATTCATTGGGACGAAATCGGCGAACGAGCTTTATTAGGACCTGATATGATTCGAGAGACAACCGAAGCAGTGACTAAAATCAGAGAGAGAATGCGTACAGCTCAAAGTCGACAGAAGAGTTATGCAGATCATCGGCGACGACCCCTGGAGTTCGCAGAAGGTGAACAAGTATTTTTGAAGATTTCCCTGATGAAAGGAGTGAAGCGATTTGGAAAGAAGGGCAAACTAAGTCCAAGATACATAGGCCCGTTCAAGATTATCAGACGAGTCGGTGAAGTTGCATACCAATTAGAATTACCGGCTTCCCTATCGCAAGTTCACGACGTATTTCACGTATCGACATTACGAAAATACGTCGCGGACCCGAGTCACGTCATTCAGAACGAGCTTCTTTATCAACAACTCAAGCCTGATTTGAGTTACGAAGAGAAGCCTGTAGAGATTTTAATGTACGAGTCGAAACGACTACGGAATAAGACTATTCCGTTAGTTAAGATTTTGTGGCGGAATCAATCAGTTGAGGAAGCCACTTGGGAGCGTGAGGATGATATGAGAGTTCGTTATCCCGAATTATTCCCGGCGTAATTTCGGGGACGAAATTCTTTTAAGGGGAGGAGAATGTAATACCCGTAAATTTAATACGGGATTTTTGCTGTAATTAACTATGTAATTTGTTAAGTAAGTGTTAACAAAATTTAAGGGGAAAAGTTTCAAATAAATTTCGAAACCATTGACAAGAAAAATAGGTTTATTGGGCCATAATGTGACTTAAATGATTTAGGTGAAGGGCCCAAGTTTATATTACTATAGAAGTGGGTTACGTGAACTTAAGGAAACTTCATCTAGTCTAATCAATCTCAAGTTTCGAAGTGCTCATATATATCTGATAACTTTAGAGTACTAAGTAAAAAGGAAAAACATTCATCTACACGAAAGAAGGAGAAGCAAGTAGAAGATAAAAGCTTTACCAATTCAAAAACTTCGTTCTCAACGTGAGGTATACAAACTTTCGTGCGTCATTTACTTGTTGTGTTTTCAACTTATGTCTTTATAAGATGTATATTAATCATAGAAGGTTTCGAAACATATAGGTTCAGAAAACGCTAAACCTTTAAGTTATAGTTAGACTCATGAATACCTATGTAATATAAATTCTAAGGAAATCGAAGTGAGCGATGCTCTTTAGAGTTTACTATGTTCTTTTACTGTTTCAAGGGGTACTGCTTTTTAGAATTAAGATGAATTTCTAAGATAAATATGGGAGTAGACGAGTTGATAGTTAGGGTTTTCAGGGAGATTTCGATATATGTAATAAGAGATTTCGAGTTTGATGCATCATAAAAAGTCGACATTAATAGGAACTCGACATCATTAGATTTCGACATTTGTATGTCGACATTATTAGGGTTAGACAAGAGGGTCACGACAATGTATATATGTCTCGACATTTTATTGGTAATGACATATATGTCTCGACATTTTATTAGTAAGGTCTCGATATTTATATTGATAAGGTTTCGACATTTATCACAATGTGTGTCTCGACATTATATGTATGACTCGACATTTGAATAGGTTTCGACATTTTACATTGGTTTTAACGAGATGTTGGATAATAAAATGAGGGTCTCGATATTTGGTATGTATCGACATTTATAATTGTTTTTGAGAAGCTCGACATTTTTGATATGTCCCGACATGTTATAAGGTTTCTACTTAGATCTCGGCAAGCTTGTAAGATATCGACATTTGTTACCTCGACATTTAATAAAGTCTCGACATTTTACAAACACTTCGACATTTACAAAATATCGACATTTAACTAGGTCTCGACATCTACTATCAATTCGACATTTTCCATGTTATTTTAACTAGCCAAGTCTCGACATTTCTCCATGCCATTTCGACATTTAATACTTCTAACCAAACTCGACATTTTATTAGATGATTTCGACATTTTGGTTTAGTTAATAAATTTTCGGTATTTTAGGATTTTTTTATATTCTAGGGTTTTCAATATTTTAGGGTTTATTTATTTTTAGGAATATCATTATTTTTAGGTTTTCAAAAATTTTAGGGTTTATTTATTTTTAGGAATATCATTATTTTTAGGTTTTCAAAAATTTTAGGGTTTATTTATTTTTAGGAATATCATTATTTTTAGGTTTTCAAAAATTTTAGGGTTTTCTACAATTAGGGTTTGGGAATTTAAAAACTTATACAGTTTAGCAAATATACTGATATGATAATATTTATTTATTCAGAGGATCGATATATAGGGACTACGTCAGATCTTTTATTTGACGCTAGCGGGAGGACAGGTAGGTGGATTATCCATCTACAATACGTAAACACATTTATGTGTTTTCATGTGGTTATGTGATTTACGTGGCTTATGTGATTTACATGCTTTACCTGTTTTACGTACGTTTTACGTGGACCATGCTTTATGAATTTTATGTATATGCATAGCACATGCATATCACGTTAGAGAGAGAGATGGTTGTACCGTATTGAGACGGTGATATGAGATATTGACGTACGGGGTAGAATGAGAGGCTTGTGATTGGTGACTCTTAGAGGAGTCAAGGTTGGGCTCACTGGGCACCTGGCGGAGACAGGCGTGATCGATCTGTCTACTCGGGCGTGACCGTCCCGAGGTGCATACCGCCGAGATATTGATTTGACCTGATAGGAGGCCATTGGCGTGATCGTTCAGTGCACTATCAGTGTATAGTTTTGAGATGCGGAGCGACCCGGTAGGAGGCCATTGGCGTGATCGTCCAGTGCACTACCAGGGTAGGCTGCCGCGAGACTTGGGGGTGGCCTCCCAGTAGTCTTTGCGCGCGAGGGTGTCGAGCCTAACCTAGGGCCCTGTGTTGTGTGAAATAGGAATGTGGGAAAAGAAAGAGTGTGCATTATGTCATGTCGTGAGGAATTGGGATCGGGATTGAGTGCACACTTGCATACATGCATTTTATTCACCTACTGGGCGAATTGCTCAGTGTTTACGTGTTGTAGGTACTGAGTCCGACGCTGATACGCGTCGTGACTGAGGCGGCTGGTGGCGGTGCTCCACGGACTTTTGAGGGCGGTGCGGTACATGGATGAAGACCTGTGGAGCGGCTTAGGGATTTTTGTTCTTTTGATATTTTTGGGGCTTCGGCCCGTGTACAGAGATGACGATGTAAACAGATTTTTATATTAGTGTATATTATTTTAGGAAAAAGTTTTAATTAGACGGGCCTTCCGTGGCTTACGTTGCGGAAATCCGCCACTAATCTTAATTAGAAAAGTAGGGTCGCCACAGGCTCTCGTAGGCGATGGGGTGTCTCCCTTGCACAAGTACACCGCCAAGCGCCTTACCAGACACATCAGTGTGAACATCGAATGGCTGCTCAAAGTCAGGCAGCTTTAGGACGGGTTCGCTGGCCAACGCACCTTTGAGTCGTTCGAAGGCTTCTTCGCAACTACGACCCCAATCCCACTTCATGTCCTTCTTCAAGAGGTCCGTCAGGGGCAAAGCAATCTTTGAATACCCCTTGATGAAGCGTCGATAGTAGTTTGCAACACCCAGGAAGGACCGCAGCTCCGTAACGGTGCTTGGTCGTGGCCATTCCATCACAGCTCGAACCTTGGCCTTATCCATCTCGATCTGGCCATTTTCGATCATGTGGCCTAAAAAATTGATCCTGGTGCTACCGAACTCACATTTCTCCCTTTTGACGTAGAGTCGATTTTTCCTCAAGGTCTCTAGCACGAGCTTGAGGTGCTTCGCGTGATCCTCCAAACTCGCCGAATACACGACGATGTCATCAAGGTAGACGACCACGAACTTGTCCAAAAACTCATACAGAACATCATTCATCAAATTGCAAAATGTAGCAGGGGCATTAGTTAACCCGAAAGGCATCACCAAAAATTCATTGACCCGTACCTTGTCACGCACGTGGTCTTTGCCTCATCCCCTTCAGCAATTCGAACTTGCCAATATCCCGATCGTAGATCCAACTTTGAGAAGTACCTCCCCTTGGCTAACTTGTCTAAAGAACTCCCACCAAGGAGGCCCACTGATCACCGAATTGAGTTGGAGCCTGGAACGAGACCTCCAGCGCAGGCACCTTATCGTATGAATCCAGCTGAACTGGAAGAATTGCGGCGCCAACTCGACGAGCTATTGGATGCGGGCCTAGTCAGACCCTCGAAGGCACCCTTTGGCTCGCCGGTATTATTCCAACGCAAGAAGGATTCTCTAATTAATTTAATATATATTTAACATATAATATATATTATGTAATATATGATAATAACAATTAGTGGCATATCGCGGGCCTTTTGACCGTTCTAGTGGAACAGTGGCCCTCGCCGCCTAGTAATGCCAAAACGGCCCGGCCCGTATGACGGGCCGTCTAACCCGCGGTACGCACGGGCTAGCCCGAAGGCGGGCCTTAAAAATTGCAGCCCAACCCGCCCCTTAGGCAGGTGGGGAGGGCAGGCCTACGGACTGCGGCTCATTTTGACGGCTCTATCACCACCATTTAGAGGTATCAAAACAGGCCGGCCCGTAGCCCGCCAAAGCCCGCCACTGGCTGGACGGGCGAAACTGACGATCCATATGAAGGCCCGCCCCACCTACAAGTGGGCTTAGCCTGTCCTTTTTTAAAATAATAGGAAAATAGATCTAATTTAATCAACTTCTTTAATATTAATTTATTTATGTCATTAAAGTACAAATCATTGCTAAACCATAAAACTCAATATAATTACTTATACAGCTATATTAATATAATTCTTTATTTTTTTACTTTTTGGCAGCCAGCCCGCAGTCCGCCGGGCCCAACCACTAAAGCATGCGACCTGCGTGGACTTACCCGCCAGGCCCACTTCCTGGCGGGCCTAAAATTTTACAACCCGCGAGCCGCGGACACTATTGACAATTCTATATATATGTCGTGTCAAACGTCGCACAATATTAATTTATTATGGGAAATGTAGGTTTTTTATTTGTGACGTCACAAACTGTGATTTGTGGCATGGTTTTGAAACCGGACCGGACCGACTGATTCAAGCCGAAAATCGGGGAATCGACCAGAAATCCTGTCTGATTCCGGTACGGTTCAGAATTAATTAAAAAAACGAAATTCGAATAAATTGTAAACATAGAGTTAAATGTTATATAAAATGGTGTGGCCTAGTAATGAGACTATGAATATATATGTATTGTTTTATGTGTGTAGCTATATTCTATATGCTATATACTTCGTTACTGTCTAGAGCGGACATAGAAAGAAAAAAGAAATAAAGATGCTTTAGACTTTGTTTTTGAAGGTCATGGTTCAAATCTTCCTATGGACATTACATAAATTGTCTTTATGGTACTTTATTTTACAATCAAGTTCTTATTTCCCTACCTATTTTATGTTTATTTAATTTTTGACCCCTATTGTATCAATTAATTTATGACTTTATACTAGTTTTTAATCTTCCAATATTTTTTATTTGATTGATAACATAATATTATGTATTTAGGAGCACCGATTTGACTTCGGTTTGATTCCGATTTTATACTGTTTAAAGCACTAAAATTTTTGGTCTGATTCGGAAATCCGGTTTTAAAACCGTATTTGTGGTTAGATTAGAATGGTAAAATACCGGTCAAACTTTTCTTCCCATCTATTTGCCACGAGGAATATTTTTTGTAGGGTTTTAATTAAAGTTCATGCCCTAGTAATATATTTAACTTTGGGTCCAGGCCCCATTAGAATTTGATTTAGTATAAAGGACCTAGTTTCGAAAAATTCAGTAAAAACTACCTTAAGATTGTGAAAAGACATAAGTATCCCTGACATATGCGAAATTTACCACAGGATACCTAAATGATCCGGTTACAGTTGTCGAAATAATTATAATAGTTTTGGGCTGAAAAAAATACTTCCATTCATTTGGATAACAAATTGCCTGTATTGAGTACAATATCACATATATATAGTAACAACTTTATCAATTATAATGCTAATACTAAGAAAATGCGTAAATAAGAGGAAAATACCTAAATGATGCGATAAGACATATTTAACCCTAACATATGCAAATCTATGAAAAATACCTGAATGATGCGATAACAAGTTTCGAAATAATAACAGCAGTTTCGCGCTGAAAAAAATACTTCCTTTCATTTGAATGACAAATAGTCTTTTGTTGAGTACTACACGCTGTAGACGATAATACCAATACTAATACAACGAATAATAAATTTGCCAGTTTTACAACGAAAAATTCAGAGAAAAATACCCAAACCCTGTAATAAGACATATTTGTCCTTCACTGTCTCAAAAATTTTCAAGTATATGCCATCATCTCTCTCAAACAAGCGACGTCGATCAAAACGAGGTTTCACACTCAGACCCGAACAGATCTCCACAATTGTTATAATATAAGTTGAAATTATCGTGATCATAAGTGTTGATAAGTTTCGGATTTAGTGACGTTAATTGTGAGAAAATAAATATTGCCCGTATAGTAGAAAATACCACGTTTCTTTTAGTAAATAACTAATCATGTCACAGAAGTAACACATCATTCAAAAACAATACCGCTTCCCGCAATTACACTCAAGCGGTCGAAAGAAAAAATTCACGTTCCAAATCTGATCCAATCTCGACGTTACTAACAGCACAAAGTTACATCGGCTTCAATTTTCATGGGTCATCATAATAAAAGAGAATTTTCGAAGTTCATACAGCACGAGTGCTTCAAAAATCGTTTCGTTTAATACGATGAAATCTCGACATTAATGACCGGTAGTGTAAATTCGACACAATTTCATCATGTGCCTTAGTTATCGACGATAATTATTGATGTTAATCATGGAATAATGAAGAATTTTGATGAAATTTAGGCGGTAAAATGTTTGCTAATTAAAATGGTTACTGGATAACACTTCATGCTTTCTGGGTAACAGTTAAAGGAACAACAATACCATATGTCTTGAAGTTTATAACAAATATTTCCGTAAAACGAACATATAATGATAAAATAATGACTCGTCACTAGTAAATAACACATGTAATACCCAAGTAAAGGCAAAGAGGAATAAATCGTAAAATGTTGGAAATCGCTCTAATCTCCGATGTCAATCTCCCATGTAACCAACGAAAAAAACTGAAATTTATCATGGAATAATGTGATTAATACAATTCAAAAATTTCGTTGGTGAAGTCTCGACTTTAATGAACTAATAAGGTAGATTCGAGTAAGTTTAATCACGAGCCTTTTTAATCCAATGATATTATTAATGTTGATAATGAAATAACGAAGAATTTTGATGGGAGCTAATATTGGAACGTTTGTCAATTAAAAAGCTGGTTAGTAACACTTCATTTACTCTGAGTAACAATTGACGCATTCTGGGTAACACATCATTAAGAACGTTATAGAAGGATTACCACATTGCCTGCAAATAATACCACATGTCTGATAAAATAAACAATATAAACAAAGTTTATAACACATTTATAGCTACAAATACCACAAAATAGCTAGCAATGCCATAGATTACTATTTCGATTAATTTCGTTCATAAAGTCATATCGTTCGGATGTATAAGATTGACATTCATGAAAATAGATGACATGATGAAGCTAAATCACAAAATTCCTTTAAACGACACATTTTGCGAATGTTGATATCAATATGTGAAAGTTAAGATAAAAAATCATGTAAACATATAGCTACTCCTTCACAACATATACTATCTCTTTTAATGAGACATAAAGTTATTCATTCCATCACAAACATATTCAAAATTCAAAATTAAACCACAAATATCATTTATATATCGGAAATATCTATTTGATACATTCTCGAAGTTATTTGTTAAGGAATATTAACAGGATGGTTCGTTAACGTCACCAGTGACAGATTGCCCGCACGTAATACTACATGTTTGCTATAAAAAACAATAAGAACCTATAACATGTTCACAGATTACCACATAATAGGTTTTCAGTACCACATTTCTAATTCGATTAATTTCGTTCATAAATGCACATTGTTCGACATTTACAAGATTAACATCTTGTCAATGTATGGTTTGATCCATTTATCACACCAAATTCCTTTAAAAGCCACATTGTTCATTGAGGTGGATGGTAGTGAATGTTCGAGGTCAATAGTTATTCAAAACATAGACTATTGTTTATTGAAGCATCACATATGAATTTCAGCACGAATGCCATCAAAATTCAAAATTAAACAACAAATATCATTTTAATAGTCATAAGTCCTGAAACCTAAGAGTAACCCTGAAACCTTAAACCTTAATCACCATAAACACATAACCATAAACATTGGTGCGACAACTACAACAATTTGTACACATAAACAACTCTGAGTAACATATTTAACTAATGAATAACAGTTAAATAGGTATTAGTAACACATTTGCACTGATTTAGCAGTCCCGCCGAAAATCCCAATCGTGGCATAAAATCCGCCCAATTAACCCAATCAATCCACAAATCCCGCCTAAAATCTAGCAAGTGTAGAAAATCCATCCAAATGCATCCAAAATCAATATCCCGCCCAATATTTATTGAAACAGTTCTGCTAAAAGAATACCATATCAATAGTTATGAAAAACAGTAGAAGGACATAATATATCACTTCAGATATACAAAGTAACGCTTCAATTTCAGGTAGTAACAGTTCAATGCCAAAAATTAACGAAACGTGTCTGTTAAAAAAATAACACATCAATACTTACGAAAAACAAAAATATGTCATAATATACCATTTAGACAATCCAAGTAATGCTTCTATTTCATGTAGTAACAGTTTGTTCGTTTTAAGCCCAATGGGCCTTGGGCCCAAGTGTGGGTAATTGGCCCACTAATAGAAGAGTTGAAACGATTTTATTAAATCGAGAAGACGTCGGTCATCGAAATGAGAAATCGTGAAAGATTATGAATCTACGTTTCGAGACGAATCTAACGAATATTAATTTGCTCAAAACCGATATCGGGTGAATGAGAAATTAATTAGTAAAGCCAGCCCAAATAAAATAAAAAATAAAAAAATATGACGTGGCGGCTTGATGACGTGTCACTGACATGCGGACTGACGTGGCGCTGATCTGGCGCTCACTGGGCTTGCTGATGTGGCTGTTTGAAGGGGTATTGGGTATCAGTCCAAGAGTTGTGACTATTCTCAGATTAACCCCTGGCTAAATGTTGTGTCTATTTGCAAATTGGGCCCAGTCAATGGAGGTCAACTGAAAAGTTATGACTTTTCGCGAATTGACCCCTGCAGAATAGAAATTCATTCAATTCACTCCCAGCACTTTAGAAAAAGTTGACAGCACATACCTTAGTTATAAAAAAGCAAGAAAGGCTCGAGTCTTTAGTAGATTCGCACGATAATTGCGTTACGGTGTGCGACGTTTCGAAATTTCTGAAGTCGTTGTATCTTCGGGACGTATTGCGACAACCCGAGGCACTGAAATACGGGGCAATAACGTCTTACGGAAAGCGAAAAAGAGAATTAGGTACCAATTAATCGACAAAGAAGTTGATTATGAGTTAGCCCTTGTATCATGACCCACTTTGTTCTTAGTCACATATGTTGGACAAAAACTACCACATCTATACTTATTATAAACAAAACTAAGTCAGAAGATACAACTTTGTCGGACAAAAAAATATCCTTTACGAGTAATGGAGTAACGTATCTTGATACTGTTATAACGTTAGACGTAACCTAGTAACAATCATCCATGAAATAGTAACATGTATTTCAGATGAATCGATGCCTGCCATACGACCTGCTTCACAAAATGTACGTTTTAGAAGTGACGAGGTGACGATTGTTTCAAAATTCACAGCCTATGAAACGCCAAACTATTGGTACCTCGAATACACACAGATTAGCTACAATTGCTAGGAAAATCTAGTTCGATTTGGCCAGATTTTTCTCGATTTGAACCCTTAGAAAAATTCATTACAATTCTTACATCGTACTTCGTTAATACTAGAATAAATCCTACGTGACACGCCGAAATTGATTGGTTGATTTGTATTTATTTCGATTATCCGTCGAAATAAATACAAATCTGTTAAAAAAAATTTTACTATCTATAAGTAACATATTATCAGTTTACAGTAACGCTTATGGTTTTTACGATAACAAGTCGTCGTATCTCTGTAACATAAACCTAACGTCGAATACCCCTTCAGATAACACTTTATGAAGGATATTTTAGTCAAAACGTAGTTTGGGTCTTTAGCTTTGAATTTTTAAAAAATAAAGTCCTTATAACTAAATAATATTCTGAGAAGACCTGAGGACTAACTTTAAAATTGGGTTAATTACGTGTCAGCCCTTGTTAACATTTTTAAATAGTGTTCAGGCCCCAATATAGTTTCAGTTAGTATTAAGGATCTACTTTTCAAAATTCTGAGAAAAAGTACCCAAACTATGCGATATGACATATTTATCCCCTAACAGATGTAAAATTTACAAACATTGCCATCGTCTTCTCCAACGAGCGAGCTAATCTTTAAGTTCAATTTCCGCCTATAATCTCGACCTTCGTGAGCAGACGAGGAGGCCCGACCCTGACCTGTCGTCGTAGTAGAGCTCGAAGGACGCCATCCAAGAAGGAAAGCTGGGTCGCTGCTGACGTGTTCGACGAAGAGGAGATGGAATGAAAGTGACGGCAGCGGCTGCTTCTCGGCGACGCTTCTCAGCTGCTTATCTGCTTTCTGGCGATGCTTCTCGGCGGCCACAGGCCCGGAGCTGAACTTTTTTTTTGGTTTTCCAAATCACTCAGCGACGTATGACATGACACATCTCTTCTATTAAATAATAAATCTTCACACAAACATATCACATCCTACATTAGAAATAACGATTCATATATTGTTAATAACACAATCTGTATACAACCAATAGACCGAGAGAAAAAGAACGGAAATCACAAACGACACTAAAGAACAGATGAAAACTGCATAAATCACGTCGTTATTGACTCAATAATGTAAAATGGACCTCAATTTCTCGTGGGTACCTCGAATTTATACCGATTACTTGCAAGAAATGGATATTATATTTTCCCTAAATCGTGTAAAAAAATACATATAACATAGCAAAAAATAATAAATGTCTTAAGGTTAATAACAAATGTTGACTTAGAAGTAACACGTCGCTAAAAAGGTAATAATAACGTCTTGTTTGTCGTAAATAGCACATTCTGTATACAACCAATGGATCGGGAGAAAAAGAACGAAAATCACAAACGACACTAAAAAATAGATGAAAACTGCATAAATCTCGTCGTTATTGCCTCAATAAGGTAAAATAGACCTCAATTTCTCATGGGTACCTCGAATTTATACCGATTAGTTGCAAGAAACAAATATTATATTTTTCCTAAATCATGTAAAAAAGAAATACTTATAACATAGAAAAAAATAACAAATGTCTTATGATTAATAACAAATGTTGACTTAGAAGTAACACGTCGCTGAAAGGTAATAACGCCGTGTTTGTCGTAAATAAGACATTCTGTATACAACCAATGGGTCGGGAGAAAAGAACGAAATCACAACCGACACTAAAAAACAGATGAAAACTGCAAAAATCCCGGCATTATTGACTCAATAATGTAAACTAGACCTCGATTTCTCATGGGTACCTCGAATTTATGCCGATTACTTGCAATTTATGTCAAATCTAGATTCGGTTTACCATTATATTCTCGAAATTGCACCATAATTAGGCAAGCAAATTCTACCACGTGCGTCGTCAATATCATAATGAATCCAACATGACATGTCGAAATCGGTTGGATGGGGCAGTCGAATTTGTGCTCGATTCAGTGTAAGAAAAATATTCTGTAACTGAGTAACACAATATTATTGAAAAATAACGTGTTTGTTTCCTAAAGTAACAATATTCTGTAACTGAGTAACATAATATTATTGAAAAATCACGTGTACGTTTCCTAAAGTAACAGTATACTGTAACTGAGTAACACAAAAAAGAGCATTTAGTAAGGGTATTTTCGTCAAATTATATTTTTTGGTCCTTCAGTCGAATTTTTACATAAAGTATGTCATTTAATTTGTGCTAGGGCCTGAACAAAAAATAAAAAATTTACTAGGGTCTGACACAAAATTCCCCCTTTAAAATTTTGAGCGGCCCAAACACAAATCTGCCCTTTTTTGTAGGGGCAATTACGTATCAGGCCCTAGAAAAGTTTCAATTTAGTGATCAGACCCTGTCAGGATAATATTTAGTTTGAAGGACCAGTTTTTTGAAAAATTCAAAGGTAAAGACCCAAACTATGTTTTGACTAAAATACCCTTCATAAAGGGTTCTGTGAAGAGGTATTCGACGCCATATTTATGTTACAGATATCTGACGATTTGTTACCGTAATAACCATAAACGTTACTTTAAACTGATAATATGTTACTTCGCGATAGTAAAATGTTTTTTTAACAGATTTATATTTACTCGGCTAATCAAAACCCAGTTTTCACAGAATCGAGCACAATCGACTACCCCATCAACCAATCAATGTCGACGTGCCACGTAGGATTTATCTGATATTGTTGAAGTACGATGTAAGAATTTTGATGAATTTTTATACGGTTTGAAATTCGAGAAAAAACGGGCCAAATCGAACTATACTTTCGTAGCAATTGCAGCTAATCTTTGTGTATTCGAGGTACCCATCGTTTGGGCATTTCATAGGCTCTGTCAATTTTGAACAATCGTCACCTCATCACTTTTGAAACGTACGTTGTGTGAAAGTGGTCGTATGGAAGGCATCGATTCATCTGGAATAAGTGTTACTATTTTATGCATTCTTGTTACTGATTTATGTTTTCGTGTTATAAACGTACGAACAAAGTGTATCATGATACAAAAGGTAACTTACAATCGATTTGGTCATCTTTGGTATATTATGACCTAATTTTGTTTCTCAAAAGTATTGTTGTGGTATTTTGTTTAACGCACCTGTTTCGATAATTTTTGGCATAGAACTGTTACTTCATGAAATAGAAACGTTACTTGGATTGTCTAAGATGGTATATTATGACGTATTTTTATTTTAAGTGTCGATGTTTATTTTATTTTTCTTAGCAGACCTGTTACGATAATTTGGGGCACTTAATTGTTACTACCTCAAAAGTTACTTGGAATATCCGAAGTGGTATATTCTGATCTCCTTTTGTTTTTCATAAGTATTGGTATGGTATTTTATTAGCTGGCTGTTTCGATAATTTGGCATAGAACTGTTACTACATGAAATCGAACCGTTACTTTTTTTATCTGAAGTGTTATACTACGGCCTACTTTTGTTTTCATATGTATTGATGTATGTTTTTTAGCAGACCTGTTTCGATTTATTTGACGTGGAACTCTTACTAAATAAAATAGAAGCGTTACTTGTTCTATCGAAAGCGTTACTAAAATGGAACTGTTACGTTTTTTAGAAGGCATGTTTCGATATTTTTTGACATTGAAAATGTTACTACATAAAACCAAAGCGTTACTTGTTGTTATCGGAACTGTTACTAAAAGTACAGAATTTGTCACTAAATAAACAATAAATATTATTGTATTGCCATGAAGTGGTACTATACTTGCTAAATTTTGGGCGGGATTTGTCGATTGATTGGTTAATTGGGCGGGATATTAGTTTTGGCTGGATTTGGATTGATTTACTGTGCTAAATTTTGGGCGGAATTTCTGGATTGGTTGGGTTAATTGGGCGGGATTTATGCAACGATTGAGATTTTAGCGGGATTGCTAAATCAGTGCAAATGTGTTACTAATAACTATTTAACTGTTATCCATTTAGTTAGATATGTTACTAAAAGTTGCTTATGTGTTATCAACTGCTGTAGTTGTCGCACCAAGGTTTAAGGTTATGTGTTTATGGAGATTAAGGTTTAATGTTTCAGGGTTACCCTTAGCCCTCGTTTGGTTCGACTGTTTAATAATTTTAAACATGGGTTTACTAGATATTGATGTGTTTGGTTCATGGATATATATAAACTGTGGTTTTATATAAAACATGTTTAAACCCACTTGAGTAGGTTTACATAAACACACCCCTGAGTTGGGTTATTGAAAACCCACTAATTAATTTACATTAATATCCCTCAACTAAAACACACGGCGCTGTCTTTCGCAGAAGTTACGGCTTCAATCGGTCTCCTATTTCTTTTTGCTTTTTCAAGGAGGAATCATTTTTTCCAGAGGAATCACAAGTTGCGCTGCTGTTCAAAGGTGAGAGGAACTAATTACAAGAAGCTTTATTTTTTTAATTACCTTGTGTCGCATCGGCAGCTGTTCAAAGGTGACAGAAATTAATTACAAGAAAAGCTTTATATTTTAATTATTTTGTGTCGCATCGCCAGCCATGTTTGCACGTATATTTTAAAAGTTTATTTGTTGCACGTATATTCTAATTTTACTGAGGGTAAAAGTGTACTTTTATCAAATACCCATTTATTAAACCCATATTTATCCAAACATATACACATCATTTAAACCCACCAACCAAACACACGTTTTATTTATACCCATTAATTTGTTTTATATAAATCCATACTTATTTAAACCCTCCTAAATATAAACCTATGAACCAAACGAGACGTTAAGACCGCCTTTCTCAACGGCGTGTTAAAGAAAGAAGTCTATGTCGCTCAGCCAGAAGGCTTTGTTGATCAAGAATACCCTGATCATGTCTATCGATTGGATAAAGCTCTCTACGGACTGAAACAAGCTCCATGTGCTTGGTATGATGTCTTGAACGGTTTCCAGGTGAAGTCTGGATTCATTCGAGGAACGATCGATACGACCCTCTTCATCAAATGGCAAGATAAAGATCTGATGGTTGTCCAAGTTTACATAGACGACATCATCTTCGGATCAACAAATCCACGGCTCTGCAAGAGGTTCGGTGATTTAATGAAGAGTAAGTTTCAAATGAGTCACATGGGGGAGATGCAATTTTTCTTAGGACTCCAAGTCAGGCAGCTCGAAGATGGCATCTTCATAAGTCAGACAAAATATGTCAAGGACATTCTGAAGAAGTTCCATCAAGATCAGTGCAAGCCTCTTAGCACTCATATGTCAACAAAAGTTGGATGCCGATCCCACAGGAAAAGCGGTCGACATCACACTCTATCGCAGCATCATCGGCTCTCTTCTCTAGTCACCTCAGGCCGGCCGGTATTATGTTTGCCACCTGCCTCTGTGCCCGTTTCCAAACCGATCCCAATGAATCACACATGCTCGTGGTCAAACGGATTCTTCGCTACCTCAACGGCACCTCAGCCCTAGGCTTATGGTATCCTAAGGGCACAATTTCAAATTAATCGGCTATACTAACGCTAATTATGCAGGTTGCCGAATGGACAGGAAAAGCACATCCGGTGGCGCTCAATTTCAAGGCAAAAAGCTGGTTTGCTGGTCATCAAAGAAGCAAAACTGCGTCTCAACATCGACGGCTGAGGCACAATACGTCGCGGCCGCCAGCTGTTGCTCGCAAATGCTGTTGCTGCGAACTCAGCTTCGCGATTATGGGTACAATTCACATAATATACCCATTATAGTGCTAGCCAAAGTGCCATTGCGATTACGTGTAATCCTGTTCCCCACTCACGCCCAAAACACATAGATATTAGATATCATTTTATAAAAGATCACGTAGAAAAAGGCACGATTGACACGTATTTCGTGAACACGGAGTTTCAACTAGCTGACATTTTCACCAAGGCATTGGATGAAAAACGATTCCAATTTCTTGTCGGAAAATTAGGCATGTTGAATCTTCCGTAATATGTGCTTTACATGCTCCTATATGCGTTCATATGTCCTATTCTATGTGTTATCACTATTAAATGTTGTATCTTGCGTGAAAATAAAAATAAAAATATTTTACACCATAAAATTATCCTAATAAAATAAAATCCAAAAATATTATGCATATACTTATAATATTAGGGGAATGACGATATCTTTAGGATGCTCGATCTGGTCACGTATAGATTTCCCTGATATGCGACAGGTTAATTGCTTAATTTTGTCAGTCTAAGTCGCATTCTTGTGTCTAAAGATCATTAGTTTATTCCACTAGACACAAAGTCACTATATATTAGTGAGGTATCTGCCTTTTATTTCGACCGATCTATTCATGAGCGAGTCACACAATAATTGCTTGTCTTAACTAGTGATTCTTGGCCTCATACTCGCAATGCGTTAGATTGTTAGAAAAATGATTAGGGCAATTAGGAAGTTCCTCACTCGGCCAAATTTATAATTTTTAATCCTTTAACATAGCCTGTAGTCATCCATTTTGAGCCTTCTCCGAATTCCTTTTCTTCATTTGAAAACCCTTAAGCCTTCAACCGACTATCTAAGCTTTCGGCGGGTGTTCAATCGAGAAAATGAGGGGGAGAAAAATGAGACGACAAAGAATAAGATGACAAAAGAACGTGGAAAACACACATGAGGAATGCTCAACGCACAAAAAGCATACCAAAAGAACCTGCCTCTCGACTATCACTATCTCAGATTATTAGAAGGGGGCATCGATCTTGTTGTGACCTTCTCCATCGATAATCTCGTACGCTCGTCAGAACCGCTGGAAGAGGAGCACCTAGAAGTGAACTTCTCCAACGATAATCCGGTCTTATATCTGGTAGTATAGATTTTGCGTCTTAAAGTCAGAATCTTAGTTTTGACTTAAACTAGGTTTTTGAACGTTTGAAGCAGTCGAAGAACTTTTTCGATCGCAAACATTGTCAATTGAATTTAGATTTGATTAAATTACTGTTTGAAACGAATAAGGTTTTCGATCGCTAAATTCTGACTTAATCATTAAGATAAATGACGTAGAACAAAATGATACTTAATATCGAGAAATCTAATTAGGATTTTATGCGAGCGAAAAACTTAAGAGTGAAATCGATAAAATAGATGCAATTAAGTTCGAGCGCAAAACTTACTATCGAAAACAATACTTTCAATTTCAAACTTCTTTCGGTCGTAAATTTTAGTGGCGATAAAATTGATTTGTCGAGGATAAAATTTCTCGATCGTAAAAGTACGTACCGATGTTTGATCGATCGAAAATTTTCTCGGCGATTAACCTAGTTTCTCGCTGTCAATTTTCTCGATCGTACAATTTCGCAGCGCAAATCTATTTTTAAATCAAAAACTTTCTCGCTCGATAACTTTCACAATGAAAATTATTCATGCCCGAAAAAATTCTCGATAGTAAATTACTCGGAAATCAATTTCCTCGATCGTAAATTGGTACAGAAATTTTTCTCGATCGTAAAATTTCTCGGCTACAGTAACCCATATAACGTTCAACACTTAGTAAATTTTTCCTAAGTCTTTTCCAATGTAGCGAACCTTAGCGAATAAAATTTTCGATTAAATGGGGACTCTAGTTAGAAATCAGCACTTAGGAAATCAAAAATGAAAATCCGAATTTACGTGCGAGAAACTTCACGGAATGAATAGTAGTGCTCAATACTAAGAAAATTTTCGAATGAACTTACATATTTCTTAAATACATATGTCGAAATTATATTATCTCTTCAAACATTCACTTCGTATGACCTATGTGCAAATTCCTGATTTCAATTACAAAGTTACAAACATGTTATGCAAATAATAGACTCTATTATGGTTTGATTAAATTGAATTTCGACTAAATTTAACTTTAGAACTAATGTTTTGGTTTTTCTAACTTGTCTTTTAGATGGATCACTGCCCCGCTTATAATCACATCTACGATAAGAACATGTACCTCAAGGTTCACGACACCAACTTTCAACTCGACCTGACTACCTTTAGGTGTCCGGATGAGATAATCTTGTCCATACTACAAGGCCATCCCTTTTCGCACGCACTTACGGTGACAGCCTCGGTGTCGATGGTCTATCGCCAACAATTCTGGGGACGCATTCGTAGTTGAAGGAGCTTACAGTTTCACTATGGTGATCGGGACGAGGCATATCAGCATGAACAAGAACGACTTTGGGCTCGTCCTCGACCTCCCTTTCAGCCACAACTACGATCCTTTACCAACAGATGCTGAGTTGGTGCAATATTTCCTCCAAATGGGATACCGTCCGCCGCTCACAAAACTCGCGCAAGCACAGAGCAACGGGATTCCTCATCCATGGAAGACACTTCTTGGAATCATTAACAGTGTCTATCACCGAAGCACGCAAGGCTTCGACAAAGGCAACAGCAATATTCTACGGATTTAGCAGAACAGATCAGACAAAAGAGAACAAATGCTCCAAGAATGTGCCGTATGCGAGGTGGCTCTCAGTAATCATCAGACAACTCATGGAGATACACGAGAACATTCCTCGCTTGCCTCGTGGAGGAAACTACCAGCCACCACGACTCAAATTCTTTCACCACCCAAAGCTCATGGATTTAGATCAACCGTCGATGGCAATTCCGTGAGCTGCTTCGTCTAGACCCCTCAGGAAATCTAATTAATGAAGTGGCTCAAGAACTGGAACAGGAACCTCCAACTCAAGATGATCCAATGCCCGATGCAGATGCCTCCAAATCAAGCATTAGGAGCTGAAGTTCCCATCAATGTCGGTGTGTTTCAAGGGTTCATTGAGGGGATCCTTAAACAAGAAGCACAACGCGAAGCAGAAATGGGGCACGACCCATTTCACACGACGACCACGCCAGAAACCGGGTCCTGATCGCCATGATCATACCCAAAGCGCCTTAGCCGACAGCACAAGCCCGTGAGGAGGCAGAACGTGACTCTACCCCTCATACAGCTACCTCGTCAGACACAGAGTCAGACGAGGAGATTCGACTTATAAGACAGCCTCCCACTCGTCAAATTGCATCAGACGAGCCCATCTTAGAAGCTGTTAGGCAACCATCAGACACGACACTGGTTACCTCTCCAAGGGCTGAGGGTCTATCATCGCTCAATCTTGAGCCGCAGCCCGACCCCTCCGCGTCAGTCGTGGCCGAGATTCAGACTCCTACTACTACCGGCCTCGACATTGAAATGTCTGATGCACAGGTTCAATCTGAGATTGTCACAACATCCATAGATGCGAATCTTATAGATTCAAATCAAGGATTGGATGGAAGTCTCTGACAGTCACAACCTCAAGTGACTACGAGCCAGCCCGATGAGATGGTGCTCACTCAAGGGTTGTCAACATGCGACATCAGTCGTTCTAGTCCATCTACGACGGAGGCGTCGGAACCCCTTGTGACAGAAGCACGTTTCCAAGCTGCTCCTCCGAAGCCATTCGATTCCTCGAAGAAAAGATAATGGAGAGAATACTCACCGCCACTTAGATGTCCCGCTGCGACACTGAGAAAGCGCCCGTCTCTGAGGCTACTTCGTCACAAGCCAACCTCACACCCTTACAACCCACACCCACCGACCCTCTCATCCACTCATCCATCCTAATCAACCTATACACAATCCCAATCATCGAGCTCCACGACATACTTATTGCCCGCCTCATAGGCCTTACCATCCAGTCGCCTCAGATAGAATCACTCCATAGGCGACTGGTGGACCATCCTGATCCACCCACTCAAACATGCCGAGGCCATAGCTCCCACTCCAAATGATGACATGACGACCCCGACGATCAGATCATCATGAGAGGGAGAAGAGGCCAAGGACTTCTGCGAGTGGTCTAGAACAAGGTCAAGGATTGGGCTCGGCGCAGACAAGGACTGGAGCCGTTGAAACCTCACAACCAACTACCTAAAGAACCACCACCACGCACCGCACCGCTCATACTCTAACCCAAATCGACCCACCAACCTTGTACCTAAGGACGCATCCGCTCACACTACCGACTTTCACAAACTGCTTGCTTCCGAAAGAAGAAGGCAAGTGCTGCCATGCTTGTAGCTCTGGCACAGACTCAAGCAACTCGCTCAATCGCTCCAGATCAATCGGCGCCATCAGGAAGTGGAGTCAACCCCCACGAGTTTCTCGACAAGTACATCTTCGAGGGATAGTGGATGACCCACACCATGCCCGAGGAGATACAAAGACAGAGACTCAAGGACGATCGACACTTCCTACAGCGAGCTTCGGTAGACCTAGTTTTGAAGACGAAGAACTTCAGGAAGGTGAAGACCATGAACAAATTCCCTCAAGGCTTCCAGAGTTGATTGCTCAACGGGTGGACTCCCCTACGAGACAAATGCCAGGGACAGTTCGAATCGACACGCCATGGGAAAACATAAGGATTGAGATCCCATTCCTTGACGAAATTCGTGAACACGTATTGAGGTCATAAGTCAAGAAGTTGAATGAGTTCGAGCTCAGAAGGATCTCTCATTGGGATCAGCAAAAGAGCATGACCTATCTCTGGATACTATCCCATCTTGGACCAGATGTGAGGCTGGGGATGTCAAAAGGACAAGCGAAAAGTCATTACAAGAGTTATCCCCTATATGTCAGCTACTAAGCGTCTATTGTTCTAAAGGAGGTCTTCCGACACCATTCTATGTCATAGAGCGAGTAGACAGAACTCGAGAAGAGCTAAGCGAGAGCGACCTATCTTACCTCCTGTCGAGGAGGTGTACCGTCTCTACCAGCTATACGTAGAGAAGTACAACGCACCGTATTTAAGATTTTTATAATTACTTCCAACAAGTAGCTTAAGGCTAGAATAGATCGTACCATATTTAAGATTTTTATAATTATTTCCAGCAAGTAGCTTCATCAAAACAGTTATGCTGCTAAATTACCTTCGGTAAGAGATGGGGACAATTTCAGCTTTGTACTGCTCGATCTGCAAAAAGGTCGGCTGGGCCATGTCGAAGTGCTGACGTGGCGGGTTGCACCACCCGCCGTTGTCGTTAGCAGTGGCGGAGCCACATGAGAGCCAGTGGGGTCACTGGACCCCACTGGAAAAGAAATTTTATTTATAATATAGGGTTAAATAATTAAGATTAGGAGTCAAATTAAAACAATTTATACTAAAGGCACCCCACTGAAAATTTGTGAAATTAGTGGGTTTGGGGTCCAATTGTGAAAATTTGTAAAAATACTAAAATGACCCCACTGGTGTAATTCTCTGGCTCCGCGACTGGTCGTTAGGCAATGATGGGTTGGGCGGGCCGAAATTCGTGGCGGTAATTGTGATGGTGCATGATAAGCACGACTTGACCCCCGAGCAACGGAGCTCGAAGCACGCACCGCAGGTCAAGCCACCGTTGAAGAGCGTGATGCTTAGAGCCGCCGCGTTCGTGCCTTAGCCTAGCTGTACAAATTTCCATAACCACAAGCACCTCCTAATGACAAATGGAAAGTTTGATTAATAATAGGGCCACACTTTATGCTCATATGATGCCAATACCATGTTCTTTTTCAACTACTAATGTTATTTAATACTTTTTTATAAGCCCTCAGAGCTTGGTATAAACTGTCTGAATTTGTCTGTCAATTTAAATTAGTTAATAATAATAATATTAAAATTGAAAGAAAACCACATTTTTCATTGTGACGTTTTATTTCATCAATTTTAACCTCAATTTTTAGTTAATTATTATTTCACATTATTTATTAATTATATAGCACACGCAATCCAAAAAATATCAGTTATTATTATCGACATCTTCGTCATTACGACGTATATAATTCTATCTCCTACGTATTATAGAGTAAAAAAATTTCATTGAGAGACGAAGTTCGTTTCACTTTCAACTAACAAACGGTTGCAAATTGTCGACTCTACTACTTTAGTTTACTTTAAATTAATACTTCTCTATACGTATTATTAAGTGAAAACACCAAATATACACACACTGTTAGGAATCGGTGCACATAATCACGTATTACACGCAGCGGAAAATTAAAATTTTTATATCAACATATCAACCGATTCCGACAGGATCCATGCGAATTAAAGCCTAACTAGTTTATAAGGATATACCTGTTCTTTCTTCGAGGTGAGCGATGTTTGATAATACCAAAAGTATAGTATCTCTAACGGTATCCACCGAGGAATTGATCAAAGAATCGCCCTTTCTCTAGCTAGAAGATACTCGGATGATCGAACTTTATTCAAAAGGACAGAAACTCATTTTCTGCCTTTATTCGTAAGCCTCACAAAAGCACACTATAGAGATGAAGATAATTATGTGTTTTGAAGGTCACGCACGGCTAGCTTATATACATTCATCTTATGAATGGATGAGATCTTGTTTTATATTATATTATCCCATAATCAAAGACATGATTAGGCGTCTTTTTGCCTCAATCATGGCCATTTATATATCACATATATATATTATTTACCATAAATGAATAACAATTAAGTGCGTAGCCGATTCCCTCAAACCAAATCTTTACCCTAAATGAATAACAATTAAATGCTAAATATATATCACATATATTTATATATCATATATATATGAATTATTATTCCATATATGAGTCTTCTCTATTTTGTATTATTTAAGGACAAATAAATTATCTCATAATTAATTTATCTACATGTTTACATCCCTATGTAAAATACAAAATTGATTTCTTTGTTCGTTTTCCTTTTGGTGTGACCCAGTAGGATCCATGTCACATTGGCAATAGAATTAGAACCCATTCTAATTCTATAAATCATAAGCGGTACCTAGCAAATACATTAAGACTACCCAAGTGGCACAGATAATAAGTATCTCGTATACGTATCACCATCCTAAAGCAGTAATAGCCCGTGTCAATTCCTTGTCGCATAATATCCTAAATAAGTTCAAGGTTGGAACATGTCATCCTTGCAAACTTATTTATTTCTTGATTCCAAAAGTTTATCGTAAATATGATTGCTCTTAATCACATTGCATGCATTACGATATCACTTGTATCAAGGGGCTCGTGGATATTATCACTCATAAAATATGAGGGACAAAATATTCTTGATGAACATAATCCACTGCACTAGTCACGCCTATCGCAGCACCACCTGTATAGTTACCTTTTACGGCTAACGTTGGGCGATACTAACAGACATGCATTTCTAGTGATGGAAAAATGTATTGTAGAATTCAAGACACGTATGAAACAATAATGACACAAACACAATCCATAACATGTTTCATTTCGGGTCTATCCGATATCATAATCTCTATTATATATCTGTGTGATTAAATTGATAACTCTTTATCAAATAGTTTGTAGAATATAACTATCATTTAATCCACACATTAATCTTAAACATGATAATTAGTGTTCCATGCTAAATATCAAGATTAAGGATAATTTAGAGTAATATTATTTATTTCAATATGGAATTCTACAATCTAAGTCATTGACTTAAATGACCCATAAATAATTAATTTACTCAAGGAACAAAATGATATAAATCATTCAATTCGTGAAAATAAAAGGCGCAACAATATAAATATTGACTTTTTGATCACAATACTAACACACACTACACACACGTGTGTGTGTTCCGTGTTCAACGTACCCATGGTGCCCGAGGCATCACTACCGCCGTAGAAAGTAGCGTAGGGATTTTGCCACCCTCCATCGTCACCATGAACAACTTTCGAGCACAAACTCAAGAACAGAAATATTACTACGACATAAAGAAAATAATCGAATGCCCATTTCTAGAAATATTTGAGAAGGCAATAATGCATGTGGTACTTGCGTAAGAAAATGAATGGCCTAATGGAGTGAAGGGACTCTTCGTACGAAGCCCCTTGTTTATATAGGAAAAAGTAGCATTCAGCAATGAGGTAGTGATGAGAGTGACATGTTAACTGCAATTCATATTTTAAGATCTATTGCAAAGACGACCAAAATGGCATATCTATTTGTTCTCAAGTGACGTAAACCAACGGCCGATTTGTAGGCCAGATATGCACATGCGTTCGTCAACTCTTTTGCAATTGTGTTTCAAGATATTTTGTTTCATTATAATGTTTTGGTAATGTTCTTCAATTGGTTTTCTTATATATGTGTGTGTAGGGTACACAGTATTTGAAATGTTCGTTTTTCAAGTGGGATGCGAAGATGAGGCAGGTATGTCAATATTTAAATACTGCCAGCAGTTGACTCTTGGAGAATTTATACTCAAATAAAATCAAAATTGTTACAATTACATGCCCGAGGAAGCTAATAGCCACGTCAGTTTATTTATGATTTGGTGTTTTTACATTTCATTTTATTATCGCCACAAAAAAGTTGGATACATGACGAAAGTCAGCTCCGCCGAACTTAAATGATCTCTCTGTTATTTTATTTTTTTGGAGGATCGAGTATTTTTGTTGTGTGAGAGGAGAACAGTATTTTTAACAGAGGAAGAAATATTTTATTTGCTTTCTATTTCTGAAATAAGCACACTAGGCAACGCGCCTTTTTTTTCCACTTCCTCTCACGTTACCACATGCTCTCCTTTTTCTCTCACGCTCCAATTCTTTCTTACATGCAAACATATATAATAGAGAGTTGATATATAATAACATAAGATAGCTTGCTGATTCTCATTCAGTCCAAGCCGTATTGCGCAGCCTTTTTTTCCTTGTTTGAGTGCTGCTTTGTCATGCTTTGTTCTTTCGTTCATTTTATTATTTTATCATATCTTATTGAGCTAATCTTCTTTCGGTCTTTCAACTCTCCTTAAATTTAACTCTCTTTCGTGTATCATACGTTGCAGCACACCACTTGGCGTCTTTATGTGCCTTCGCAATTATCTCCATATTGTTGTCCACCCGTACACGTCAGTTACCAGAAAGTTTGGTGAGTCGGTGACCTTATTGTAGACGACCATCTTTTCTTCCTCAGTATTGTCGTCTAGCTTTGCCCTTCTTTAGTGGCGAAAGCCAACTTCTTGTCGTTGTATTCCTTCAACTGCATGTCTGCACATTCTTCGATTGCATCTAGCACGTACAAAAACTCGCAGCCATTCTTCTTCGGGCTTTTGTGGAACAGAGAGTTCTCTATGCCCTTTTCGCTCTCATCGATATTGTAAAATATATAGGCATGTTCTTCCCCAATCATCGTAACGTAGCCCGTCAGGCTCGTCGTCTTGTCGCCAGAATCGAGCATGTTGTACCCTTCATGCTCCTTAGCATGCTTGTTCTCATTGATCACCGCCTTGGGGACAGTTTTGTATTGCTCCGCCTTGTTTCTCGCGAGTACATCGATCTTATTGACGACCACCTCGACTTCTTTGCAATTTTGGAAGATCTCTTTTCCTTCATATTTTGGTTATCACCCATCAGCTTGGGAACCTCCTTGGTCGTCGTCGTGATCTTGTCCTTTTCGTCTGCCTCTAATTTGTTGCCGAGCTTGTACTTGTCGTTGGTTCGGCTCCTCAAGATATTCATGTAGGTCTCGAGTTTGGTTCTCACCTCAATCCATACTTTCACATTCTTGTCTATCTCACGTACCTTTTCTTCGTTAACGTATTTCTCCTTGTTAGAAGTGGCCTCTGTAGGTTCTCCAGTTTTCAGTTTAGTGACTTTGCGATCAACATGTCGCGGGGCCTCCGTCGCGGCTGCGCCGGCTGTCTTACTCGCGTACTTCACAGTCTCCTTGGCATCATTGGCTTTTTCGGCCAGGGTCCTGTAATTCTTTGTGGCTTTCTTGTTCGCCTCGTGGAATTTATGTTTAGCTTCGTCCGACGACGTGTGCATGTCGTCGTCGACCTTGTTCTTTTTCTCCTGGGCATTCTCCGATGCCTTTACGCCGATTTCCTCGACTTTCTCAGGAGGTTGTTGGGGCGGCATTTCTTTATATGCCTCATCTTTCTCGAGCTCTTCTTCGTTTGGAGCTCCTTTTTTCTTTTCTTCTTCCACGGGCTCCTCGGCGTTTGGATATTTTTCCTCCTCTTCCTCGTCATCGGCTTTTATCTTTGATGCTTCACCTTCTTCTTTTCCCGTCTCGACTTTTAGTGGTGGTTCATCCTTTTTCTTTTTTACCACCGGCTCAGTGTGATATTTATCAAGCTTGCTCTTCATGTCACGAGCTACCTTTTCTCGTACGGGTTCGCCCTCAACGTTCTTCTCTCGTCCTCCTTCGTCGTCTCAAGTTCGTCCTGCTTTTGTGGCTGAACTTGGTTGGTGCAATCAGCGTCTTTATACGCTTCTCCAACATTTCCTAGGCTTCCTTGGCGTTTCTCGTTCCGCCTATCTCTCTGAAATCGGTAAATTCTACTGCATCGCGATGACGAGGAGCACGAGACCATTTTGTATGGTGGAGGCTCGCAACGTCAACAGGGCCGGATTTTGACCCGTTCATTTAGAGTCATATAATGTTTAAGACAATTTTTTAGTGTTTGAGCTACGTTTATGTTTATGGCCTTGCTAAATTTAAATACACGTGGCCATCAGAAATGAAAAAATGGCCCTGGCTGCTCAATCACACCGTCCCGTTCGTCAACTAGCTACATAAAAAATCCAGACACCTGCCCGCAAAAAAACGGCCGCCCTATTCATCATCTTCTTCAAGGGGGCTACTTCTTCTACGCAGCTAAATAGTCCTATTCATCATCTTCCCGTCGGAGTTTTTGCCACGCCGCCTAAGGGGTAACCCGGCCGGCCGGGGGGGAGGTAGCAGACCCCCCGAGCCCAGCTGTAGATCCGTCACTGCCTTTTTCCACTATCTCTCACGTACTACATGCTCTTCTTTTCATCACGCTCCAATTCTTTCTTACATGCATATATAATCGAGAGTAGGTATATGATAATATAAGATAGCACACACTTGTTGATTCTCGTGTAGTCCAAGTCGTATTGCTCAGCCTTTTTTTCCCTTGTTTGAGTGCTGCTTTGTCATGCTTTGTCCATTCTTCATTTACGCCAAAGAAGAAGACGTGTTATGAGGTAACAAGTCGAGTATAAGGAGACCATATGTTCTCACGTGTTAAATATAATCTAAATTAGCGACTAAGTTAACTAATGGACCAAAATTACCCATATTCGATAACATTGAGAACTAAAAGTGGCACCTCGAAACATGGGAACTAGAAACGTCCTACAAACATTGGGGACTAAAAATATCATTTGCCCTAAAATTAATGACACGACGAAAACAACTATGTATACTTAATATTGTATAAGTCCATTTGCCCTTATAAATATAGAATCTTATAATTGGTGAATAATAATCTAAAATTATATTATGTATGATTTAATAAATAAAAAATTTGAAGGATAAAATATTAATTTACTCTAGGAAAAATAAACTAAAAAAATTATATATTTTGAGTCGGTGATCGGCAAACCACATGATGATAAGAAAATATTCTTCATATAATATTATTATTTGACCAACAATCGTCCAAATAGGTTATACAATAAACTTTATCCAACCGATTTAAATAAAACGACGTTTCATAAGGTTCAATGGTTAAAAAATGATTTAGTGAAAACGATATCTTGGCTACGTAACAGCTCGAACGTTCGAAAAAAACAAATTAAAAACTCGAATATTAAGATAAGGAGTAGGGCAACGTCTGCGACGACGTGCAATAAATAAATTAATGAAATTAATCATTATATTAGTTTTTGATGACGTAACATTAGAACCGTCAAATGGGCCCGTCGCCCGCGGGCTGGGCTGGGATATTTTAGGCCCGCCCAGAGGCGGGCCTAAACGGGCCAGCCCGTGCGGGCCGCGGGCTTGGCGGGGCGGGGCGGGCTGGCTGGGCCAGCCCGCCAGTTTAAATAAATTATATATATATTTATATCATATATTATGTTTAAATATATTAATTTAATAGTTAATGATTCCTTAATTATACCATAATTAATAACATATGTATTTATAAATATATAATTAGTACATTATTTATCCATAATTTATTATTAAATACCTTAATTAACTAAAATTAATTAATAAATTAAATTATAAAATGAAAAACAAAAAAAATAAATATTTTTTATATGCGGGCGGGCCTTGCCCGCCGGGCCCTGATTTTTTAGGCCCGCCAGGTGGCGGGCGGCGGGCCAACCCGGACCGGCCCGCCATTTTGACAGCTCTACGTAACATGGGTTGGTTACTTTGGGGCTTCGCAAATCGCTCGCATTTATAATTAAGTTATATACTTCCAATGTTGTAAGGAAAGGTCCTACCAGGTTAGGGTGGATGTTTCTTTATCACTCGTACATCATGTTCGTAATCCGTTTTTACAATTACTTATATATATTGTTAGGATATATTCATTAGGATAATATATTTGCCCCACAATGATAATAATAAATAAACGAGACGAAAATAAATTTGAACAATAAACACAAGAATTTACGTGGGTCGGTCAGAATGACCTACGTCCACGGCCGGAGGGTGCAACTTTCTTTATTATGTGGATATTACAGACAGATATACCTCGTAAGGAGGATATGTCGAAAAACAGCTACAATGACTACGAGCAGAAAAAATGATAAAAAAAATGAGAAGATCTTGTTGTGGTGGTGTTTTTCGTCGTCGAGTGGTGCCCTTGTATAGTCATTGCTTCCCTCCCTCTTCAATGTGAGCAGAAGAAAATAAAGCAGCTGCTCTCTTTATTTGGCAGCCCACGTGAATATTGCAAAGCCACTTCATTTGACTTGTGTGCTTGGACAGTGTTCGTACAAATGTCACTCTCAACAAATCTCCACCTTGACCTTTTGAAAATCTTCTTAGCTCCTCTCAAATCTTTCATCTCAAATTCACCGTTCAATAAGGCCTTCAACTGGTGAATTTTTGCCAGATTCTTAGCCGCAACAAGCATGCATCAACATATAACAATAGATAAATGAACGAACTGTCATTTAACTTCCAGAAGTAAACACAACTATCATACTTGCTCCTGGAGAATCCATGACCTAACATGAAAGAATCAAACCGCTTATACTACTGTCTTGGAGATTGCTTTAATCCATATAAGGATTTCCTCAAAAAACACACTTGGTCTTCTTTTCCTTCGACTATGAAGCTTTGCATCATGTAAATCTGTTCGTTTAAATCGTCATGTATTAACACCGTCTTGACGTCAAGCTGTTCTAACTCCAAATCATACATGGCAAGAATGCAAGTAATACACGAATAGAGCTATGTGTTACGACAAGTGAGAATACGTCATTAAAATCAACCACCTTATACCTGATTATAGCATTTCGCGACTAATTGTGCCTTATACATGGCATCGTCAGAACCAGATAACATTCTTTCTTCTTGAAGACCCACTTGCATTCGACTATTTTCTTTCTATTTGACGGCGGCATAAGAATCCAAATATCATTCTTGTGCAGAGACCCCATTTTTTCATTCATCGCTACCAGCAACTTATCAGTATTTACATCATGTATTCCTTCGAATAGGTAGAAGGTTCGCCGCCTCCACCTGTTTCTTGTTTCTTGTGCCACTGATGTAACACCCGGGGCCGATGAGGACGGAAAGTGATCACCGGTGCCAGAGAAGGGCACGGACAAGGAGCGGCTCCTGGTGAGGCTTCTAGGTGGAGGGATACATGAATGGACCGATTCCAGACCCGAATGAGAGGCATCCTGAGACTGACAATATATGGGCTTGTCAAGTTATGGAATGGTATAAAAGAATTGATTGCGCTACTCATATCACCAAATGTGCACCTTTCTTTTCGGGAGTCCATCCATAAGAAGTTCAAAGGTAAGCTTGCTTGACTTGAGTAGCACTGAGATGGATGACCCCCTGGGAAGTAGCTCAGGGTGCATTCAGTGCAAAGCACGCTAGAGGGATAGTTGTGATATAGTGGGGCCAGACAGTCAATGAAGTGTAGTGGGCCCAACCCCACAGGTCCCGGGAGCGGACTGTTTCAACTGATAAAGCGTGTTGTGGTAGTCGAATCTCCCGTCTGTCTATCTCTGGCTATAGAATATTCCTGCTCGCTGTTTTCATCTTCAATAGGATCTAAATCAGGTTCTGGCTGTGGCTCATCTTGATATGTTGAACTCGTAGCAGTATCATCGGAAAAATCGTTATTGATCTCGAGCTCCATCTCTTTCTAGATACTATCATTATTTTCTTGATTAGAAAGATTAGTATACCCTTCTGAATGATGTAACATAGAAGACTCGTCAAATGTAACATCTCTGCTAATTATTTGGATGACTTGGGTAAGGATTATATAGTCCATATCCTTTCACCCCTGAAGCGTAATCGAGAAAAATACACTTCTTAGCTCTAGGCTCTAACTTCCCTCATTTACGTGCATATAAACTGGGCATCCAAATATTCTTAAGTTGGAGTAATCAGCAGGAGTACCTGACCATACTTCTTCAGGAGTCTTGAAATTGATCAGAGTTGACAATATAACATGCTGCCGCAATAGCTTAAGCCCAAAAGTCATTTGGCAACACGGCGTTGATGATCATACATCGAACTCTATGAAATCATTCGGTTCATGCGCTCGGCAACACCATTTTGTTTAGGCGTCATTCGAACAGTGTGGTGTCGAGCAATTCCATCATTTTTGCAAAATCCGTTGAACTCGCTTCCGCAAAATTCACTATACACCACACGGATTTGGAGGGGCATCGTCGAGAGGGAAACAGCTAAAAGGGATACAACTGAAATAACACTGGATTGCTGGTCCTACCCGAGGCATTGCCCTATAAAGGGCTTTTTCGGCAGCTCCTTTGAATGACCTAGCTCTATTTCACTTTATTGAAATGCACGTTACTAACAACATTTTAGACGAAACTTACTTGTCCCGATCTGATTCTGAACTTAGTATCATGTTTATCGATATTGTCCACACTCCGCACCGTACTCCCAGTGGTGTCTAAATTTACCACTCTAACCCTCAACCAGCTGTGCAAAATGAGAGGAGCGCATGATTAAATAATACCACCATGGTGTTTTACGTTTTTTGTACAATCAAATGGGTTTTGGTACTTAGTGTTCAAACAACGGACGAGTCATACTTATTTTAACCTTATTATTATTTTAGAAGGCAGCCCAAAAAAAGAACTAATATGGTGTTAGGTCTTTCTCAGCTCAGACTAATCGGCCACAACGAACTCAACAAAAGCTCCAGCAGAAGCGTACGAACAAACCCGATCCCGGCCTTAAACTTGGTCACTCTGTGCCACAACATCGATGGTCGCGGAGTAATCCGAGCCCAAAATTGACCCGACGTATGGCATCGCCTCCTTATGATCCACTCGGATTACCGTCAACGTACCGAAGTTCACGCTCGTGGCTCGAATACGAATATGGACCGACTCGGAGGCTCGAACCGAGGAATTGGGTGGGTCTTTGACAGAGTCAGCAATGAGCTTCCCAACGGATCGCTTATAGGGACCTAAGGTCGCCGGGCTTTGTCCACAACAATGTCTCCACGCCAAAGCTAGTCAGTTATTAGTGATTTGTTATTGTCGGGGCGGGCCGCGGGCAGGCCCGCCATAATTAAATAAATAATCTTTATATTAAATAACATATGTATAAATAACTTATGGAGGTTTATTATATTTTAAATTATAATTTAAGTTTAATAAAATAAAATTACTTATTATTGAAGTGTTAGGATTCAATTTCAAATACGAACTAAAATCTTCTTTTTTTTTTAAATTCTTTTCCTCTTTTTTTTTTTTTTTTTTTTATATGGCGGGCTTACCCGCGCCCGCCCTGTCAATTCGCGAGCTTTGGCGGGTAACGGTTCGACCTGCCCTGCCGGACCGTTTGACAACTCTACCATTAGGTGTTGATTACAAATTAACGCAAGTTCTTTATTAGGTATGGGTGGATGTATATTGATTAGGGACTGATTTTAATGGTGATGCTTTATTTGTTTTCAAATGTGTGGGTGTGATGTTGCTCAGAGGTGTTTGAATCTAAGAAGAGCGTGGATTATGTATATTAGTGATTGAATTAATCGGCCGACTAAAACAGCCCAAAAACGATAACATTTGGGACTATAAAGTGATACCTCTGACATAGGGTATAAGAAGGGCATAAGAAGGCCCACACCCCATACATTAAGGACTAATTGCATAAATAAAACCAGACAATGAGATGCACTAGTCCAACCTCGATGATTTACTAGACAAAACGGCATATTTGATACACAACCTATTCAACTGGACAACACTACAGAAGTAAAACGACGACCCCTAATAATAATATATTATTATGAAATATTGGAGTAATTATGAAATATTGGAGTGGATGTATATGGAGTGGTTAAATTAGAATGAGATATAGATGAGATTATGAATTAGTTGTGATTATTTTGTGCTTGTAATTTGAGAAATTTGCCTATAAATAGGCACCTTGAGTTGTATTGTAAAAACAAACCAAATATTGAAATTATTCATACTTCCCCTCTCTAAATATTCTCTTTATAATTATATTATCATATTCATAATATAAATGAATCACAATAATATTTTTATAACATTATAATTATATTATCATATTATCATAATATAAATATTAATCACAATAATATTTTTATAACACGTTATCAGCAAGAGCGCTCTCGGCAACGATCAACCTCTGTCGAGATAATTTCACGAGTGAGCATAAGCGGTCTCCGGCAACGATCAACGTCCGTCAAGATTATTTCACGAGTGAGGTATTTTATTTTTATGTACGATAATTTTGTTTACATTAATCGTACACTACGTAGATATTTAAAAAAAAATAAAATATACAAGAAAACGCCTCTACTAAGAATAAAAAAATTAAAGTAATATTTGATTAAATTATTGAACCACTTTAAATTAATTACCAATTGTACGGACTATGAACTATGGACGATGGACATGTATTTTGTACTATGGACCCGAATTTTGGACATGAATACGAACTTTGGACAACAGACACCTACCATAATTACCTTATCGGACATTACATAAATTAATTAAAAGAATAATAAAAGATTTATTTAATTTGTTTATGGTATTGTTGTTACATATATTTTTGGATCTTAATTTTGATTAGTTATATTATATGATTTATTGTTAACATATTGTCGAATTTGGCGAGCTTAGAATTTGTTGCTTTCGATATTGTGATATGTTAGACTTGAAATCTGAATCGTGAAAATAAAAGGTTAATTATGGTTGATATTTTGATTGAACGGTTACAACATTTCCCGAAGTGAACATACGACGTTCCCAGAAGTGAATGGATGGTTGCGTATGTTTATCGTTGAGAAAAAAAGATTTCCCCCGAAGCGGACAAAGTGATAAATAAACGAGAATGAAATGTGATGAATGTATCTGCAAATAATACGAATGGTTGTATGTGTTTATCGCTGTGAATGTTCAAAAGATTTTCCCCCGCGAAAAAATGTGATAAATAAACGAGAATAAAATGTTGAGTAAAAGACCGCTATCGAGTATAATATTATCGTCGCGATTATTGAATCTTTATTCGCAACAAAAGATCCCATAGATCTTTATAATTCAAGGTGAAGAAATTTCGAAACAAGACATTGCTCAAAATTGCGGATCAGAAAATCGATATCATAGCTAATATTTATCAAACATTCATTCGAATATTATGGAAGAAATTATCATTGGAGATGAAATTTTATGTATGCAAATATTTTATATATACTAATGTTTATGTCTTGCTATTCATACATGCAATTTTCTTGTGTTATTTAGTCATTAATGATATAATATTTTATATTTGTTAAAGGTATCATACAATGGATACGAGCATTTAATGGAGAATTATATCTTGCAGGTTGTGCAACGACTCATACGATTTTAAGAAATAAGAAAATATTTCGATCATCTTGATATGAAAGAAGAAAGCGTTATTACTATATCAGGTAGTACAAATATAATCGAAGGCTCCGGAAGAGCTAGTGTTTTACCGCCTAAAGGTACAAGGCTGATAATTGAAAATGCCTTATATTCTCCTAAGTCTCAAAGAAATTTATTGAGCTTTAAAGCTATTCGAATAACGGATATTTTGAGACAGCAGAAAAGGGAGACGTAGAATATTTGCACATCACAAAAGTGATTTCGAATGAGAAAAGAATCGTGAAAATGTTACCTTCATTTGACTCTGGATTATATTATATATATCTAAGAGAAGTTGAATCATATGCAGTTACAAACCAGAAGTTTGCCGATAACAGTATATTTAATATTTGGTATGACCGGTTGGGCCATCTAGTTCAATTATGATGCGAAAGATAATTGGAAATTCACGTGGGCATTTGATAAAGAACCAGAGGATTCTTCAATCTAATGAATTATCTTGTGTCCTTGCTCTGAAGGGAAGTTAATTATCCGGTCATCACCAAGGAAAATAAAGAATGAATCTATTGTATTTTTGAAACGTATAGATGGTGATATTTGTGGGCCGATACACCCATCATGTGGACCATTTTAATATTTAATTGATGCATCAAGTAGCGCTCACATGTTTGTTTGTTATCCACGAGGAACGTGGCATTTGTGAGATTACTTGCTCAGTTGATTCGATTAAGAGCACGATTTCCAGATTATCCGATAAGAAAAATACTCCATGATAATGCTGGCGAATTTACTTCCAAGGCATTTAATGATCGTCGCATGTCTGTCGGTATTGATGTTGAGCATCATGTGCCACATGTTCATTCGCAATACGACCTTGCAGAATCGTTGATTAAACGCCTGTAATTGATTGCAATGCCATTATTGATGAAGTCGAAGCTTCCTTCGTCTTGTTGGGGACATGCTCATGCAGCGACATTAATTCGTATCAGGCCAACAAGTTATCATGATATCTCCCTGTTGCAAATGGTTTATGGTCAGGAACCAGATATTTCCCATTACGAATTTTTGGATGTGCGGTATATGTTTCAATTGCGCCACCACAATGCACAAAGATGGGACCTCAAAGAAGGTTGAGAATATATGTCGCATTTGAATCTCCATCGATTATAAAATATTTAGAACCTTTAACGGAAGATTTATTTACGGTTAGATTTGCCGATTGTCATTTTGACGAATCGAATTTTCCGACAGTAGGGGGAGAAAAGAAACAGCTGGAAAAGAATATTACTTGGAATGAATTATCATTAAAGCATTATGATCCTCGAACGAACGAATCTGAACTAGAAGTTCAAAAGACAATTCATTTACAAAACTTAGCTAATCAACTGCCAGATAGCTTTACTGACCTCAAAAGGATGACTAAGTCACATATACCAGCTGTAAATGCTCCTGCAAAAATTGATGTTTCTATAGAACTTACAAAGAATGATATCGAGCCTAAGCCACAACTAAAGCGTGGTAGGCCATCGGATTCCAAAGATAAAAATCCTCGAAAACGAAAAGGAGCAAATAATAAGAATAGTCTAATCGAGGATTTATCGACTAGTCGACGGGCATAAATATTAATGAAAATAAAACTCAAGTACCTGAAAATTCGGAAAATTTTGAAAATAATGATAATGAAGAGATCTCGATAAACTATGCCCAGAATGGAATTAAATGGAACCGAGACGAAGTCAACGTTGACGATCTGTTCTCATTTAACGTAGCGCTACATGAAATGAATGAGACTAATGAGAATGGGGATCATGAACCAAGGTCTGTATGAGAATGCAGACAGAGAAATAATTGGCCAAAATGGAAAGATGCAATCAAGGTAGAATTAAAGTCACTTGAGAAACGTAAAATTTTCGGACCTGTAGTCCGCATACCAGAAAATGTAAAGCCAGTTTTCTATAAATGGATTTTTGTTAGAAAGAGAAATGAAAACGGTAAAATTACGAGATACAAAGCATGAGTTGTTGCTCAAGATTTTTCGCAAAGACCTGATATTGATTATGAGGAGACGTATTCTCATGTGGTGGACGCAACTACTTTTCGTTATCTAATTAGTTTGGCAGTACGAGAAGGACGATATGCGTCTTATGAATATTGTCACTGCTTATTTATATAGATCGCTTGACAGTGATATATATATGAAGCTTCCCGAGAAATTCAAATTACCTGAAAATTCAGGTCCACGAAATGAGTACTCAATTAAACTTAATAAATCGTTTTATGGGTTAAAGCAATCTGGGCGTATGTGGTATAATTGCCTAACGGAATTTTTAGTGAAAAACGGGTATAGAAATGATCAAACTTGCCCTTGTATATTCATGCAAAGATCTAAAAATGAGTTTGGCATTATAGCAGTTTACGTTGATGATATCAACATAATTGAAACTCGTGGAGAGTTATCAAAAGCTGTTGATTGTTTGAAAAATGAGTTCGAAATGAAAGATCTCGGGAAAATGAAAATGCGGATACTGAATTCTTATCTGACCCACATAATGCTCGATCACAAACTGGTTATTTATTTACGTATGTAGGAACTGTCATTTCATGGCGATCAGTTAAAACAAAGTTTAACGGCTACTTCATCTAATCACGCTGAAATATTAGCAATCCATGAAGCTAGCCGAGAATGCATTTGGTTGAGATCAATAATTATGCATATAGAACAAACTTGTGGGCTTTTATCTGAAAAGTTACTTCCGACGATATTATATGAAAATAATGCGGCATGTATTGGACAATTAAAGGAAGGATATATTAAAGGTGATAGTACAAAACATATTTCTCCAAAAAAAATTTTTACACACGAGTTGGAGAAAGATGGCGATATTGATGTACAACAAGTGCGATCTAGGGAAAATCTTGCAGATTTGTTTACGAAAGCACTTCCCCCAATATTTTTAGAAAAATGATATATTCAATTGGCATTCGAAAACTTCGAGATTGAAATGATAATATCATCAGGGGGAGCAAATACGCGTTGCACTCTTTTTTCCTTCGATGTGATTTTTTCCATGTGGTTTTCCCAGTAAAGGCTTTTAATGAGGCAACATATGAAAGCATAATAAAGGATTATGTACTCTTTTTCCTTCACTAGGTGTTTATCCCATAGGATTTTCCCTAGTGAGGTTTAACGAAGCATATTCCTGAATTTACATCCAAGGAAGAGTATTATGAAATATTGGAGTAATTATGAAATATTTGAGTGAATGTATATGGAGTGGTAAAATTAGAATGGGATAAATAAGATTATAAATTAGTTATGATTATTTTATGAGAATATAATATTTTATTTTGTGGTTGTAATTTGAAAAATTTGCCTATGTATAGGCACATTGAGTTGTATTGTAAAAACACAAAGTATATTATCATATTATCATAATATAAATATTAATAACAATAATATTTTTATATCACATATCTTATTTTACATCTATAGATATCCATATGCCTCATATGCCATTATTAGGATCATCAAACACGATCACAACCTTCCCCATAACCTTCCTATCCTTTAGAGCACTAAAAGCAAGATGCGCCTGTTAAGGTTTTAAAACAACAAATCTTCAAAATCACAAGAATATTCAAACATAGATAGCGATTTAGGTTAACGACGGGTATGACAGGGTCTACGAAGGTGTTGACGTCGTTGAAAATCGAAAAAAAAAAGCAAACAATTGAGAGATTTGCTTATAGTGCCCACGGTAGGTGGACAACATAGCAAACCTCTTCAAACATAAGTACAAACAAAATATTGTATTTAATAAGCATTCTTCTTTGATTTCTGACCTGCGAGAGTTTGTACGTTTTGGAAATATTGATAGTGATCAATCCCTTCGACAGCCAAGACAACAACTCCTCCATCGACTCTTCGAGCGCTCGAGGCCAATACGTCTTGTAGCTTCCAAAGAATATTCCGTGGATCGTCCAATTCTAAATCCGAAAAAAAAAAATGCGGGTTAATAGAAAGATTTGAAATAAAATCAAATGTAAAAAAACAAAGGATCATACCTGAGCAAGGGCGTCTTTTGCAGGTATAACAGGTTCTTGACCACTGGCGAACCCTATGATGCATATGCCGGCGCCACGATTAAGCAGAGGTAAGCAATCTTCGCATACTTTTCCCCCGACGGGGTCGAAGAGGACATCAACTCCTTCCAGGCTTTTCAATTCTAGAAAATTCTTAACACCGTCTAGAATGTTCTCTTTACTCGTGTTGACCACATGGTCCACGCCAATCGACTCCATGTACTTCACCTTCTCATCTCCTCTGTCAAGTTAATTAACAACAGCCCACAAAATCAAAAACACGTCCTTCACTAAAAGCTACAAAGGCTTCTTACTATTCATGAATCTAGTAAAAAAAAAGGATAAACCATGTAATGACCTTACGACTGCAATAACAATGGCGCCCCGGATTTTCCCAATTTGTAGCAGCTGTTCCTACTCCTCCAGCCGCTCCAAGAACCAATAGTACCTAATCGTTCATTACTTTTTGAGTTTTCTTTTCTTTTCTATCATATAGTAACTCAAAAGTAGATCTTGTACCCTTTTTCTATCATACAATAATAATACCTGACGAGCACGCAATTGTGCTCTATGAACAAGTGCAATGTGTGATGTTCCATAGACAGCAGTGAGTGCACCAGCGTGATGTTCCATAGACAGCAGTGAGTGCACCAGCGACAACCATGTCGACCCCATCGGGCACAGGAAATCTGTGTCGCGATCAATGGGTCAGAAATGAAATTGATACACATAGTTCTGCTAGCAGAGCAGTTATTATTAGACTTGGGTTTCAGATGTCTTAATCTCCTCTAATTGACACACATAGTGCTATAAATTACCGATTCTTTTTTCGCCGCTTCTTTTAGCTAAGCTCTTGATAAAACACTAGGCATTCACTGCTCATCATCTCAAATTTCTGATACGATAATCTTCAATCCATCTACTATTCATGTGCTAAGTAACCCATCGACAGATTTTTTTCTTCTATTTCTTTTTCTCAATATAAGAAGCTAACCCAAGAGAAAAGGAGTAAAAAGTTTAAAAAGTCCTTACAGCTCGGACTCATCGGCGACGATGAACTCGGCAAAAGCCCCAGCAGTAGCGTAAGAACAAACCCTATCCCCAACCTTGAATTTGGTCACTCTGGGCCCCACAGCATCGACGGTGCCGGAGTAATCCGACGCCGGAATCTTCCCTAGGGACGACATCGCCTCCTCGTGATCCCCTCGAATCACCGTTAAGGTACCGAAATTCACGCTCGCGGCGCGGATACGAATACGGACCGACGTCGGCGATTCGACCCGAGGAATTGGGTGGGTCTTCGATAGAGTCATCGGCGAGCTTTCTGAGTCGCCTATTGGGACCGTCGGTTCGCCGGGCTTTGTCCACAGTAATGCCTCCATTAAGCGGTGTTTGGACAGCGGCGAGTTTACTGATGATGATTTGTTGCCTGTCGGTATGGTATGTAAGGTAGGTATAGTACGGGAAAAGATGGTTCACTTTATTCATAAATGAAATTATTAAATTATAGTAGTGAATAGAGATATATTATATAATATGTATTTAAATATTAATGATAATAATAGAGAAGCACGTGTCAAACTAGAAACTTCATCCGTATAAAAAACATTCCTCGAGGCAGAATAGATGGGATGAAAAGTTTGACCAGTACTTTTCCAATCTAACCACAAATCACAATCCGCATCACAATACAAAAAAGGGTTAATTAAAGATCAGGCCTATTAAGAAGTTTAACTTTGTGTTCAGGCCTCATTTGAATTTGAATTAGGATAAAGGACCTATTTTTCAGAAAATTCAGTGAAAACTACCTAAAGGCTGCGAAAAGACATAATTATCCCTGACATATCCGAAATTTACCACAGAATACCCAAATAATCCGATTACAGTTGTCAAAATAATTATAACAGTTTTGGGCTGAAAAAAACATTTCTATTTATTTGGATAACAAATTATCTGTATTGAGTACAATATCGCATATATTTAGTAACAACTTTATCAATTATAATATCAATACTAATAAAACGAATAAATCAGAGAAAAAATACATAAATGATGTCACATATAACAAAACATATGCCAAATCGACGAAAATACCTGAAGATGCGATAACAAGTTTCAAAAAAATAATAACAGTTTCGCATCGATCTCTCCCAACAAGCGACGCATCGATCGAAACGAGATTTCACGTTCAGACCCGAACAGATCTCCACGATTGTGATTATATAAGGTGAAATTATCTTTAATTTGATCATAAGTGTTGATAAGTTTCGGATATTAGTGACGTTAATTGTGAGAAAATAAATATTGCCCGTATAGCAGAAAATACCACGTTTCTATTAGTAAATAACATATAAAGTCGCAGAAGTAACACATCATTCAAAAACAATACCGCCTTCCTGCAATAACACATTCCTTACACTCAAGCGTTCGAAAGAAAAAATTCACGTTCCAAATCCGACCCAATCTCGACGTTACCAACAGCATAAAGTTGTATCGGCTTTAATTTTTCATGGGTATTCATAATCAAAGAGAATTTTCGAAGTTCATAAAGCACGAATGCTACAAACATAATTCGGAATTTCGTTTAATACGGTGAAATCTCGACTTTAATGACCGGAATAATGTAAATTCGACACAATTTCATCATGGGCCTTAGTTATCGACGACAATTATTGATATTAATCATGGAATAACGAAGAATTTTGATGAGATCTAAGCGGTAAACTTTGCTAATTAAAATGGTTACTGAATAACACTTCATGCTTTCTGGGTAACAATTCTTGTAACAATAATACCATATTTCTTGATATTTATAACCAATATATCCGCAAAACGAACATATAACGAGAAAATAATAACGACTCGTCACCCGTAAATAACATGTGTAATACCCAAGTAAAGGCAAAGAGGAATAGATCGTAAAAAAAATCGAGATCCAAATAAAATTGAAACCGCTCGAATCTCCAAAATAAATGACACAATAAGGTTAAATCGATGTCAATTTTTCATGTAAATAACGGAAAAATCTGAAATTTATCATGGAAAAATGTGATTATGTGAATCTCGACTTTAATGAACTAATAAGGTAGATTCGACTAAGTTTGATCACGAGTCATTTTAATTGAATGAGATTATTAATGTTGATAATGTGATAACGAAGAATTTTGATGAGACATAATATTGGAACGTTTGTCAATCAAAAAGTTGGTTGGTAACACTTCATGTATTCTAAGTAACGATTCACGCATTCTGGGTAACAAGTCACGCATTCTGGGTAACATATGATTAAGAACATTCTATAAGGTTCATGACTGTTAGAGATATTAACACATTGCCTGCAAATAATACCACATGTCCGATAAAAAATACCAATATAGGCAAAATTTATAACAAATTTGTAGCTACAAGTACCACAGAATAGCTAATCAATACCACATTACTATTTCGATTAAATTTCGTTCATAAATTCATTTCGTTCGGATATATAAGATTGACATTCATGGAAATAGATGATATGATGAAGGTAAATCACAAAATTTCTTTAAAAGACATGTTTTGTGAATGTTGATATCAATATGTGAAAGTTGAGATAAAATATCATGTAAACATATAGCTCTTTCTTCACAACATACACTAGTATCTCTTTTAATGAGACATAACGTTACGAATTTTATCACAAACGTATTCAAAGTTCAAATTAAACCATACATATCATTTTATATGTCGTAAATCTGTATTTGATACATTTTTGAAGCTATTTGTTAAGGAATATTAACAGGATGATTCGTTAACGTCACCAGTACCAGATTGCCCGCACGTAATACTACATGTTTGCTATAAAATAACAATGCGAACCTATCCAATAACGTGTTTACACATAATGATACCACATAACAGGTTTCCAGTACCACAATACTAATCCGATTAATTTCGTTCATAAAAGCACATTCTTCGAGATTTACAAGATTAACATCTTGTAAATGTATGATTTGATGCATTTATCACACCAAATTCCTTTAAAAGCTACATTGTTCGATTGAGGTGGATGATAGTGAATGTTCGAGGTCAATAGTTATTCAAAACATAAACTATTACTTTGTTCATTGAAACATCACATATGAGTTTCAGCACGAATGCCATCATTCAAAATTAAACCACAAATGTCAGTTTATATGTCGTAAATCCTGAAACCGTCCATTTGGTAGACTTTGAAGTCTTTATGGACCGCATAAGCCAAGAATAGGTGGATGGCTTCGATTCGGGCAACATGGGCATACGTCTCGTCGTCGTCAATGCCTTCCTGTTGGTTGTAGGCCTTCGCAACCAGTCTTGCTTTATTCCTGGTCACTTCTCCATGTTCATTCTTTTTGTTCTGAACACCCATTTCATCCCGATAATTTGTTTTCCATGCGGACGGGGTACTGATGTCCACACTTGGAGACGCTCGAATTGGTTGAGTTCGTCTTGCATTGCTATTACCCAATCCGGGTCTTTAAGTGTGGCTGCTACCTTGATTGGCTCATTTTGGCTTAAGAAGCAACTAAAGAGACTATGTTGATGTCTTGTCCATACTCCACTCGAAGGATCACCATTAATCTGATCAACCGGATGTGCTCGAGTCCACTTGAGCTCATGAGCCAAAGCTGAAGTAGATGCATCAGCCATTTGCGGATCGAGATTTTCAATAATCCCTGGTTGTTCATTAGATTGAGGTAGTTCTATTTCTGCACTTGAATTGAGCGATTCTGATGATACTTCCTCAACAACCACGGGAGGTTCTTCAGTATTTCGTGGTAATTCTGACTCGGGTGAGGTGGGGACATTTGAAGAGCTTGGTACATCGGCCTCATCGGGTGGGGGATCCACTAAAGGGGTGGCAGTGATGGTGTCTGGTCGATATACGGGCTCAAAGAGAGAGTCTAAGTCATCTAATGCACGTCTCATAGCTTCTTCTGACGTTGAATCCTGAGTAGTTGCCATCTTCTGTTGGTTTTGTGCCAACACACCTGTGAGAACGGGTTCTGAACTGTCGTATTCAGAAGCCATCTGGTTAGGCACGGGTCCTGGACTGATGTGTCCAAACCCATCTCTGCCACTTCAAGGAAAGTGACGTTGTAGCTTTCTTTTATTGTGCGGTTGGACTTGATGTATATTCTGTACGCTTTCGAAGTTGAAGAATACCCGACAAAAGTGGCTTCGAGTGCTTTAGGGTCGAACTTCGCACGATGCTCTCCGTCGTTCGCCACTAGGCACTTGCACCCGAAGACCTCGAAGAAGAAAATGTTGGGTACTCGCTTGTTAATGATCTCGTACGGAGTCTTATCGAAGTGCCTGTGAACCACCGTCCTGTTCTGAGTGAAACAGGCGGTATTTACTGTTTTAGCCCAAAGGAAGTGTGGGAGACTGGAGTGAATCAGCATCATACGAGCGGCTTCCACAAGAGTTCTGTTCTTCCTTTCAACGACCCCATTATGTTAGGCGTCTTTGCGGCTGAGAATTGCTGACTAATTCCAAGTATCTGATAGAAGCCATTGAGATATTTGTTCTTGAACTTAGTTCCATTGTCTGTTCGGATTATTTCAACAGTCTGCTGCAGTAAATTCTGAGTAGATTTCACAAAATTGATAATCAAGTCCCATGTCTCATCCTTACTTCGTGTAGGATATCAGATTAATTGTGCATTGATTTAATTAGCTGTCCTCGTAAATTGGGGCTTTTATTGTAATAGTCCTTAGTTTAGGACCTAGTTTGTTATTTATATCAAGTATGTTTGGTATAAATAGATGTACAAATATTGTGATTAAGAGAAGATTTAAAAAATTGATCCGAAGGGCTGCCAATCCAATTTCTAGAGAGAAAAAGTGAGAAATCTTCATCTCATTAAGCGAATTCTCTCTCAAGACTTGAAATGAGTTTCTCGATCGAACTTTGAATTCAAAACAATTCTAATCGATTAACTAAGGATTGAAGTCTAGGATCTTAGGGTTGATAATTCCGGACCTACAATTGGTGTAAGAGCATATTCGTATCTGTTTTGAAGCTGAATTGTTAGAATTGGATCGAATGCGAAATCTGGTACTGTTCCATCGAAGAACAGTTTGGCGGGAAAAATGATTTTCGATCTATTTTGCTTAATTCTGTGCTTAATTGATCTGAATTTGACGATTCTGTGCTAGTCGAAGTCGTATTATCTATCAGGATTAGATTGGTAGCAATCAGAATCATGATTTAAGCTGAATTCTCGATTATGTGATTCCACTATTCGTGCGAAAACGGTATGAACATGTTCTGCTTTTTGTCGAATTGAACATCATTTGGTTTAAAACATGTTTAATCTTCTGTTTGTGAGTACTCAGTAGCTTACTTCGAGTATATACCTGCAGTTTCATCGATTAATTTCCAGTATTTGCTTGAATGTGTGTTAAAATCGTATTCTGCGTTTAAACTGTGAATTTCAATTTTTCTCGCTGAGTCTTCGATCGAAATTAATTTCTCGATCGAAAATCTCTGTGCGAGAAATCTTGCTCAACCAGAATATTGATTAGTTACTGAAGTCGCTGTTGTCAAGAACGTGTTTAGAAAAATTCCCGAGCATTAAAATTTCGACAGGAATTGACTATTTTGACCCCCGCACAAAACTTTTTCTCTCGAAAACTTTGTCGGTCAGACATACTTGATTTTTGCTAAATTTTTCGGTCAACCAGTTAGATTTGACTCACAAGAAACTCTTTCGGGTACTATTCTTTAACGACCAAAATCAGTTAAAGTTACGCTCGAAAAACTTAGTCAATTTTTCGAGTCAACACTGTCTTTATTGTGGATTCTGGTCAACAAAATTTCTCAACGTTTAAAATTTTTGATCGCAAAACTTCATTAAACAATTTTAAGATTGATTTCATTATTTACACAAGCTTTTCGTCGCAAAATAACATTCAAGTCGAAAATAATTTACGATCGAGAAATTTTTCAACAGTACCTGACGCGCGAAAACAGTACTACCCCTTTAAGGCGAAGAAATTATTTTTGCTCAAACTTTAAAGATTGAAGCAAAAATAGTTCTCAATCATTTTTGAATCAAATGTTACTAACAAATTTGCTACTTGTCAAGCACATTACACCGAAATTCAAACCAACAAAACAACAAACGAATATCCTACATCAACTCGAAGAAGAAATGGATGCCTACTCAGTTGAAAACGACAATAGTCCCCCGATACTCAAAAGAGGCAAATATATAGTTTGGAGAAGCCAATTTCTGAACTTTATAGAGCTAAAGGAACATGCAGAAGACTTTCTCTCATCATTGGTCCAGCTCAGTTCTGGGTAAATGTACCCGGCGACAACACTGCTAACCCTCCAATTACTTCCTCTAGGCGACTCAAAGAGCCTAGGGAGTATACCGCGGAGGAAAGAGTGAGAGCTAAAGCTGACCTAATAGTCAAAAACACTCTTATGCAAGGGATCACAAACGACATCATCGACAGATAGACAATATCCCAACAACTAAGGGGATGTGGGATGAGCTGCATAAGATGATGCAACGAACAGAAGTCGGCATCAAGGCCAAAAAGGCAAACATTCTAACAGCCTATGATTCCTTCACTTACACGATCTTTACCGAAGATATCTCACTCTCTTAAATGAGATGAGGAAGATTGAAATCACGAAGACGAACATGGAAACCAACATCCGATTACTTTCCTCTCTACCCTCCGAATGGTAGAAGATATCCGCTCAAATCCGACAAAGTAAAGACCTTGAGGAGCTGGATATCCATGCCATGTACGACAATCTCACGCAGCACGAGGAAGATGTTAGCGAGATTCAGAAGGAGCAGAAGGGCAAACTTATCGACGACTCAGTTGCCCTAGTCTCAGAGAAGAGAAGCTAAAAAACACGAAAAGAAAAGATCATCAAGCTCTTACCCCCTCAGAGTCGGAAGATGAAACAGATTCAGACATGGAGCCTAACATGAAACCGCTTGGAAAGCAGTTGGCGTTAACTGGGAAAATGATGAGCCAATGATACTTCAAAAAGAAATCCTCATCATCAGCCAATCGACTTCGGACCTCAAGCTCAAGGAACAAAGAATATACACCCGAGACCTCCGAAGTCAAAGCCTCTAAAGAACCAACCAAGTGCTTTAACTGCGGGAAACCTTGTTATTTTGCCAGAGAATGCACTCTTCCAAAGAAGAGAGACGCTAACTACTACTCCAAGAAGCTTCAACTCACGAAGCAAAAGGAAGCAGGAGTAGCTTTAATGGCTTAACAAGACCACTGGCTTGAGGACATGTCTAGCTCATAAGAGGAGAATTTAGCCTTAATGGCCCACCTGGACGAGCATGACGCCGAAACCTCAGAACAGACGGACGAATACCAAGCATCCAAACCTTCTGAGGAGGTAGTTTCCCCTTCCACATTATTGACCATGTTAGAATCGTATCATTTAGCATACACTAACATGAAACGTGAGCAGAAAACCATAAAGGAAGTAGAGAAGAAACTAGCCAAATCTCATGAGAAAATTAATAGTCTCGAATCAGAACTTATGAGCTCTAGTGTGAAAATAGAAGAACTTTCTAAGAGCCTACATTCTAGAGAGACTACAAAACCTCAAATAGAGCAGCATGATCTAAAAATTAAAGAATTAGAAGACAGGCTAAAAAATAACTACAATTGCCTAGTTAGAAATCTCAATGAGAAAGCTAACCTCAATTGTAGGTTAACAGAAGCGACTACTAGGATCACCAACCTAGAAACCGAATTAGATAGATCTAATACTAAGGTTTGTGAACTTAGGAAAAATCTAGATACCTGTGAAGCCGCCAAATTGACGGTTGAAAATAATTTTACTCTATTAGGAGAAGAGCGTATGAAGTTATACGCTAAAATAAAAAAATTAGATGATCTTATAGTAAAGAAGGGACAATCAGAGCAAACTATATTTTTAATCAGCCCAAGGACTTAGAGTTTTATGATTATAAGTATGGGTTAGGTTTTGAGAATCCATGTCAGAAGAAAGTTGACTGTAACAACTATACGATGTCAAATACATGGGTCTCGGACTGACCTCTCTCATGGCTTTCACTGGGGAAAAGGAAACTTATGAATTAGAAGAAGCCAAGAGAAAAGCCAAAACCAAGGCTAAAATTCCCCTTTGCTATGACGAACTGAATCAAAGCAACGACAGTGGGAATCTTCCCAAGGGTTGGAGCCTTGAATCAGTTCAAATTCCTGAAGATCATTCTAAAATTACGGAGCTCAACCTCATAATTATGTAAATTCTCTCTATAAACCTCATAATTCTGTAAATTCTCTCTATAAACCCCATATTCTAAAAGGGAGAATTTTGAAGCTGAAAAGAAAAAATTCCTAAAAGAGATAGAAAATCTCAAAGCTTCCTCAATCCCACAAGCTATTTCTCACGTATCTCCCTCAACCGAAAATATCATTCTGAAAAGCGTGAAGAAAGAAAAAGTGCCTCCAAAAGATCTTAAAAATAAGAATAGTACTTTAAAATATTCTAAACCTAATCATGTTTCTCTTACGTCTACAGGGAGCGTAGAGCGAGCTTTAGAGTCGAAGGCGGGAGTGTGTAGATTAAAAATAGAGAAAGAGCTCGTAGATCCCACAGAAAAATCGGTCGACAGCACACTGTATCGTAGTATTATCGGCTCTCTTCTCTATCTCACCTCAAGTCGGCCGGTTGCCACTTGCCTTTGTGCCCGCTTCCAAGCCGACCCTAAAGAATCCCGCATGCTCGCGGTTAAACGAATCTTATGCTACCTCAAAGGCACCTCTACCCTAGGATTGTGGTATCCTAAGGGCACGGATTTCAAATTAATTGGCTATACTGGCGCTGATTATGCAGGTTGCCAAATGGACAGGAAAAGCACGTCCGGTGGCGCTCAATTTCTAGGCAAAAAGTTGGTCTGCTGGTCAACCAACAAAACTGCGTCTCAACATCAACGGCCGTGGCTAAATATGTTGCGGCTGCACCTGTTGCTCAAAAATGCTTTGGATGCGGACTCAACTTCGTGACTATGGGTATAATTTAAATAATATACCCATTTATAGCGATAGCCAAAGTGCCATTGCGATTACGTGCAATCCCGTTCACCGCTCACCCACAAAACACATAGATATTAGATATCATTTTATAAAAGATCACGTAGAAAAAGACATGATTGCCATGTACTTCGTGAAACGGAATATCAACTAGCTGACATTTTCACCAAGGCTTTGGATGAAAAATGGTTCTAATTCCTTGTCGGAAAATTAGGCATGTTGAATTCCGTAATCTATGCTTTACGTGCTCCTTGGTGCTTACACATGTTCTATGCTACGTGTTTTCTATACTTTAAATGTTATATCTCGCGTGAAATTTTTCATTATAATAAAAATAAAATAATCTAATAAAAAAATCCAAAAATATTATACATATAAATATAATATTAAGGGAATGACGATATCTTTAGGATGCTCGATCTAAGTCACGTATAAATTTGCCTGACATGCGACTGATTAATTGCTTAATTTTGTCAATCTTAAGTCGCATTCTTGTGTCTAAAAGTTCTCTCGTAGACTCCGTTAGACACAAAGCCATTTTATATGAGTGAGATTTCTAGCCTTTTTTACTTCCATTCTACGAATCTATCCTTGAGCGAGTCACACATGTCATTTCTTGTCTTAACTCGTGATTCTTGGCCTCATACTCACCTTGCATTAGAACGTTCGGAAGATGATTAGGGCACTTAGGAAATTCCTCACTCGGCCAATTATAATTTTCAATCCCATAGCCTTTAGTCATCCATTTTGAGCCTTCTCCAAACTCCTTTTCTTTATTTGAAAACCCTTTGAGCCTTCAACGACAATATAAAATTTTGACGGGATGTTCAAAAGGAGGGGGAGACATATGGGACGAAAAAGAAAAAGATGACAAAAAAAGGTGGAAAACACACACGAGGAATGCTCAACGCACAAAGAAAAACATATCAAAAGAACCAGCCTCTCAAAATCTTTAAGAAGAGGGCTTGGATCTTACTGTGAATTTCCCCGTCGATAATCTCGTACACTCGTCAGATTGGCTGGAAAGAGGAGCACCATGAAGTGAACTTCTCCAACGTTAATCCAGTCTTATATCGAGACTTCTTCAAATCGATAATCTCTGAAACCTCTTTAGGGATTAAGAGAAAAGGAGCACGGTATCGGCCCGAGAACCAACAAGAAGAACTTCGCCTTAGATAATGACTCAGCCTCGTAGAGAAGCGGAGCTTCAGCTTGAGCAACTGCGAAAATTTGACAAAAGACAATAGGTTGAAAAGCCAAAAAGAAGAAAGAGAAAAATGCCGAAGTAAAGGAGAACGACGAAGGAATGGAAGATGACGTAAAGCTCACTTTTCCCAAAAAGTTTCCTTCCCTTCTTAGTCATAACCAAATTAAAGCCTTCAAAGTTCCTTTAATTCCAAAACGACGATCTCTCGCTCGGTGAAATGATTAAAAGCGCCCCGATCACACGTAAATTGACTTAATATGACTTGTGTTGACTTGATTGATATAAATTTAAAATTCCTAGTAAAAAATAAATAAGTGCTAGAGCGAACCTAGTGAGAGTTGATGGACCATACTTTGAACCTAAGACTTTAGTTTGCTGATGAGACTTGACGGCATAAAATCTTTCAAGTGTTGTGAAATTTTTAGGTATGACAATGATCGAAGCAAAATAATCTGACCCCATACTATTAATAAAAGTAATATATACAACATATATAATAAAACAAAAAATATATATATATATAAATATTTTTCGCACATTTTGATATGCAATGTTACCTTGCATACACGGAATTGATTAAATGCGATATATTGTTCATGCTCATACCCTCGTGTGAAAGTATAGTTACATGTTTAGGGGATCATGTATCTAGGCTAATCTTGATAAATCGCATGATTTTCATAATTGTTACTAAGATTGATTTATGTACTTGTTCGATAAATCAATTGAGGTGCACTATTTGAGGGGGAGCATTTACGAAATTTATGCCTTAGGCTTCAAATATTTTTGAGGTATTTCTCTAAGTGTTGCAGAAAAATTCAAATTTGATTTTCCATGTACAACACACTTCTGAGAAGGACGTCACGAATCATCGCGATTTGGAGCTCAAGGCATTGGTAAAAATAGACAGGGGATGTCTAATTAGTATAATTGCTTCCTAATTGACTCTAACTTCTCGACATCTTTGCTCTAAGTCTCGCAGATTTACTAACGATTGACCATGAAGCCAGATGTTACAGTTCTGAATTACATTGAGTTACTTGTATTTATTTTCATACATAGGGGGAGCAATTATGTGATTTATCCTTTAACTCGGGGTCAATATGAAAACATAGAAAAACTTGCTATCGAGAAACTCAGGAGCGCACAGTCCAAGAACCACAGCTACCAGATCTGGATGCCACGATGATCGACGAGGTGGCTCTCGAAATGGAAGCTGAAGATCAAAATTAGGAGCTCCAAGTGGAAGTGCCCATCCATGTAGGAGTGCTCGAGACCATTTTCTCAACAAGAAGCACAGCCCGAGGCTGAACCTGAGCAAAGCTCACTTCCACAGGTGATGGAACAGGCTCGTGAGGCGTTGAGCGTGAACCTTCTTCTCACACAGCCACCTCATCCGACACGTTGTCCGATGAGAGATTAGACTAATAAGACGGACTCCCAGAAGACTAAGCATACAACTAGAGTCCCTCTTAACCACCGTCACCACTACGTCAGACACATCGCCAATCATCACTCCAAGTGTTGAGGCTGAAGTCCAGCTGCAAATCACCACCGGCTCAACCACAACGGTGTCTGATATGTAGGTTCACTCTGAACCTGCCACAACACCCAAGAGGAGAATCTTCAAGATTCAAATCAAGGATTGGGTGGAAGTCTCGAACAGTCACAACCTCAAGTGACTACGAGCCAACCTGAGGAGCCGATGTCTGCTCAAAGGTTGACAACAGGCGACATCAGTCATCAAACAGCTCGTGATTGAAGCTCAATTTCAAACAACTCTTTCTTCAGCCATCAAATCTTTAGAAGACAAAATGATGGAGAGAGTGTTGGCCGCCATCGAGATGTCCCGGCGTGACACTGGGAATGCACCCGTCTCCGAGGGCCCTTCTGCACCAACAAACCCAACCCCACAACCCACTCCCACGAACCCACTCGCGGACTCCTCTATCCTCATCAACCCATATACTATACCAATCACCCAGCTCCATGACATCCTCCTCGCCCGCCTTATAGGCCTTCCCACCCGAACGCCCTCAAGAAGAGTCTCTCTACCGCCGTCTCGTGGATCACCCCGAGCCACCTTCTCAACGTGCCGTAGCCAAGGCTCCCCAAACGATGTAGACATGACGATCCAAATGATCAGGACCGTCATGAGGGGGATGAAAGGCCTAGGACTTTATCAAGTGGCCAAGGCGAAGGTAAAACACAAGGCGAAGGCGCATCACAGACAGGCGCTGAAGCAAGACAAACCCAAACCACCACACAAACTACCCAAACAACCACACCACGCACCTTATCACTCATACAACCGACACAACCCAAATAGACCCACCATCCTTCACCCTAAGGACGCCTCTGCCTACACCTACGATTCTCACAAGCCCCTTGCTTTCGGAAGAAGAAGCAAGTGCCCCCATGCTCGTGGCCCTGGCTCAAACTCAAGCTACTCCCTCAGCTGCTCAAGACCAAGCGGGACCATCAGGACATGCCATCAACCCACATGAATTCCTCGACAAGTACATATTCGCAGGACAGGGGATGACTCATTCCCTGCCCGATGAGCATCAAAGACAACGGCTTAAGGACATTCGTCAATTCTTACAACAAGCTTCGACGGACCTGGTGCTGCTAGAGGACGAAGAGCTTCAGGAAGGTGAAGATCACGACCAAGAGCTCCCAAGGCTTCCAGAGCTGATTGCGCAACAGGCAATTTCCCTCACAAATAGATGCCAGGAACTGTCCGATCGACACGCCATGGGAGAACATCAGAATAGAAATCCCCTTCCTTGAAGAAATTAGAGAGCACATTTGAAGGTCACCGGACAAGGACAAGAAGCCGAATGAGTTCGAGCTAAGAGGGATCTCCCACTGGGATCAGCAGAAGAGAATGACATATCTCTGGATGCTGACCCACCTTGGACCTGACATGAGACTGGGGTGACTAAAGCATAAGCCAAGTCATTATAAGAGTCCATCTCCCATCTGCCAGCTCCTCAACGTCTTCTGTACCAAAGGAGGACTTCCAACACCGTACTACGCCATTGAGCGGGTAGATAGGACTCGAGAGGAATTCAGCGAGAGTGACCTACCGTATCTCCTTGCCGAGGAGGTGTACAACCTCTACTAGCTATATGTGGAGAAATACAAGGGTCCTCAAGACTTCATCAAGAAAGAAGGACTCGAGGGAGTCTATCGATACATGATGCGCCAAGTCAAGTACTTCACAGTGCACGACCTTCAGATGGCTCTGGAGAGCAACATGAAGGTCAACATGACTGCACCGCTCAACAAGGGACCTGAGGTCGAAGCACTTCCCAACAATCACGTGCATATCAGCTCAGTCCTAAGCATCACCTACCACAATCCAAATGCCAAGAAGACAAGGATGATGCTGAAGACTGAACAAAAGTTTTGTGACGGGATGCTCAAGGTCATCAGGCAAAATACAGAGAAACGGTTGGAAGAAATCAACAGAGAGACAATGCTGAAGATCCATAGGTACGTGAGAGAACAGCCACTCCTAATGGAACCACTTGATGATATCGAGGAGCGACTGGAGCTGAGGAACACGCTTAGGAATTTTGAGCATGCGTTGGGCTTCCGCAGATCGTACTATGCCCGGCGAGGACAGACAACATGGAAGAGGAATCAAGCACGAAGGGGGAGAATGTAGGATATCAGATTAATTGTGCATTGATTTAATTAGATATCCTCGTAAATTGGGGATTTTATTGTAATAGTCCTTAGCTTAGGACCTAGTTTGTTATTTATAGCAAGTATGTTTGGTATAAATAGATGTACAAACATTGTGATTAAGAGAAGATTTTAGAAAATTGATCCGAAGGGCTGCCAATCCAATTTCTAGAGAGAGAAAGTCAGAAATCTTCATCTCACTAAGCGAATTCTCTCTCAAGGTTTGAAATGAGTTTCTCGATCGAACTTAGAATTCAAAACAATTTCAACCGATTAACTAAGGATTGAAGTCTAGGATCTTACAGTTGATAATTCAGGACCTAACAGTTCAGAGGAACTTTGTCCATGTGTAGCGAGAGAAATCATCAACGATAACCAGCACATACTTTCGTCCAATGATACTCTGTGTCTGCATCGGTCCACAGAGGTCCATGTGTAGCAATTCCAAAGGACATGAAGTAGAAGCAAAAAGTTTAACATGATGAGACGCTCGCTTCATTTTTCCTAATTGACAAGCCGAACATTGATTCTCTTTCTGAAGTACTACAGTTGGAAGACCGTGAACCAACCTTTTCGTTGAAAGACGTTGAAGAGCTTTAATGTTGAGATGAGACATGCGTTGATGCCATAAGCTATTCCTCTGAATTACAGGTTGATCGTGTAGAAGTTTTATTTCCGAATTCCTTGGAGGATTTCTTTGTCATGACTGTCCAATATTCTGCACCGGTCAGCATGAAAGACCACCTGGAATCCTTTATCACAGAACTAGCCTACGCTGAACAAGTTATGGTAGAGTCCTTCGACGTAGGAGACATCCTTTATTATCAGATTTTCCAGAATTATGTCTCCGAAGCCGAGAATCAGAGCCGAGTCGTTGTTCCCAAATCTTACTTTTCCATTTGGTCGGTCTTGGTAGTTGCTCAACAACTTCTGATTTCCCGTCATGTGTGTGGAGCAACCAAAGTCGAGGTACCACACATGATGCATCTGCAACATCAAATTAGAGAGCTTTAGGTACCCATTTGTAAATGGGTCCTCTTAGATTAGCAGATGTAGATGTTGGTTCAGATATGGTTCCTAAATTGGTGCTAGTAGGAGTTATAACAACTCAAGTCAACTTCAAAGAAGTTGATGTGGTTTGTCCTTTGTAGAAGACATGGCCTTTTTGGCTTTCGTCTTTTTAGACGGAGATTTAGGAACCCATTTCGGTTGAACCTTGCAGGAAAGATTAGTTTCAGCACGGACAAATGCTTTGGTAGGCTTGAGCGTGGAAAAGATCTTTTCATTTGATAGTCTCCTAAGGTGCTTGGGGGATTCGTCTTTACGGGATACCTTAGGTGAGAACAATCATCAATAGCGCCATATGCTTTCTTAATTGCAGGATCTTGTTTCCTGCGAGTCTTCATAGAGGCTTTTGTTTTAAAATGATTATTTATAATTTCTGACGTAGGGCCTAGTTTGAAATTGGTGCTTTTAAAAGTTACAGGCTGAAGAGAGCACGCAGAAGCAATTATTTGTGGTGAAGAAATGACTCTTTTATTTCAAAGAGTATCTTTTATTTTTACAGAAGAAGGGCGGACACCGGAAGTATTTAAATCTACACGTCCCTTCTCTATTTTTATTCTAGACACTCTTACCTTCGACTCCTTAGGCTATGTCACTACGCTCCCTGTAGACGTATTGGAGACAGGATTAGAAATAATATTTTTGTAAATATTATTCTTGGGTTTTGGTTTAGGAGAGGGCATCTTTTCTTTCTTCACGCTTTTCAGAATGATGATATCTTTTGAGGGAGATGCGTGAGAAATAGTTTGTGAGATGGAGGAAGGTTTGAGATTGTCCATCTCTTTTAAGAACAATATTTCTTTCAGTTCAAAAGTCTCTCTTTCTTTTTCTAAAGAGGCCCTTAACCCTTCTATTTTCTTGACAATAGGGGGTATATAGAGAGAATTTTCAGAATGATGATTTTGCACTTCCGTCGATTTAGAACGATCTTCGGGAAGATAGATTGACTCACAGCTCCAACCTTTGGGAAGTTCCTTAGCTTTGTAGCTTTGATTCAATTCCGTGTAAGAAAAGGGATTTCAGCCGTAGTCTTGGCTTTTCTCTTTGCTTCTTCTAACTCATTAATTTCTTTTGCGTTAGTAAAAACTATAAGAGAGACTAGCCCTAGACCCGTGTACTTGACATCGTAGAGTTGTTTGCAGTCAACCTTTTTCACGTGGATTCTCGAAGCCTAAGCCATAGCTAGAATCATAAAACTCTATGTCCTTGTGCTGTTCAAAATATGGTCTGATCAGTTTGATCCCTTTTCACAAGAAGATCTTCTAATTTCTTAATCTTAGTGAATAGCTTCTTACATTCGGCGTCTAAGGTAGCATAGTTAATTAGAGCAGTGCTCTTGTCGGCTTGGTATCTAGACTCTTTCCTAATTCACTAATCTTAGAATTGGATTTTTCTAATTCAGCTTCTAGACTAGTGACCTTTTTAACTGCTGATTCAAGTCTATTTTTAACAAGGCTCTTCTCATCTAAGTTCCTTAGTAGACATTTGTGGTTATTGTCTAACCTGTCTTCTTCCTTTACTACCGAACTATGCTTTTCTAGTGAGATATGCTTAGTCTCATATGATTAGAGTATTTTACTTAGTTCATCTAGTTCATATGATTAGAGTCTTTTACTACCGAACAAGGCTCTTCTCATCTAAGTTCCTTAGTAGACATTTGTAGTTATTTCTCTTTGTTCTTCGAGCTTGTTGTTCGAAGCCTGTTAGCAGAAGCTGACGACTTCTTCTTGAAGTACTGCTTCGCCATCATTTTAGTGACTAACGCCAACTGTTTCCCAAATTCTCTGATCTCAGAGGGAAGTTCTGATTCTGATGTGTCTTCGCCCTTTGAAGAGCTAGGGAGCTTGACATGCTTTTCCTTGCGTGAGCGAGAGCACTTCTTCTCGGAAACTAGAGCTATGGAGTCTTCGGCCTGTTTGCCCTGTTGCTCTTTTTGTATCTCGCAGATGTCTTCTTCCTGTTGTGCGAGGTTGTCAAAAACAACGTTTACATCCATTTCATCCAAGTCTTTGTTTTGTCGGAGTTGAGTGGATATCTTTTTCCATTCAGAGAGCAGTGCTGACAGAAACCGAATATTCATCTCCATATTTGTCTTTTTGATGTCAATCTTTCTCATTTCGATGAGGTACCACTGATAAAGATCATGCAAGTTCTCCTCATTTTTAGCTTTGAAGGAGTCATACGCTGGGAGTATGTTAGCCTTCTTAGCTTTGGCGCTACTTCGGTTCTTTGCATCATCCTCTCCAGTTCATCCATCCCTTTGGCCGTTGGGATGCTATCTATCTCTCTATAGCTGTCGTTGGGGATCCCCTGCATTAGTGTATTTTTTGCTATCAGATCTGCTTTTGCTCTTCTTTTCTCAGCACCGTCGTACTGCTAGGTAGTTTCACTCGCCTAGAGTGTTCGACTGGAGGATTATTCGAGCTATCACCTTCTTGATTTATGTAAAATATTTCTGGTTCCTCATAAAGTGATTTGAGTAGATCTTCAGCCTGATCTTTAAGTTCGATGAAATTCAAGAACCGACTCCTCCACACTGTGTATTCGCCTCTTTTGAGAATTGAGGACGGTTGTTGTTTCCAAGAGAGTAAGCATCCATTTGCGTTTGTTGAGTTGATGAAGGATCTTCGTTATTTATTTTGATTGTTTGAAGTGATGTGATGTGCTTCATGAATAACAAATTAGTTAGTAGCGTTTGATTCTAAAGCAGTCGAGTATTTCCGATTCAATCTTTAAAGTTTGATTGAAAATAATTTTGTCGAAATAAAATGTAGTTGTTACTGTTCTCGTGCGAGAAAGTATGTCAGGGAAAAATTTTACGAGCGAAATAAATTGCTCAAAATCTTTCGGTCAAGAAAAAATTATTGGATCGTGAATTTATATCGAATGCAAAGAAACAGTACGTTTAGTAAGTTGCTCGCTGAGTCAAAATAAATTCGTTGACTGGAAAAGTTTCTTGGACGCAAATGATTTTCGCTTGGTCAAACTAAGAAGTCTGACCGAAAAGTTTTTCGACAGAAAGTTTTGCGCACGCAGTGGTCAAGTCTTGTCGAAAACGATTTTTGCTTAATAATGATCGAGAAATTTTTCTGCTAAAATCGCTTCTAGTGATGGCGACTTTCGCGCTGACTTGGTGTTCTGACCGAGAAGAATTTATCGTGCAAAGTTTTCGATTGAGAAATTAATTCGATCGAACCCTAATTATCACTGATTCGAGCAAAAACAGCGAATTACACAATGAAATTGCAGATACTTGCTCGAAATCAACTGATAATTACGCACAAACATACAATTAAACACGTTATGAAGCAAAAGATATCGAATTTTAGCAAAATCAGTACGTGTTCAAGTTGTTCTTAGCGCAAATAGTAACTACACAAATTCCATCAGTTCTGCTTAATCGATGTTCTACATGCTACAGATCTAATCGCAAATGATTTATAGCACCTAAGCGAGCACAGAAACATCAAATTCAAGTCGATTAAGCACATATTAAAGGATTATCAGATCGAAATCAGTTTGGCGCCAAAACTGTTCTTCGAATGGAACAGTTTCAGAATTTCATTTAGGTATTGGGAAGGCACACAGTATAACTATAGTACCAGGAAAGTAATTTGATAGAGGGGCGACCTGGTGAATGATAAGATTGGAGACAAACCCTAATTTTATCCTAGCCAGAGTGGGCCACTATCGTATTTTTATCCGTATAGGATTTGAGCTCATGATTTGATGGTGCGGTTAGTAAGTAGCTATGGGCCCTGATGAAAATGAGAAACGAATGAGTATGATGTGAGGATAGTATTGGAAAGCATTGGCTCGGATGCCTTTGCTAATTTGGCACGTGCATACATGCATATTTCCACTTACTGAGCTTTGTAGCTCATCCCATGTTTTTATGTGTTGTAGACGCAGCAAATACGGTATATGAACACTTAGATAGTGAGGCTGGTCCTTCTGGAACTTCCGGTGACTTTTGAGGGTGGTGTGTACATGGATGCGATCTGTGAGGCGGGCGTCATGTTTAATTATGCGTGTTTTTGTAAATACGTTTGTATTGTATGTAAAATCTGAACAATGTCTGTATTGTAAAATAGTTGTGTGTGGTGTGCTTTGTAAAATCGAAAAATTCTATCGCTGTTTCATATGTAATATATTTTATATTCTATTTTGTCACGTAAGTTAGTGTAAGAAAATAGTAGTAGATGGCGGGGTGTCACACATAAAGCTAAACCTTATTGTATACAAGTTCCTATTAATCTTCCGTAAGTATAAGAATTATAATCTATACTAGATTCTCCATTTCTGCTTGCCATCTCGCAAACATTTGTTTCGAGACATCATGCTGAAAATCTTTTAAAAACATAAATTTTGTAGCTTGACCATCTGCCTTTATTAAAAACTTTTGATTATATAAATCATCTTGAAATTTCAAAACGCATTTTACTATAGCAAGAACCTCTCTAGCAATAGTAGCATAATTCTTTTGAGCATTATTCCATTTTCCCGAATGGAATCTAACTAAATATTCTTTTTTATCATCTGGAGAAATTTGGTTTAAAATTCCTCCATATCCTAAATCAGAGGCATCGGTTTCAATAACCTTTTGCCAATTAGAATTAGCAAGCATTAGGCAAGGTAAGTGAGTAACTTTATTTTTAATTTTTTTAACTGCTTCAGTGTGACTATTTGTCCACTGACAAGGAATTTTTTGGAGTCCGTCGTATAAAATAGATGTGTCTATAGCAAGATTTTTATAATAAGGAGAAATATAATTTAAACTTCCTAAAAATCTTTGAAGCTGAGTTTTATCTAAAATTTGATCTGAAATTTTGATGCAAACTCAATACTTCTATTCCAAAAGGCATTAGGAATATCGTTACATATTTGCAACGTAAATTCATTATGTAGTAATTTAATTTTTTCCTGTAACTTAGGATTTTGAAGTTTATCTTCAATTGTAAGTATATTAATTTCTTGCTTAAGGTAATTTACCTGTTTTTCTTTTGCTTTAATAAGAATAGAATCCTTAATTTCATTAAGAATTCTTGAAAACGGTTCAGTAATGAATTCAAAGTAAACTTCTTTGTTTTCGAAGTTACCTTTAAATCCATATTCATGGTACTCCATTTCTCTTTATAGATGGTCTACCATTCTCTTTGCAGAAAGAGTTAAGAAAAGCCTTAGAAATGGAGAATCTAGTATAGATTATAATTCTTATACTTACGGAAGATTAATAGGAACTTGTATACAAGAAGGTTTAGCTTTATGTAATGAAATAAAGCTTAACAAACAACTTAAGAGACATTCTCTCGAATGAGTGCTCTCTATCTCTCTCATGACTTTTTTTCTCCCTTCCTTCTTGGAAGTCTCGACATGGTTTCTCTATCTTTACTTATCTCTCTCAATGGCTCGACAATTTCTCGGTTTGGGTGGAACACATATCTAAGCAATATTTCCCGCAGAAATTGAATTCTCGCCCTCATATCTTAACGTCTTTCTGTCCCCATCATTTATATGACAACCCTATTTCTTTTCTTTTTGGTCTATCTTCCTTGTTTTTGCTTTCTTCCTGCATAAGTGTTTACGTGGACTTTCTTCGTATTTACTTGTTTTCGTAGGTAGCACCTCTAAAACCATCAAGTGCGATATCTGTTGCGGCTATGGCTGATTTTGATCTACATTCGACTGTAGAGGAGCTGGAATCTGTGAGAATTTCGGGGGATGACACAGAACAGTACGGTTTTCTTGGTGGTGGGCAGAATTCTCTCAACAAAATCTTTCAACTTTGATGCTATTCAGAAAACCCTTTCCAACGCCTTTAATCCGGCCGTAGGATGGATATGGAACAGTTGGCCGATAATCGCTTTGTCATTCGATTCTATCATGATTTGGACCGCCGCAGAATACTTCAGATGCAACCGTGGTCATTTGAGAAGCATCTTATTATCCTAGGGAAAATTCAGACACATGATGATCCCCTTAACTTTGATCTTTTCCTATGTCCATTTCAAGTTCAAGTTTTCAATCTTCCTTTCTGGGCTCGAACGGCGAATATAGCTCGGAGCATTGGTGAGGGTTTGGGTGGCTATCTCGAGTCCGATAAAAATGAGCAAAGTCGTTGGAGCAATTATGTCAGGATTAGGGCTGTGATCGACGTACGGAAACCTCTGAGACGAAAGATGCTGTTGAAAGCGGAGGGTCGAGATGAAGTGCAGATTGAGTTCAAATATGAAAGGCTTACAAACTTTTGTTATCTCTGTGGTCATTTGGATCATAATGCGGCGGCTTGCGATTCTCAATACAAGGATGGATTTATTGACCCCGGTAGAGACTATCCTTATCCGCCTTCTCTTCGGGCAATCAGAATGACAGCATCCCAGCGTTTGCATGGATCAACGGTATCGGGTGAAAGCCGCCGGAATCAGAATAGACAATCTCCTCCCGATCGGAGCGGTACCGGAAATCCAAATTTGGAAAGCCTTCTATTTTCGGAAGGGCGCGTGAATCCTCGACAGGAAGATCCCATTAATCCTCCACCACCAAATCAGCCCCAAACCATGGAAAGTCCTCTATCTTCGGAAGGGCGCATTAATTTTCGACAGGAAACCCCCATTAATCTTCGACCACAAAATCAGCCACAAACCATGGACTATTTACCTTCTCTAATTACCTACCCATCTACATCTACGTCCCATTTACCATACTTATCTAATAATCAACCACATATCCTTAACCCCAAAATCTCGCTTGTTACCTTTCTTAAACCAAATTTGCCCTCTCCAATTAATATCAAATTTCAATCCGACAAAGACGACACCCGCTCTCCATCTCTTCCAATGATTTCCGCGCCCACATACCTACCCACCTTAAAAACCCTAACCCAAGTCCAAGACCATATCCTTAACCGCCGACAACACACGGGTAATCCTACATCTTCACCTGTCCGCTGTTGCACTATTGACTCAAATCAACCATCTCCTTCAATTAACTGCGAGCTCCCTTCTACAACAAAGGCCGCCAATGATGAAACCGACAAGGGCCAACATCAACTTCAAATAACTAATGACCCTCCATATCTACCCCACGCAGACAAGTATCAATCTGCACCCCTTCTTATTCCTAAATCTGAACCCCCGTCCCCAACCCAAGTTACTATGAGATATAAACCCACCATCCTACCTAAGACACGTACCTTACCAAAGGCTGCGAATGTTACCATAACTAAGGACCTGACGAAGAAACGAAAATTTGTTCGTGATGTCACAGTAATGGAACCGAGTTTGAAGAAACCTCTTTTCTTCATTCCAACTTCATATGATAATCAGGATCCATCGGCGAGGGCTGTTAAAGCAGCCCCGCCAGGCATTATGAATATCCTATGTTGGAATTGTCGGGGTTTGGGCGGAGCCTCGACAGTTCATGAACTAAGATCTCTCATCCGCTCAAATAAAGCCGACCTGGTTTTTCTCATTGAAACAAAGTATCGGAAGGATAAGTTTGAAAACATACGCCAGAAACTCGATATGCATGGATTTGTGTTGACGCTAATGGCCTTAGTGGAGGTCTCATACTACTGTGGAAAAGATATTTACTAGTCTCTCTTCGGACTTTCTCTGCGCACCATATTGATGTCAATATTGGAGGACTTAATGTAAATGGTAACTGGCGATTTACTGGTTTCTATGGTGACCCTTGTGTCCAACACCGTAAAGAGAGTTGGAAGCTTCTTCAATGATTGCATGGCGGAGACAACGGCCCATGGATCTGTGCAGGCGATTTTAATGAGATTCTATACCTAGAGGAAAAGCGAGGAGGCCATTTACGTCCCTTTTGGCAGATTGAGAATTTTAGACGAGCTCTTGATGATTGCGGACTGATCGACTTGGGTTTTGTGGGCGACCCCTTCACCTGGTGCGATAAAAATACCCATGCAGAACAAATTAAGGCACGCTTGGATAGAGCATGCGCGTCGCCGGCATTGATGAATATCTTTCCCGATGCTAGGGTGTTCCACTGTCAAACGTATTCCTCGGATCATCATGCCATATCTATCCAGCTCCAATCGCAGCCTGGCGGCCTTTTCGCTTTGAGTCCCGTTGGACCCTTGAAAGTGAATGCTCCGAAATTATCAAATCTTGTTGGGCTGGAAGAATTAATGGTCATCAATCTCATCGGATCTGGGCAAAGCTGGCAAGGAGTCGTGATAAACTACATCGTTGGAGCAAACATTTTTATAGGAAATCCCGTCATCGGATTGAAGCCATCGAAATTACCCTGCTGCAGCTGGAGAACGAACAACCTTCCGTGAGCAATGCTCTTGAGAGGAAAAATTTGCGAAGCGAACTAGAGGGGTTACTTAGTCGTGAAGAAATATACTGGTAACAGGCAAAGACCGAATGGCTAAAGGGGGTGTCGTAACACACGTTTTTTCCATCGGCGGGCATCCACTAGAAGGCATGTTAATCGTATCTCTGGAATCATGGATACACAAGGTCATTGGTGTAGCGAGCCAAAGGATATTGAGGGTGTTATTCAACAATACTTCAATGGCCTCTTTACATCGTCTGAGCCTTCCCATGGGGCAATCGAAGCGGCAATTCGGACCATCCCGTCTCGGATATCGCATGAGATGAATGAGGTGCTGCTGAGACGCTACACATACGATGAGGTTCACAATGCTCTAGCAGGTATGGCACCCTTCAAATCTCCGGGCACGGATGGCTTTCCTCCAACCTTTTACCAAAAATATTGGGATATAGTTGGAGAGGAAGCTACTATGGCTATCCTTGACTTTCTAAATAATGGTATCTCATCCCCTGAGTTTCATAACACTCATATTGTTCTTATTCCCAAGTGTCAGAACCCGACTAGCATGTCACATTTTCACCTATCTCTTTTTGCAATGTTTTGTACCGAGTCTCTGCAAAATGCATTACTAAACGTTGGAAGCCTCTAATGGATTCAATTATTTCTCCCATGCAATCTGCTTTTATCCCTAACAGATTAATTACCGACAATGTCTTGATCGCCTTTGAGCTAAACCATGCCTTGAAACAACGAAAAAGTGGTCGTCAAGGTTTTTGCGCTATAAAGCTTGATATGAGTAAAGCCTACGACCGGGTTGAATGGTCGTTCCTTGAGCGAGTGATGTTAAAGTTGGGTTTCCATCGTGACTTCGTTCGTTTGGTTATGCTTTGTGTTTCTTCTGTCGATTATTCCTTTATGTTAAACGGAGACTGCTTTGGTTACCTTAAGCCACAACGAGGGCTACGCCAAGGCGACCCTCTTTCACCTTTTCTGTTTCTCTTGTGTACAGAAGCGTTCAGTACTTTATTTCAGGATCTGGAGGCTCGTGCGATGATTCAAGGGTTTCGGGTGAACATAACTGCGCCGTCGATTTCACACTTGTTGTTCGCCAATGACACCCTAATTTTCTGTCGAGCTAACATTTCAGATCTTGAGGCTATCAAGGGCTTGCTTCATATTTATAAGGATGCATCGGGGCAAACCATTAACTTCGACAAATCAGGGATCACGTTCTCACCAAATGTACGCGAGGATCTTCGAGAACTATGTCGAGGGACATTGTCAATCTCTAATGAAGGAAACCATGATCTTTACTTGGGTCTACCTGCGGTTACGGGACGTTCTAAAAAGGAGGTTTTCTCATATATTCGTGAGCCCATTCGAAAACGCATTGAAGGTTGGTCAGAGAAGTTGTTGTCACAGGCCGGGCGTGAAGTCTTGATCAAATCAATCTTACAGGCCATCCCAACATATGCAATGAGTTGTTTCCTTCTACCGGTTCATATCATTCGGAGCATTGAGCAGCTCATAGCGCGATATTGGTGGAAGTCGAGAGATATCAGGGGCATTCATTGGCTATCTTGGGATAAGTTGTGCCTCGCAAAGTCGGAGGGTGGCATCGGCTTTAGGGACATTCGCTCTTTTAATCTCGCCCTCTTGGCAAAACAGGCATGGCGATTGTTCGCTAGGCCGGAGAGCTTGGTTGCTAAAGTTTTCAAGGCACGATATTTTCCCAACTGTAATTTCATGCAAGCGAGTCAGGGACACAACACGTCACTTACGTGGAAGAGTATTTATGAGGCGAGATATCTGATCACTGCCGGTGCCCGATGGTAAATTCGACGGGGTGCATCAGTGAACATTTGGAGGGATCCTTGGTTACCACGTCGGGGTACTTTTAAGGTGGTTTCACCTATTCGTCCGGGCTTCGAAGACTATACAGTGTTGGATCTAAAAATGCCCTCTCTTCACGCATGGAATGAATCCCTTGTCCGATCTCTTCTCTTGCCCGTGGATGCTGATATTGTTCTTGGGATCCCACCATGTTCGTCGGACGGGGCTGATCTGGCACCATGCAAAGTGGGGCTGTTTCTCCGTCAAATCGGCATACTGGCTGGCGAGGGAGCTGCGGGTGCTAGATAAACCTTCCACAAGCTCCACGAGGACGTCATGGAGTTTTTTGTGGCAGTGCAACCTTCCACCAAGGATAAAGAACTTCACATGGCGGCTGTCCACAAATTCACTACCTACGGCTTCTCGCTTGTTTCAGAGGAATTGCATACAATCACCTATTTGCAGCCTATGCAGGAACGGAGTTGAAGATGAGAGACACGTTTTTGCATCTTGCTCGCGGGCTAAGGCTTTCTAGGCAAATGCGGGCCTCTCATGCGATCTACTAAAATTGTGGCGGTCTTCGGCCGGAGAGTGGGTTCGTAATATTCACAATTATTTAAGTCGCGATGATTTTGAGAGATTTCTTGGCCTTTTGCTGGTCTTTATGGTCTGTTCGTAATAAGTGGACAATGGAGCGCAAGGAGATCCAAATCGATGAGGCGATTCAGAAAGCGATCGATACCCAAATGCACTTTTGTCACGCCTCGTCTAATCCGAAGCCGCCCTCTCCTTACGTGATGTCATGTTGGACCCGACCACCCGACCATGTTGTTAAGATCAAATTCGATGGGGCCTTACATGATAATAAGGGTGGGGCTGTTGTGGGTGTTGTGGCTCGGGACTCAGATGGGCAATGTCTGGGGTGGTGGACTAATTTCTTCCACGGGGTATTTGACCCCGAAGTGATTGAAGCTCGGGCTGCTCTTTTAGCACTAACGGTGGCAAGACAGCGGGATGGTCGTCTGTTATCATCGAAGGAGATTGTCTTTCGATCATTAATCATCTGCGAACAAGGAATGATGAGTCGGCTCTATGTGGGGGAATACTCGAGGATTGCTTTGGTTTTTTACCTTATTTTTGTTCTCTTATTTTTTCCTTTGTGAAAAGAGAGGGTAATCGTGCTGCTCACTATTTAGCCAAACAGCTTGGCTCCGTGGGAGAAGGCCTTTCGGCTCCTACGAACGACATGTATAATATCCTACTTGCGGATATTGGTTGATTAATAAAATCTTTTCTATTAAAAAAAAAAAGAGATTCTCTTGATGAGAAGAAACAATTAGGAGAATTTTGCAGTCAATTTGGCTTAGAAAAAACATCAAAAAACAAACCACGAAAAGAATATAAATCTAAAAAAATATTCTCCCAAACAATATGAAAAAAGAAAATATCGAAAATCTAAAAGAAGAGAACAAAAATTCTCAAAAGATAATAAAAATTATCAATATAGAAGTAAATTTCCTCCAATAGTCGGCAGAAAATGCGGAAAAATTGGTCACAAAGCAAAAACTTGTTGGACCAAAAAGAATATTAACAATTTAGAAATTGATAAAGAATTAAAAGAAACATTATCAAAGATATTATTAGAATCTAATAGCGAGTCAGAATCCTCTTCAGAAGATGAAAATAATTTCATCGAAGAAATTTCTTCAGAAGAATCTTATGAATGTCAAAATTGTCAAATATGACAGCCATGTTCTAAAAAATTAGATAGTTCTGAATCAGAACTAGAAGATAATAATTATATCAAATTTTATCTCAATTTCAAGAAGTTAATGTCTTAGACAATAATCTTTTTGAAATATTAAAAGAAATAGAAGATCAAGATTTAACAAATCTAATCATTAAAAAAATAATTCAAAAAGAGGAAGAAACTTCAAAAGAAGATATTCCTAAAATAACTAAATCTTAACCTTATAGTATGGCCAAAGTAATGAGATTACTTCGTAATAAGAATCATTTAAACAAAAATGAATCAACTGTTAATATTAAAGATTTAACAATAGAAATTTCAAATTTAAAAATGAAATAAAAAACTTAAAATTAAGTCGTATAGATTTAGAAAGGAGATTTTCTAAATTAGAAAAAGGGAAAGAAATAGTTAAAGAATTTGAAGCTAATGAAGAATTTGCTAGTACTTCTGAAAATATTCAAGAAGATAATCTCTCACAATACTCGCAATATGCTAAAGAGATTAAGAACGAAGGAAAGCCAAACATTGAAATGGAACCAATTGCACTCGTAACTTCTAAGTCAAGCAACAGGAGCTCGAAGACTTCTAAAGGAAAGCAGGTCGTACCATCTGACACCTCTGACAACACCGAATCTGACCAAGGATCAGAGGACGAACTCGAATCCATCAGAAAGAAGCTGGCAATGATCTCAGATACCGTCAATAAGATGAGCGCCAAGAAATCATCCTCTTCCTTCAACAAACAACGAACCTCGGGCGGGAAACAGAAGTACATTGCCCCTGAAGAGACTGAACTAAGAAATCTGAAATGGTGAAGAAGTGCTTCAACTGTGGCAAGCCGGGTCACTTTGCTTCGGAATGCTTCAGACCCAAGAAGAAAAACACTGAATACTACAAGAAGAAATTTCAGCTCTCACAGCGCAAGGAAGCGGGAATAGTCTTGGTAGCTGAGGAAGAGGAATGGCTGGAGGACACATCTGACGAGGAGGAAGAAGAAATGGCCTTCATGGTGAAAAGCATACAGGATGACTCCGACGAGGATGAGCCAGCCATCGAATCAGACAGGACAGATGTTTCATCATCCGACCTGGAGGTATACACTCCATCCCTACATGATTTCGTTAGACTAGAACGTAGGATAGCCGAACTCTCCATGCATCGTAAAAATCACTCAGAACTCCAAAGAAATTTCGACAAAAATTATGCCCTGTTGAACAAACAACAGGAAGAAATAGCAATTCTTAATGAATTCTTGATCTTGTCTGAAACTAAAGTGAAGACTTTAGAAGATCATATAGAAAACAAAGAAATAGAGATTAGCAATATGAGCAGAAGATTGAAAGACAGCGAGGAAGAATGTGTAAATGTAGCGTCTCAATACGAACTAATCACCAACGAAAGTGTATGACTATACAAGAAAATCAAGGAATTAGAGGACATCAACACCAAAAGAGGTCAAAGTGAACGAACCATGTTCCTTAGCCAACCTAAAGATGTTGAATTTTATAATCCCCTCGAAGGATTGGGATTTGAGCCCACCACTAACCCTGAAGCAGATAAAGTAAACTCTCTGTACAACATCAAACGTTTTGGGTTAAGCATCGAACGACTAATGCCCTTCGTCGGATCAAGTGAGGTGACTGAATCTGATGAACAAAGGCGGAAGAACAAAGAATGGGCTCAAATCATGTGTGACTACGACGAACTCAATAATAGCTACAAAACAAAAGAGATACCGCTCTCTGATGATTACATGTCACCATTTGGACCCGAAGGCAATGACGAACAGACTAAACCTATTTATTCATTCATATATATTCCAGAAATTATACGCAAAATAGGTTCTTTGACAGCCTCTCTAGAGTCGGAAAGGAAAGCTCACGAAGAAGAGAGAACTATTTTGTTGAGCAAAATTTATACTCTCGAAAACTTTCCTGATGCTTACAAACCTTCCACCTCCCGTCTTATTCCAGAATCATTTACATGTAAATGCAAGCAAACTACAAAGAAAATACCTTTATCTCACACTAACTTGGTATCGCATGTGCTCACAGACAAAGGCGTGAGATCTAAGGAAGCGAAGAAGGTTCAACCTGGCTCAGCTAAGAAGACAACAGTCCCTGATAAAAAGAAGAGACCAGTCTCCAACTTTTCTTCTCATGTTTTAAAATCTTTAGCATTTCCAAAAGACTTCTTGTAATGTCGCAGAACGTGTTTCGTTATTCCATTCCCTAAAATCAAAGTTCTGTCATGTCAACAATGATGTACTTTCCCATTCTCATGACAGTCACTTCAGCAATAGCGTTTCCAAATCGCATAGCGCTCGTTCTAAGGACACATCTCCCACGACGTCCAATCATACTACTAAATCTAAAAGGAAACACAACATCTACAAGACCAAGCCAAGCAAGAAATCAAGTCCAAAACAGATTTGGATACCGAAATCTCAACTGCATCCTATAAGAAATCATCACGCTTAGACTCTGAAACCAGCTACAAAACAACCTAGCAAAGAATTAAATCTAGCAACGAGCAAATGCACGAGTAGGCTTGAGTGAGGAAAAGATCTTTTCATTTGATAGTCTCCTAAGTTGCTTGGGGGATTCAATTTTAACGGGATACCTTAGGTGAGAACAAGCATGTATAGCGCCATATGCTTTCTTTATGGCTAGATCTGGTTTCCTACGTGTCATCCTAGATGCATTTGTCTTAGAATTATGATTTTGTTTTCGATGTGGAGCCTATTTCGAAATTAGTGCTTCTAAATGTGATTGCTTTGAGGGAATGTGTAGAAGCAATTATTTGAAACGAGGAAATGACTCTTTTATTTTCCGAGTGTCTTTTATTTTTGCAGAAGGAGAAACAATATTGGAAACATTCAAATCCATTGTCTCCTTCTCTATTTTTATTCTAGACACCCACGCCTTCGTATCTAGTGCTGGCCCTACGCTCCCTGTAGACGTAGGTGAAATAGTGTTAGGCTTAGTGCTTCTAATAATACGTTTATGATCTACTGAAGGCGCATTTTCAATTTTCATGCTTTTTGGAATAGCGTGGGAAATAACTTGGAATATTGAAGAAGCTTTGAGATTCTCAATCTCTTCTAGGAACTTTTTCTTTTCAGCTTAAAATTCTCTCGTTCTGTTTTTAATGAGCCTCTTAACTCCTCAATTTTCCTAACAATAGGTGGTATATAGAGAGAACTTTCAGAATGATGATTTTGTGCTTCTTCTTTAATAGAAAGATCTTCAGGTAGTTTAATTGACTCAAGACTCCAACCTTTGGGAGTTCCCTAATGTTGTAGCTTTGATTCAATTCGGTGTAGGAGAAGGGAATTTAAACCCCAGTCTTGGCTTTTCTTTTGGTTTCTTCTAAAGCATCTATTTCTTTAGCATTAGTAAAAACCATAAGACCTGTTAATCCTAAACCCATGTATTGAATGTCGTAAAGTTGCTTACAGTCAACTTTTGACAAACACCGTGGGTTCTCAAAGCCTAAGCCAAATTTATAATCATAAAATTCTAAGTCCCTGGGTTGATTTAAAAATATTGTCTGTTCAGTCTGTCCCCTTCTAACAAGAAGATCTTCTAACTTTTTAACCTTAGTATATAACTTCTTTCGTTCTTCCCCTAAGAGAGCATAATTATTTTCTATTGTAATTTTGGAGACTTGACAGGCATCTTTTCTACACCAAGTTTACTAACTTTTGCATTGATTCTTCTATTTGGGCTTCTAAGTTAGTAATCGTAGTGGTAGCTTCGGTTATCCTACAATTGGGGGTCGCTTTCTCGTTGAGATTCCTAACCAAACAATTGTAGTTATTTGCTAGCTTATCCTGCAATTCTTTAATCTTCTCACTATACTGCTCTGTATTAGTTGAGCTAGCCTCCCTAGAATGTAAGCTCTTAGTGAGTTCCTCTATCTTCGTATGGGAACTTCTAAGTTCGGATTCGAGACTAGTGATCTTCTCTTTAGACCTAGACAATTTCTGTTCTACTTCCTTTATACATTTCTGCTCACGTTTCATGTTAGCGTATTCGATTTTATACGACTCTAACATGGTCAATAATGTGGAAGAAGAGACTACCTCTTTTGACGAGGTGGATGCGTTGACTTCGTCCGTCCGGTTGGATGTTTCGGCGTCCGATTCATTGTCGAGACGGGCCATGAAGGCTAAATTCTCTTCTTCAGAACTCGACGTGTCCTCGAGCCATTGGTGTTGTTCGGCCATGAGAGCTACTCTAGCTTCCTTCTGTTTAGTCAGTTGGAGCTTCCTGGAGTAGTAGTTGGCATCTCTCTTCTTCGGAATAGTGCACTCTCTGGCAAAGTGACCTGGCTTGCCACAGTTGAAGAATTTGTTAGCCTCTTTTGGGTTCTTGACTTCGGAGCTCTCTGGTGCATGTTCTTTGTTTTTAGAGCTTGTAGTCCGAAGTCCGTTGGCTGAGGTTGAAGACTTCTTCTTGAAGTACTTCTTACTCATCATTTTTCCAATTAGAGCTAACTGCTTTCCTAGAGCTTTCATGATTGGCTCAATGTCGGAGTCCGACTCTTCTTCTGACTCAGAAGGAGAAGGAGGCCTAACGATCTTTTCTTTTCTTGATTATGAGCTCCTCTTCTTCGAGACTAAGGCAACAGTGCCTTCGATCTGTTTGCCCTTCTGCTCCTTTTTAATCTCGCTTATATCATCCTCATGTTGTGCGAGATTGTCAAGCACGGCATGGATATCCAACTCCTCTAGATCTTTATTCTGTCGAATTTGAGTGGTATTTTCTTCCATTCCACGGGCAGAGAAGAGAGAAATTTGATGTTTGTCTCCATATTGGTCTTCGTGATTTCTATCTTCCTCATCTCGTTGAGAAGAGTGATGTATCTTTGGTAGATCTCATATAGACTCTCCTCCGGCTTTGCTTTGAAGGAGTCGTAAGCAGTGAAAATATTCGCCTTTTTGGCCTTTATGCCAACTTCCGTCCTCTGCATCATGCTATGCAGTTCATCCCACATTCCTTTAGCCGATGAAAGGCTATCAATCTGTCTATATATGTCATTGGGGATGCCCTGCATGAGGGTATTCATGGCTACTAGATCAGCCTTAGCTCGAGCCCTTTCCTCTATAGAGTATTCCCTATGCTCCTTTAGTCGCCTAGGAGGTGGAATTGAAGGAGTAGCGGTTTCATCACCGGGTACATGGACCCAGAATTGTGTCGGTCCCTCTTCAAGAGACTGCAGTAGATTTTCGGCTTGATCTTTTAAAGCGTTGAAGTTGAGGAAGCGGCTTCTCCAAACAGTACATTCGACTCGTTGCAAAATCGGCGGACGGTTGTCATTTCCGAGCGAATAAGCATCCATTTTGTGCAGTAGTTGAGTTTTTGAAGGATCTTCGTTAAGTGTTTTGAACGTTTGAAGATGATGTAATGTGCTTCAGAAGTGACAAAGTTCGTTAGTAGCGTTTGATTCGAAAATGATCGAGAATTGATTTCGATTCAATCTTTAAACTTCGATCGAGATTAATTTCTTCGATTTGAAAAGGTGGTACTGTTTTCGCGCGTCAGGTACTGTTAAAAAATTTTCGAGCGGAAAATATTTCGTCTTGAACGTAATTTTACGCTGAGAAATTGTGCAAACAGTGAAATCAATCGTAGAATTATTGAGTAAGGTTTTGCGATCGAAAATTTTAAGCGTCGAAAAATTTTGTTGACCAGAATCCACAATGTAGAGACTCGAAAAATTGACCAGAATTTTCGAGCGTAAAATTTCTTTTAATTGATTTTGGTCGTAGAGGTACAGTACCCTAAGGATTATCTCGCTGAGTCAAATCTAAATGGTTGACCGAAAAAGTTTTACGGGCGAGAATCAAATATGTGTGAACGGCTAAGTTTTTTGAGAGAAAAGGTTTTGCGCGGGGGTCAGAATAGTCAATTCTCGTCGAAATTTTATCGCTCGTAAATTTTTCTAAACACGTTCTTGACAACAGCGACTTCAGTAACTAATCCGTATTTTAATTGAGCAAAATTTCTTGCACAGAGGTTTTCGATCGAGAAATTTTCGATCGAAGACTTAGCGAGAAAAATTAAAAGTCACAGTTTAAACGCAGAATACGATTTTAACACAGATTCAAGCAAATACTGGAAATTACTCGATGAGAATGCAGGTATATGCTCGGAATCAGCTAATGAGTATTCACGAACAGAAGATTAAACATGTTTTGAAGCAAATAATGTTCAATTTGACGAAAATCAAAACACGTTCACACTGTTTTTGCACGAACAGTAATCTCACAGAATCAAAAATTCTATTCAAATCATGATTCTGATTGCTACCAATCTAATCCTGATTGATTAATACTACTTATGCGAGCACACAAACATCAAAATCAGATCAAATAGGCACAGAATTAAGACCGTTTGACCGAAATTCAACTTCGCGCCAACACTGTTCTTCGTTGGAACAGTGACAGAAACAAATTTCGATCAAATTCTAACAAATTTCGTTTCAAAACAGAATGAATATGCTCTGATACCAATTGTTAGGTCCTAAGATTAACAACTCTACGATCCTAGGCATGAATTCTAAGCAATTCAATGATAATGATCGACATTGAATTTCGATCGAAAAACACAAATGAAGAACAAGAGAGAATTCGAGTAGAGTGAGAAAGTTACTATTGTTTCTCTCTCTAGAAATTGAATTGCAAACCTTTCGGATCAATTTTCAAAACTTTCTCTATTCAGCACAATTTGTTTACATGTATTTATACCAAACAAACTTGATATAAATATCAAACTAGTCCTAATCTAAGGACTACTATACAAAACGCCCCTAATTACAAGGACATCTAATAAAATGAAGCACAGTTAAAATGTATACTCTTCAGTTGTAATTTTACATGAGGGTTTCCAAAACTGTGAAGTACCATACTGTTGCTGAAAATGCTTTGAGTCATTGCTATCGATCTTGCCTGGAACTGCTTATTGAAAATGGATTGCGGAGGTACGCAAGCTTCGATGAATTGCTTTTGTTTTCTTTTCCAATTTGAATCGAATATCGGTGTTTCTTTAACGTGTTTCCGTCACTGCTTTTCAGATGATGTTGTTGCTCGGTTTGTCGGCTTCATTTGATTTTAAGAGGAGAAAAGGGCCGCGATGACTTTCGGACGGTTGTAGCTCGGGTCGTGTAGTTTTTCTTATTGTTTAGTTAAACCGTGTTCATGTTTAGTTATAATGAATTTATTACATATTAATGAAATTTTAAAAAATTTATTCCGTTTTGTCGTTATTTATTTAGTTAATTTATCAATTAAAATAAAAAATTAAAGTTAAAAGAAAAAGAAAAGAAACAAAAAAACATAAAAGATCACCGACTACAAATTTATTCGGAGAAGTAGTAGCTAAATGTTTAGCGACTACAAATTATGTAGTCGCCGGTGTTCGCCATTTGCAACTAATTGGCGACCACTACAATCTAGCGACAAGGCTTTTAGCGACTACAGGTTGTGGTTGCTATTGTAGTCGCTAAACCAAATTAGCGACTAACTTTTTAAGGTTAGCGACTGATTCCTGTGGTCGGTAAAAGGCATTTCTTTTGTACTGAATGCCTACGTTAAAATTTTTGTACCTAGCATGGTTAATACTTGTTGGTATATAAAAAGATATCTTTACGTAATCTGATGCTAAACATAAAAGGCGTCAAAGTTCCTGAGGTAGTTCTGAGATTCGATTTAAGCTCATAAGCATTTAGATGATATGTTCAATATACTTGTACATGCCTTACGTGATGTTATGTTAATCGTAAGGAGCTTTGAAACCTCCCATGCTTGGAAAACCCTAACTTTCGAAATTGGAAACGATCAGTTAAATTTATGTAGTAAGGATATTACTAATTTTCGGTAGATAAAATACTTGTGGGAAGGAATTTAATATTTTAATGTATACCGTATTCCGAGTTAGGAATGATTTTCGAAGCTGATTTCGATAGTATATGAATTTCTATTTTTAGGGTTTGTTGTTCTTAAAGTGTATGACTGGTTTTGAATGAACTCGGGTGATTTGGATAGTCGATTATAACTTCGAGCGAATTAAGTAGTCTAACCCTTATTAAATTCGGGCGAATTAATTTAGTGGGTTAACCATTGACTGTCGGGTCCAATATCTAAATATAATTACTTACACCAGAATAGTTCTAAAACTAGACATCTACTGATAATATTTAATTATTAAGAGGATCGACAGTTAGGGACTTCGACAGATTTCTTATTTGACGATAGCAGGAGGACAGGTAGGTGAATCATTCATCTACAACATGTAAATGCTTACCTGCTACTACGTGATTATGTGATTCGATGATTTACGTGGCATCATGTTTTATGTATATGCATGGCATAGCACGACATTGTGAGGGATAATAAACACGTTGGTGGTGACACCTTAAGGTGTCGATTGAGCGGGGTAGAGTGTGTCGATTGTGGCAGTCAGACTCGTAGCAGAGTTGAGGTTGGACTCGCGGGGCACCTGATGGGAGACAGACGTGAGCGATCTGTCTACTCGGGCATGAGCGACCCGAGGTGCAAACCGTTGGATGAGTTATGTAGCGGAAGGGGCGTCCTGATAGGAGGACGTTGACGTGATCGATCAGCGCACTATCGGCGTGGGCACCACGATTCTGGGGTGAGCGACCAGATGATATATTTTATTGCGCGCGAGGTGCGGAGTCCAGCCTAGGGCCTTGATATTGATATACGATAGAAATATGGGAACGAGCGTGCATTATTTCATGTTGTGAGAACTGGGATTGGGAATGAGTGCACGCTGCATTGCATATTCACCTACTGGGAAATAGCTCAGTCTTTTACGTGTTGTAGGTATGGACGAGCCCGACGTCGATGAACGTCAGGACTAAGTTAGCGGCTGGTGGCGGTGACTCCACGGGCTTTTGAGGGCGAGAGCGGTACATGGATTCGACCTGTGGAGTGGCGTAGTGGGTTAGAAAATTTTTGGGGCTTCAGCCCATGTATAGAGATCGTTCTATAAAACGAAGTTTTATGATATGTAAATTATGTTAATTAAAAAGTTTTGTTAGACGGGCCTTCCGCGGCTTACGTTGCGGAAATCAACCAGTAATCTTAATTAGAAAAGTAAGGTCGCCACAATTACCCCACATTCTGTCGCCGAAAGTTGGGGTCTCAGTATATATTAAATGTTATTATCGAGTCTGACATTCCAAGATCACGAAGCAAATAGGGTATTGCAAGCTGAGTTTTTCTGAATGCTAGGTTGAAGAATCTCATGTCGACATCGACAGAAGGGTCAGAGTCGAGGACAGTGATTAATTATTTCCTGAAATCAACCACACACATAACCCAATGACACTTATTTATATTTACCAGCACAACAATGACATCAGATTGTTGCATGGAATTGACGGCCATCTATCAAAACATGCCCTCCACGTAGGGCCGTAGTGCGGTAACGTCTGTACCTCCATCATCTTTGCACTCCATTGCAACCACTGCTTGAACATGACGCTCATGAACGAAACTCGCAGGCCACCTACATGAGAAGTCCCATGCCTCTCAATGAACCCTCGGAGACACTCATCAATATGCTGATAAGCAGAAAATATATTAGACAGCTAAAAGTGTGAGTACATAACAAATTGTGTGGTCTTAATACCTCGTCGTGCAGCCAGGTTGTCTTTGTCATAAGTGTTCTAAAGTAATGAACATCACGCCGGCCCCCCAGTAGAGTCTTTACGCAAACATCATCTCCCATTGTTTGTATAGTTGTGGATATATGCGTGAACATCCTCAATTTAATATGACTATCAAGCACGGTATTATCAGAGAATTTGCCTGAATCTATAATACTGAAATTAGTTAACTCCATATCTGGAGCCATGCATTGTTTTTGCAAATTCCCGGTGGCTGTCTCATGTGAAATCGTCGATACTTGTGCTTCAACAAACGGGATGTTCACGTTTCTCTTCTTCCTCCGGTTTTCCTTCTGCCAATCACTCTGTGCGACAGGAGTTATAGGAGCATCGTTTAGCCCTTGACTTTGAATGTTCGCAAAGCCGTTTGGGCCTTTTTCGAAATACATACAATGTTATTCAAATTAATACTAATGCAAAGTACTTACACAAAGATAAACTACATACAAAGTTTTTCCTCGATCGCAGAAAGCCTCTCATGAATTTCAATGTATTGGCCCTCAACCTTCATGCCTAAATGATCTATGGCAGGCACCCGTGCGTCGTACCTAGACTGCAATTCATTGAATTTCCTGAGAGCGCACTGGTATGCTCGATACGCGCAATAAAACGATTAACTGAGTGAGAAATTCGGTAAGAGTTTGTGTGATGATCGGTCGCATGTCATTCATTGTTTTTATGTACGAACCAAAACAAACTATATTATCCAGAAATGAACAATAAGGAAGCTGCAAAATTTTTATTTAAAACATGGAATCACAAATTAGATTTCTATTTATAGTTACAGTTATAGGAAGAAATACATAATAGTTACCACGAAGAGGCATGTAATTTGGACGGGACTTGCAATGCACTCGTGAATGTGCATAGAAATCCGTAATGGTGATGGGACTTTTCGAATGCACTCGTTAGTGTGAATCGACGCATAGAGACATAATCGTTGTGTTTATTTTCCGACTTATTTTTGTGTGGCCAGATTTAATGTATTAGACCGTTGAGCTGCTACGCGATGCAGAAATGTGTAATTGCTATGCATTCTTTGAATTTACTTCCTTTTCCAAACAGAACGGTTGCCCAACAGTCGCCAGTATTGCGTGGCATTCAATGATGTTTTAGTATGTTTTGTTCAGGGTATTCCAAGGGTCGTTCGACACGACCCTTAAATTTAGCGATTTCCTATGTTGTTCAGTATATCTACCCAATATTGAATGTATCAATATATAAGAAACGGTTGCCCTCTGCATTTATTGCCAAAGCTGACGTGCCATATTATTGGAGCATAACAGTTGCACATGTTTAACATTCAATGTTCTTTTAAGTATATTTTTGTTAAGGGTATTCGAAGAGACATTTGAATGCAATCTTGTATTTCCCGTCTCACTTAATAGTAATAGTGCGCTGGCACATATTGACGACTGCAACTTATATTTGCAAGTAAAATAAAAACATCCAGCCATTCTATTGAACAGAATTACATGGCATCAAACTCAAAATTACATTAATACATAAGAACACGGACACACAAATACACACTCATTACGAATCATAAAACCATCAACATTATGCGTGTTACCGCCAAATATACTGGTATACAAAACCGCAGTAAAAAAAATACATGCATGAAAAATGTTGCATTTATAATATTGTCACTTCCACACAACAATTAGATTAATTGCCCATAGAAATTATATGGAACTAATACCGTTCCACATAATAGTAATAACGTTATGGGATAAATTGACAATTGCAACTTATTTTTGCACATAGAATAAAACCTTAAATTCGTTCCATAGAACAAAATTACATGACATCAAAACCAGAATTACATTAAGACATAAGAACGCAGACACACAATAGTGTGACACTGATCGCTGACTCACTACTGTTTGAGAAGGTGGCACCCAATCTTGTAAGAAACAAAAGCGTCGATGCAAGTGTACTCGATCTGAGCGATGCTAAGAAATCTATTCTCCCAATTGCTCATTGTCACGCGCTTCGGCTTGCTCATCACCATACCACAAAACACTTCACCAAGTTATTTCAATACCGGTCCTCGGAAATGCCCCGGCGGCCAACGTGCTTTTGCGACAGATGCCACATCGACGAAATTCCCTGAATTATACAATGCCTAGTCACGGATTAGCTTGGCCATGTCTTCACCAACTGCAACGCCAATGAAGGGCATGTTAGGGTTCAACGCGAAATCTTCGAGTGTTCTACTGATTTCGTGTAGATGAGCAACCTGAATAATTATGCATTTACTGTTGATGCACAATTCCAGAGTGGCTGCTACGTGGACTGTGCCACGGGTCCAAATCGGCCGGCACTCGACGTCAAGACCAACCAGTGTCGGGCTTGTAACGTCAATTTCTTCAATCCATTTGTTCACACTGCTCGACTCGCTAGTCACGGTGGTCACAACGATCGTATTGCAGAATTCTACAATGTATATCCTCGTAGTTGTTCCAGTTGGTAATCTCGATACCCTATCCATTTTTTTTATTTGGTACCTTTGACTATAGGTTTCTACAGTTTGGGTTTTTATAGCAAAATCGTAGGGAAACTCAGAGGCATGTTGCAGGCGACCTTTCAGAGCAGTTGTTAATGCATACGGAAGCAAGAGATGGGGCGTGACTCTTCGAATGCATTCGATTACGTATATTAATACATGCATATTACTAAAAATGTGATTTGAATGAGTAGGAATTCAAACAGGCATGACATCTACTGCAACATAAAACGTCACCAAAATAAATTTGTTTGCATTAAACATTGAAAAAGCTTGGGTGCGGCTTGTAATATGATGGTGCTGAAAGTTTAATACACCACGACAGAGGCCGATAATTTCTTATGGTCATTATTACACACATAGCGCAACCAGCATATTGTATTAGAATATTAAGCAAAGTTCACACGAAACTATGTCTGACCTAATAGACATCGGATACTTATACCCAAGACCATATTAAAAATAGGATCATCCGATCACCTAATTTAACAATACAGCGAGAATGCATGTAGCTCTAACTAGGCATTCAATACGTTATAGCACAATCAGATAATTCCACGATGTTGCGTACTATTGTCATGAGTGTGCTAACATTCAATACGTTATGGCACAATCATATAATTCCACAATCAGCGTGTTGCGTTAGAATAATAAGGAAATACATTCAACACATGAAAGTCACATAGTGGCGTTACACTGATTGTAATACGAAGGTGTGGAATGCTAAATACCTCATGACACAATGAGATAATTTCTTCTAGCACGTCGTATTAGAACGCTACGCAAAGATGCGCAACACACAAAACAATTTATGAGCTAATAGATGTAGGAAACGTATAGTCAAGTCCATATGGAAATCATATATAGCCAAAACATTCTCGCCCACAATGAGATAAATTAAAAATAGGATCATCCGATCGCTTAATTTAACAATGTAGCGGACCTGCATGCAGCTCGCACTCAGTTTACCTTGCATAGCATTGTCATGACAGTGCTAAACATTCAAAACTTTATCAGGATGAGATAACTCCATAATGATACTATTGCACGCATACCGCGCAATCAGCATTGCAATAGAATAGTAAGGGAATTTATGCAACACGTGAAACTTCACACAACAGCGTTACACTGATTGTATTAAGAAGATGCGATAATTTTTTATGGTCATTATTACACACACATAGCGCAACCAGCATATTGTATTAGAATATTTAGCAGAGTTCACACGAAACTATGTCTGACCTAATAGACGTAGGATACTTATACCCAAGACCATATTAAAAAGAGGATCATCCGGTCACCTAATTTAACAATACATCGAGAATGCACGTAGCTCTCACTAAGCACTCAATACGTTACGGCACAATCAGATAATTCATGATGTTGCGTACCATTGTCATGAAGGTGCTAAACATTCAATGCGTTATGGCACAATCAGATAATTCCATAATCAGCATATTGCATTAGAATAATAAGGAAATACATTCCACACGCGAAACTTCACATAGTAACGTTACACTGTATTACTAAGGTGCGGAATGCTAAACACCAACAATGAGATAATTTCTTCTGGTTATTATTGCACACACATAGGGAAACCAGCACATCGTATTAAAACGTTAAGTAAGGATGCCCAACACATTAAACAATTTATGAGCTAATAGATGTAGGAAACTTATAGGCAAGTCCATATGGAGATCATATACAGCCAAAACATTCTCGCCCACCATGTGATAAATTAAAAATAGGATCATCCAGTCCCTCATTTAACAATGTAGCGAAAATGCATGCAGCTCGCACTCAGTTTATCTTGCATAGCATTGTCATGAAGGTGCTAAACATTCGATACTTTATGTCAGGATGACATAACTCCATAATGATACTATTACACGCATAAAGCGCAATCACCATATTGCATTACAATAGTAAGGGAATTTATGCAATATCTCACGACACAATGAGATAATTTTGTATGGTTATTATTTCATACACATAGCTCGACCAGCATATCATATTATAACATTAAGCAAGGATGGCCAACATATGGAACAACTTATGAGTTAATAGAATAGCCGACTTTCAAATATATAGCCAAAACACTTTCCAAATAAATCATACATTAGTCATTCCGCGCTCGACTTAAGGAAACTTTCCAAATAACCTCACTTTCCAAATAAATAATTGAGCAACACTTTCCAAATAAATCACAACAAACTCATTATGCGCTCGACTTTTGCCGCTAGGAGGAGCGGGGGGTTTTTTTTGGCTTAACCTCACAGAACTATCCTGTTTCGGCATTCCACGCGAGGCCCTATCGGAGCTCCCAACTGAAGGAACGCAATCAAGGCCATCTTGCAGAAGTCATGTCATCAACTGTCGGCTCAACAGCTTGCTTACCATTGTCCTCACAAGCCTCAAGTACATCAGGCTCGATACGGCTGTCGTAAACACCACTGACAACAAGGGTGGTACCATTGAGAGTTGTCTCATGTGCATCCCCACAATTTGTCAAAACACCATCTAGTCCATCATCCTAACAACACAGGATAAGAATTGATAACGGAATGACGAATTCTGTATGACTATACAAAACATTTACCTGACTTTAGGGGCCACAACCTGGTTTCACCTGCTCTATCATACGGGACACACTGAAGCTACGATTCATGCTTTGGAAGTCGAAAGGTTTAACTCTTACGTAGAACAGTAATGTTCTTCCAACCAAATTGTTGGGTTACCCGGTGTCTTCCGGAGATGCCACGTCCTCGGGTACGGTTCGAAACAAAAATTTTCCGGGTTCCCCCATTGCCCTCATATCTCGGATCAGAATAGTAACACATAGACAGGCAATAGGACGGGTCAAACCCGTAGAGAATTACCAGTTGACGCGAGTGGCAGCTCCTCGTCCTTTTATTCAAGACTTCGTCGATGGTGGTGGATGGCACTAGATCGTCACGCCGACCTCGCAGTGTACCACGGAATTAGTTCTCTGAAGATGGCTAGAGAGAACTGAGCCGTCGCGTGGGAGAAAGTGTGTGTGTTCGGTGTGTGTTTTGTGCCTTTGGTTGATTTCGAAAATCACCTCTTTTTTCTCTACCTTTGGAGCACGTTCTTAGCCTATTTAAAGGCTTGGATTTTGATATCTTAGTCCTTAAAGTGTGAGAGATTTTTGTCAAATTTACTCTCTTTTGAATTCCAAATCCAAACTTAAGGAAACTTACTATTATCAGAAAACTAACTTAAATATCAAGTCAAACTAAGTATATTTAAATATGGTATGGAATTCGAAATTTAATCCTAAATTAATTTCAAATTTAAATAAATAAACTCCATATTCCATATTTATTTATATCAAATATGCAATTCCGAAAATACCCTCAAAGGCATATTTTGAAATAAGGTGAAATCCAATTTTATCCTCAAGCCCATTAAGCACTTGGCCAAGCCCAAGTCTTAAAGTTAGTTTCATAAGAAATCCAACTTCGATCCAATAAATGGCCCGAGGCTCATTATGGCGTGGCCCAATGGCCCAAGGCCCGTTAAGGCCCAAAACACTTTCTCTCCTTATCAGTACACATCGATGATCCTTTTTAAGCACGACTCTCTAGGTTCGATGCAATCGGCAAGGGAGGAATCCAAGAGTCCGGTAGTTACCTAGCCAATCCCGCAGTACCGGACTGTAACCCGATTCGAGTGCGAATTTCGACCTAGTCTTTATCCCAGAATCTCACTATAGATAACAGTGCTACCTATAAACCCTTCAGCTGTGTCCCAATCAAGTGAGAGTCATGGTCTATGTCAAACTCACTAAACTCGATTCTATTATAAAACAGAGACGAGGCAAATTATCAAACTACCCTCCATGTCTTACATGAGTTAGTTCAATATCTTGACCAAGGATTTCATAATTTCCCCTTGCCGTCCTCATAGGACACTTATCTTGATTACTTGCGAGACTTTGAATCTGTACTCGGCGGTCTAAGCCCGGCAATCAAATCGTCATCAAGACCGCATCTGGCCCGCTGACCCATGCAACAGCAAATCGGGTCAAGAGGAACCAGTGACAGTCGAGACTTCGAAGTCAACCCCGTCAAATCCCCTTTCGGTCTAAGGTTCACGTAGACTACTGTATCGTTGTCGTCGGTCATTGACACTTCTTAAGTAATAAGCCATGTTCGACAGTACGACCCGTGAGTCAGTGTCCATTAAACGAGTCAATCCCTTGATTCGATTCGTATCACAAGTCATGACCTCCGATTCCAAGCGGGATATCAGCGATAGGTCATCGACAAATAAGCCGTGATCACTTATCCAGCACCCAACTGGAGCCTCAGGCTTACGGACTTTTAAATTCGAGGTTAAGAGTCCACTGGTGCCTACCTCTCGTACCCATCGAGAACAATGGCATAACTCGACACATTTGGATTTGTTCATTTATTGCTTTACCGGATGCTAAGTAAAGAACTCTTATATCCAATTAACGAACAATGTCTTTCTTTAAACAATCGAAAATATCTTATTACACAAAAGGTCGAATGATAAATAATCTAATGCCCTATACAATCTAATCCTCGTATAGCATTCGAGGGCATATTCCTAACAATCTCCCACTTGCACTCAATGCCATGCTCTGGAGTATCTAATTCCCATCTTTTCGAGATGTCTAGCCAGCACTACCTGTGATAGAGGCTTGGTGAACGGGTCGGCCACGTTTTCCGCGGTCGCAATCTTACGCATGGCTATGTAGCCATTCTCAACGAATCCACGTAACTCGTGGTACTTTCTTTTCATATGTTTGGACCTGCTGTGAGATCTCGGTTCTTTCGCCTGTGCAACAGCCCCAGTATTGTCACACCACAATGGCAATGGCCTATCTGCTATAGAAATGAGTCCAAGTTCTTCCAAGAACTTTCTCATCCAAATACCTTCCTTAGCTGCCTCTGAAGCCGCTATATACTCTGCTTCGCAGGTAGAATCTGCAGTAGTGCTCTGTTTGGAACTTTTCCAAGACACTGCTCCACCGTTGAGCATAAAATGAATCCTGAGGTAGATTTTCGGTCGTCCACGTCAGACTGGAAATCGGAATCCGTATAACCTTCCACTTCCAATCCTCCATTACCATAGGCTAGCTCATATCCTTAGTTCGTCTGAGGTACTTGAGGATAGTCTTGACTGCTGTCCAATGTTCCTTACCAGGGTCAGCCTGAAACCGACTGACTATGCTCATAGTGTACGCCAAGTCAAGTTGCGTGCAAAGCATCGCGTACATCAAGCTATCCACTACGGATGCATAGGGGATATCATTCATCTCTTTCTGCTCCAACTCACTTTGAGGGCTCATAGCCTTGGAAAGGTGAATCCAATGTCGCATAGGCAGGAACCCTTTCTTAGAGTTGTCCATATTATATCGCTTCAGGACCTTCTCTAAGTAAAGGGCATGGGAAAGTCCTAACATACGATTCGTTCGATCTCTTTAAAGGCGAATACCCAAGATGTAGGTAGCTTCTCCCAAGTCTTTCATAGAGAATTCGGTCGAAAGCCACGCTGTCACCATCGAGAGCATTCCAATATCATTTCCTATCAAAAGGATGTCGTCCAGTTCCTCACCTTTTAAGCTTTTAGCCAAGCCAACCTTCCTCTACCCAGAAAATCTTTGAAGAAGCCCAGATGAAGTCTTCCACTACCTGGAGTTGGATCATCTCTTCTTTTGTAAAGATGAGCATCCAACACGCGGGCTTGGGTTGTTCGTCCATGATGGTGGGTTTGGATGATGTCGTGTCACTTCTTAATGATTTTGTCCTTCATGTGAGACAAAGGCGTGGTTTGGAAATTATGTGTTCGCGCGATGCGCGATGAGAATAGATATAGACCACCAAGTGCGGAAGTTTATTATATGCTAGGAAGATGTTCAACGAAATGCCTAAGAGTATGTGGTGGGATGGAGTGGAAAGATAAATGCATATATGCAGAAAGGTGAAGATAACGAAGGATTATAATTGATTAAGTATGTAATGTGGGGTGAAAGATTTTAAAGTTCAACGTGATACGGGTTCGTAGGAGTACAAGATTAGTTCAACTTAAACGTAATTGCTTCGTCGGGTGTGCATTGCTTGCTGACAATATGTACTCGAAAATGGGATCATGGAGGGTGTATGGAGAACAATTGTAAAAAATAGTTTCCTCGCAGCCTCAACTTCAGCTAAGTGAAGTACTTCAACTTGGGATATAAATACCTAAATTGAGACAAATATACTTAGTTTTTAGTGAATAATACTGAAATTTATGCAAATAATACTTCCAAATTGGTGAGAGTCATGTAAGTAAAAAATTATGGGTTATTATCAAAGATCTCGCATGGTAATGGCATTTCTCATCACTTATGTAAAAATAGTTTCCCCGCAACTTCAAATTCTAATAAGTGAAGTACTTGAATTTGAGGGAGATAAATACCTGAATTGAGAAAAAAGTACCTTTTTCAGCGAATAATACCGAAATTATATACATAAAATACACAAATTGTAAATAGCCATGTCATGGGTATTCATAAAAGATCTCACATGGTAATGACATTTCTCATCATTAACGCAAAAAATAGTTTGTTAGCAACTTCAACTTCAAAATAAGTGAAGTACTTGAATTTGGGATATAATTGTCTAGATTGAGACAAAAATACTTAGTGTTTAGCAAATAATGCCGACATTTATGCATAAAACTACTTACAAACATTTGAGATTCATGTCCTTATTAATGTAAGACGTTGATTAAAACGCATAATTTTAGACTTAGATGACTCGACCTAATTCACAAGTATTTTATGCATAAACATCTATATTTGATGCCTAAAGTTGGGTATTTTACGCTCGATTTAGGTATTTTCTTGCTGAATTTAAGTATTTCGCCTTGTACGAAGGTGAAGTTGCTAAAAAATCTATTTTATGTTTTTTATATGAAGAGGAATGACCTTTTATGTAAGATTTTGATTAAATCCTATCATTTTAGTCTTAGATGACTCGACTCAATTCGCAAGTATTTTATGCATAAGTATAAGTAGTTTTGCCTTGAACTAGGTATTTTACTCTCGGTTTAGGTATTTTGTTGCTAAATTCAAGTATTTTATCTTGTATGAAGGTGAGGTTGCTAGAAAACCTATTTAATGTTGTTGATGAAGAGCAATGTCCTTATCATTGTAAGATGTTGATTAAAGCTCCATCATTTTGGACTTAGATGACTCAACCCAATTTGCAAGTATTTTATGCATACATTTCAGTATTTGTGGACTTAAATTAGGAATTTTACTCTCGATATAGGTATTTTGTTGCTAAATTCAAGTATTTTATCTTCTATGAAGGTGAAGTTGCCAGAAAACCTATTTAATGTTGTTGATGAAGAGTAATGTCCTTAATATGTAAGATGTTGTTTAAAAACCATCATTTTGGACTTAGATAACTCGACCATATACACAAGTATTTTTGCATAAAAATCAGTATTTTCTGCCTTAAATTAGGTACTTTTAGTCTCAATTTAGGTATTTTATTGCTGAATTCAAGTATTTGACATTGAACGAAGGTGAAGTTGCTAGAAAGCTCATTTTATATTGATGATGATTAATGTCCTTAATATGTAAGATGTTGTTTAAAACCATCAATTTAGACCTGGATAACTCGACCATATACACAAGTATTTTATGCATAAAATCAGTATTTTATGCCTTAAATTAGGTACTTTTACTGTAAATTTAGGTATTTTATTGCTGAATTTAAGTATTTGACCTTGAACGAAGGTGAAGTTGCTAGGAAACTCATTTTATGTTGTTGATGATGAGTAATGTCTTTAATATGTACGATGTTGATTTAAAATCATTATAGACTTAAATAACTCGACCATATACACAAGTATTTTATGTATAAAAAGCGCAGTATTTTCTGCCTTAAATTAGGTACTTTTAGTCTCAATTTAGGTATTTTGTTGCTGAATTCAAGTATTTTAGTGTTTGTGATGATTAATGTTCTTATGAACGAAATACACGTCCATTGGTGCGATACATTTAAGGCTAAAATGTTTAGTCATTAATAACTCATCCAATTGCATGTATTTTAGTCATTAATAACTCATCCGAATGGTAACAAAGATAATTGATGCTTTTAAATGATTCTTCATTGTCCGCACGTATTTTGTGCATAAATATTGGTACGTTAGGTCTAAATTAAGTACTTTTCACTCGATAGGTCATTTATTGATGAATTCAAGTATTTGCTTTAATATGAAGGTGAAGTTAGAAGGGAACTTGTTTTATTGTTTTGGTGATGACCATGTTCTTACTACATCAGATATTTGCTTAAAATCTATTATTTTAGTATTCGATGAAAACCAATGATATTTGGTTGCAACTCATTTTGTCACTCAATGTGATACTTGAATTTGAGGTTAAAATACGCTAATCAGGACGAAAATACTCAAGTTTGAGACTCAAATACCTACTCAAGCAGAAAATACATGTCATATTGGGAGCCTAAAACTAAAACGGTAGCTTCTCGTCAAAGGTATGTGCGGGTTAAGAAAATGATCAGTTGGCTTCTACATCTTTTTCACTTCTATGGTCAGCATTTTCGCATACTCCCAATCTCCTCAAATGGATCTTGAAGCATCTGAAAATGGCAACTACAAAATGCAGGAAAACAGAAAAAATATGGTAAAATTACTTAAATGACGTATAGGTAGCAGAAAGCATAGCATTGCATACCAGACACACCGCACATAATGGGGACAACTGGGCTACTTACACGAGGCTGCATCTCCATTATACCCCCAATAATGATCCAGCCTGAATGACCATTTCTTAATGTAGATTACTAATAGTAATAGAAATCACTCGAAAACGACCAATCAGAGCTCTCAATCTCTCTTAATGAACTCTCAAAATTTCTGAATGAGTATCAATCATGAAAAGGAATTGACTGAGCCCTAATTGAGGAAATAAATGTAGTGTAAATATAAATGCACATATATGTCATATAGACTGAATTTTTGAAGAAACAATTTTATTTCGACATATGCATGTAAGTTAAAAAAAATTTGGTCGAAAATTTTACTGTTAAAGTATTACTCACTCTGTGCTTTTTGTTGCGCGAGAATTGAAATTCTCAATTGAACTGCCTAAATGTGATTTTGAACTGAATATTTTCGATCGAAAATTTTATTCGCTTGATAGCTACAGTTGAAAAAAGGACTTAGAAAATTTATATGTTTTTGAACTTAAAATGTGGTACTGTAGCCGAGAAATTTTACGATCGAGAAAAATTTCCATGTAAATTTACGATCGAGAAATTAGATTTCCAAGTAAATTTACGATAGAAAAACTTTTAATAAAATTTTTCGCTAAGAAAGTTAGCGAGAGAGAAAGATTTTCGATTTTAAAAAGGATTTTCGCTGCGAAAGTTTACGATTGAGAAAATTGTCAACGAGAGACTAAGTCAACCATCGTGAAAATTTTTGATCGATCAAATAATCGCTGCGTGCTTTTACGATCGAGAAATTTTATCGTCGAAAAATTAGTTTTTCGCCGCTAAAATTTTCGACTGAGAGCAAAATTGAAATCGAAATTTTCGACTGTAAGTTTTGCGCTCGAAATTTTAAAGGGATTGCATATATGTTATATATTCGCTCAGTAATCTTTTCGCTCGCATAAAATCAAAAATCAATTTCTCGATTGTAATTATTTTTCGATCAGTGTTATTATGTTAACGACCAAAAACATTTAGCGATCAAAAATCTTTTACGATGCAAACAGTAAATCAATCATTGAATTTCAATTGACACTGGTTACGAACGAGGAAGTTCATCGACGCCTTTAAACATTTGAAAAACCCAGTTTAGCCGAACGCTAAATCAACCTTTAAGAACGCAGAAAATCGAAACAATATGGTCCCAGAATGCTTAGAAAAACACTAAAACTATCTTAAATGCAGATTCAACCCAGATGATACACCTAGAATGCTCGTAAATCCTGCAAAATATCATTCGAGTTTTCACATTCTGAACCGTCGAGAATTTAACACAGAATCATGCGAGAGATCACAGAATACAGATGCAAATCTAGTTTAAATGCACGATAACCCCTAAAGGAAGTAAAATCTACCTTCAAAAGACGAAAATTAGATGAAAAATCGAAAGATTTTGAAGATTTTGACGTTCGTCTTTTGATAGAAAAAGTTTTGCGCGAGAGAATTTGACTGTTGAAAATTTTCGATTGAGGGTTTTGCGTGTATTTGGGAATTTTCGACTGCAAGAATTAAATTCGTTAAATGGGCTGATTAGACGTTTATTCGACACTTGAAATTTAAGGCCCATTATTGTTTGGTACCTATTTTGATTTCGCTTGAGAAATTGAAGCAAAAATTGCCATTTGGTCCCAAATAAATCTTCGATCGGTAATTTGTGATCGTAAATTACAAATGTAGCCCAAATTTTTTTTGATTGAATTTTTTTTTTATCCTAAGTTTAAGTATTTCAGACAGACCCTAAGTTTAAGTATTCACCCATATAATTGCTCCCCCTAGATATGAAAATAAATGCAACTAGCTCCTTAAAATTTCGAATGTGACATCTGGCTCCAAAATCAGATTTTGTGAATCTGCAAAACTTTAGAGCAAAATGTTCGAGAATGATTAGTGTTAATTATGGAAGCAATACTTCTTTTAATGAGGCTCCCCCTTAAGAAAAAAAAATTGGTTAAATTCAAAATCATAGAATGACGTTAGCTATCAAAAGTTTTAACCAACCAACAAGTTTCATGCCGAATACTCCAAGTCTTTGAAGAATTCTTGACCTCCGCATAGTTTCTGCAACACTTAGAGGAAGATCACTAAAAATATCTGGAGCTTTAAGGCATAAATTTGTAAATGCTCCCCCTCAAATAATGCACCAAAATTTGTGATACGCGACTTCAACACATTTAGCCTAGATACATGTTCCCCTATACATGTAACTTTCATTTTCACGCGAGGGTATGAGAAAAAACAGATAGTCACTGTAAAATACCATTTCTAATTGTGCTTGATTTTATTAGTCGTTCTTGTAATTTGGGGCGTTTTGTATAGTAGTCCTTAGATTAGGACTAGTTTGATATTTATACCAAGCTTGTTTGGTATAAATACATGTAAAGCAATTGAGCTAAATAGAGAAAGTTTTGAAAATTGATCCGAAAGGCTTGCAATTCAATTTCTGGAGAGAGAAACAACAGTAACTTTCTCACTCTACTCGAATTCTCTCTCTCGTTCTTCAAATGAGTTTTTCGATCGAATCCTATTGATCATCATTATCGTCGAATTACTTTGAATTCTTGCCTAGGATCTTAGAGTTGTTAATCATAGGACCTAACAATTGATACCAGAGCAGATTCGTTCTGTTTTGAATCAGAAATTGTTAGAATTGGATCAAAAATCATATTCTGGATATTGTTCATCGAAGAATAGTTTGGCGTGAAACTTATTTTCGATCCAATAGCATAATTCTGTGCTTAATTGACTTGAATTTGATGTTTCTGTGCTCGGTTAAGTGCTAAACGTTGATTTCGATCAAATTCGTAGCTGTTTGAACTTCGGATTTAGTATTAAATCGAATCTGTGAGTTACTGTTTGCGAAGAAGATGAAGAACACGTTCTGATTTTGCTCAAATTCGACATATTTTGCTTCATAACGTGTTTAATTGCTTGTTCGTGCGTAGTTAGCAATTGATTGCGAGCATTTACCTGAAATTTCACTGTCTAATTGATTGTTTTTGCTCGAATCTGTGTTAATCGTATTCTGTGAATTTTTCTCAATCGTTCTAATTTTTCTCGCTAGGTTTACGATCGGATTAGTTTCTCGATCGAAAAACTTGGCGCGAGAATTTTTCTCGGTCAGAATACGAAGTCAGCGCTAGAATCGTCATCACCAGAAACGATTTTAGTTACAAATATTTCTCGAGCATTATTCAGCGAAAAACTTTTTCGAGAAAGACCAATTTTGACTTTGCATGCGTAAAAACTTTCTCTCGAAAAACTTTTTCGGTCAAACATTTAACGTTTGACAAGGCGAAAATCATTTACACGTGAGAAACTTTTCTAGTCAACAGATTTATTTTGACTTGTCGAGAAACTTACTAACGTACTATTTCTTTACGATCAATTCACGATCGAAGAAATTTTTCTCGACCGAACGATTTTGGGCAATTTATTTCGCTCGTAACATATTTCGCCGACAAACTTTCTCGCACGAGAACAGTACACAGTATATTCTAGTTCGACGAAATTATTTTCAAACAAACCTTAAAGATTGAATCGAAAATAATTCTCGAACTAATTTTCCGAATCAAACGCTACTAACGATTTTTGTCACTTGTGCAGCACAATACATCATCTTCAAACCTTCAAAATAATTAACGAAGATCCTTCAACAACTCGACTACAATACAAAATGGATGCTTATTCGCTCGGAAATGACAATCGTCCGCCGATTTTGCAACGAGGCGAATATACCGTGTGGAGAAGCCGCTTCCTAAATTTCCTCGCTCTAAAAGATCAAGCTGAAAATCTACTGCAGTCTCTTGAAGGGGGACCGGTACAATTCTGGGTCATGTACCCGGTGACGAAACAGCTACTCCTCCAATTCCACCTTCTAGGCGACTAAAGGAGCCTAGAGAATACTCTCTAGAGGAAAGAGCTCGGGCTAAGGATGATCTAGTAGCCATGAATACCTCATGCATGGCATCCCCAACGACATATACAGACAAACTGATAGCCTTTCATCGGCTAAAGTAATGTGGGATGAACTGCATAGGATGATGCAGAGGACGAAAGTTGGCATAAAGGCCAAAAAGGCGAACATTCTCACTGCTTATGACTCCTTCAAAGCAAAGCCGGAGGAGAGTCTATACGAGATCTACCAAAGGTACCTCACTCTTCTCAATGAGATGAGGAAGATAGAAATAACGAAAACAAATATGGAGACGAACATCAGATTTCTATCTTCACTGCCCGCGGAATGGAAGAAAATATCCACTCAGATTCGACAAAATAAAGATCTAGAGGAGTTGGATGTCCATGCCGTGTTTGACAATCTCGCACAGCATGAGGATGATATCAGCGAGATTCTCAAAGAGCAGAAAGGCAAACAGGAAGACAATGTTGCCTTAGTCTCGGAGAAGAGGAGCTCAATATCAAGAAAGGAAAAGATCGTTAGGCCTCACCTTTAGAGTCGGAGGAAGAGTCAGACTCCGACGTTGAGCCAAATTTGAAAGCTCTAGGAAAGCAGTTAGCTCTCATAGGACAAATGATGAGCAAGAAGTACTTCAAGAAGAAGTCTTCAACCTCAGCCAACAGACTTCGGACTACAAGCTCTAAAAACAAATAACGTGCACCAGAGAGCTCCGAAGTCAAGAATCCGAAGGAGGCTAACAAATGCTTCAATTGCGGCAAGCCAGGTCACTTCGCCAGAGAGTGCACTCTTCCGAAGAAGAGAGATGCCAACTACTACTCCAGGAAGCTCCAACTGACGAAACAGAAGGAAGCTGGAGTAGCTCTCATGGCCGAACAGGACCAGTGGCTTGAGGACACGCCGAGCTCTGAAGAAAAGAATTTAGCTATCATGGCCCATCTCGACAATGAATCAGACGCCAAAACATCAAATCATATGGACGACGACAACGCATCCACTTCGTCAAAAGAGGTAGTCTCTTCTTCCACATTATTGACCATGTTAGAATCATATCAAACACAATATGCTAACATGAAACGTGAGCAGAAAAGTATAAAGGAAGTAGAGAATAAACTTGAGAGATCTCAGGAGAATATAGATAGTCTTGAATCAGAACTTAGGAGCTCTAGTGCGAAAATAGAAGAACTTACTAAGAGCCTACATTCTAGAGAGACTAGTCAACCTCAATTAGGACAGCACAGTGAACAGATTAAGGAGTTAGAAGATAGGCTAGCAAATAACTACAATTGTTTGGTTAGGAATCTCAACGAGAAAGCCACCTCAAATTGTAGGATAACTAAAGCTACCTCTACGATCACTAACTTAGAAGCTTATTTAGAAATATCAAATGCTAAGGTTAGTGAGCTTAGTAAGGAACTAGATGCCTGTCAAGCCGCTAAATAAACGGTAGAAAATAATTATGCTCTCCTAACTGAGGAAGGCATAGGTTATAGAATTCTGAACAGACGATATTCTTATACAAGCCCAAGGATATAGAATTCTATAATCCAATAGAAGGCATAGGTTACACTAACCCACAAGTTTTACGGAAGAAAGAAATATATGATATTAAGCACGCTGCAACCTCACTTAGAAATTACGGAATCGAGATCCCTTTGACTACAATGAACTAAATGAAAGAGAAAAAAATAGGAAACCATTCTTAACACTTGTCAGTGATTTAGTTCAAGTTCTACCTCCTGACACTGAAACACACTACGAGGAAGTCAAAAAGGTTAATTATCAAAATTCTCTCTACAAATCTATCATAAAACAGATAGAGGAGTCACATGCAAAATTAGATAAAGAACGAGAGAATTTCGAAGCTGAAAAGAAAAAATTCTTTAAGGAGATGGAAAATCCCAAGGCTTCCACATCCTCCCAAACTCCCTCTCACGCTATTATAAAAAGCGCAAAAATCGAAAAATCGCCTTCGAAAGATCAAAAGAGTATTATTACTTCTATTAAAAGTGCTAAGACTAATTCTATTTCACCTTCGTCCACAGGGAGCGTAGGGCCAGCACTGAAAACGAAGGCGAGAGTGTCTAGTTCTAAGATAAAGAAGGAGCCAGTAGATTTGAATGGTTCTAAAAATGTTACTCCTTCTGTTACAATAAAAGACACTCGTAGTAATAAAAGAGTCATTTCTACGTTCAAAATAATTGCTTCTACTTGTTCACTTCAGCCTATCACTTTCAGAAGCGACAATTTCGAAATAGGCTCTACCTCATAAATTACCAATAATCATTCTGAAACAAATTCTACAAGGAAGACCCGTAGGAAACAAGATCCAGCCATAAAGAAAGCTTATGGCGCTGTACATGCCTGTACTCACCTAACGTATCCCGTAAAGATTGAGTCCCCCAAGCACCTTAGGAGATTATCGAAAGAAAATATCTTTTCTTTGATTAAACCTTCCAAATCATTTGTACGTGCTGAAATTAACCTTCCCTGCAAGGTTCAACCCAAATGGGTTCCTAAATCTCCGCCTAGGACGACAAAAGCCAAAAAGGCCAAGTCTCCTATAAGGGCAAAACCCAAACCCACTTCTCCGAAAGTGGAATGGGTTATTAAAACTCCTCCGAATAAAAATTTAGGAATCATATCTAAACCCAACACTAAATCTGCTAATCTGAGAGGACCCATGCTTAAGTGGGTACCTAAAGCTCTCTAATTTGTTTTTGCAGATCCATCATGTGTGGTACCTCGATTCTGGTTGCTCCACACACATGACTGGTAAATAAGAGCTGCTGAGCAACTACAAAGACCAACCAAACGACAAAGTCAGATTCGGAAACAATGACTCAGCTCCAATTCTTGGATTTGGAGATATCATTATGGAGAATCTGACAATAAAAGATGTCTCGTATGTCGAAGGCCTCCGCCATAACCTGTTCAGCATAGGCCAGTTCTTGACAAAGGGTTTCAGGTGGTCTTTCATGCTGATCGGTGCAGAATTTTGGATAGTCAGGACATAGAACTCCTTTAAGGACTTCGGAAATCCAATCTTTACACGATCAACCTGACGTCCGTGCGGCCCTCGACAGCTTTATGCCTCATCTCTCAGATTGACTTACAGAGGAACAGCCTATGGCATCAACGACTGTCTCATCTGAATATGAAAGCTCTCCAACGTCTTTCTACGAAAAAAGTTAGTTCACGGTCTTCCAACTATACTACTACAAAGAGAGCATCAGTATTTGGCATGTCAATTAGGAAAAATGAAGCGAGCATCTCATTACGTCAAGCAAATTGCGTCTACGTCTCGACCATTGGAACTAATACACATGGATCTTTGTGGGGCGATGCAGACTCAGAGTATCAATGGAAGAAATTATGTTCTAGTGATCGTTGATGACTACTCTCGCTACACGTGGACAAAGTTCCTCCAAACCAAAGATGAGACCGATGACTTGATTATCAACTTTGTGAACACAACTCAAAATCTGCTGCAACAGACTATTCAAGTTATTCGAACAGACAACGGCACTGAGTTCAAGAACAACTACCTCAGTGAGTTTTATCAGAAACTTGGAATAAGTCAACAATTTTCAGCCGCCAAAACACCTCAACAAAATGGGGTTGAAAGGAAAAATCGAACACTAGTGGAAGCAGCTCGTACAATGCTGATCCATTCAGGACTTCCACATTTCCTATGGGCTGAAGCAGTCAATACCGCTTGTTTTACCCAAAACAGGACGGTGGTTCACAAAACGGTTCAACAAGACTCCTTACGAGATTGATAATAGAGTGCCCAACATCTCATTCCTTGAAGTCTTCGGGTGCAAGTGCTTTGTGGCGAACGACAGAGAGCATCGTGCTAACTTCGACCGTAAAGCATTCGAGGCAACTTTTGTCGGGTATTCTTCAACATCAAAAGCGTACCGAGTATACATCAAGTCCAACCGAACAATTAAGGAAAGCTATAATGTCACTTTCCACGAAGTGGCAGATATGGCTTCTGGTCAACTCAGTCCAGGACCCGTACCTAACCAGCTGGCTCCTGCACAACTCAGTTCAGGACCCGTGCTTAACCCGTTGGTTTCTGAAGACACATCTCAGAACCCGGAATCACTGGTGTGTTGGCACAAAAACAACAGAAGATGGAAACAACCCCGAATTCAACGGCAGCAGAAGCAACGAGACTTGTATTAGACGATTTGGATTCTCTCTTTGAACCAGTATATCGGTCATGCACTGCTACACCTACAGTGGATTCTCCACCCGACGAGACTGACGTACCAAGTTCTTCTCATATCTCTACCCCACCCGATTCAAAATTGCCACAGAATAACGAAGAACCTACAGTGGTCATCGAGGAAGTATCATCAGAGACGATCGATCCAAGTGCAGTATTGGAACTTCCTCAAACTAATGATCAATCGGAGACTATAGGAAATCTAGAACCACAGATGACTGACTCATCGACTTCAGCCTTGCCTCATGAGCGCAAGTGGACTAGAGGTCACCCGGTTGATCAGATAATTGGCTGTCCTTCGGATGGAGTGAGGACACGTCATTAACACAGTCTATTTAGCTGCTTCCTGAGTCAAAACGAGCCTACTAAGGTAGCAGACGCACTATGAGACCCGGATTGGATAATTGCGATGCACGAGGAAATCAACCAATTCGAACGTCTTCAAGTGTGGACCTTGGTACCCCGTCCACATGGAAAAACAATAGTCGGAACTAAATGGGTATTAAAAAACAAGAAAAATGAAGATGGTGAAGTGATCCGGAACAAAGCAAGGCTAGTTGCGAAGGGATATAATCAACAGGAAGGCATCCACTACGATGAGACATATGCTCCTGTTGCCCGAATCGAAGCTATCCGCCTTCTCCTGGCTTATGCGGCTCACAAAGACTTCAAAGTTTATCAGATGGATGTTAAGACCGCCTTTCTCAATGGCATGTTAAAAGAAGAAGTCTACGTCGCTCAGCCAGAAGGCTTCGTTGATCAAGAACATCCCGATCACGTCTATCGCTTGGACAAAGCTCTCTATGGACTAAAACAAGCCCCACGTGCTTGGTTCGATGTCCTGAGTGAATTCCTCGTGAAGTCTGGATTAATACGAGGAACGATAGACACAACCCTCTTCATCAAATGGCAAGACAAAGATCTGATGGTCGTTCGAGTATACGTCGATGACATCATCTTCTGATCAACTAGTCCACGGCTTTGCATGAAGTTCGGAGATCTAATGAAAAGCAAGTTCGAGATGAGTCACATGGGAGAAATGCAGTTCTTTTCAGGACTACCAATCGGCAACTCGAAGATGGGATTTTCGTCAGTCAGAGAAAATACATCAAGGATATTCTGAAGAAATTCCATCAAGACCAGAGCAAGCCTCTCATCACTCCTATGTCACCAAGCTGCAAGTTGGATGCTGATCCCTCTGGCAAGTCGGTCGACATCACACTGTATCGCAATATCATTGGATCTCTTCTCTACCTTACTTCGAGCCGGCCGGATATCATGTTTGCCACCTGCTTATGTGTCGGTTTTCAAGCTGATCCCAAAGAATCCCATATGCTCGCGGTCAAAAGGATCCTGTGTTACCTTAAGGGCACTTCTACCCTTGGACTATGGTATCCAAAGGGTGCCAACTTCAAACTTATTGGAGACACTGACGCTGATTATGCAGGTTGCCGAATGGACAGGAAAAGCACGTCCGGTGGCGCTCAATTTCTAGGCGAAAAGCTGGTTTGCTGGTCATCCAAAAAGCAGAATTGTGTGTCAACTTCGACGGCCGAAGTGGAATACGTGGCTGCCGCCAGTTGTTGCTCCCAGATGCTGTGGATGCGGACATAGCTTCACGACTATGGGTACAATTTAAATAATATACCCATATATAGTGATAGTCAAAGTGCCATCGTTATTACTTGCAATCCTGTTCATCACTCACGCACAAAACACATAGATATAAGATATCACTTTATCAAAGATCACGTCGAAAAGGGCACCATAGATATATATTTTGTGAACACGGAATTCCAACTAGCCGACATTTTCACCAAGGTTTTGGATGAGAAACGCTTCCAATTCCTTGTCGGAAAATTAGGCATGTTGAATCTCCCGTAATATGTGCATTACCTGATCTTCTATGCTATCACATGCTCTATTCTATGCGTTTTCCATGCTTATTAGTCTTTATCTTGCGTGATATCAAAAAATAATAATATATATATATATATAAAATATATAATATAATGGGGTATGACGAAATCCTTTAGGATGCTTTGATCTAAAGTCACCTAGGATTTTACCCCGACATGCGATCGATTTAATTGCTTAATTTTGTCAGTCTAAGTCGCATTCTTGTGTCTAAAAGGTCCTTAGGTTGCTCCACTAGACACAAAGTCACTTTACATATGTGAGGATTCAAGCCTTGTTCCTTTTTCTTTCTTTGAATCTATTTCTCGAGTGAGTCACACATCAATTACTTGTCTTACCTAGTGATACATGGTTTCATACTCACCTTGCTTTCGATCGTTAGGAAAATGATTAGGGCGCTTAGGATATTTTTCACTCGGCCTTATATAATTTTTCCCTCACATTGACCCTTAGTCATCCACTTTGAGCCTTCTCCGATGCCCTTTTCTTCCTTTGAAACCCATTTCCAGCCTTCAACCGTTTTTTATACTCTTCGGGATGGTTGTTCAAAATGAGAAAAGGAGGGGGAGAAAACAAAAGAAAAGGGGGATGATGACTAAAGAAGGCATTGCTCAACGCGCAAAAAATCAGACCAATGGAACCTGCCTTCCGACTATCTTGTAGAAAGTGGCATGGTTCCTGCTGTGATCTTCTCCAACGATAATCTCGTACGCTCGTCAGAACGACTGGAAGAGGAGCACCACAAAGTGAACTCCAACGATAATCCGGTCTTATATCAAAAAACGAGAAGAGGAGCGCAGCCTCGGGTACGAATTCTATAACTGTGAACTTTTCCAAAAAGATAATCTCTGAAATCTCTCTAGGGATTAAGAGAAGATGAGCGCGGTATCAGCCCGAGAACCAACAAGAAGAACTTCGCCTACGATAATCTCCTATAGCCTCGTGGAGAAGCGGAGCTTCAGCTTGAGCATAACATATAAAGGGATAGTTCTTAAAAGAAAAAGAGGGATAAAAGATTGAAAAGCAGAAAGACACCAAAAAAAGGGAGACGGAAGTAGAAATGGAAGATGACGAAGAGATAAGCTCACTTTCCCCTAAATTCCTTCCCTTCTAAGTCCTAGCCAAACTAAAACTCTTACACCCCTTTGATTCCAATCGACTGTCGCTCGCTTGGGTGAAATGATTAAAAAATGCCTCAATCACAGGTGAATTGACTTAAAATTGCTTGTGTTGACTTGAGTGATATAAATATAAAAATCCCAAGTAAGAAATAATTGAGTGCAAGAACGAACCTTGTGAGAGTTGTCGAAATGGACCAGTCTATGAACTTAGGACTTTAGTTTGACGACATGACTTGACGGCATTTTCTTCTTTCAAATGTTTCATAAAATTTTAGGTGTGACGATTGATCGAAGCAAAATAATCTGACCCCATACTATAATAATAGTAAAATACAAGAAAAAATTAACAAAAAATCATAAATAATAAATAAACTTGAGAATATATATATATATATATATATATATATAGGTAAATAAATATATATATATAATTCACACATTTTGACATGAAATGTTATGTTTCATATGAGTTGAATTGAATAAATGTGAATCTGTTTTAGTATCGCACATTCTAAATGCAATGTTAGATTGCATTGGTACTAAATTGTTTAAATGTGATAAATTTTTCATTGCTCTTACCCTCACAACATGTTTTCGGGGACCATGTACATGTGCTTACTGAGTAAATGTGTGTATTATATGCTCGTGACTTGATTTGATTTCATATGCTTGCATACTTAGTCAATTCTTGCGCATCATTTGAGGGGGAGCAAATATAAAAATCGTGCATTAGCTCCAAATATTCTTGACGTTTTTCTCTAAGCGTTTCAGATTCTTTCAAACAAAATTACGGAGCAAGACGTCGTCACTACAAGGAAAGGAGCTAGTCACAGACCAAATATTTCATGCCTAAACTAATTGTTGATTAAACTCCATTATTTCCTAACATCTTCCTTCTAAGTGGTACATATTTTTAATTTCTGCCAGGGAATCAAGATGTTACTACACGGAAAATTCAGGGAGTTAATTGCATTTATTTTAATTCTAAGGGGGAGCCTTACAATATGATTTTAATTCAAATAGGGGTCAATCTGAAAATTTTAGAAATACTCACAATCGAGAAACTAGATAGAAGACTTAATTCACGATCATAAGTTTCTCGATCGTAAACAGTGTCGGAAACGATTTTGATTGGCCGTGATAATTTGCGATCGAAAACTTTGAATTGAGAAGCAATTTTCGAATCAAAAGTTTCTCGAGCGCAAATAGTAATGGGCCTGTTCCATTTAATCGCACAACGTCCAATCGCAAACCCAACATTGATTTACAGCGAGTTGTTAAAAAGTTTACTTTTTGTCAGTCGAAAAACTTTTTCTCACGCAACCCTAATCGCAAAATTTTTCAAAAATTTTTCGATTTTCAACACCAAACTGTCTGTTTAAGGTAGAAATGAGATTCTTCTGACATTTGCGTGTGATTTACCTTCGTTAGCATCTGCATTTTGAAGTGTTTCGCATGTTTAGACTTGGATTTTCGACTGTTCTTCAAAACTGAGAAAAACCGTAACTATTTTGTAGTGATTTAGGCTTGATTTTGAGTTCTATCAGAGTTTAATGCCTGCACTTAAGATAGTTTCGATATTCTCTATGAATCTGATAGAATGAATCATCGGAAAATCTGAAACTTCGACTGAAATTTAAGTTTGGATGAAACTGGGCTTTTGAATGTTTGAAGCCTTCGAAGAACTTTGTCGATCGCAAACAGTCTTAATTGAATTCCGATTTAATTGAGATACAGTTTGTATTGAATTAGTTTTTCGATCGACAAAATTCAGATTTAGTCGATAAGATAGAAGATTTTGACCGAAAAGTTATTTATCATCGAGAAATCTAATTGAGATTTTTGGTGAGCGAAAAACTTAAGCACTGAATAGACAATTTAGATGCAATGGGCGTAAAACTTACTATCACAAAATAGAATTTTCGATTTTAATTTCAATTTGGTCGCAAAAATTTAGCAGCGAAAAATTAATTTTTCAACGCTTAATTTTTCGATCGTAAAATTCGCCGCTTAGGACTTAATTGATCGAAAAATTTCTCGACGATTGACTTAGTCTTTCGTTGACTAATTTCTCGATAGAAATATATCGCAGCGAAATATTTTACTTACAATCGAAAGTCACATACCGCTCGACAAATTTCAATCGAAAAATTTTATTCAATCGAAGAAAATTTCTCGACAGTAAATTTACCTGAGAAATAATTTCTCGATCGTAAATTTACACGGAATTTTTCTCGATCGTAAAATTCGATTACAGTCGCTATTTCAACTTCAACACTTAGAAAATTTTCTCTAAGTCTTTTACACTGTAGCGAACATTAGCGAATAAAATTTTCTCGATCGAAAAATTACACGGAGACATTACAATTGAAATCAATGCATAGGAAATCAATTTGAAAACCAATTTTATCGAGCGAAAAATTTCTCGGCATGAACAGTGACCTTACCCGCGATTAAACACTTAGAAAATTTTCGAACTATTTTTCACGCGTTAAGTGTTTAATTCAAAATTACGATCATGCCATTACATTTTTTTAAAATCAAGTATCCTATATGCATATCATATGATTTCAATTCAAAATTCATCAAACATGTCATGACTTGATACAATATTATAGTTTGATGAAATTAAATGCATTTTCGACTATAATAAAAAATTATGAACTAATGAACTGTTATATCTCTTTATTTCTTTTCAGATGGATCGCTACCCTCGATACAATCACATATATGACCACAACCTGTATTTGAAGGTCCAGGATACGAATTTCCAGCTCGATCTGAGCACATTTCGGTGTCCGGACGAGATCATCGTATCTATCCTGCGAGGCCACCCCATCTGGCACGCATTGACGGTCACCGCCTCGGTGCCGATGGTCTATCTCCAGCAATTTTGGGGATATATACAAGGAGCTGTAGCGAATGGGGCATTCTCCTTCACAACAAGAATCAGGACGCGGCATATTCATATGAGCAAGAGCCAGTTAGGGATGATACTGGACTTGCCACACAGCTGAGTATCAGAGATTCTGCCGGGAACACAATTTGACGGAGCAAATGATCAGAGGGCCCCCGACAGATGTACATATGAGCCCTCCCCAACCAGAACACCAACCAAGCCCTGACGACGCGATGATAGATGTTGTCGCTTACGAGCTTCAACAGGAGTCTCCTCTGGTCGAAGAGCCAATGCCCGACGTAGATGATACCTTGATAGACTTCGTGGCTTTCGAGATGGCGCTCGAGGCTCTTGCACATGAATACCAAGTGGAGGTGCCCATACATGTAGGCGTGCTCGAAGAAACCATTGAGGAGGTTCTTCAACCAGTAGCACAGCCCGAGGTCGAAATAGGGCAAAGCTCTCTTCCACTGGTGACGGATCAGGCATTGGAGAACGTCGATCGAGACCTTACTCCTCACACCGCCATCCCGTCTGATACAGAGTCTGACGAGGAAATTAGCCTGATAAGGAGGACTCCCGGAAGACTTAGCATTCAGTTGGAGTCGCTCTTCCCGGCCGTCACCACCGCACCAGACACTATGCTGATCACATCTACTAGTGCTGCTGGCACTTCATCGCTCATCTTGAGCCGCGACCAACTCTCGTGGTGTCTACTTTGCAGGCACAACCTGAGCCTGCCATAACACCCATAGAGGCGAATCCTCTGGATTCGACTCGAGGATTGGGTGGAAGTCTCATACAGTTACAACCTCAAGTGACTGTGAGCCAACCTGAAGAGTCGGTCTCTACTCAAAGGTTGATAACAGGCGACATCAGTCGTCCTGGTCCATCCACGGAGGCGTCCGCAGCCATTGTGACGAACGAGCAGTTCCAGGCCGCTCTCTCTACCGCTGTACGATCCATGGAAGACAAAATCACGGAGAGAGTACTACAAGCAATCGAGATATCCCGAAGAGATACCAGGAAAGCACCTGTCGCAGAAGGCCTTCGTCACAAACCAATCCCACACCTCCACAACCCACACCCACCGACCCTTTAGCCACTTCCTCCATCTTTATAAACCCATACACTGTACCTATAACCGAGCTCCACAATATACTCCTCGCCCGCTTGATCGGCCTTTCCATCCGATCGCCGCAAGAAGAATCCCTTTATCGGCGATTGGTGGATCACCCTGAGCCACCGACGAACACTTTCCGAGGCCAAAGCTCCCACTCACGGCGCAGATATGACGATCCTGACGATCAGGACCATCATGAGGGGGAGAAGAGGCCGAGTACATCCACAAGTGGCTAAGGACAAGGCTCGGGCGCTATGCAGACAAGCGCTGGAGCTAGTGAAACCCAAACCCAAACCCAAACACAAACCACCCACACCATGCACCGCAAAGCCACTCTACCAAATATCGACCCACCAACCTTTACCCTACGGACGCCTCTGCCCACACCGCCGATCTACTCAAGCCCCTTGCTTCCGGAAGAAGAAGCAAGTGCAGCAATGCTTGTGGCCCTAGCTGCTACCCAAGCTACTCCCTCAGTCGCTCCAGACCAACCGGGCCCCGCAGGACATGGCGTCAATCCACACGAGGTCCTAGATAAATACATCTTCGAAGGACAGTGGATGACCCATTCCATGCTCGAGGAGCATCAGAGACAACGGCTTCAGGACGTCCGACACTTCTTACAACAAGCATCCGTGGACCTCGTTATTATAGAAGATGACGAACTTCTGGAAGGTGAAGACCACCAAAGAGACATCCCAAGGCTACCAGAGTTGATCGCACAACGAGCGGTGTCCCCCACCAGACAGATGCTAGGGACCGTTTGGATCGACACGCCATGGGAAAACATTCGAATAGAGATACCCTTCCTTGAAGAAGTCAAGAAAAATATTTGGAGGTCATCCTGATAAAGTCAAGGAGCCGGATGAGTTCGAGCTGAGAGGGATCTCTCACTGGGATCAGCAGAAGAGGATGACTTATCTATGGATGCTGACCCAATTAGGACCGGACGTAAGGCTGGGGATTCCGAAGGAACGACTGAAGAGTCATTTTAAGGAACTCTCCCCGATATGCCAACTCCACAGTGTCTACAGTGCAAAAGGAGGACTTCCAACACCTCACTACGTTATTGAACAAGTGGACAGAACCCGAGAGGAACTAAGAGAGAGTGACCTTCCGTATCTCCCTGCCGACGAGGTATACAACCTCTATCAGCTGTACGTGGAGAAGTACACAGGTCCTCAAGGCTTTGTCAAGAAAGAAGGCCTCGAAGGGTCTACCGTTTCATGATGTGACAAGTCAAATACTTCGCCGCGCACGACCTTTAGATGGCTCTGAGATCGAATGGCTTCAAAGCAATCATGTGCACATCAGCTCGGTGCTAGGCATCACCTACAACAATCCAATTGCCAAGAAGACTAGAATGATGCTGAAGACAGAGATTCATAAGTTTTGCGACGGAACGCTCAAGGTCGTCAGGAGGAACATCGAGCAGAGGTTAGAAGAAATCAATCGAGACACTATGCTGAGGATCCACCGGTTCGTGAGAGAACTGCCGCTCCTGATAGACAGATGCCAGGGACCGTTCGGATCGACACGCCGTGGGAGAACATTCACATAGAGATACCTTTGCTTGAAGAAGTCAGGGAAAACATTTGGAGGTCACCGGTTCGAATTAAGAAGCCGGATGAGTTCGAGCTGAGAGGGATCCCTCACTGGGATCACCAGAAGAGAATGACATATCGGTGGATGCTGACCCAACTACGACCGGACGTGAGGCTGGGGATCCCGAAGAATCGACTAAGAGTCACTTCAGGGAACTCTCCCCAATTTGCCAACTCCTCAGTGTCTACTATGCCAAAGGAGGACTTCCAACACCTCACTACATCATCGAACGAGTGGACAGGACCCGAGAGGAACTGAGCGAGAGCGACCTGCCGTACCTCCCCGCCGATGAAGTGTACCATCTTTATCAGCTATACGTGGAGAAGTACAAAAGTCCTCAGGGCTTCATCAAGAAAGAAGGCCTCGAAGGGCTCTACCGGTTCATGTTGCGACAAGTCAAGTACTTCGCCGCTCACGACCTTCAGATGGCGCTTGAGAGCAATATGAAGAAGGTCAACATGGCCGAACCACTCTTCAAAGGACCTGAGATCGAGAGGCTTCCAAGCAATCACGTGCATATCAGCTCTGTCATCGGCATCACCTACAACAACCCAATTGCCAAGAAGAATAGGTTGATGCTGAAGACAGAAATTCACAAGGTTTGCGACGGAACCCTCAAGATCGTCAGGAGAAATATCGAACAGAGGTTGGAAGAGATAAATAGAGACACGATGCTGAGGATCCACCGTTTGTGAGAGAACAGCCGCTCCTGATGGAATTGTTGGATGACATCGAGGAGCGCCTGAAGCTCAGGGAGACCGTTAGGGACTACGAGTATGCGCTGGACTTGCGCAGATCGTACTATGCCCGACAAGGACGAACAGCACGGAGACGCAATCAAGCACAAAGGGGGAGATTGTAGAATATCACTTGTAATTGTGCTTGATTTCATTAGTTGTCCTTGTAATTAGGGGCTTTATTTGTATTAGTCTTTAGATTAAGGACTAGCTTGATATTTATACCAAGCTTGTTTGGTATAAATACTTGTAAATGAATTGAGCTGAATAGAGAAAGTTTAGAGAACTGATCAGAAGGGCTTGCAATTCGATTTCTAGAGAGAGAAACAACAGTAACTTTCTCACTCTAATTGAATTCTCTCTCGTGTTCTTAACTTGAGTTTTTCGATCGAATTCAATTGATTATCTAAACGATCGAATTACTATGGATTCTAGCCTAGGATCGTAGAGTTGTTAATCTGAGGACCTAACACGCTCGAGATGTTCAAGCTGTGCAAGCGTCAAGTGTCGCTTCAGAATCCGCATTATCGACATTCGGTCGTATTATTGGGGATAGACGAACAAAACTTAAGCCGAGTTCTCTTGCGATGCTTACGTTGCTTAAGGATTGGTTCACCGCCGAGTCCAAGAATCGAGCAAAAAATGTGATCGACGAGTTCCAAGCATCAAGTTCTGAACGATGAGGAGGCGACGTCGTGTGTTTTACTTAATAAGGATGTAATGTAGTATTTTTAGTAGTTTATTTTTATGTCTTTTTCTTCTTTCTGTATTTTTCTTGTTTTTTTTTTTTTGTATTTGTTTCTTTTTTGTATTTTTTTGTTTCTTTTGAATTTGTCTTTGTAACTTTTTAGGTATATTAATAAAAATGGAATATTTTCATCATCATCATTCATCACTTCACTTCACTCACTATCCCTAAATATGTGTATTGTAGTATAATAGTATTATTTTTATATTTGTTTTATTGTTTTGTATTTTTCTTTGTTTTTTTTTTCTTTTTTTGCCGAGCGTTTGTATTTTTTTCATTTTTTAGGTATATTAGAAAAGCGGATGGACCGATACGGAACCGGTTCGGAGCCGGTATGACCGGTTCGAAATTGGTTCCGGGATTTTAGTTAGAACCGGAACCGGTATTTTTTTTGTCCGGAACCGAAGAACCAGTACGGAAGCGGAACCGGATGGACCGGTTTCCATGTCTACGGAGTATTATATAACGTGAAAGTTATATAATAATCTATGACTGTTGGGAATATGCCCTCGAAATGCCGATATTCGAGGATCAGATGAATAGGAGCTATTCAATCTATGTAATGTTCACAATTTGTTTTATGAGAGAATTACATAAATAGTGTTATTTTTAGAATTAAATTACAAAACTAGTTGAGTTTTTAGGAACATTACAAAACTAATCAAGTTTTAAATTTTAACTGTCATTCTTTTCATTTTCACCACAAAACGTTTTAATACTATAGTAATTTTCACAAAGATTATTTAAAGTTAGTAAAATAATTACTAATAATTATATATTTCGCCACAATTCATTTTTAGCTACAAAATAAACATGTATAGAATATATCCGACGTGAATAAAAGACACCACTTTCAACTAACTATATTATTCTTTTTATTATTGTTGTTATTATTTTGTCTTTAATATTGAAAAGTAATATCAACGCACAAACAAATAAAAAATAAAATAGAGTATTAATCCTCAAAATATTCAAACAATCGTTATCTAACAAAGATCAATTTCTGGAAAGTCTCACGATATTACTCTTGAACGTTTCTTGTGAGACTTTCGATTTATTTCTTCCTAGTATCATCATGTTTGACAGGTCCAATTTTATACATTGTCGTAAATAAGGATTTGTGTACCAAATACCAACTGATAAAGAGTCTTCAATCACACTTTTAATGGGAATTCAAATTGGTAAGAATATGTTGTCTCCATTATTTTTAATTCTAACTCATCTTGAACATGTTAACACAACTTGCAAACTTAAAGAAATGGAGCAATCATTCATTAATAATAATAATAATAATAATAATAATAATAATAATAATAATAATAAAATATTTGCATTGCATGTGACGTGACATCTTCTATAGTAATCACTTATCACGCATATTAACGATTTGTTTGACTGGCATCGTTAACTCTAATGTGGACAATATGGTTATCAGGAGCAAGAACATCCATTATCCAAGTAACCCTGAGATTGTTTTAATTAATTTATAAACAAGCATGTTTTTAAGAATAAATTACTAGTTTATTTAATCACATGGGAATAGATTACATATTGTTAATTTTTTTTATTTATTTTTTTAAATAATAAACTTTGGATAAAATTTATTAAAATGAGTTGGGTAAAAAAATATATCTATTAACAAATTTTGTGTTAGTTTAAGATAAGTATAATTTTACGTATTTTTGTAGTGAAAATGAAAATAATGATGGTTTTTAGAAACTTGATTAGTTTTGTAACAGTATTAAAAACCCAACTAGTTTTGTAATCGGATTCTCAAAACAACATTATTTACGTAATTCTCTCTTTATTTTATATCTCGATTGTATGACACTTCAATTGATGAAGGCATTATTTTTTTTATCATATATTCTTGCAAGGCATTCTGTTCAAGAAGATATATTGAATGAAACTCAAACGACAGAGTTTAGTTATCGATTCTGCTTGGCATAGAGGGGCCACTAATAGACTATCGGTCAGACGACAGAGTTTAGTCTACAGGTAAATATCTCCGATAGGGTGATCGGATCGATCAGATAAACTTGATATGTCGACGAGTCCAATTTAACTGTGTCAGTCCCTCAGGCGAGTGGAGCTCGTGACATTGATGCAGGACGAATCTGGGATTGTCTGTATTTGGACACTGACTCATAGTCGAATCGTTCGCATGCTGCGAATGTCAAGGATCGAATCGACTGACTGTATTAGCATACATGAACCTTAGACCGAAAGGATCGAATTGAGTGTTGGCTTCGGGGCCCTAACCTAACACTACCTTTGCTAGGCCCGCCTTGCTTTCGCGCATTTATGATTGCATTGCTTATGGGGCTGAGTATTATTGGGATACGACTCGGCATGTGTCTACTGTTATTGTAAAATACAATTTTGTTTGCGGAAGTTTTCGGAGTTATGGTAATGGTCGTGGTTTCATCCATTGTAAGTACCACAACCACACTTTAACCTTTTATTTTCTCAACGACAAGTTTTTGAACGATTTTCCTTTACGCTGACCTCTCTCTCTCTCTCTCTCTTTCTCTCTTATTTGAATCAACTTACTAAAGTAATTTGTCACTCTGCTTTCAATTGAAAAATGCAGGTTCAAAATAGAAGCCGTGGCTATGGTTATGTGAGTTCATTATCTCTGTATTTAGTGATAGGTGTTACAACACCATCTGATAGTGTAGCATGATTTGTGGGATTTCCTTAAATTGATTGATAGTGTAGCATGATTAGTGGGATTTTCTTATTAATTACATTAATTGTTGATTTGTATAGAAAAGATACGTCCTGAAGCCGTTGTCTCTGATGCTCCTCGGGCATGGAATGGGTCATCCACTAGCCTTCGAAAATGTAATACTTCGTGTGGGTTGATGCCATGTCCAGAGGGTCCCGATTGGTCTGGAGTGACGGAGGGAGTAGCTTGGGTAGCTGTCAGAGCTACAAGCATTGCAGCACTTCCTTCTTCTTCCGGAAGCAAGGGGCTTGAGTAGATCTGCGGTGTGGGCGGAGGCGTCCGTAGGGTAAAGGTTGGTTGATCGATATTTGGTAGAGTGGCGGTGCGGCGCGTGGTGTGGGTGGTTTGTGTTTGGATTTGTGTTTCGGTTTCACCAGCTCCAGCGCTTGTCTGCGTAGCGCCCGAGCCTTGTCCTTGGCCGGATGTAGATGTCCTCGGCCTCCTCTCCCCCTCATGAGGGTCCTGATCGTCAGGATCGTCATGTCTGCGCCGTGAGTGGGAGCTTTGGCCTCGGCAGGTGTCAGTCGGTGGTTCAAGATGATCCACCAATCGCCGATAGAGGGATTCCTCTTGAGGCGACCGAATGGACAGGCCGATCAAGCGGGCGAGTAATATGTCGTGGAGCTCGGTTATGTGTATGGTGCATGGGTTGATGAGGATGGAGGAAGTGGCTAAAGGGTCGGTGGGTGTGGGTTGTGGAGGTGTGGGATTGGTTAGGGCCTTCAGAGACAGGTGCTTTCCCGTTATCTCTTCGGGATGTCTCGATTGCTTGAAGTATTCTCTCCGTGATTTTGTCTTCCATAGACTGTACAGCGGCAGAGAGAGCGGCTTGGAACTGCTCGTTCGTCACAAAGGGTGCGGACGCTTCCTTTGATGGACCAGGACGACTGATGTCGCCTGTTATCAACCCTTGAGTAGACACCGACTCTTGGGGTTGGCTCACAGTCACTTGAGGTTGTGACTGTATGAGACTTCCACCCAATCCTCGAGTCGAATCCAGAGGATCCGCCTCTAAGGATGTTATGGCAGGCTCAGGTTGCGCCTGCGAACCAGACACCACGTGAGATGGTTACGGCTCAAGAACGAGCGATGAAGTGCCGGCAACACTTGTGGTTGTGGTCAGCGTAGTATATGGTGCGGTGGTGACTGCTGGAAAGAGCGACTCCAACTGAATACCGAGTCTTCTGGGAGTCCTCCTGAACAGACTGATTTCCTCGTCAGAGTCTGTGTCAGACGGGGTGCCGGTGTGAGGAGTAAGGTCTCGATCGACGTTCTCCGATGTATGATCTGTCACCAGTGGAAGTGAGTTTTGCCCCATTTCTGTCTCGGGCTGTGCTTCTTGTTGAAGAACCTCCTCAAAAGTTTCTTCGAGTACGCCAACATGTACGGGCACTTCCACTTGTAATTCGAGTGCAGGAGGCTCGAGCCCAATATCTGTAGCCACGATGTCAATTAGGGTATCTTCCACGTCGGGCATTGGCTCTTTGATCAAAGAGGACTCCTGTTGAAGCTCCTGAGCGACGACGTCTATCATCACGTCGTCAGGGCTTGGTTGGTGTTGGGGGGGCTCACATGGTGATCTGCCGGGGGCCCTCTAATCAGTTCTTCGGTTAAGTTGTGTTCCCGACAGAATCTCTGATACTCAGCTCCCGCGTGGTCGGCGAGCCTGAGTAAGCTGAGTGGAATTGGCATCGACGGTTGGTCCAGGTCCGTGAGCCGTGGGTTGTGGAAAAACTTAAGCCTTGGCGGCTGGTAGTTTCCACCAGGAGGTAACTGAGGGATGTTCTCCGCATGTAACTCCATGAACTCCCTGATGATCACATTGAACCATCGAGCATAGGGTACGTTCTTCGACCTTCGGTTCTCTTTCTGCCGAATCTGGTCCGCGAGGTCGTTCCAGATCAGCTGAGTGTAGTCATAATATCTTGAGAAGGCGATGCCGTGGAAGATCCTCAAAATATTGCTGTTGCCCTTATCGAATCCTGCGTGCTTGGGCGACAGACACTTATTCACTATTCCGAATAGTGTCTTCCACGGGTGACGGATGCCGCTGCTCTGGACCTGAGCTAATTTTGTAAGCGGCGGTTGGTATCCCATGTGCAAGAAGTCCTGAGTTTTGTTGTGAAGGAGAATGCCCCATTTGCCACAACTCCTTGTATATATCCCCATAATTGCTGGAGATAGACCATCGGCACTGATGCGGTGACCGTTAACGCACCAGATGGGGTGGCCTCTGAGGATGGATACGATGATCTCGTCCGGGCACCGAAATGTGCTCAGATCGAGCTGAAAGTTCGTATCCTGAACCTTCAAGTACATATTGTGATCATATATATGGTTGTATCTTGGGTAGCGATCCATCTGAAAAATAAGATATATAAAAGTTTATTAGATCAATTTTATTTTCAGTCGAAATATGAATAAATTTCATCAAACTATAGTAATATTGCAAGTAATAGCATGTTCGATGAATATTGATTTGAAACGTGTCAAATGCATAGTGTATGCTCAATTTTGAAAAATCGTAATGGCATGAATGTAAGTGTTTCATCAAAAAATATGTCACTGTTCATGCCGAGAAAATTTTCGGTCGATAAAATTGATTTTCAATTTGATTTCCTATGCATTGATTTCAATTGAAATGTTTCCGTGTAATTTTTCGATCGAGAAATTTTATTCGCTAATATTAGCTACAGTGTAAAAGACTTAGAGAAAAATTTTCTAAGTGTTGAAGATTGAAATCTAGACTCTAGTCGATCAATTTTACGATCGAGAAAAATTCCGTGTAAATTTACGATCGAGAAATTATTTCTCAGGTAAATTTACTGTCGAGAAATTTTCTTCAATTGAATAAAATTTTTCGATTTGAAATTTGTCAAGCGGTATGTGATTTTCGATTGTAAGTAACATTTTCGCTAGTGTACTTATTTATCGAGAAATTGGTCAACGACGAAACTAAGTCAATCGTCGAGAAATTTTTCGATCAATTTCATCTAAGTGGCGAATTGTACGGTCGAAAAATTAAGCATTGAAAAATTAATTTTCGCTGCTAAATTTTTGCGACCGAAATAAAATGAAATCGAAATTTTAATTTTGCGATGGTAAGTTTAACGCTCGATTTGAATTTGCATCTAAAGTATTTTTTCAGTGCATAGTTTTTCGCTCGCAGAAAATTATAATTGGATTTTTCGATGGTAAGTTTAACGGTCAAAATCTTTTATCGTGATGACTAAGTCAAAATTTTTGATCGAAAACTAAATCGACACAAATAGTATCTCGATTGAATTGAAATCCAATTAAGATAATTTGCGATCGACAAAGTTCTTCGACAGCCTCAAAACTTCAAAATACCCAGTTTCATCGAAACTCATTTTATCATCACAGATGGAAATTTTCCAACGATTTACGCTATCTGTTTCATCAAAACATCGAATCTATCTAAACAACAAGCATTTAACTCAGAAAATCCAATAAGCATGCCTAAATTTAGTGAAACAGTATACGTTTAAATGGTTTTTGAAGAACAGTCGAAAAGTCTTAACTAAACATGCGAAAAACTACAGAATGTCAATGCAAGTCAAGTTATAACATTCGCAATCATTAACCGAATCGAATTTCTATCTTAATCAGACGATTTGAAGTGAGAAAATCGAAAGATTTTGAAGGTTTTTGAATCGTCTGAGAAAGTTTTGCGAGAGAGTTTTTTTTTCGATTAGGTTTTGCGTGAGAAAAAGTTTTTCGACTGACAAAAGTTAAACTTTTATTAACTAGCATTAATTCTTTGTTGGGCTTGTCATTTGACATTTGCGATTTAATGGATCAGGCCCATTACTATTTGCACATGAAAAATTCAATTTTCCGATCGCAAATTATCGCGGTTAATCAAAGTCGATCCCGACACTGTTTACGATCGAGAAACTTTAGATTGCGAATATTCTAATATCCAGTTTCTCGATAGTAAGTTCTTCTAAAGAATTTCAGATTGACCCGTATTTCAAAATAAAAACCCATTGTAAGGCTCTCCCTTAGTAATTAAAATAAACGCAATTAACTCCCTGTATTTTCTGTGTAGTAACGTCTAGCTCCCCTGGCAGAAATTTAAAAACTCTATACCACTTAGAGATAAACGTTAGTAATAATGGAGTTAATCAACAATTATTTTTGGCAATTTATCTTTGAAATATTTGGTCTGGTGTCTAGCTCCTCTCTTTGTAGCGTCGACGTCTCACTCCTTAATTTTGAAAGATCTGAAATACTTAGAGAAAAACGTCAAAAATATTTGGAGCCAAACCACAATTTTTATACTTGCTCCCCCTCAAATGATGCACAGGAATTGGCTAATTATGCAAGCATATTAAATCAATTCAAGTCACGAGCATATAACACACAATTTACTAAGTAAGCACGTATACATGGTCCCTGATAACATGTACTTTAAAAAAATTGTGTGAGGGTAAGAGCATAGAAAAATTTATCGCATTTAAACAATTCAGTACCAATGCAATCTTAAATTGCATTTAGAATGTGCGATTTTTTTTTTAAAAAAAAACTATTCGCATTTATTCAATTCAACGCATATGAAACATAACATTTCATGTCAAAATGTGCGAAATTTTATGAGTTTAAAATTTTTATTTTCATTATTATTTTCTTTATTATTTACCTATATATTATATATATATATATTTATTATTATTTTTTTCGTATTTTACTATCATTATAGTTTGGGGTCAGATTATTTTGCTTCGATCAATCGTCACGCCTAAAATTTTACGAGACATTTGAAGAGAAAAATGCAGTCAAGTCATGTCGTCAAACTATAGTCCTAAGTTCATAGACTGGTCCATTTCGACAACTCTTACTAGGTTCGCTCTTGCTCTCAATAATTTCTAACTTGGGATTTTTATATTTTTATCACTCAAGTCAACACAAGCAGTTTCAAGTCAATTTACCTGTGATCGAGGTGTGTTTAATCATTTCACCCAAGCGAGAGATCGTCGATTGGAATCAAAGGGGTGTAAAGGTTTTAGTTTGGCTAGGACTTAGAAGGGAAGGAATTTAGAGGAAAGTGAGCTTGTCTCATGTCATCTTCCATTTCTACGTCGTCTCCTTTTATTTTCGGTGTCTTTCTTCTTTTCAATCTTTTCTCCCTCTTTTTCTTTTAAGAACTATCCCTTTTTATGTTATGCTCAAGCTGAAGCTCCGCTTCTCCAAGAGGCTATAGGAGTATCGTAGGCGAAGTTCTTCTCGTTGGTTCTCGGGCCGATACCGTGCTCCTCTTCTCTTAATCCCTAGAGAGGTTTCAGAGATTATCTTTTTGGAAAAGTTCACGGTTATGGAATTCGTACCCGAGGCTGCGGTCATCTTCTCGTTTCCCCCAATATAAGACCGGATTATCGTTGGAGAAGTTCACTTCATGGTGCTCCTCTTCCACCCGTTCTAACGAGCGTACGAGATTATCGTTGGAGAAGTTCGCAGCAGGAACCATGCCACTTTCTACAAGGTAGTCGGAAGGCCGGTTCCTTTGGTCTTTGCGCGTTGAGCAATGCCTTCTTGTGTCATCATCCTACTTTTCTTTTGTTATCTCCCCCTCATTTTCTCGTTTGAAACAACCATTTAGAGTATAGAATTCGGTTGAAGGCTGGGAATGGGTTTAAATGAAGAAAAGGACGTCGGAGAAGGCGCAAAGTGGATGACTAAGGGCAAACGTGGGAGAATTTATATAAGGTCGAATGAGGAATATCCTAAGCTCCCTTATCATTTTCCTAATGATCTAACGCAAGATGAGTATGACACCAAGAATCACTAGGTAAGACAAGTAATTTATGTGTGGCTCACTCGAGAAGTAGATCCAAAGAAAGAAAAAATGAACAAGGCTTGAATCCTCACGCATGTAGAGTGACTTTGTGTCTAGTGGAACAATCAAATGACCTTTTAGACACAAGAATGCGACTTAGACTGACAAATTTTAAGCAATTAAATCGATCGCATGTCGGGGTAACATTCTTGGTGACTTTAGATCGAAGCATCCTAAAGGATTTCGTCATACCCCATTATATTATATATATATATATATTTTTTATTTTTTTATTATTATTGTTTTTATCACGCAAGATAAGGACAAATAAGCATAGAAAACACATAGAATAGAGCATGTGATAGCACAGAAGATCAGGTAATGTACATATTATGGAAGATTCAGCATGCCTAATTTTCCGACAAGGAATTGGAATCGTTTCTCATCCAAGGCCTTGGTGAAAATGTCGGCTAGTTGAAACTCCGCGTTCACAAAGTACATCTCTATCGTGCCTTTTTCTACGTGATCTTTGATAAATGATATCTAATGTCTATGTGTTTTGTGCGTGAATGATGAACAGGATTGCAAGTAATGGCGATTGCACTTTGACTATCACTATATATGGGTATATTATTTAGATTGTACCCATAGTCGCGAAGCTGTGTCCGCATCCACAGCATCTGTGAGCAACAACTGGCGGCAGCTACGTATTCTGCTTCGGCCGTCGAAGTGGACACACAGTTCTGCTTTTTGGATGACCAGCAGACCAGCTTTTCTCCTAGAAATTGAGCGCCGCCGGACGTGCTTTTCCTGTCCATTCGGCAACCTGCATAGTCAGCGTCAGTGTAGCCGATAAGTTTGAAATTCGTACCCTTTGGATACCATAGGCCAAGGGTAGAGGTGCCCTTAAGGTAGCGTAGAATTCTTTTGACCGCGAGCATATGGGATTCTTTGGGATCGGCTTGAAAACGGGCACACAAGCAGGTGGCAAACATGATATCCGGCCGGCTCGAAGTGAGGTAGAGAATAGATCCAATAATACTACGATACAGTGTGATGTCGACCGATTTACCAGAGGGATCGGCATCCAACTTGCAGCTTGGTGACATAGGAGTGCTGAGAGGCTTGCTCTGGTTTTGATGGAACTTCTTCAGAATATCCTTGATGTATTTTGTCTGACTGATGAAAATTCCATCATTGAGCTGTCTGATATGAAGGCCTAAGAAAAATTGCATCTCTCCCATGTGACTCATCTCGAATTTGTTCTTCATGAGATCTCCAAACTTCTTGCAGAGCCGAGGATTTGTTGATCCGAAGATGATGTCGTCGACGTATACTTGGACGACCATCAGATCTTTTTCATGCCATTTATTGAAGAGGGTTGTGTCTATCGTACCTCGTATGAATCCAGACTTCACGAGGAAATCACTCAGGACATCGTACCAAGCACGTGGGGCTTGTTTTAGTCCATAGAGAGCTTTGTCCAAGCGATAGACGTGATCGGGATGTTCTTGATCAACGAAACCTTCCGGCTGAGCGACGTAGACTTCTTCTTTTAACACGCCGTTGAGAAAGGCGGTTTTAACATCCACCTGATAGACTTTGAAGTCTTTGTGAGCCGCATAAGCCAGCAGGATGCGGATAGCTTCGATACGGGCAACAGGAGCATAAGTCTCGTCGTAGTCGATGCCTTCCTGTTGATTGTATCCCTTAGCAAAACCCTAAAATAAGGAAAACCCTAAAATTCCTAAAAATAAATAAACCCTAGAAATAGCAAAACCCTAAAATGCCGAAAATTTATTAAGTGTAGAAAACTTTTCAAAATGCTGAAATTATTTTTAGTGTTAAACATTAATGCCGAAAGATTAGTGAATTTATACTAGATGTCGAAATCTTTTCACAGTGAGAATAGCTGGATAATTTATTAAATGTCGAGATCATAGCATATTAGATAATATCGAGATCCTATATCGAAATCATATAAATGTCGAGAACCTAGATGTCGAAAGAACTTAGATGTCGAAATCCTTAAAAATGTCGAGATTCATAAATAACGTCGAGAACATAGTACTATAGGAAGTATCGAGATCTTTGGTTGAAAAGGCGATGTCGAGTTCTGTTGTTGAAAATGTCGAGTTCCTTTGTTGAAAAGTAAATATCGAGACCTATATAAGCTTATCGAATTATACTAAATAACTAATGTCGAGATCTCATGTAGACTTTTATTATGGTGTCGAAATCTATATATGATAAATCTCGAGATCTATTTATAATATACACATCGAACTCTACCTATGGAGGAATGATCATATCTCGACATATATCCAAAACAAGCATTTAATCATATATCGACATCTAATCCTCATGAAGCACTATCGAAATTCATCGCATCCTTAATATTTCATGTACCCCAAGTCATTAACACCCCTAGTTAGACAAACCCACATGATCAGTACTAAGCTTCTAAGGTTAGGGTTTCTAAACTATTTTACTGTTATAATCACCTTGCAAATCGTCCTACATCATCATAGTCCGCATGTACCACTCACCTATTAAAATTCATCAACATACATAAGTCATCACTTAGATACTTAAGAACTATATGAGCCGAATTTCAAGGAGTATGTGGTTTTCTACGTGATGTCCTTTGAATGACTCTAGCACACGTTACAGCCAAAAATCGATAGTCGTAATCATATTTAAGCACAAAACTAACGAAACAAAGTTAAAGTATGCTAACTTAGTAAGTAAATTATATACCTTAATTCGAAAGTCACTTCCTGAGTTTCTAAGTTCTCTATGTTGCAAACTTTCTTATTCTCGACCAAACTAGTTTTTTGTCCGTGCAATGCACGGGTTTTAAATATTTAAAATTAATTTAGTTAAAAATATAAGTTAGTTATCAGAATAAGAATAATATTACATTATAATTAAGAAACTTTAATATCATAATGGTTGTTATTTGTTAATTTTTAAGATGTAAGGATTGCCGTTTTACGTATCGCATATTTTATATAGTATAGAACATTTGATATCTTGAATTATAAATCTTATAACCGTATAAGAAAATATAATATGTTAAACACTATGTAATATTGAGAGAGATAATAATAAATTAATAAAAGTAATACCATCGCAATTGTTTTCCTTTGAAGAATTAATAATTATACTCTTGGCCGCAGTTCACTCTAAAAACATAGGACACCTTAATTTCATCATCTTATGGGTTGCTCTCACTAAATAAAAAAATGAAATACATGACACCTTAAATGTCATCATGTTTCGAATATTTGGATAATCATATGTTACGACTGACTCGTCATCTTCGCAATTGAGCGTTAATTTGTCCTGTTTATTATCCGTGCTTTGCACATATCTTTTATATAGTTAATAAAAATTGATAAGATAATTTAATTATATATCATAAAATTTTATTTTATAATTAGCATGTTAAGTTATAAAAGTTGTTGAGTTTCAAGATACAAAGACGGGAAATTCATATGCATATCGATCTTTTATCATTTGGAACCATCTAAAAAATCGGCCAACGAAACTAAAAGGAAGCAACAACAGGCCTATGGCTTTAATACATAAAAAATGCAACTGAACATGACAGAGAAGTTCAAAAAAATTCTAGCAATCGTGCATACACTTCTTTAGAGACTTGATATAAAATGTGATCTTTGTAACTTCGTCTCTTCCCTCTCTTCATCAAATTGAAACAGAAGAGGTGCCGTAGCAACCCATCTCCCCTTGTGCCACACAAACATACATCCCAAGTGAGGTCTCAGCGTAAGAAGGTTCATTTGAAAATCATTGACTATGTTCGAAGGATCAAATTTGAAATAATAGGGATGAATCGGGATGTGTGTACTTTTTATCTGAGCCACCGCCAAAGGAAATATAAGATGGTTGATGAAAGATAGAATACCAACCATTCGTTTCCATAATCCTGCGTTGGGAAATATAAATCAGAATATTCAATATTATATAAACAACAGACAAGGTAATTGATTTCTAGTGTAAGTGAAGATTGCTTTAAGCTAACAATATACAGTAGATAAATAATAAGAATAACAACTTTTTATAGTCTAAGAAGGCACGGTAACTTTTCAGTCAGTCCAAGTTCAAAGGGCACCAAACAATTACATGTTTTTAACCGACTATCAATTGTATCTATTCCATATCATATCCAAAAAAAGTATACTTGCATAAATCAACTTTACCAATGCTGATTATGATGTAGACGAAATATCAAATATGCATGAAATAGGCCATTACCGAGGTGTAAAAATTACAGCATTGGCATAAATACTCACATCCATGATTTCCAATTTTCCAGCTCTACGGCAAACAAAAGTCAGGTAAGTAGCCTTGCCAATTCTGACCCAAACAGTGAAGGATCGCAACTATATGTAACGTAATCCCACTCCCCGTTCAGAATGATCTTGTAAAGTTATCTCAGGAGAAATTTAATTGAGATCATATGGCGGAACACTGCGTATTTCCGACATATGTAACAGCTTCAAGTGCATCTTTATTTACTACGACATGCTTTAACGAAGAGTCATTAACTTTTCTGTTCCAGCTCCTCCTTCGATTTGACGACGGGGATCGTGTTTTTGTCCTTGATAGAATGATTAGTTAAACAAAAATTACTTATATGAATAAAACCTACTTATCAAAAAACTATATCTCCATCATATCTTTGGTGACAATATTATGTTGAAAAGGGGAAAATTGAAAAATGGATATATGCTGTTTTATTGTCCACCTTTGATGCCCAATAATAAGAAAAAAGCAAGTAGGAAGCCACAAACCCTCTGAGACTCCAAAAGATAGAAAAGAACACCAATATACCCGATTGATACTCTTTTTTCTGTTGAGCTTTGAGCTTTGAACCGTGCTTTCTTCTCCTCCTCTGTGGATTCTTACATGGTTTCATCAACAGGCTCTTTCTCTTGTACCTTCATTGGATCCTGCAACTTTGGGGTCTATTTTGAATACCAGATTCAAATAGCTAACAATTAAGCAGCATCATTAAGCATCACTAAAACAAAAACGGAAATGCAAAACCTGAACAAATTATGCATGACAATATCAAAAGTTTCGAACCCAAATAAATTGATGCTGGTCATCCAGAAAGGCTACAACCATATACAAAATAAACCAAATCAGAAAGAACATACAACAAAATCAATTCGTGCCTGAATAGGCAATCATTAGAAAATCAGCAGCTTGGCAATAAAAGGAGACAACCTAGACTGATTCTAAATTAGATAAATAGCCTCAAGCTTGGCAATAAAAAGAAAAAACAACCTTTACAGAATGTAAAGCACAAAAACTAACTTGCATAACTTTGCGTTGCCAATATATATGTGCTTTGAATTCACCAAGTCATTATGCATAGTTGATTTGTTGCTTCCAGATCATAGGAAAGAGGCACCATGGATGTTTGATTTGAGAGCAGCCTGAAGTAAAATCCATTGCTTTCATCTAACCTTGAGGAACAAAAAAATGCTTTCGACATAAGAGAACATTAAGAAAAATAACATGAGAATGTGTTAAAAAACCTTCAGACAATAGCAAGGTGTTATAGATTGCATGCTTCTTTAAGAGCGTTATTAGTAGCATGGCCTGAAGAATCTCTTCCGAGAGGGTTTGAAGCCTCAACATCCCTATCCCTACGCAAGGTAGGAGTTGAATATCTTATACTCTCAACAAATGTTACTCTAGACGAAATATTAATTAAACCTGACTTCTCCCAAATATTTTTGAATGCTCATGATCAGGTTTGTATTTACGACTATTTACATGTTCCGCACTCACTTGAATGCTCAAAACCACCATGTGAGGACTGATTAGCCTACATCATCTTTATCCAGTCACGATGCATCAGCTAAAGACCAGTTCATGGAAATCATCTTCTCCACAAGGTTTTCTTGGCTGGGCTGAATTCATGTTAGTATCAATACATCTCAGGGAGAAACCATATAACTCAAACACGACAACTACAAAACGGAGAACAGATAAACCTAAAAATTGCCTACGTAGACTACAGAGTTAAATACGGGAAAATAACCCTAACCTTAATCTCAATATATAATCAGTAAAAGATAAGTTGAAGTAGTAATTATCTCCGAAAAAGATTATATATATTTATATCTATATATATATATATATATTCAGCCACAGGCGGTAGAACCACATGATTGTAAACTACAAAAAAATTAAAATATCGTTAACTGCATATTTGCAGCCGTCTTTGGGTATTCTACAAAATCTTAGTAGCTTTGCGAGCCCGACGTTTTATCGACCACGACCTCGTCTTTTTCTTCTTGATCTCGAATATTTCATAGCGGTATTTGCTATGATCTGAGATGCTCATTCCTAAAGAGAACGATGATCAGCAAATGTAAGTCAAGTTTATTCTAAAATTAATTACCAATCGAAGGAACCGTAATTATCAGCACATGACACTAAGAAATGTCCAGGTTTAAATCGCCCATTAGAGACCATAGAGAAATACCCAAAGTAAGATTAAACCGCCTTGAAGAAATGAATCCCTAAATTCTATCCCCACAAATCGAATTAAACCTTTGTAAAATACTCGTAATGGTGTTTAAACAGTTGAACGTAATGGTCTTTAAACAGTCCAACTCGATTCTACGGCTGAAAAGCAGCAATTTTTTAACAAATCAAATGCCATGTGATGATAAAAGAGAGCACACTGCGAGCAAATAACCCTGAATATGCTATTCAATCCAAATCAGACAAGCATATTCACAGATATGAAATATATCGAACACCGTAAACACATAACAACATAGAACATGAAGTGAGAGTCGATATACCCGTGGGAATCACATGACATTTGGGCATCAATTTACCATTTGGAACTGGAACGATCGAATCCAGAGAGTGTAGGATTTCTGTAACATCCCGCCCCATACTATGTGTCACTGTAGCATCCGTCCCTACCGGGACATGTGGGGTTGGGCCCACCACACTCCGACTGATAGTCTGGCCCCATTGTACCACCACTTAACCTTTCAGCATGCTTCGTCCTCGCTCACACGCACCCTGGGCAAACTTCCCAGGGGGTCACCCATCCCAAGATTGCTTCAAGTCAAGCATGCTTAACTTTGAAGTTCTTTCGGATGGACTCCCGAAAAGGTAGGTCGACCTTGTTGATATGAGTAGTACTATCAATTCTTTTATACGATTCTTAGCCTGACACGCCCATACATTGTCAGTCTCAGGATCCCCTCTCATTCGGGTGTCGAATCGGTTCGTTCATGTACCCCTTCGCCTAGAAGCCTGTCAGGAGCCGCTCCTTGTCCGTGCATCTCTTTGGCACCGGCGATCACTCCCCACTATAGGACCCCGGTCCCCCCAAATTAGGTCGGCCTATAAATTTTGTGTATGATTTATGTGATTTTACGTTAATTTCATATATGATAGTTTGCATGAGATGTTATAAAATTTTATGCTCGTGAGTGCTACGAGGATTATGTGCAATCAAGTGCTACTGACGCGAAATTTTGAGGAACCCTAATTTGGAAGGGTAAATTTTCGGAAATGCTAAAAGGAAATGACCGATGATAACCGGGCTAGGAATTAAAGTGTCATCGGGCTAGAGGTTAAGAAAAGCCCAAATGGGGAACAATTTTCCCTAAAATTAGGAAAAGCCCATGCCTTATCCAATAATAACTAAGGAAAATATCTAACCCATTTTAACACTTTAACCACACCTAAACTAACGAAAAACAAGAAGGAAAGGAGAATCAGCCGAGACAAAAATTGAACCAAGAGCACTTCGAATAGCTAAGGATTTCGAGATTTGTAAGTGAAATACCCTCCCTAAGCCTTTTTAATTTCGTATCCTAGGTGTTGTTGGATGTATTAATGACATTAAATGCGATTTTAGTTTGAGAAAGAATGCGAAAACCCTATGTGTAAGGTATAAGCCCATGTTAAGGTCTCGATTGTTGGGATTGTTTAATGTACGATTTCGGAACCGTAAGCTTGACTTTTATCTTAGGAACCACCTGATTTTGGGTAGCCAAGAGGGATAAGATGCAGAGTTTCGATTCGATTGGTAGGAAGAAGGCAGTTTCGATCGAACATGATTAACCAAGGCACTTTCGATGGAAAGTAGGAAATTATCCTTAGAGTTTCGGGCGATAATTAGAAGCCACAAATTCAGTTTCGATCGAACCAATTTTAAATAGTAACTCGAATGATTTACGAGTTTCGACCGAAACTCATTTCAATGTATGAGTATCGATCGAAACTCACACCAATTCCATGCAATCGATCAAAAGTAATTAATCACCTTGCATGGTTTCGATCGAAACCCATAACAACGCCATGCACACGTCACCATGCGGCGAAACACAAGCCCTGGAAGAAGAATCGAGCAAAAGTCGAGTGATGTCATGGTGATGAAATAGCACGGCGAAACTCATATGGTTTCAGGCGAAATTAATCCATGATAATTACTAATTGAAATTAGGACTTGATAGAAATAAGTATCGACCGAAACTAAGATGTGAGGAACCTCAATTGGACAAATTGAATCGAGCGAAACTTAGCAAATCCAACGACTTTCGCCGAGCCTTTCATGAAAAGAATTTCAATTTCCTAATTTAGAAATTTATTAAGGATCGAAACTTAGAAGAAATCAAGCAATTAGAAGTCTTGTCGAAACCCTATCCAAAGTAGCACTCTTTCGCCGAGAAGTATAAGCTAGGGCCGAAATTAAATAATAACATAGGCTAAGGTAGAAATTGAATGACTTAGGAAATTCAATATGACACTACCAATAGCTCAAAGTCTAGAAAATTTGTACTTCGATGAATGAGCTAAGGAAAGCAAGGTACTAATCTTCTAACCTTTTTATTTAAAAGGTCAAACGACAGAAACGAACGAGGAAGTACGCTAACTACGCTTGGACAACATGTAAGTAGAAACTCAACTACGACACGTAACTTGCCTGCGTCCAATTATGTGAATTACGTGCTCGTGAATTTTGTATGAAATGTGTACGTATGATACGATTAAATTATGTGCATGATGGCATGATTAGAATATGTACATGAGCATAGCATGAGCATTTGCACGCATGCGTAGTGTATAAGACGCGAGGTATGAGCGTGCATAAGATCGCCTGTGTGCGATAAATATATACTCGCCGATATTGGCGTTTGTGTCGACTCAATGAAGAGTCACGGCTCCGCTATGCAGCCAGTAAGGCGAATGAAGCTAATAAGGCCTATATAAGAGGCTGGGGGAAATACCCCGTATGCGGGAGATGCAACCTGGAGGATGCGGCCCGGGGCACACGCTGAGTAAGGGAAGATTCCTTCGGGTGATCTTCTAGCGTGTAAAGCACTACCCGGAGGGAAGATTCCTTCGGGTGACCTCCGTGGTTAGTGGCTTCGGTGTTGGCTACTAGTGAGAAGCGCTCGCGTGGAGGCCACACTGGGTAAGGGAAGATTCCTTCAAGTGACCTTCTAGTGTGTGAACCTCCACACTTGAGATCTCTAAGGATGGCGCATAGTGGGACTGAAAGCCGAGGGCCGGTATGAAGTAAGAGTATGAGAAAAAGAGTATGAGCGTTAGAAAACGACGGCGTGGATTGTCGTTCGTTAGGACACGTGCATACATGCATAATTTCTGCTTACTGAGCCTCGGTGGCTCATTGTTTATGTTACGTGTTGTAGGTACCGACGATCACAGTACGTGATCCGACTTTTATGCGAGACCGATCTTTTGAAGCTATCCGGCTACTTTTGAGGTGGGAGTGTGTGTATGGATGACGACCTGTGAAGGTCGGGCGCCTAGGAAGCTTTTGGCTGCACACACACCCACACACACCCACACTTGTCTTCTGTATAGACATGACTACGATGAATTGTAGAACGCTGTGCGAACATTCTTTTGACATGTGTATAAGACTTCCGCACGTAGTTTTAAAAGGAAAAAAAAATTTATTCGCATTTTTACGCTTTTGCGCGATAACAAAGCATTAGATACTTAGGATTAGAACGGAATACGAGGGCGGGACGACGGGTCCTGACAGAGTGGTAGCAGAGCTTCGGTCACAGGTCCTGCAGACTATCCATACACACACACTCATAAGCGCGGAAGCGGCCTTGCTTGTAAGTACCATGTTATGTGAATTTCTTGAATTGTTTGATTTATTGGCGTTAGGAATGGTCAGGATAGGTTTGGAAAATGGTAAGACTTAGGGGAGAATGAAGCAGGGAATCTGATCAGGGTAGGGATACTAATAACCCTCCTGATAGCCGAGATGCTACCATCCTGCAACTAACGGAACTGGTCCGGCAACAGTCGGCCCAGATTCAGCAGCTGATCCAGCAGCAAAATGCTGGTGGGCAATCAGCCAACCTACCTACCCCGCCCGAACGAATTGAGATGATCGGGGAGAGGTTCAGAAACCTTAATCCTCCACTGTTCGAGGATGCTGTAGACCCCACATCTGCCGAGGATTGGCTGAGGACGCTGCATAACATGTTCCAGCACAGCCGCACCCCTGAGGCGGAGAAGGTCATGTGCGCTGCCTACCTGCTGAGGGGGAGCGCCGGACATTGGTGGGACACCGTCTCAGCCATCGAAAACCCACTAACGATGAGCTGGGATCGGTTTAAGGAGATTTTCAGAGGAAAGTACTACACCGCCCCTGTCAGAGCCCAGCGGATGAATGAGTTCATCAACCTCCGCCAATGGGCAATGACAGTGGCGGAGTACATCAGGAAGTGCGAGCAGCTTTCAAGGTTTGCTGCTCATATGGTTAGCACGGACGCGCTCAAGATCGAGCGGTTCATGGAAGGGTTGAAGCCCGAGCTGTACCTGGATGTAAGTATGGCGGGAATACAAGGGGCCACGTATGCACAAGTGGCTGAGAGAGCACTTGTGGCGGAGCAGGCAGAGGCCAGGATTTCTCGCGCCCAAGAAGCAATGCGCAAATTCGTACAAGGGCCGCAAGGGAGCGGGGGCAATCCGAAGCGGCAGTTAATTGCCAAGAAAGGGAAGCAGGGATTCCAGAATCGACCTAGACCACCCCCACAGTTCAACCCCAATCAGGGTAGACCCCAGTTGGACCTACCCCTATGCCCGAAGTGTGCACGGAGGCACACGGGAGTCTGCAACTCCCAGAACGCCGTCTGTTTCAAATGTGGCAAAACGGGCCATTATCTGAGGGCATGTTCGGAAGGTGGATCCGGAAGCCAAGCTGGAAATCAAGCAGCCCCACCAAGGGTACCGGCCCGGGTCTATACTCTGACATCCGAAGAAGCGGAAAACAACCCGGCCGTGGTAATAGGTACCCTCCTCGTCTATCAAACCCCACCTGCATCCTAGTCGACTCAGGGGCGACTCATTCATTCGCATCTACTAAGTACGTCACGAGGGTAGGAGTCACGCCTCACCGAGCTGAGTGCGAGTTTAGGGTAACAGTTCCGAACGGGAATCCCACCCAAACTAACCACATTCTAAGGGATTGCCCAATAGTAATCGGGGATAAGGAACCGCCCATAGACCTCATAATTATTCCCATGAATGATTATGAGGTGATCCTTGGAATGGATTGGCTATCAAAGTACGGAGCTGTCATAGACTGCCACCGCAAGATAGTCACGCTCAATACGGACGGGGATGAACCCCTTAAGTCTGGAGGGACTAGTAAAGGGACCATGATCTCCAGGATATCAGCGTTGAAAGCCCAACGACTGATCAGATCAGGGTGCGAAGCCTATCTTGTATTCGCTATCAAATCGGAAGAGAACGCCTCTCCGAAATTCGAGGAAGTGCCGATAGTCAAGGACTTCCCCGATGTATTTCCCGAGGATTTACTGGGACTACCACCCGAAAGGGAAATAGAGTTTGCTATAGATCTGGTACCTGGAGTGGCACCAGTATCCAAGACCCCATATCGGCTAGCACCGACAGAAATGAAGGAGTTAAAGGATCAACTCGACGAACTCATGCAGAAGGAGTTCATACAGCCGAGTTTCTCCCCCTGGGGAGCCGGTGCTATTCGTGAAGAAGAAGGATGGATCCATGCGGTTATGCATAGACTACAGGGAGTTGAATAAGTTGACAATCAAGAACAAGTACCCACTCCCTAGGATAGACGATCTGTTCGATCAACTGCAAAGTGCAACGGTTTTCTCCAAGATCGATTTAAGGTCGGGCTATCATCAATTGAGGATCCGGAAGGAAGATGTTCCGAAGACGGCCTTTAGTACCCGTTATGGCCATTACGAGTTCCTAGTGATGCCATTCGGGCTAACTAATGCGCCCGCAGCTTTTATGGACTTAATGAACCGGGTGTTCAAAACCTATCTAGATAGGTTTGTCATCGTCTTCATAGACGACATCCTAATCTACTCAAGGACGAAAGAGGAGCACACATGAGAATAGTTCTGAGCACCTTACGGGACAAACAACTGTATGCCAAGTTCAAGAAGTGCGAATTTTGGCTCGACCAAGTCGCCTTCTTGAGGCATATAGTATCCGGAGAAGGGATTTTTGTAGACCCGAACAAGATAGAAGCCATTAGCAATTGGCCCAGACCGACCAATGTAACGGAAGTACGGAGTTTCCTCGGTCTGGCGGTTTACTACAGGAAGTTCATCAAGGATTTCTCGAAGATAGCATCAACACTGACGAGGCTGACCCGGAAGAACACGCAGTTTCAATGGACCGCAGAATGTGAACAAAGCTTCCAAGAGCTGAAGGAACGGCTGGCGACGGCCCCAGTTCTCACGATACCTTCGGGAACTGGAGGATTCACCGTGTATAGTGATGCGTCGAAGAAGGGGTTAGGATGTGTGCTAATGCAGAACGGGAATGTAGTAGCATACGCTTCTCGCCAACTGAAGGAGTACGGAAGAATTATCCGACGCACGACTTAGAGTTGGCGGCAGTGGTCTTTGCTCTCAAGATCTGGAGGCATTACCTCTATGGAGAGCGGTGCGAGATATACACCGACCACAAGAGCCTCAAGTACTTTTTTACCCAAAAGGAGCTGAATATGAGGCATAGGAGGTGGTTAGAGTTAGTTAAGGATTACGAGTGCGTAATCAACTACCACCCAGGCAAGGCAAATGTAGTAGCCGACGCCTTAAGCCGAAAAGCAGTGAGTGCTGAACTGCAACTGCTGGAAGTAGAAGTTGTACAACTAGGCGAAGTTGAGATGCTACTAGCAGCTTTAACTCTGCAACCCACGCTGCTAGAACAAATTAAGACGGCGCAGAAAGGAGATGAGCTTTACACGAAGATCAAAGAAGCGTCGCCGAAACAACCGACAGGAGACCTCATAATACGGGAAGACGGACGGCTGGACTTCAAGGACTAGTTGTACGTGCCAGACGATGGTGAACTACGAAGAACGATAATGATGGAAGCACATGCCACTGCATACTCAGTACATCCAGGGTCAACGAAGATGTACAGAGGCTTAAAGGAAAATTACTGGTGGCCAGGCATGAAAAAGGACATCGCAACCTTCGTAAGTCAATGCCTGACGTGTCAGCAGATAAAAGCCGAGCATCAAAGGCCGGCAGGAACTCTGCAACCGTTACCCATTCCGGAATGGAAATGGGATAACATTACCATGGATTTCGTAATAGGGCTACCGAACAACGCCAAAGGGGATGACGCGATTTGGGTGATCGTCGATCGATTAACCAAGTCTGCCCATTTCCTACCGATTGGTACGACGTTCTCCATGGAACGATACGCAGAGCTGTACATTCAGGAGATAGTACGACTACACGGCGTTCCATCGTCGATAGTCTCGGATCGCGACTCCAGATTTCTGTCGAAATTCTGGACGAGCTTGCAAAAGGTGATGGGAAGGAAGCTATCTTTTAGTACCGCCTACCATCCGCAGACGGACGGTCAATCCGAGCGAACGATTCAGACGCTAGAGGACATGCTCCGAGCGTGTGTACTCGATTTCAAAGGGAATTGGAGTAGGTACCTCCCACTGATCGAGTTCTCGTACAACAATAGCTACCACGTCACCATTGGGATGGCCCCGTACGAAGCGCTATATGGGCGTAGGTGCAGGTCCCCAGTACATTGGGACGAGGTCGGAGAACGGGCGATGTTAGGCCTCGATATAGTACGAGAAATGACGGAAGCCTTTTCTACGATACGAGAAAGAATGCGAACGGCACAGAGTCGATAGAAAAGTTACGCAGATCGAAGACGTCAACCACTGGAATTCGAAGAAGATGATATGGTGTTCATTAAGGTATCGCCAATGAAGGGCGTGAAAAGATTTGGAAAGAAAGGGAAGCTAAGCCCTAGGTACATAGGGCCATTCAAAATCGTAAAAAGGGTTGGTGAGGTAGCCTATTAACTAGAGCTGCCAGCATCATTATCGCAAGTGCATGACGTATTCCACATCTCAACCCTACGAAAGTATCTAGCCGACCCGAATCACGTTCTAGGAAACGAGTCCCTACATCAACAATTGAAACCGGATCTGAGTTACGAAGAGATTCCGGTGGAGATATTGATGTACGAGACAAAGAGACTTAGGAATAAAGATATTCCTCTAGTGAAAGTGTTGTGGCAGAACCAATCTACGGAAGAAGCCACATGGGAACGGGAGGACGAAATGAAAATTCGTTACCCCGAGCTATTCCACACAGGTTGATTTCGGGGACGAAATCCTCCTTAAGGGGGGAGGATGTAGGACCCCGGTCCCCGCAAATTAGGTCGGCCAATAAATTTTGTGTATGATTTATGTGATTTTACGTTAATTCCATATATAATAGTTGCGCATGAGATGTATAAAATTTTATGCTCGTGAGTGCTACGAGGATTATGTGCAATCAAGTGCTACTGACGCGAAATTTTGAGGAACCCTAATTTGGAAGGGTAAATTTTCGGAAATGCTAAAAGGAAATGACCGATGATAACCGGGCTAGGAATTAAAGTGTCATCGGGCTAGAGGTTAAGAAAAGCCCAAATGGGGGACAATTTTCCCTAAAATTAGTATCCAATAAGAACTAAGGAAAATATCTAACCCATTTTAACACTTTAACCACACCTAAACTAACGAAAAACAAGAAGGAAAGGAGAAGGAGCCGAGACAAAAATTGAACCAAGAGCACTTCAAATAGCTAAGGATTTCGAGATTTGTAAGTGAAATACCCTCCCTAAGCCTTTTTAATTTCGTATCCTAGGTGTTGTTGGATGTATTAATGACATTAAATGCGATTTTAGTTTGAGAAAGAATGCGAAAACCCTATGTGTAAGGTATAAGCCCATGTTAAGGTCTTGATTTAGGTAAATAAGTGTTGGGATTGTTTAATGTACGACTTAGGAACCGTAAGCTTGACTTTTATCTTAGGAACCACCTGATTTTGGGTAGCCAAGAGGGATAAGATGCAGAGTTTCGATTCTATTGGTAGGAAGAAGGCAGTTTCGATCGAACATGATTAACCAAGGCACTTTCGATGGAAAGTAGGAAATTATCCTTAGAGTTTCGGGAGATAATTAGAAGCCACAAAGTCAGTTTCGATCGAACCAATTTTAAATAGTAACTCGAATGATTTACGAGTTTCGACCGAAACTCATTTCAATGTATGAGTATCGATCGAAACTCACACCAATTCCATGCCATCGATCAAAAGTGATTAATCACCTTGCATGGTTTCGATCGAAACCCATAACAACGCCATGCACACGTCACCATGCGGCGAAACACAAGCCAATTGGAAGAAGAATCGAGCGAAAGTCGAGTGATGTCATGGTGATGAAATAGCACGGCGAAACTCATATGGTTTCAGGCGAAATTAATCCATGATAATTACTAATTGAAATTAGGACTTGATAGAAATAAGTATCGACCGAAACTAAGATGTGAGGAACCTCAATTGGACAAATTGAATCGAGCGAAACTAAGCAAATCCAACGACTTTCGCCGAGCCTTTCATGAAAGAATTTCAATTTCCTAATTTAGAAATTTATTAAGGATCGAAACTTAGAAGAAATCAAGCAATTAGAAGTCTTGTCGAAACCCAATCCAAAGTAGCACTCTTTCGCCGAGAAGTATAAGCTAGGGCCGAAATTAAATAATAACATAGGCTGAGGTAGAAATTGAATGACTTAGGAAATTCAATATGACACTTCCAATAGCTCAAAGTCTAGAAAATTTGTACTTCGACGAATGAGCTAAGGAAAGCAAGGTACTAATCTTCTAACCTTTTTATTTAAAAGGTCAAACGACAGAAACGAACGAGGAAGTACGCTAACTACGCTTGGACAACAGGTAAGTAGAAACTCAACTACGACACGTAACTTGCCTGCGTCCAATTATGTGAATTACGTGCTCGTGAATTTTGTATGAAATATGTACGTATGATACGATTAAATTATGTGCATGATGGCATGATTAGAATATGTACATGAGCATAGCATGAGCATTTGCACGCATGCGTAGTGTATAAGACGCGAGGTATGAGCGTGCATAAGATCGCCTGTGTGTGATATATATATACTCGCCGATATTGGCGTTTGTGTCGACTCAATGAAGAGTTACGGCTCCCCTATGCAGCCAGTAAGGGGTTTTTTTGGCTTAACCTCACAGAACTATCCTGTTTCGGCATTCCACGCGAGGCCATATCGGAGCTCCCAACTGAAGGAATGCAATCAAGGCCATCTTGCACAGAAGTCATGTCATCAATTGTCGGCTCAACAGCTTGCTTACCATTGTCCTCACAAGCCTCAAGTACATCAGGCTCGATACGGCTGTCGTAAACACCACTGACAACAAGGGTGGTACCATTGAGAGTTGTCTCATGTGCATCCCCACAATTTGTCAAAACACCATCTAGTCCATCATCCTAACAACACAGGATAAGAATTGATATCGGAATGACGAATTCTGTATGACTATACAAAACATTTACCTGACTTTAGGGGCCACAACCTGGTTTCACCTGCTCTATCATACGGGACACACTGAAGCTACGATTCATGCTTTGGAAGTCGAAAGGTTTAACTCTTACGTAGAACAGAAACGTTCTTCCAACCAAATTGTTGGGTTACCCGGTGTCTTCCGGAGATGCCACGTCCTCGGGTACGGTTCGAAACAAAAATTTTCCGGGTTCCCCCATTGCCCTCATATCTCGGATCAGAATAGTAACACATAGACAGGCAATAGGACGGGTCAAACCCGTAGAGAATTAGCAGTTGACGCGAGTGGCAGCTCCTCGTCCTTTTATTCAAGACTTCGTCGATGGTGGTGGATGGCACTAGATCGTCACGCCGACCTCGCAGTGTACCACGGAATTAGTTCTCTGAAGATGGCTATAGAGAACTGAGCCGTCGCGTGGGAGAAAGTGTGTGTGTTCGGTGTGTGTTTTGTGCCTTTGGTTGATTTCGAAAATCACCTCTTTTTTCTCTACCTTTGGAGCACGTTCTTAGCCTATTTAAAGGCTTGGATTTTGATATCTTAGTCCTTAAAGTGTGAGAGATTTTTGTCAAATCTTACTCTCTTTTGAATTCCAAATCCAAACTTAAGGAAACTTACTATTATTAGAAAAATAACTTAAATATCAAGTCAAACTAAGTATATTTAAATATGGTATGGAATTCGAAATTTAAATCCTAAATTAATTTCAAATTTAAATAAATAAACTCCATATTCCATATTTATTTATATCAAATATGCAATTCCGAAAATACCCTCAAAGGCATATTTCGAAATTAGCTTAAGGTGAAATCCAATTTTATCCTCAAGCCCATTAAGCACTTGGCCAAGCCCAAGTCTTAAAGTTAGTTTCATAAGAAATCCAACTTCGATCCAATAAATGGCCCGAGGCTCATTAAGGCGTGGCCCAATGGCCCAAGGCCCGTTAAGGCCCAAAACACTTTTTCTCCTTATCAGTACACATTGATGATCCTTTTTAAGCACGACTCTCTAGGTTCGATGCAATCGGCAAGGGAGGAATCCAAGAGTCCGGTAGTTACCTAGCCAATCCCGCAGTACCGGACCGTAACCCGATTCGAGTGCGAATTTCGACATAGTCTTTATCCCAGAATCTCACTATAGATAACAGTGCTACGTATAAACCCTTCAGCTGTGTCCCAATCAAGTGAGAGTCATGGTCTATGTCAAACTCACTAAACTCGATTCTATTATAAAACAGAGACGAGGCAAATTATCAAACTACCCTCCATGTCTGACATGAGTTAGTTCAATACCTTGACCAGGGATTTCATAATTTCCCCTTGCCGTCCTCATAGGAAACTTATCTCGATTACTTGCGAGACTTTGAATCTGTACTCGGCGGTCTAAGCCCGGCAATCAAATCGTCATCAAGACCGCATCGGGCCCGCTGACCCATGCAACAACAAATCGGGTCAAGGGGAACCAGTGACAGTCGAGACTTCGAAGTCAACCCCGCCAAATCCCCTTTCGGTCTAAGGTTCACGTAGACTACTATAGTGTTGTCGTCGGTCATTGACACTTCTTAAGTAATAATCCATGTTCGACCGTACGACCCGTGAGTCAGTGTCCATTAAACGAGTCAATCCCTTGATTCGATTCGTATCACAAGTCATGACCTCCGATTCCAAGCGGGATATCAGCACACGATAGGTCATCGACAAATAAGCCGTGATCACCTATCCAGCACCCAACTGGAGCCTCAGGCTTACGGACTTTTAAATTCGAGGTTAAGAGTCCACTGGTGCCTACCTCTCTCGTACCCATCGAGAACAATGACATAACTCGACACATTTAGATTTGTTCATTTATTGCTTTACCGGATGCTAAGTAAAGAACTCTTATATCCAATTAACGAACAATGTCTTTCTTTAAACAATCGAAAATATCTTATTACACAAAAGGTCGAATGATAAATAATCTAATGCCCCATACAATCTAATCCTCGTATAGCATTCGAGGGCATATTCCTAACAATCTCCCACTTGCACTCAATGCCATGCGCTGGAGTATCTAATTCCATCTTTTCGAGATGTCTAGCCAGCACTACCTGTGATAGAGGCTTGGTGAACGGGTCGGCCACATTTTCCGCGCTCGCAATCTTACGCATGGCTATGTAGCCATTCTCAACGAATCCACGTAACTCGTGGTACTTTCTTTTCATATGTTTGGACCTGCTGTGAGATCTCGGTTCTTTCGCCTGTGCAACAGCCCCAGTATTGTCACACCACAATGGCAATGGCCTATAGAAATGAGTCCAAGTTCTTCCCAGAACTTTCTCATCCAAATACATTCCTTAACTGCCTCTGAAGCTGCTATATACTCTGCTTCGCAGGTAGAATCTGCAGTAGTGCTCTGTTTGGAACTTTTCCAAGACACTGCTCCACCGTTGAGCATAAAATGAATCCTGAGGTAGATTTTCGGTCGTCCACGTCAGACTGGAAATCGGAATCCGTATAACCTTCCACTTCCAATCCTCCATTACCATAGGCTAGCTCATATCCTTAGTTCGTCTGAGGTACTTGAGGATAGTCTTGACTGCTGTCCAATGTTCCTTACCAGGGTCAGCCTGAAACCGACTGACTATGCTCATAGTGTACGCCAAGTCAAGTCGCGTGCAAAGCATCGCGTACATCAAGCTACACACTACTGATGCATAGGGGATATCATTCATCTCTTTCTGCTCCAACTCACTTTGAGGGCTCATAGCCTTGGAAAGGTGAATCCAATGTCGCATAGGCAGGAACCCTTTCTTAGAGTTGTCCATATTATATCGCTTCAGGACCTTCTCTAAGTAAAGGGCATGGGAAAGTCCTAACATACGATTCGTTCGATCTCTTTAAAGGAGAATACCCAAGATGTAGGTAGCTTCTCCCAAGTCTTTCATAGAGAATTCGGTCGAAAGCCACGCTGTCACCATCGAGAGCATTCCAATATCATTTCCTATCAAAAGGATGTCGTCCAGTTCCTCACCTTTTAAGCTTTTACCCAAGCCAACCTTCCTCTGCCCAGAAAATCTTTGAAGAAGCCCAGATGAAGTCTTCCACTACCTGGAGTTGGATCATCTCTTCTTTTGTAAAGATGAGCATCCAACACGCGGGCTTGGGTAGTTCGTCCATGATGGTGGGTTTGGATGATGTCGTGTCACTTCTTAATGATTTTGTCCTTCATGTGAGAGAAAGGCGTGGTTTGGAAATTATGTGTTCGCGCGATGCGCGATGAGAATAGATATAGACCACCAAGTGCGGAAGTTTATTATATGCTAGGAAGATGTTCAACGAAATGCCTAAGAGTATGTGGTGGGATGGAGTGGAAAGATAAATCCATATATGCAGAAAGGTGAAGATAACGAAGGATTATAATTGATTAAGTATGCAATGTGGGGTGAAAGATTTTAAAGTTCAACGTGATACGGGTTCGTAGGAGTACAAGATTAGTTCAACTTAAACGTAATTGCTTCGTCGGGTGTGCATTGCTTGCTGACAATATGTACTCGAAGAATGGGATCATGGAGGGTGTATGGAGAACAATTGTAAAAAATAGTTTCCTCGCAGCCTCAACTTCAGCTAAGTGAAGTACTTCAACTTGGGATATAAATACCTAAATTGAGACAAATATACTTAGTTTTTAGTGAATAATACTGAAATTTATGCAAATAATACTTCCAAATTGGTGAGAGTCATGTAAGTAAAAAATTATGGGTTATTATCAAAGATCTCACATGGTAATGGCATTTCTCATCACTTATGTAAAAATAGTTTCCCCGCAACTTCAAATTCTAATAAGTGAAGTACTTGAATTTGAGGGAGATAAATACCTGAATTGAGAAAAAAGTACCTTTTTTCAGCGAATAATACCGAAATTATATACATAAAATACACAAATTGTAAAGAGCCATGTCATGGGTATTCATAAAAGATCTCACATGGTAATGACATTTCTCATCATTAACGCAAAAAATAGTTTGTTAGCAGCTTCAACTTCAAAATAAGTGAAGTACTTGAATTTGGGATATAATTATCTAGATTGAGACAAAAATACTTAGTGTTTAGCAAATAATGCCGACATTTATGCATAAAAATACTTACAAACATTTGAGATTCATGTCCTTATTAATGTAAGATGTTGATTAAAACGCATAATTTTAGACTTAGATGACTCGACCCAATTCGCAAGTATTTTATGCATAAATATCTATATTTGAGGCCTAAAGTTGGGTATTTTACGCTCGATTTAGGTATTTTCTTGCTGAATTTAAGTATTTCGCCTTGTATGAAGGTGAAGTTGCTAAAAAATCTATTTTATGTTTTTTATATGAAGAGGAATGACCTTTTATGTAAGATTTTGATTAAAACCTATCATTTTAGTCTTAGATGACTCGACTCAATTCGCAAGTATTTTATGCATAAGTATAAGTAGTTTTTGCCTTGAACTAGGTATTTTACTCTCGGTTTAGGTATTTTGTTGCTAAATTCAAGTATTTTATCTTGTATGAAGGTGAGGTTGCTAGAAAACCTATTTAATGTTGTTGATGAAGAGCAATGTCCTTATCATGTAAGATGTTGATTAAAGCTCCATCATTTTGGACTTAGATGACTCAACCCAATTTGCAAGTATTTTATGCATACATTTCAGTATTTGTGGACTTAAATTAGGAATTTTACTCTCGGTATAGGTATTTTGTTGCTAAATTCAAGTATTTTATCTTCTATGAAGGTGAAGTTGCCAGAAAACCTATTTAATGTTGTTGATGAAGAGTAATGTCCTTAATATGTAAGATGTTGTTTAAAAACCATCATTTTGGACTTAGATAACTCGACCATATACACAAGTATTTTTGCATAAAAATCAGTATTTTCTGCCTTAAATTAGGTACTTTTAGTCTCAATTTAGGTATTTTATTGCTGAATTCAAGTATTTGACCTTGAACGAAGGTGGAGTTGCTAGAAAACTCATTTTATATTGATGATGATTAATGTCCTTAATATGTAAGATGTTGTTTAAACCATCAATTTAGACCTGGATAACTCGACCATATACACAAGTATTTTATGCATAAAATCAGTATTTTATGCCTTAAATTAGGTACTTTTACTGTAAATTTAGGTATTTTATTGCTGAATTTAAGTATTTGACCTTGAACGAAGGTGAAGTTGCTAGGAAACTCATTTTATGTTGTTGATGATGAGTAATGTCTTTAATATGTACGATGTTGATTTAAAATCATCATTATAGACTTAAATAACTCGACCATATACACAAGTATTTTATGTATAAAAAGCAGTATTTTCTGCCTTAAATTAGGTACTTTTAGTCTCAATTTAGGTATTTTGTTGCTGAATTCAAGTATTTTAGTGTTTGTGATGATTAATGTTCTTATGAACGAAATACACGTCCATTGGTGCGATACATTTAAGGCTAAAATGTTTAGTCATTAATAACTCATCCAATTGCATGTATTTTAGTCATTAATAACTCATCCGAATGGTAACAAAGATAATTGATGCTTTTAAATGATTCTTCATTGTCCGCACGTATTTTGTGCATAAATATTGGTACGTTAGGTCTAAATTAAGTACTTTTCACTCGATAGGTCATTTATTGATGAATTCAAGTATTTGCTTTAATATGAAGGTGAAGTTAGAAGGGAACTTGTTTTATTGTTTTGGTGATGACCATGTTCTTACTACATCAGATATTTTGCTTAAAATCTATTATTTTAGTATTCGATGAAAACCAATGATATTTGGTTGCAACTCATTTTGTCACTCAATGTGATACTTGAATTTGAGGTTAAAATACGCTAATCAGGACGAAAATACTCAAGTTTGAGACTCAAATACCTAAACTCAAGCAGAAAATACATGTCATATTGGGAGATTCATCTAAAACTAAAACGGTAGCTTCTCGTCAAAGGTATGTGCGGGTTAAGAAAATGATCAGTTGGCTTCTACATCTTTTTCACTTCTATGGTCAGCATTTTCGCATACTCCCAATCTCCTCAAATGGATCTAGAAGCATCTGAAAATGGCAACTACAAAATGCAGGAAAACAGAAAAAATATGGTAAAATTACTTAAATGACGTATAGGTAGCAGAAAGCATAGCATTGCATACCGGACACACCGCACATAATGGGGACAACTGGGCTACTTACACGAGGCTGCATCTCCATTCTACCCCCAATAATGATCCAGCCTGAATGATTTCTTAATGTAGATTACTAATAGTAATAGAAATCGCTCGAAAACGACCAATGAGAGCTCTCAATCTCTCTTAATGAACTCTCAAAATTTCTGAATGAGTATCAATCATGAAAAGGAATTGACTGAGCCCTAATTGAGGAAATAAACTGGAAAGTCTTCATTAACGGTGGTCGATGAAAGGTAGATGAGAACAGCACTCGGCGGTCGCGCAGTAGAAGCTAAGCGGGTTCGGAAAATGGCCGGACAACATGTTTTTTGTTTTCGCTCTGATTTGAAGCTCTCTGATCTCTTTCTCATTTGAATCTGGGTTGATGGTTCGATTGTTTAATGGCTTCTCTTCTCGGCTTTTTTTCGAGATAAAAGAAATGATAATATAATAATAGAGGGAGTTACAACTAAATTTATGCTTGCTGTCAGTACTAATTTACAAAACCAAACATATAGGGACTCTGATTCATAAGATAAAATTGAGATTAGGCATTTTTCTCTAAAATCCCCTGATTATAATTCAATATATATTTTAAATATAATATTGTTTATATTTTATTAAATAGAATAAAAAATGACTTTAATACGAATATTCGATATTCGATTCGAATATTCGAGAAAATATTCGAACTCGAATAAGAATCAATTTTATGATTCGAAATATTCGAATATTCATATTCGTATTCGATTGTCATCCGAATACGAATAGAATATTGCAGTATTCGACTCGATTCGTTTGCAACTCTAGTAACAGCGTTAGCCAAGAACCCAGTCTCCATGATCCGAGCAGGCACATCGATATGTGCTACCATTACATAAGAAGTGCATTACAAGGAAGAACGTTGAAATGGAGTACGTGAAGTCCAAAGACCAAGTACCCGACATTTTCACAAAGCCACTCAAGAAGGAAGACATCGCACAACTACGAAGTTGGCTCGGAATGGCAAATCAAGTTTAATGGGGTGTTTAAAATATAAACTTGATGTGGGCTTAGATTATTAAGAGGTGGATTTAGCAAATTGGGCTTATGAGATATATTGGCCCAATATCTAGAATATGTAGGATAATCTAGAGAGATCCATAGAACTCTTGGAACCTTATAGAACCTAGAGAATTACGGAGATGTGATGTGGTGGCTAAATCTTAGTAACATGTTAAGGAGGTGAAACTAGTATAAATAAGGGTGAGGTCTTAGCATTTTCTATCAAACAAGTAAAAATCAAATTTGTATTTACGTGTTGAATATAAAGCATCTTCTAAACACTAGCCTTTGATATCAAGTTCCTCTCTTCCTTTAAGAGTCCTAATTTCAACAAAATCTCTAATTTCATTTCGAATTAGATATCCCTAGAAAGTTATCGTATTTTTCACGCTTTGACTAAATTCAATCTAAATTAGCTACCAGACGATTGTGGCTTCGAGAGGGACTAATTCCCTGAAAGACCTGTCAAGTTTCACATAAAGTGTGATAATGAAGGATTTAAATGTTGAACCCATGATTTCCACTCTAAAATGTCACAATCGGCCACTTGACCTAACCCATTTGGAGAATAACTATTTTTTTGTCTTCTAAGTTAAGAGAGGTGACTTTCAGGACGCCATACCTAATGGCTTGCGAATGTTCAAAATCGAAATGAATCTGAGCACAACAAACGCCAACCGGACGCCACATCATCAGAAGAGACGACATGGCGTCAATTGGGCGCTTCACAACAATATAGTGTTTTCATTTTGAAAGTTTAGCCTCTTGAAATCGTAGCTGCTTAACTTGGATGTTTTGAAGTTGTACTTTTCTTAATTTAAGCCACAAAAAACATTTTAAAAATAAATTATAACATTATAATGATTTAAAAGAAGGTAGCAAAGATGGGGGCTTTATTAATAAAACAATTCATTAATATAAACCATTAACAAAATAATTATGAAATCAAAACTATTAATAAAATATTGATTTTCGTAATTTATTCATACGAGTTAGTATCTCGTAAAAATAGTATACGGGTTACTAGTCCACGATGGCCCGCACAGCTGACATGGAATTTACTCGTATCAATCATATACGAGATATATTCCCAATACCTCGTAAGATAATCATATGAGTTATGTTAATGCCCGAACCAACCTGCATGCGCATGCAGCGTGTCAGTCAATAATTCACATAACTCTTATTATCACATTATGAGTTACGTGCGTAGTGCACTAATTCATTTACCTCGTAATAATTAGATACGAGTTACGTTTCTATAAATACCCCCTGTTTGTCGATTTTTAACACAACACAACCAATGGTGTCGAGTCGCGTACAAGTCATACTATACTTCTGTGGTGAAACAATTCAATCATGCGATTTTTGTCAAATATAGTATTCGTCCTATTGCGTATATGCGAAGTCGTCGCAACCACCAATTTTCCGAGTTTATATCGTTGTTGTTCGAAATTACGGGTGTTGATAGCAGTCGTTGTTCGTTGATTGTCCATGCAAAAAATGAATACTTTCAACATTCCCGCCTCTTTCATCAGCTACTCCAAATCTCCAATGATAACGGTTACAATTTTTCATACATCCCGATTCGGAGAACAATTGTTTTGAGGTTTTGAAAAAATTGAAAATTCAAATTTTGATTTGAGTGAAGAGCCTCATTGGAATTTTGAGGAGCGGCGCGAGTGTCTTGCATTTGAAGTTGGTTCTTCGAGTTATACATGTCCGGATTTTCCCGACATTGTCTCAGTTACAACGGGGTTCACCAATGTTTTATTGTTGATATGGCGCGTCATATGCTATTTTTTATTGTTGATTTGATTTTTTCTAGACCGGCTAGTGACAAAAGGGGTTATCATTGTCGTTGAAGTCGTTAGCGAATTAGTTGTTGGCCCATCGAATTCGGATGATAGTCACGAGGTAGAGGTCGAGTTTCCAGCACGGGGTTATGCGATGCTGCTCTTAGGTGCGGTGTGTTCCCCGATTGTAGCACCAACACTGTACCATTGACGGACCTTCAGTTGTTGGAGGATATTGAGGAGGTGCACACGTTTAGTTAGGGTAGTGCGGTGTTGGCAGTCCTATACAGAGAGTTCGGCATGCGAGCCGAAAAAGCTTATTACAGGCGGACCCATATTCTTGTTGCAGGTACTTATATAGAACCTTAAATTTTATATTTATTTTTAAAATTTAGTTAGAATATGAACTTTGTTTTAGGCATGGGCATATGTGAGTGCATTGATCGGCTGTAGGCGCATCAATTTATATAGTCTCCGTACGATATGACGCTCCCGGAGATTGATGCTCTTCCTCCCCAGTGCTTACCGAGCGCTTGTTGATCGAGGTGTCCCATGATCTCCTTCAATATCGTGGATATTCGTTACCCTGAACGAGTACTTCGGCAGTTTGAAAATATCCAAGAGATTCCCATTCTACCGCATTATCGAGATACCAATATTCATACGTACGATCGTCGACAGCGGTCGGGGATGGATTGGAGATCGCATCATGCAGGCTGGATTCAGTTATGGGAGGATCGAGAGCTCATCATTGTTAATGGTCCTCCCACGACTGCACTATTCTCGGTGAAGGATGGATATTACGAGTGGTTTCATCGGATCTCTCGCCTCTATATATCTCCTCATGCGATGCAGTGTCACGGGGCTTCCAGATTGGGATGCGGTGTTTATGTCGACCATGGTAAGTTTAATTTATATATTAATGTTATTTGTTAATAGCCCAATGATATAATTTACTTTTCATTTTTAGGAACGCGGGGTTCACGAAACCCTTTGTTACGCGAGGAGCTGCGATCAACAGTCAATCCGTTTACTGGAGCAGATGGATAACATGTTTATCTCGCGTTGCCAAATTCGACAAAGCTGTGAGGCCGGACCATGTCACGTACATGAGGACGGACCATCTCAAGTGCACGTAGCTGTGAATCCCTCTTTCTATGAGGATTTTCGCCCTTTTTTCAATCATCTACAACCCACCCCAGCTCACAGCTAGAGTGTATGGATCATCAGGTATGTTAAATTATTTTTAAAAAATTAAATTAAATATTAATTTTATTAACAAATCTTAGGCGTTTACAAGACCTTCACCACGACCGCGACGTCCTCGAAGTCCGATAGATGATGCGGAGCAAGGTAACCATAGAGGAAATAGAGTTCGTAGGCCTACTCGTTGTGGGACCGGCGGTCATTTGGCGCATCATGGTGAATAGGTCGTTATGTGAAACGTTATTTTGTTTTTTGCAATGACTATTATACGCGTTCGAATTTATTCCGCTTGTGTATTATTTTTATGATTATTATGATTATTATTGTTTTGTTGTTCTTATTATTATTATATTTATTACTGTTATTATTGTTATTATTATTATTGTTGTTGTTGGTGGTATTATTATATTCATTACTGTTATTATTATTGTTATTGTCGTTGTTGTTGTTTTTATTATTACTATATTCCTTACTGTTATTATTATTGTTCTTGTTGTCGTTATTATTATTATTATATTTATTACTATTATTATTATTTATTATTAAGAAATCAATATTGAAATTCACTGGATATATAAGACATCGGCGGTGACAACATTACATATATATTACATCATGCAATTTTACATAACGAGTGTATTTTTTCATCGCCGTCCGCGTTGCTAGCACGAGTTTCGCCCCTGTCTATCTCATTCCGGATGCCCGTTCGACGATATCTACCGGGACCAGTTCTCTCTCAACGATCATCGTTATGAATAAGAGTCCAATCTTCGGGGGTCAGTGCGTTCACCGCGTAATGGTTCAAAAGTACCGCATATGTGCGCTGCTGAATTCCAGATATTATGACTTCTGATGTATGTTTTCGGGCATCAAAACATATACAACATGATCCCAAGATTCTGCCGTCCAACTTTGATACATTCTCGTTGCACTGACCAGTCGGTTTCATTAGTCGCCATACGAGGCTTCTTGAAAGCGATAACGAAAATATTGTATGCACTTGCGAATTTTAGGGAATATAAGAAGTCATAACAACAAAATTAAAATATAAAACTAAGGTCGTGAATATACCTCACCTATGAAAAGTGAAATCGACGATTGCTCTTGCGGGTAGCAATCGAGCACCTTTAATACCCCGTTGAGCCCTTCTGAAATATAGTCGTCATGACACCGCATCGATAACCACCGTCGTGTAACAACGTCCGTTGCTCGACGTTTACTTTTTCTAACCAAGTCTTCGATGTGGATTAATTTCTGCAATCTGAGTCATAATGCGATTGAATTTATAAAATGTTTGCGCAGTACCAGCTCTATGACATAGATCATTAGTTGTTGATTTTGAATTTCTTGAAGAAGTTTGATTTACATGACGAAGACAGAAGCCGTGCACTCCATTTGGTGGACGAAAGAATCCAGTGTCTTCCACTGCTCCCATAAGACCTGTACACACCATAATCGATAAAAAGAATTTTGATTTGTACGAAAATAGCGAGTAAATTACATTAACAAGTTTAAATACCTGGGCGACGATCCGAAATAAAGCAAACCGGTTGATTCTCTAGAACACAGGTGTTCAAATGGTTAAAGAACCAAGTCCATGAGTGTGTACTTTCTTCCATGATAATGGCAAACGCCAGGGAAAAGACATTTTGGTTGGCGTCCAGCGACGTAGCAACCAATAATTTGTGTCTATATTTGCAGTATAAATGTGAACCATTGACACAAACAACTTTGCGACAATTTTTGAAGCCATCGATGGTCGGTTTAAAAGCCCAAAAAACATACCCGAGTTGGAAGTGTCCAGGTCTCCCTGTCTCCAGATGGAGTCACTTCACGATTATCCCTGGATTGTATTGTTGCAACGCCTTCATAATATTGGGAATTTTGTAACAAAATCTTCCCACGTACCGTAAGCATTTTCCATAGCCCATTTCAGGCCATGTCAAGCTTGAATATACGAGATTTCATGGTCATATTTATCTTTCACGAGTTGTTGGACATTTCTGGGTAGGAATTGTGGATTGATTTTCACGGTTCCAACCAACAAATCAGCAATAAAATTTCGAGAGATATTACGGTTTGTGCTCGCCAGCTCAGTCATATAGTAAGTGTGCGGTCCTTCAAATTTTGTGACAAACTAGTAACCTTTTTTTTGCTTTAAGGATACCCTCAGTCTCCAAGGGCAATCAGCTGTCTGATCACATTGAACACTCCACGTGTATTGCTGCTTTCTATAACGTAATACTCGCATCTAGCAACCCTGATCGAAAAACAGTCGACGGCACGTTGTAAATGTTTTTTAGTTGGAAAATCATACATCGACAAAACATAGGGTTATCTCTGTCGTAAAACTCCCCGTAACCATCGTAGCCGTCACCATCAGGAGGTGGCATTTGGTACGTCTGGAAAATGGGACGGACTGAAACAGCGTTGGAGCAGCAGAATCCACTGGAGTGGTATCATCTGGAGCATTGTCGCCGTTGTTCTCGTCGAGTTCTTTGGGATCGGTAACTCGGACAGTGGATCCTCATCGTCCACTTCCAAAACACTAACATCAGCGTCTTCCTTGGGTTTAGGCACGAAATCTTGCACGGGTTCTGACACGGATTCTGGCATATTGAATGGCTAACCAAGCGTCGGATGATTTGATTGAGTTGGATTTTCTCAACGTGTCACGTGCCAAAATACGTTGCTATAGGATACTAAAATGTTATGGCGTACCTGCGGCGGATCGTGTATTATGTGCAAAAAGTTTATTCTATTAAGTACCTACATATAAAAAATACTGACAAGGTACTGAACTATAAGTTTTTAAGCAAATGAGTATTTATAAGGACCTCTCATTTTGTTAACGATTTATAATTTTTAATTATTTTATTAAAAAAGCCAATGGGGCAAGTGAATATTCTACTTCTACGCATGGAAAAGCGAATCAGCTGCTAATTCACGCCAACTATATAAACCCTCGACTTGCGCACCAAGTAATGTCACTCATAAACCCCATCCTCGTCACATCAACCGAAACGTTTGTCGATTTCAATCCCAAAAGTTTATCTCGATCTCGCATCAAATAGCTGGCGGAAATGGCTTTGTCTGCTGCTCTCAAGAGATCGCTTAGCCCGAGGTTTGTGTTTAGTTCAATCGGTAATCGCGTGAAACGTTCTGTTTCAGTTCCTATTTTGTTTGTTGTTATTCTCTCGCTCGATTTGACTAGATCTGACTGTCCTTCCTTCGCTTTATATACTTCGGTTTACCCATTATTCGCCGTCGTCGGTGCGTCGGAATCTGCGGGCTGCAATTGGTCCGTAACATCAGCGGTAACCCCGAAGTCAGGTGTGTATTAACTCGTTTCTTCTTCTATGAATTGAAAAACAAAATTGGAGAGAAAACATAGGATGAGACTGAAATAGCTTTTATTAAAAGCGTTTTGTGTCTTCGATATAATGAAACTGAAAAGAGTTTTTATGTTTGGGATGATTTGATGAAGGGTGACGAAGGAGAATGGGGCTGCTGGCATTCTGGAGAACCACGCCGAAGGGGAGAAGTACGCCGAGCATGCTCTGAGGAAGTACGTTCGCAATAAGACGCCTGAGATTATGCCCGCCATCAACAGCTTCTTCACCGATCCCAGGTACTGATTTCCTATACTCAAACTGATTGTTTTCATTATGTAATAATATTCTTCCGTCCATATGCATTGTCGAGGAGTCGAGTTCCCCAAAGGGATTTAATAATTCGAATTGACGATTGTTTCTTGAGATTGTTGATCGTGGAAACTGTAATGAACGTCACAAAATGATACTGAAATAGGTCAGCCAATTATTTGCTTGACTGAAACTATTTCCAAATGTAACAATTTTGGATCGTTGATTGCTGATTTATTAATATTAAAGGTCTTTCGACGATCTATAACAGTCTGGATGTAGTAATAGTAGCTCAGAATGCCTCTTTGTTCATCCTTCGAAAATCGTCTGACTCTTAAGAATTTTTTTGGGGTAAATTTGGGTTCAGTCCCTATTAACGAATTTTCAAAACAGTTCAGGCCCCATAACAGTTTAACTTAGGCCAAATGACCTAATTATTGAAAATATTAGTTTGAAGGACCAAGCTCATTGTAAATGACCTTTCTATCCCTCACATTCGCCAAAATTACACCCATGTGCCATCTTCAACAAACAATTGAAGCAAAAACAACCTTCAACGAATACCAAAATTTACGATCTAAAGCCGGCTCAATCTCGACGTTAATGACCAAATAAGGTTAAACCGATGATAATTTCTCATGGGTGTCAATAATCAATGAAAATTTTTGAAGTTTATATTGGAATAATGTATTAAAAGTAGTTCGAAAATCTCGTTGAAACAAGGGAAATCTTGACTTTAATGCTGAATAAGGTGAAATTGATCGTGTGTCTTAATAATCAATGAAAATATTGATGTTAATCGCGAAGAAAGCGGCCCATGATTGAAACTTTTGCTAATAAAACACTCGCTAAGTAACAATTTATGCATTCTGGGTAACACTTTATGCATTATGGGTAACGCTTTCTGCATTCTGGGTAACAGTTTGTTAGGTCCCTGTTTGTCAACTCAATCAATCCTAGGCATGAATTCTAAGGAAATCGATTAGAATAATTGAACTTTGAATTTCGATCGAAAACCTTCACTTGAAGAACACGAGAGAGAAATCCTTTAGTGTGAGAAGCTTTTGCTGTTTCTCTCTCTAGAATTGAATTCGGCAGCCTTTCGGATTGATTCTCTAATTTTCTGTATTAAGCTCAATGTTTGTACAACTATTTAAACCAAACAGACTTGGTATAATTATCAAACTAGTCCCAACTCTAAGGACTACTACACATAAAGACCCTAATTACAAGGACAACTAATGAAATCAAGCACAATTAAATTGATACTCTACAATCTCCCCCTTTGTGCTTGATTGCCCTTCCGTTCGATTTGTCCTCGTCGGGCATAGTACGACCTGCGCAAGCCCAGCGCATGCTCGAAGTCCCTTAGCGTGTTCCTCAGCTCCAGTCGCTCCTCAATGTCATCAAGTAGTTCCAACAGGAGCGGTTGTTCTCTCGCGAACCTATGGATCCTCAGCATTGTCTCTCGATTGATCTCTTCCAATCTCTTCTCTATGTTCTGCCTAATCACCTTGAGCGTTCCATCGCAAAACTTATGAATCTCAGTCTTCAGTATCAACCTAGTCTTCTTGGCAATTGGATTGTGGTAGGTGACGCATAGGACTGAGCTGATGTGTACGTGATTGCTTGGAAGCCCTTCAATTTCAGGTCATTGATTGAGCGGGGCCGTCAAGTTTACCTTCTTCATATTGCTCTCCAGAGCCATCTGAAGATCGTGTGCGGCAGAGTACTTGACTTGTCGCAACATGAATCTGTAGACTCCCTCGAGTCCTTCGTTCTTGATAAAGCCTTGAGGACCTTTGTACTTCTACATAGAGTTGGTAAGACCTTTGTACTTTTCCTTTGTACTCTCACTTATTTCTTCTCGAGTTCTATATATCCGCTCTATTACGTAGTACGGCGTTGGAAGATTCCCTTTAGTGCAGTAGACGCTGATTAGCTGACAGATTGGGGATAATTCCTTGAAGTGACTCTTCTGTCGCTCCTCAGGAAGCCCCAACCTCATGTCCAGTCCGAGTTGGGTCAGCATCCAGAGATAACTCATTCTTTTCTGCTGCTCCCAGTGAGAGATGCCTCTGAGCTCGAACTCGTTCGGCATCTTGATTTTGTTCGGTGACCTCCAATATTTAGACAAACTTCTTCAAGGAATGGGATCTCGATCCTTATGTTTTCCCACTGCGTATCAATGCGAACGGTTCCAAGCATTTGTCTTGTAGGCGATGCCGCTCGTTGCGCAATTAATTCTGGAAGCCTTGCGGGAATTTGTTCATAGTCATCTCCTTCCCGAAGTTCTTAGTCTTCAATTAAGACTAAGTCAACCGAAGCTGCTTGGAGGAACTGTCGAACGTCCCTGATGCGTTGTCTTTGAGCTTCATCGGGCATGCTGTGGGTCATCCACTGTCCTTCGAAGATGTACTTATCTAGGAATTCGTGTGGATTGACACCATGGCAAGAAGTCCCCGATTGGTCTGGATCGATCGAGGGAGTAGCTTGAGTAGCTGCTAGGGCTATGAGCATAGCATCACTTGCTTCTTCTTTCGAAAGCAAGGGGCTTGTTAGGGTCGCGGGTGTGGATGGAGGCGTCCGTTCGATTAGGGTTTGGGTTAGAGAGGTTGTGTGGTGCGTGGTGGTGGTTGTTTGGGTAGTGGGTTATGAGGTTTCAGCTGTTAGGGATGTGCCCCCGGAATGCCATTCGAGGATGTAATGAATAGGGCATGTATTTAATAATCGATGTATTATTTGCTATGTATTTGAATAATGTATTCTTATACTATGAATGTAATTTATATTTATTATTTATTCTTCGAAAGGCATATTATTTATTTACCTATTAAGTCTTACTACATCCGGTGAGACGGTAAATAAATAAATCCCATATATCTTGAGTTTAGTCACTGATTCTCATGGATGAGAGAGGGGCACCGGTGAGCTATTATTCTCCGATATTAAATTAGGCCATAAGTCTTAGACCTTAGTAGGGTGACTGAGCGTCAATTACGACTTATTTGTTGACGACTCTTATATGGTTGTGCCAATCATTCGCTTGGGAAGTGGGAGGTCGTAACATTGGTATAAGTTGAATCAGGGGATTGACTTGTACTTGGACACGACTCGCAATCGACGATCATATGGACCTTACAGTTACTCTGCGTAGCGTCAATGATCGATCGATTGACTATAGTAGTATGCGTGGACCTTAGACCGAAGGGTCTTTTATGGAGTTGACTTTGTGGTCTTGATTTGTCACTAGTATGCTAGGCCGATCTTGTTTGGGGACGAACATGGGTCGGCAGCGACATGCGGTCTTGACAACAAAGGGTAACTGCCGTGCTTAGACTATCGTGAGGGATTCACTGTCTCGTTAGTAACCGAGATATATGTCCTATGTATATTCAGGGACGGGAAATTACAAAGTCTTTGGCCGAAGCTATAAACTGACTCACGTGGGACGTGGGGAGCAGTTTAGTAATTTCGTCAGTCACGAATTAGTCATAGAGTCGAGTCTAGTGAGTTTGACATAACCATGACTCTCACTCGAACGGGACATTTGTGAAGGGTCTATACGTACGACGATAATCTATAGGCTTAAAAATGATCACTGTGATAGTGCCTAACTATTAAGAGATGTAAATAGATTTAACAGTCTTAGAGATGTTAATAAAAATGTTGAATACATGTTTTAGAAACTGTATTTATATGGACGTAAATTCACGGAACAAAGTGATGAAGAATGAGGCGTAAATAGGGTTCACAACTATGAGCGAGGCTCGTCACAGTCGTGAAGCCTGTCTGCAAAGTTCCAGTAGCATAAAAAAATTCATATCTCACAATCTAGACCTGGGATTGAGAATTCCTTTGCTCAGAATCAAGATTGGTGAGTCTTTTAACTATGGATAAAATTTCAGGGAAATCGGACATCGTTTAACCCTCAATCGGATCAAAATACGAAACTGCTGCAAAGCTGTAAGGGTAGTCACGGCCGTGACAACCTTTGCATGTGGCCGTGACACATGGCAGTGAGCCTGTTTTCTGCCCAGACTGTGTCACGGCCGTGACAGACTTGACCCATCCGTGACCGACAGTTTTTTGGTCAAATTTGAGCCAAATCAAATCCAATTTTAGTCCTTGTTTTTTTGTTAGACTTGTGGGACAATATCTAGTCATTAAATGACATAAATCAAAGGAATCAAACAAGAAATGAGTCATGTAGGACATGATCTGATTTAATTAAGGTTAAAATCATTTTCAAGGTTGAAAATGGAATTTTATGATTAGGCTTTGAGCTAATTTCGTCCATATGATAATTCCATACATTCTCACACTAAAAACTTGAGTTTAGAGAGTGGTGAGAGCTCCTTAGGTTGTCTTAGAGAAAACCCTAAGTGTGTGTCAGGAACCGAAACCTCATATCATAATTTCATGCATTTCCATAAATTCATGCATGCATATAAGTATTTTAAAATAGACATATAGATAGAATAAGGTATTTAAAGTATTATAGTTCTAGGTCCTCAAAGAGATAAAAGTGAATATTACTAAAATAAAAAGTTTCTAGGGTTTTCATAGGTTTTGAAGAACTTTATATGTGTATTAATTGAAGTGATAAACTAAATTAGGAAGTTTAATGGTATTCTTGAGGTTCTTTAAAATAGAAGAAATATTTAAATATTGTTAATGTATAGCTAAAGAAGAATCCGGAAATCTTTCAATAATGTCGAAATATGTCATAAAAATTTTAAGATCTATGTAACAAAGACTTCGGAATTTCTTACTAAAAGATTTCGAGACTTAGTTATTGAGGACTTCAAATTCCTTACTCAAGTATTTCGAGATTTAGAAATTAAAGACCTCGAAATCTTTCAATTAAAGAACTCGAAATACTAGAACTTGGAATCTCGATATAATAACGTGTAGTGAACTAAATAATTCCTAGTAATAGATATTTAAAACTTAGTTATGAAGGAAAGTAACTGTAATAATAAAATAACACATATTAAATAAGGTCATGATAACGATTGATGAAAGGTCTATGTCATTGAGCTAGTACTACACGTTAACTTAGGATAAGAATAAAAACAAGTATCATTTAGCTAATTATTTATGAAGCACTTAGAACAGGGAAGAAGCACGGAATTCACATAGCAAACGAAATCTGAATAAAACTGGGCCAATTCCTGAAGGTAAAGAATTCAATACTGCTTTGATAATACATGTATATATATATATATATATATACATATGCATGTTAGAGATCAATAATCATATTAAGCAAATGACTAATATTTATAGGAATAATTTCGATGTAAGTGAAAGAATTGAACATTTATAAGTCTATTTGTAATATGTCACATCATTATAGAAATTGATTTGTATTAGGTTTGAAGAGATTTTCGTAACCTGACAGGATTAGAGTTTTCAGATTTTGAATAGGATTATTTCTAAAGATAAGTTCGATATTGAAGGGCTAATATAGGTTTGAATTTTTAAAGCAATATCTTGACTGGATGATAATTCGCTACATGAACAGTATGAAGTTTCGATGGAGTTCATTTTTGTTCTTAAGAATTCAAGGGGAATTTTGATATAAGATGTCGAGTATGTTGCCGAGATTATTGAAACCTAATTAAGATAGGATGTCGAAAGGAGTCATGATGCTAAATAAGATATTAAAATAATGTCGAGGTGTTAGAAAGTTCTCAATGTTAGAACTTGTTAGTATATGAAAGTTTGTAGACTTTTACTAATAAGAATATTACGGTTTGTCCTAAAGGTATGAGGAATTAGGGTTTTCCGGATTTCTGAAAGAAGTTATTGATATTGTTTAAATAGAATATCGAATTATGATTTCCAGTATAAGGTCGAGCTTTGTACAGATAGAATGTCGAGAGGTTGAGCAATTTAGTTAGATAAATATTAAGTTATAATGTCGAATAGTGTTATGATATCGAAGTTCATTAAACTAGAATAAAATGTCGAGTCATGATATCAAATGAGATGTCGAGTGTAAGGTTGAGACTTATCTATTCACTTAGAGAGAGTATGATCGAGTAAAATGTCGAGTATATATATATATATATATATTCGAGATGTTGAAAAATCCAATTAGATAAGATATCGACACGTTGCATATTAAAGTTATGAAGTCAACTATATAGGATGTCGAAGCTTTAGAAAAGTTCTTCAATTTTGAATGGTTGTCGCAATCCAAGTGAATACACGTATAATAATTAAAATTATGAACTTAACAAGCATGTACACGTGTTAGCCATTTCTACTATTCTCAAGTATGACTATTAAGGAGATTTCTTAACATTAAAGAAAACGACATCACCACTTGTTAAAGTACCCATATAAGTGAATAAATATCTCGACAATTGATATCGAGTTAGGATTTCGAATTAGATATCGAAATTGAACATCATCACAAAATTTATTTCGAGACATGTCGGCATTTAGCAAGGAAGATGTCGAAATTAGCAATTTAGTTGGATATAATATTGAATTATAATTGTAAGTTATGATTCGAAATTTTTAAATCCAAGTAGATACAATGTCGAGAGATGATTTCAAAAGTTAGTAATATAATTAAATAGAATTTCAAGATAAAAAGAATTGTGATACAAATATAAAAGGAATTTTAATATCACACAAAGTATTCAATCTTTAGGGTTTTGATATAAAATAAGTTAGGGTTTCTGGTAAAGGCTACGAATAAGGAACGATCATGCATAATAACAAAGCATGCATATCACGTACGCATATCATTGTAGGAAATTCATATTTACGTATAAAATAATTGTATAGGTCAGGAGTCCGATAAGGGCAAGGACAAGGTCGCCTAAGCAAGCGGGAAAAATAGGCGAAACTTGTGAGTATGATTGCGACATGTACCTTATGTGCCTTATATGTTTACATGCTTTCTATGGATTAATTGATTAGTACGTGATATATGTGCTATTATGAATCGACGTGAACTATGTGATCGTAACGTGCTCTCATATGATTTATGTGTAATATAAGGTATTTCATATAATACTGCATACATATAAAATGAAGGGAGAAACCGTTATGACTGCTACGACTACAGATGGTATGATACGGATGCTACGGCATATATCCCTACAAATCGGGGGATTATTACAGAGTCCTGTACAGGCAACACGTATCCCTACAAATAGGGGGATTACGACATGGTTACAGAGTCCCATGCATGGGCGCCGACTGGGCGTACAGTACAGTCTAACTAGTCTATAACGGGAGTATCAAAATAACTGGACATATAGAAATGGCATGTGATCTACGGATCATGTGAATGACCGTTATATGAACATTGATTATATGGACGATGATTATATGATTTGAACTGGCATGGTTACGATATTGATGGAAAGGAATGATGATTATATGATTTGAAATGGCATGGTTACAATATTGATGAAAAGGAATGGACTACTGTTTATTTTATTTGTTACTTGTATTAATTAACATGTTGCGATCATACTCTGAATCGGTGTCTGCACAGTTGTTGTAGATAATTAGCAGGCTGCGTAGAAAGCATCATCATAAAGCATGGATTCAAGGTTGGCTGGATACGCTCTCCTCCTGCACCCCTCTGGTTCATCATTAGCATATAGAATAGAAACGGATTTAGACTATCGCATTTTGTGACTCATATGATAGGTACATATATGTACATTATTGTGAAAGGAACTAGATTGGATGTACCCACTTTTGTTAAAGGAAATGGTTATGGAAATCGCGAAAAATTTTATATGAATGTTTTATAGCTGCGTAAAAAGGTAATAGGAAACGGGGCACTACATGTAGTGGTATCAGAGCCTAGGCTTTAGGTTCTGTAGACATTTGCATAGTAGGTACATGTTATGTTTGCCCTTAAACTTTTCTTGCATATATAGGCAAAGGGCAATAGGCGAACGAACGCATTTAGAACATGATGAACAAACAATAGAGGGAGGAGGAAGAACGACCGTACCGGAATCCCATTCATCTCATACTCTTAGACAGCATAAATCTGAACACCCCCTGACAATTCCCCGAGAACGACGATATGACAAATTGAGAAAGATGGGTGCTGTGGATTTCATGGGTACGACAGATCCCGCGGAAGCGGAAATCTGGCTGAAAAGGACGGAAAGAGTATTCAATATGATGCAATGTACTCCTGAAGAAAGATTTGATTATGCAGTCTCACTCCTTCAGGAACATGCATATGAATGGTGGGAAACTGTCCCAGACAGTATGACTCAACCCCCAGTGCTGACCTGGGAAGATTTTCTGAGAGAGTTCAGCGATGCTTACATGCCTGAAGTTTATAAGGATCAGAAAGAAAAAGAATTTTTAGAACTCAAACAGGGAAATCGGTCTGTAAGCGAGTATGAGGTGCTATTTAATCAGTTATCTCGATATGCTTCACATATGGTTGCAATTGAAAGAAATAAGTGCCGAAGGTTTGAAGCAGGACTCCGTTATACTATTAGAAATCGTATTACACCATCAGATATGGAGTCCTATGGGAAACTGAGGGCGGCGGCTATTCGCGCCGAAAGATTAGAAACCGAATCAAGAAATTTTCAGAGTAATAAAAGAAGGCCAGGAGAAGAATCGTCAGGCGGGAAGATGAAAAAGACATTTAGTGCACCTAGATCAATGAGCACGCAAAGTAGTTCCGCAAGGGGCAGTACGGGCGGAATGAGACCGGTCGGACGAGGAATTTTACAGACCATACCAGCATGTGAACATTGCGGGAAAAATCATTCGGGCGTCTGTAGATGGCTCACAGGCGAATGTTTTCGTTGTGGGCAACGGGGACATTTAGCAAGGAATTGCCCAACATTACAAACAGAAATGACAGTAGATCAATCAAGAGTAAGCGGACCTTCCACAAACCGTGGAAGAGGAAGGGGCCGAGGACCGTTTAACACAAGTTTTGGAAGAGGAAGCTCAGGAGGCCAAGCCTATAGGTCGCCAGCACAAGCAAGGATTTTCACCATGACTCGTGAGGAAGCCGAAGAAGGATCACACGTGATTACGGGTAAATTATCTATCTGTGATATTGATGCATATGTTTTATTCGATCCAGGTGCCACTCATTCATTCATATCACGAACATTTGCATCATTATTACCTGATAAACCCGAACCCCTAGAAGAGGAATTGTATGTTCGACTTCCAACAGGTGAAGTAATTATAGTGAATACAGTATACTTAGAATGCAAAATGGTCAGTAAAGGGATAGAGATGCGAGCAACTTTGTTCGTTATTCCTTTAATGGATTTCGACGTAATATTGGGCATGGACTGGTTGTCAAAATACCGGGCGAAGCTTGACTGTTTCAAAAAGGAAATTGAATTGGCCCCTATAGATCAAACCCACATGATACTTAAAGGAGAAAAGAGCGTACGTACGGCACATCGGATATCAAGTTTAGAAGCTTCTAAGATGATTAGGAAAGGATGCGAAGGATATATAGCTTATATTATAGATGCGCAGTTAAGTGGACTAAAAATAGAAGATATTCCGGTAGTCAGTGAATATCCTGATGTTTTTCCTGAAGAGTTACCGGGATTACCCCCTGACAGGGATACAGAATTTACCATTGAACTTCAACCAGGCACGGCGCCAATATCTATTCCACCATATCGAATGGCTCCGATAGAATTGAACGAACTAAAGGTACAGCTGATGGAGTTATTAGATAAGGGTTATATAAGACCGAGTGTATCACCTTGGGGAGCGCCTGTCCTCTTCGTCAAAAAGAAGGATGGAACGCTCAGATTGTGTATCGACTATCGGCAGTTGAATAAGGTAACGGTGAAAAATAAATATCCGTTGCCTCGGATCGACGATTTATTCGATCAGTTGCAAGGTGCTAGGGTCTTTTCAAAAGTCGATCTGAGATCGGGATATCATCAATTGAAAATTGCTAATAATGATATTCCAAAGACGGCCTTTAGAACAAGATATGGGCATTATGAATTTCTAGTTATGCCCTTTGGATTGACGAACGCTCCTGCAGTCTTTATGGCATTGATGAATAATGTGTTCCGACCCTATTTAGACCAGTTCGTGATCGTCTTTATTGACGATATATTAATATACTCCAAGTCAAAAGAAGAGCACGAAGAATATTTGAAGATTGTACTTCAGACTTTACGGGAAAGGAAGTTATATGCGAAGCTCTCGAAATGTGAATTTTGGTTAGATCAAGTAGTGTTTCTGGGGCACGTAGTCTCCGGTAAATCCCAGTAAAATTGAAGCAGTGGTCAAGTGGGAGAGCCCTAAAAATGTAGCAGAAGTTCGTAGTTTTCTGGGATTGGCCGGGTATTATCGGCGATTCGTAGAGAATTTCTCACTGATAGCCGCCCCAATGACAAAGTTATTGCATAAAGGAGTTGTATTTAAGTGGACTGATGAATGCCAAAGGAGTTTTGAAGAATTGAAGGAACGATTAACAACAGCTCCTGTACTGACTATTCCATTAGGTACTGAAAATTTTGTGATTTATAGCGACGCGTCGTATCAAGGACTAGGATGCGTACTAATGCAACACGGGAAAGTAGTGGCGTATGCATCTCGACAACTGAAGCCATACGAAACATCCTACCAACCCACGACTTAGAGTTAGCGGCCGTGGTGTTCGCACTAAAAATATGGCGACACTACTTATACGGTACGACATTTCAGATATTTACTGACCATAAAAGTCTGAAATATCTGTTAAGCCAGAAGGAATTGAATATGAGACAGAGGCGGTGGATCGAGCTGTTAAAGGATTACGACTGTACTATAGAGTATCATCCTGGAAAGGCTAACGTCGTTGCTGACGCCCTAAGTCGGAAATCGTATGGTTCTGTCTCTTATTTATCGATTTGCGCTTTCTCAAGTTTGATTGATCTCAGGAAGATGAATACGGAGATGAAAGTAGATGATACTGGTGCTATCTGCGCCTCGATAGTAGTTCGACCTATTATGATAGATCGAATTAGACAAGTACAGTTTAAAGACGAAAAACTAGCTAAGATCGCGGATAAAGTGAAACAAGGGTTAGGGAAGTCTTTTGTAATAGGCGATAATGGAACTTTGACGATAAATGGCCGTATATGTGTTCCTGATATCGATAATCTTCGACAAGAGATAATGGAAGAGGCACATACTGCTCCTTATGCAATGCATCCAGGCAGTACGAAGATGTATCGGAACCTTAAAACTCATTATTGGTGGCCAAGAATGAAGAAGGATGTGGCCGAGTACGTTTTAAAATGTTTAACGTGTCAGCAAATCAAAGCTGAATACCAAGCGCCAGCGGGTAAATTACATCCTTTACCCATACCTGTTTGGAAATGGGAGCGAATAACGATGGATTTTCTCTATGGACTTCCTCCAACGGCTAAGAAAAATGACGCCGTTTGGGTAATTGTCGATAGACTTACGAAATCAGCTCATTTCCTACCATTTAGATGGGGTTCTACGCTGGAATATTTGGCAAAAAGATACGTTAATGATATAGTTCGACTACATGGAATACCTACGTCCATAGTATCTGATCGTGATCCCCGATTTACTTGCAGATTTTGGGGAAGTTTACAGGAAGCGCTCGGAACTAAACTACATTTTAGTACGGCGTTTCATCCACAGACCGACGGTCAATCAGAAAGAACGATACAGACATTGGAAGATATGCTTCGAGCATGCGTAATTGAGTTCAAAGGCTCATGGGATGATTATATAGCGCTAATGGAATTTTCTTATAATAATCAGTACCATTCGAGTATCGGAATGGCACCGTATGAAGCTCTGTACGGCCGGAAATGTCGTAACCCAATTTGTTGGGATATGGAAGGAGAACAAGTATTGGAAGGGCCAGATTTAATTCAGGATACGATGGAAAAGATTAAGGTAGTCAAAAGTCGACTCAAAGCAGCCCAGGATAGACAGAAGAGTTATATTGATCAGCACAGACGAGAAATGGAATATGAAGTTGGGGAGAAAGTATTTCTGCGAGTATCGCCTTGGAAAGGTGTGTTGCGATTTGGAAAGAAAGGAAAATTAAGTCCACGTTACATTGGGCCTTATGAAGTACTTGAAAGGATTGGGCCATTAGCATATCGATTAGCACTGCCACCTGAACTTTCACAGATACACAACGTGTTCCATGTTAGTATGTTACGGCGATATAGATCAGATCCTACACATATTCTACGTGACGAACCAATAAATATTTCTGAGGACCTTAGTTACGTAGAAGAACCGGCAGAAGTCCTGGAATATGCTGATAAGCAGTTACGGAATAAAATAATTCCGATGGTAAAGGTGAGATGGAAAAATCATTCGGCTCGTGAAGCTACGTGGGAAACCATAGAACGTATGGAGAACCAGTACCCATGGTTATTGACTGACAGGTACGAAATTTCGAGGTCGAAATTTTAAAAGGGGGGAGAATTGTCAGGAACCGAAACCTCATATCATAATTTCATGCATTTCCATAAATTCATGCATGCATATAAGTATTTTAAAATAGACATATAGATAGAATAAGGTATTTAAAGTATTATAGTTCTAGGTCCTCAAAGAGATAAAATTGAATATTACTAAAATAAAAAGTTTCTAGGGTTTTCTTAGGTTTTGAAGAACTTTATATGTGTATTAATTGAAGTGATAAACTAAATTAGGAAGTTTAATGGTATTCTTGAGGTTCTTTAAAATAGAAGAAATATTTAAATATTGTTAATGTATAGCAAAAGAAGAATCCGGAAATCTTTCAATAATGTCGAAATATGTCATAAAAATTTTAAGATCTATGTAACAAAGACTTCGGAATTTCTTACTAAAAGATTTCGAGACTTAGTTATTGAGGACTTCAAATTCCTTACTCAAGTATTTCGAGATTTAGAAATTAAAGACCTCGAAATCTTCCAATTAAAGAACTCGAAATACTAGAACTTGGAATCTCGATATAATAACGTGTAGTGAACTAAATAATTCCTAGTAATAGATATTTAAAACTTAGTTATGAAGGAAAGTAACTGTAATAATAAAATAACACATATTAAATAAGGTCATGATAACGATTGATGAAAGGTCTATGTCATTGAGCTAGTACTACACGTTAACTTAGGATAAGAATAAAAACAAGTATCATTTAGCTAATTATTTATGAAGCACTTAGAACAGGGAAGAAGCACGGAATTCACATAGCAAACGAAATCTGAATAAAACTGGGCCAATTCCTGAAGGTAAAGAATTCAATACTGCTTTGATAATACATGTATATATATATATATATGTATATACATATGCATGTTAGAGATCAATAATCATATTAAGCAAATGACTAATATTTATAGGAATAATTTCGATGTAAGTGAAAGAATTGAACATTTATAAGTCTATTTGTAATATGTCACATCATTATAGAAATTGATTTGTATTAGGTTTGAAGAGATTTTCGTAACCTGTCAGGATTAGAGTTTTCAGATTTTGAATAGGATTATTTCTTGAGATAAGTTCGATATTGAAGGGCTAATATAGGTTTGAATTTTTAAAGCAATATCTTGACTGGATGATAATTCGGTACATGAACAGTATGAAGTTTCGATGGAGTTCATTTTTGTTCTTAAGAATTCAAGGGGAATTTTGATATAAGATGTCGAGTATGTTGCCGAGATTATTGAAACCTAATTAAGATAGGATGTCGAAAGGAGTCATGATGCTAAATAAGATATTAAAATAATGTCGAGGTGTTAGAAAGTTCTCAATGTTAGAACTTGTTAGTATATGAAAGTTTGTAGACTTTTACTAATAAGAATATTACGGTTTGTCCTAAAGGTATGAAGAATTAGGGTTTTCCGGATTTCTGAAAGAAGTTATTTATATTGTTTAAATAGAATATCGAATTATGATTTCCAGTATAAGGTCGAGCTTTGTACATATAGAATGTCGAGAGGTTGAGCAATTTAGTTAGATAAATATTAAGTTATAATGTCGAATAGTGTTATGATATCGAAGTTCATTAAACTAGAATAAAATGTCGAGTCATGATATCAAATGAGATGTCGAGTGTAAGGTTGAGACTTATCTATTCACTTAGAGAGAGTATGATCGAGTAAAATGTCGAGTATATATATATATATATATATTCGAGATGTTGAAAAATCCAATTAGATAAGATATCGACACGTTGCATATTAAAGTTATGAAGTCAACTATATAGGATGTCGAAGCTTTAGAAAAGTTCTTCAATTTTGAATGGTTGTCACAATCCAAGTGAATACACATATAATAATTAAAATTATGAACTTAACAAGCATGTACACGTGTTAGCCATTTCTACTATTCTCAAGTATGACTATTAAGGAGATTTCTTAACATTAAAGAAAACGACATCACCACTTGTTAAAGTACCCATATAAGTGAATAAATATCTCGACAATTGATATCGAGTTAGGATTTCGAATTAGATATCGAAATTGAACATCATCACAAAATTTATTTCGAGACATGTCGGCATTTAGCAAGGAAGATGTCGAAATTAGCAATTTAGTTGGATATAATATTGAATTATAATTGTAAGTTATGATTCGAAATTTTTAAATCCAAGTAGATACAATGTCGAGAGATGATTTCAAAAGTTAGTAATATAATTAAATAGAATTTCAAGATAAAAAGAATTGTGATACAAATATAAAAGGAATTTTAATATCACACAAAGTATTCAATCTTTAGGGTTTTGATATAAAATAAGTTAGGGTTTCTGGTAAAGGCTACGAATAAGGAACGATCATGCATAATAACAAAGCATGCATATCACGTACGCATATCATTGTAGGAAATTCATATTTACGTATAAAATAATTGTATAGGTCAGGAGTCCGATAAGGGCAAGGACAAAGTCGCCTAAGCAAGCGGGAAAAATAGGCGAAACTTGTGAGTATGATTGCGACATGTACCTTATGTGCCTTATATGTTTACATGCTTTCTATGGATTAATTGATTAGTACGTGATATATGTGCTATTATGAATCGACGTGAACTATGTGATCGTAACGTGCTCTCATATGATTTATGTGTAATATAAGGTATTTCATATAGTACTGCATACATATAAAATGAAGGGAAAAACCGTTATGACTGCTACGACTACAGATGGTATGATACGGATGCTACGGCATATATCCCTACAAATCGGGGGATTATTACAGAGTCCTGTACAGGCAACACGTATCCCTACAAATAGGGGGATTACGACATGGTTACAGAGTCCCATGCATGGGCGCCGACTGGGCGTACAGTACAGTCTAGCTAGTCTATAACGGGAGTATCAAAATAAATGGACATATAGAAATGGCATGTGATCTACGGATCATGTGAATGACCGTTATATGAACAATATGGACGATGATTATATGATTTGAACTGGCATGGTTACGATATTGATGGAAAGGAATGATGATTATATGATTTGAAATGGCATGGTTACAATATTGATGAAAAGGAATGGACTACTGTTTATTTTATTTGTTACTTGTATTAATTAACATGTTGCGATCATACTCTGAATCGGTGTCTGCACAGTTGTTGTAGATAATTAGCAGGCTGCGTAGAAAGCATCATCATAAAGCATGGATTCAAGGTTGGCTGGATACGCTCTCCTCCTGCACCCCTCTGGTTCATCATTAGCATATAGAATAGAAACGGATTTAGACTATCGCATTTTGTGACTCATATGATAGGTACATATATGTATATTATTGTGAAAGGAACTAGATTGGATGTACCCACTTTTGTTAAAGGAAATGGTTATGGAAATCGCGAAAAATTTTATATGAATAATTTATAGCTGCGTAAAAAGGAAACGGGGCGCTACAGTGTGTTTGAGTTTCTAGTAAATCAAACACACTAAAATACATCTTTATAAGACATTCTTTACTTCTTCTAGCCATCCTTGGGGAGGTGAAGTTTGTGGTACGTCACGGGATCAGCGTGACTCTCTTCGGCACAGTTCGTGAGCTACGGGAGCTAAGGATCTTCGCAACGAGGGTAAGATCTCTATTCCTTTATCTGTGTCATAAAGGCGTTTTCTTTATTTAACCGAGTATCCTAGGGAAACCGTAAGGGGAACCCGGGAAAATTTTTAAATTCCGCTGCGTCCGGAGCGAGGCCTCGGGTCACCCAGGGTTTCCCAACAGTGGTATCAGAGCCAGAGGCTCGGTTCTAAGAAATGACATAAACGAGTCCGAAACGAACTCGGTTGTGCGAGTCACTAAGTCGCTCGAGCATCATAGCATGAGTTGTACTTAGTTCGAGTTTGTAAACCGAGTGCTCGCTTGGTCGGTTCGCCTAGTTGCGAGCGGTCCGACGTAGCGTAGCAACGTGGAGAGAAAACCCTAGTGGAGTCTCCTCACGGTTCGTAACTTGACACTGGGCTCGTAAGTCTAGGACTAGGCCAAATTTTGTTTCGGTTTCTTTGAGCGTTTTGTTGTCGTGAACGTGTTTATGTTGTATGCATGTATGTATGACACATATTAAGACGTCGGCATGGACTTAGGCTTTATTTTCGGGTGATATGTTAAGGGTGACAAGGTTCCCCACGGTTTGTAATTTATTCGTTGATATACGTGTTGTCCGGGACAACTGATCCCCCCGTTTTGTACTTTAGTTAATATTTAGAAAAATTAATTTTCGTACGATGGCCGTACGAGTACGACACGGGTCCACGAGAAGGCCGTTCGAAGACTTGGAGGTCGTTCGAGAACATAGTGCGAAGCTGAAGAGAAGAGATGTAATTTTATAAAAATAAATGTAGTAGAGTAGAAATAGTCCACGCAGACGGTCTTATAGGCAAACTAGGTTTACTACGAATACTTGCATGTTTGTTTGACGTTACATGCGTGTTTAAGTGCTTATGTGTGTGAGACATATTCTCCCGGTTTGACTAAATACTAAGTGGGTAAAGGGACGGAGTTCCTGTCTTCTATCAAGCTCGAAACCATTGCGGCTTGAGTGTCGTGTGCGGTTTGTTCCGAGTTATCGGCGCCAATCATCTCACTCTTGTTGTAGTTGGTCCGGGTGCGTTAAGACAATAAAGTCAAGCTCATTATTGAAACGACTTGGGTATATGTGCGGTTTGTTCCGATTTATCGGCACCAAACATTTCACTTTCGGCGTGGATATTTTGGGTGACTGTCTAAACGCCGATCTCCGAAACATATTCACGCCTTATAAAGAGTTATCCTACGGACGGGAATTTCTAAATGTTATGATTGAGCCAGACGTTGATAGGTCACACTTAGACGGTTATTTCCCAATTATTCCTGTTAGGGTAAGAGTTCCTGACCGGAGACAAAGTTGTTGAAACACTAATGAGATGGACTCGTGTAAGACATTGGTTCATCTATGGGTTCGTGTGGGACACGGCACCGTCCGAGTTATGCGCCAACAAACTGTTAGGTTGAGGCTCATTTCTGCGGAGCGGGGAAATCAACTCTACTATGAAACTATCAACGAGGTTTCCGAAATCTTTATCGAGAGAATGGGATTTTGAGAAAAATTGTGGGAGCCAAGCCAAATTGTTAAAGTCCTTATTTGTGCTTGTAGAATAATACGTTGACCCCTTCCCCTTCAATGCTTTATTTTTCTGCAGATTGTTTTCTTTCTTGTTTGTATACAAAATGACGTCACCATTCAATTTACTGATCACGCAAATCGTTTGGAGGGTCCAAACCTTGCGGACTGGCTCCGTAACATGAGGATAGTCCTCATTCTAGAACGCCTAGAGTATGTCCTTGAGGGACCCATACCACTTGAACCCCAAGAGGGTGCGAGTGAAGCTGACAGTCATGCCAAATAGATGGCTGATAGTGCCCGTGTCAAGGCTTATATGTTAGCTGAGATGAATAATGATCTGCAGCGCCAACATGAGGGTATGCAAATGCGCGAGATATTGATCCATCTGAAGGAGTTGTACGGCGAGCAGTCGACATCGTCTCGATATCGTGTTGCCGACGATCTCTTTCATACCAAGTTGACTGAGGGCGCAGATGTCGCAGCACATGTGCGTAAGCTCATTGGGTACATCGAGGAACTAAGCTCTCTCGGTTGTCCCATTCACAACGAGCTTTAGATTGACCTGATCCTTCAGTCACTCCCAGCTTCATTTGCTCAGTTTATTATAAACTATAATCTGAGCGCGATTTTCGCTTCCTGAACTCATGAACACGTTGGTTCTGACTCAGCGTGAGCTAAAGAAAGGAAAGGGAAAAAAAGTTGCGCTTGTTGCGACTATAAGGTCTAAAAGATCTAAGTCGAACAAGCCCAAGCCCAAGCCCAATAAGCCAAAAGGAGGGATTAAGAAAAAGGGCAAGGCAAAAATGAACGTGCCTAAAGTTCCGAAGGCGACTGATAGGTGCCTTCACTGCCAAGAGCTGGGCCATTGGAAAAGGGACTGCCCCAAGCTTCGAGCTTCTGGGGCATCAGGTAAAGTTTTAGAAACATATTGTTCATTTACTGTATTTTCCACTTCGTGGATTCTTGACTCAGGAGCTAGTGCTCACATTTGTGTTTTGGACCAGGGTCTAGAACGAAGTAGAAAGCTGGCGGAACGAGAAGTCTTGATCAACGTTGGTAGCTGACATAGTGTACCTGCTAGTCATGTTGGATCGAAGACTCTTGTATTAAGTTCTGGACATGTATTATATTTATCCGATGTACTTGTATTGCCCAAGGGGCTGAAAGATATTATTTCTATTCCGGCTTTGAGTAAGAATGGTTATGCATTTCGGTTCAATAATAATACTTCTGATATTTATTTTGGAAATAAATACGTCGGAAATGCAACGTTAATAAATGGTTTATATTACGTTAATGTCCAAGAACATGCGAATGTAGTTACCGACAAACGTAACTTAGAGTTAAATAAAAAGTACTTCTGGCATCTTAGACTTGGTCATGCCGGAGTTCGAAAGATTCAAGAGTTGGAGAAACATGGCATTATTAAGCCTACGGAATCAGATTCCTATCCAACGTGCGAGTCTTGTATCCTCGGCAAAATGACTAAGTCTCCTTTTACAGGGACTTTTCAAAGAGCCACTAATCTTTTGGATTTGATCCATACAGACGTTTGTGGACCGTTTAGTGTAGCGGCCCGAGGTAATTTCCATTATTTCGTGACTTTCGCAGATGATCACTCTCGCTACGGCTTGGTGTATCTGTTGAAGCACAAGTCTGAAACGCTTGAAAAGCTCAAGGAATTCAAGACTTTAGTGGAAAATCAAACTGGGAGGCAAATTAAAGTCGTACGATCAGATCGAGGCGGCGAGTATATGAGTCTCGAGTTCGATGATTTCTTGAAAGAAAATGGAATTATTTCGCAGTTTACACTGCCTGGGACACCACAATTGAATGGTGTTGCCGAACGCAAAAATCGAACATTATTAGATAAAGTTCGATCTATGCTAAGCTATACAGATCTTCCCATATCGTTGTGGAGATATGCTTTGCAAACTGCTGTTTATGTTTTGGAATGGTAAGAAGCCCAGCTTGAATCACTTAAGGGTTTGGGGATGCCCTGCCTATGTGAAAAAGCTATCAGCAGACAAACTCGAATCTAGGTCCATGAAAGGACGTTTCGTCGGGTATCCCGATGATAGCATGGGATATTATTTTTACCTCCATGATGATCAAAGGATCGTCATAGCTATTCATGCTCACTTTCTCAAGGAACAGTTCATTCGAGAAGGTGGAGCTGGCAGAGAAGTGACTCTTGGAGAGTTAGATGAAACGCCTCCAGAGACATCAGTGCCTGAGGGCACAGATGAGCAGTCCAAGACGCGCCCAGAGTTGCGCAGGTCGGGTAGAATATCTCGCATGCCTGAGAGATATGGTATGGTACACGTCGAGCACGGGGGTGCTGCGACTGAGGTGATCGTTGGTGATGACCCTGCTACCTTTGACCAGGCAATGATGGATGTCGACTCTAAGAAGTGGGTCGAAGCTATGAAAGCAGAGATGGACTCGATGCACATCAACCAAGTCTGGACTCTAGTAGACCTACCCGAAGGTTTTAGACCTATGGGGTGTAAATGGATCTACAAGAGAAAGATTGGATCTGACGGACAGGTTGAAACCTACAAAGCTATGCTAGTAGCGAAAGGGTATAATCAAAAAGAGGGAATTGATTATGAGGAAACTTTATCACCTGTTGCAATGATTAAGTCTATCCGTATTTTGCTTGCAATAGCAGCATACTATGATTACGAGATCTGGCAGATGGATGTGAAATCCGCTTTCCTAAATGGATTCCTCCAGGAGGAAATCTATATGGAGCAGCCCAAGGGTTTTACATCGCAAGCAGATGCTCACAAAGTGTGCAAGTTTAATAGGTCCATTTATGGACTTAAGCAAGCGTCGAGAAGCTGGAATCTTCGATTTGATGAAGTAGTTAGGAACTACGGATTCTTAAAGAATGAGGATGAGCCTTGTGTTTGCAAGAATGTTAGTGGGAGTAAGATATCGTACCTCGTATTGTACGTGGATGACATCCTTTTGATGGGAAATGATATCGGAATGCTCTCGGAGGTGAAAGCTAGGCTTTCGACGGAGTTCTCCATGAAAGACCTGGGAGAAGCAACCTATATTCTTGGAATTCGCCTTTTTAGAGATCGAACAAATCGAATGATAGGTTTATCTCAGGCCCTTTATTTAGAAAAGATCCTGAAACGTTTTCGAATGGATGAATCTAAGAAAGGGTTGTTACCAATGCGACATGGGATTCATCTCTCGAAAACCATGTGTCCTCAAAGTGAGGAAGCAAGGAAGGAAATGAGTGAAATTCCTTATGCATCAGCAATAGGTAGCCTAATGTATGCGATGCTATGTACGCGGCCTGACATTGCATATGCTTTGAGCATAGTCAGTCGGTACCAGTGTAATCCTGGTAAAGAACATTGGAATGTAGTAAAGAATATCTTCAAGTACCTTAGACGGACTAAAGATATGATATTGATTTATGGAAATGGAGAATTAGAGGTGGACGGTTATACCGATTAGGATTTCTTGTTGGACGCGGATGACCGAACATCCACGTCTGGTTTCGTCTATATGCTCAATAGTGGAGCAGTGTCTTGGAAAAGTTCTAAGCAAAGCACTACTGCCGATTCCACCACTGAAGCGGAGTATATTGCGGCCTCTAAGGCAGCAAAAGAAGGTGTTTGGATGATAAAGTTCTTAGAAGAACTCCAAGTTGTTCCAGGCATAGTGGACCGCCCGCTACCATTATGGTGCGTCAATAGTGGGGCAGTAGCACAAGCCAAGGAACCTAGGTCTCACTCAAAGTCCAAACACATAGAAAGAAAATACCACGTGCTGCGTGGGTTCATTGAGAATGGCTACATAGCTGTGCAGAAAATAGCCTCCGCGGATAACGTGGCGGACCCGTTCACTAAGCCTCTCTCACAGGCAGTGCTTGATCGACACCTCCATAAAATGGGGTTACGATATCATAGCGCATGACATTGAGTGCAAGTGGGTGATTGTTAGGGATGTGCCCTTGGAATGCCATTCGAGGATGTAATGAATAGGGTATGTATTTAATAATCGATGTATTTTTCGCTATGTATTTGAATAATGTATTCTTATACTATGAATGGAATTTATATTTATTATTTATTCTTTGAAAGGCATATTATTTATTTACCTTTAAGTCTTACTAGGCATCCGGTGAGACGGTAAATAAATAAATCCCATATATCGTGAGTTTAGTCAATGATTCTCATGGGATGAGAGAGGGGCACCGGTGAGCAATTATTCTCCGATATTAAATTAGTCCATAAGTCTTAGACCTTAGTAGGGTGATTGAGCGTCAATTACGACTTATTTGTTGACGACTCTTATATGGTTGTGCCAATCATTCGCTTGGGAAGCGGGAGGTCGTAACGTTGGTATAAGCTGAATCAGGGGATTGACTTGTACTTGGACACGACTCGCAATCGACGACCACATGGACCTTATCGTTACTCTGGGTAGCGTCAATGATCGATCGATTGACTATAGTAGTGTGCGTGGACCTTAGACCGAAGGGTCTTTGATGGAGTTGACTTTGTGGTCTTGATTTGTCACTAGTATCATGCCCATCTTGTTTGGGGACGAACATGGGTCGGCAGCGACATGCGGTCTTGACAACAAAGGGTAAATGCCGTGCTTAGATTATCGTGAGGGATTCACTGTCTCGTTAATAACCGAGATATATGTCCTATGTATATTCGGGGTCGGGAAATTACATAGTCTTCGGCCGAAGCTATAAACTGACTCACGTGGGACGTGGGGAGCAGTTTAGTAATTTCGTCAGTCACGAATTAGTCATAGAGTCGAGTCTAGTGAGTTTGACGTAACCATGCCTCTCACTCGAACGGGACATTTGTGAAGGGTCTATACGTACGACGATAATCTTTAGTCGGTTCGTAGAGCGAAGATCGTGCTCAACACGGGATCTATTCGGTACCGCAGGATTGGCTAGGCACTTACCGAATTCTTGGATTCCTCCATTGCCGGGTTGAGACGAACCAAGAGAGTCGGGCTTAAAAATGATCACTGTGATAGTGCCTAACTATTAAGAGATGTAAATAGATTTAACAGTCTTAGAGATGCTAATAAAAATGTTGAATACAAGTTTTAGAAACTGTATTTATATGGACGTAAATTCACGGAACAAAGTGATGAAGAATGAGGCATAAATAGGGTTCATAACGATGAGCGAGGCTCGTCACAGTCGTGAAGCCTGTTTGCAAAGTTGCAGTAGCTTAAAAAAATTCATATCTCACAATCTAGAACTCGGATTTAGAATTCCTATAGTCAGAATCAAGACTGGTGAGTCTTTTAACTATGGTTAAAATTTCAGGGCAATCGGACGTCGTTTACCCCTCGATCGGATAAAAAAAATACTAAACTGCCGCAAAACTGTCAGGGCCGTCACGGCCATGACAACCTTTGCATGTGGCCGTGACACATGGCAGTGAGCTCGTTTTCTGCCCAGACAGTGTCACGTCCGTGACAGACTTGACCCAGGCCGTGACCGACAGTTTTTTGGTCAAATTTGAGCCAAATCAAATCCAATTTTGGGCCTTGTTCTTTTGTTAGACTTGTGGGACAATGTCTAGTCATTAGATGGCATAAATCAAAGGAATCAAACAAGAAATGAGTCATGTAGAACATGATCTCATTTAATTAAGGTTAAAATCATTTTTAAGGTTGAAAATGGAATTTTATGATTAGGCTTTGAGCTAATTTCGTCCATATGATAATTCCATACATTCTCACACTAAAAGCTTGAGTTTAGAGAGTGGTGAGAGCTCCTTAGGTTGTCTTAGAGAAAACCCTAAGTGTGTTTGAGTTTCTAGTAAATCAAACACACTAAAACACATCTTTATAAGACATTCTTTACTTCCTCTAGCCATCCTTGGGGAGGTGAAGTTTGTGGTACGTCACGGGATCGACGTGACTCTCTTCGGCACAGTTCGTGAGCTACGGGGCGTGATTGGTACCCGGGGTGACCCGGGGTTTCCCAACACCAGCGACTCCTTTACTTGTCTGAGTCACGCCAGGGTTGTGTCTCTGACCCCTTGTGATTATCCTTGACCTCTTCTCCCCCTCAGGACGACCCTGATCATCTGGGTCATCATGTCAGCATTTGGAGTGGGAGCCTTGGCCGCGGCATGTGTCGGATGGGTCAGGATGATCAACGAGACAGCGGAAGAAATCTTCTTCTTCTGGCATTCGTGTGGTCAATTCCAACAGCCTGACGATCAGAATTGAGTGGAGTTCGCTGATTGGTACTGTGGCAGGATTTATTAGGTTGTGGATGAGGATGGGTGTTGGGGTTTTTGAGGATAATATGGGTTGAGTGGGTGTGAGGATGGTTTGTGATGAAGACGGCTCCGAGTGGGTGCTTTCCCACGATCTTGGCGGGACGTCTCGATGGCATTGCACACGCTCTCCGTAATTTTGTCTTCAAGATCCTTAAGCGCGTTAGCGAGAGTGGCCTGAAGTCTGTCTTCAGTCACGTACGGAGCGGACGCCTCCGTTGTGGATGGTCCAGGACGACTGATGTCGCCTGTGATCAACCCTTGAGCTAACACCGGCTCCTCAGGTTGGCTCGCAGTCACTTGAGGTTGTGACTGTTGGAGACTTCCACGCAATCCTCGACTTGAATCTAAAAGATTCACATCTAAGGGTGTCGTGACAGGTTCAGTGGGAACCTGTGTATCAGACACCGGAGCTTCCGGTTCCACCGTTACATGCTGCAGCTCAAGATTGAGCGAAGGGGGGTCCGCAACACTTGGACTGATGGTCGGCGCTGTGTCTGATGGTTCGGTGACGCTTTCGAAGAGGGACTCGAATGATACGCTCAATCGTCTTGGAGTCATTCTAATCAACCGAATATCCTCATCTGACTCCGTATCTGATGGGGTAGCCGTGTGAGGTGAGAGTCCTCGTGCTACATACTCACTGGCTGATTCCGTCGCCGGAGGCCCGATAGGTTGTATTGTTGAAATTAGAGCCTCTGTTTCTGGCATAGTAGCCAGCAGTGGTGAGATGTGCCCCGTTTCTGCCTCGGGCTGTGCTGTTAGAAGACCTTCCTCAATAGGTTCTTCGAGCACGCCGACAATGATGGGCACTTCAGCACCAAGTGATACTTGTGGAGCTTCGAGTTCCAACTCTTAAGCCACGGCATCTATCAGCGTGGACTCAACATCTGACATTGTTTCCTCATGAGTTGGGCGCTCCATGTCTAATTCCTGAGCCACTTCATCAATCATCGTGTCTTCAGGACTAGGCTGTTGTTGTGGAGGGCTCACTTGGAACTTTGTCGGCGGCCGCTGAATCATCTGCTCAGTCAAATGATGCTCCCGACAGTATCTCTGATATTCATCTGCCGCGGGGTCGGCGAGACGTAGCAGCTCGAGCGGAATGGCCATCGATGGTTGAGCTAGGTCCGCGAGCTTGGGGTTGTGGAAGAACTTGAGCCTAGGTGGCTGATAGTTTTCTCCCGGAGGCAGGCGAGGAATATTCTGCTCGTACATCTCCATTTGTTGTCGGATGATGACGAAGAACCATATCGCATACGGCACATTTTTGGACCGTTTGTTCTCTTTCTGTCTGATCTGTTCTGCGATGTCGTTCCAGATCATTTGAGTGAAATCGTAATTTCGCGAGAACATTACTCCGTGAAATATCCGGAGGATTTGACCGTTGCCTTTGTCGAAGCCTGCGTGCTTCGGGGACAAACACTTATTGATTATACCAAAAAGTGTCTTCCATGGATAGGGAATCCCGTTGCTCTGCATATGAGCTAGCTTGGTGAGCGGTGGACGGTACCCCATCTGGAGGAAGTCATGCACCATTTCTGCATCTGATGGGAGGGGGTCGTAGTTTTGGCTGTGGGGGAGGTTGAGCAGAAGTCTAAAATCGTTCTTGCTCATACAGACGTGCCTCGTCCCTACAACTATGGTAAAGTGATACGCCCTGTCTAAGATGAGACTCTTGATATACCCCAAAACTGCTGGAGGTAGACCATCGGCACTGAGCATGCCATAGTGGATGGCCTTGCAGTATGGACACGATGATGTCGTCTGGACACCGGAAGGTGGTCAGATCTAGTTGGAAGTTCGTGTCGTGTACGTTAAGGTACAGAGCCTTCTCGTAGATGTGGGTGTAGGTAGGATAGTGATCCATCTGAAATAAGACTTAAGTCATTAGCTAGATTAAAATTTAGTCGAAATTCGAATTTATCAAACCATAATGATGAATCTATTTATAACATGTTTGGTAAAAATGTAGTGTAAATATAAATGCACATATATGTCATATAGAGTGAATTTTTGAAGAAACAATTTTATTTCGACATATGCATGTAAGTTAAAAAAAATTTGGTCGAAAATTTTACTGTTAAAGTATTACTCACTCCGTGCTTTTTGTCGCGCGAGAATTGAAATTCTCAATTGAATTGCCTAAATGTGATTTTGAACTGAATATTTTCGATCGAAAATTTTATTCGCTTGATAGCTACAGTTGAAAAAAGGACTTAGAAAATTTATAAGTTTTTGAACTTAAAATGTGGTACTGTAGCCGAGAAATTTTACGATCGAGAAAAATTTCCATGTAAATTTACGATCGAGAAATTAGATTTCCAAGTAAATTTACGATTGAAAAACTTTTAATAAAATTTTTTGCTAAGAAAGTTAGCGAGAGAGAAAGATTTTCGATTTTAAAAAGGATTTTCGCTGCGAAAGTTTACGATTGAGAAAATTGTCAACGAGAGACTAAGTCAACCATCGTGAAAATTTTTGATCGATCAAATAATCGCTGCGTGCTTTTACGATCGAGAAATTTTATCGTCGAAAAATTAGTTTTTCGCCGCTAAAATTTTCGACTGAGAGCAAAATTGAAATCGAAATTTTCGACAGTAAGTTTTGCGCTCGAAATTTTAAAGGGTTGCATATATGTTATATATTCGCTCAGTAATCTTTTCGCTCGCATAAAATCAAAAATCAATTTCTCGATTGTAATTATTTTTCGATCAGTGTTATTATGTTAACGACCAAAAACATTTAGCGATCAAAAATCTTTTACGATGCAAACAGTAAATCAATCAAATTGAATTTCAATTGACACTGTTTACGAACGAGGAAGTTCATCGACGCCTTTAAACATTTGAAAAACCCAGTTTAGCCGAACGCTAAATCAACCTTTAAGAACGCAGAAAATCGAAACAATTTGGTCCCAGAATGCTTAGAAAAACACTAAAACTATCTTAAATGAAGATTCAACCCAGATGATACACCTAGAATGCTCGTAAATCCTGCAAAATATCATTCGAGTTTTCACATTCTGAACCGTCGAGAATTTAACACAGAATCATGCGAGAGATCACAGAATACAGATGCAAATCTAGTTTAAATGCACGATAACCCCTAAAGGTTTTGAAGATTTTGACGTTCGTCTTTTGATAGAAAAAGTTTTGCGCGAGAGAATTTGACTGTTGAAAATTTTCGATTGAGGGTTTTGCGTGTATTTGGGAATTTTCGACTGCAAGAATTAAATTCGTTAAATGGGCTGATTAGACGTTTATTCGACACTTGAAATTTAAGGCCCATTATTGTTTGGTACCTATTTTGATTTCGCTTGAGAAATTGAAGCAAAAATTGCCATTTGGTCCCAAATTAATCTTCGATCGGTAATTTGTGATCGTAAATTACAAATGTAGCCCAAATTTTTTTCGATTGAATTTTTTTTTATCCTAAGTTTAAGTATTTCAGACAGACCCTAAGTTTAAGTATTCACCCATATAATTGCTCCCCCTAGATATGAAAATAAATGCAACTAGCTCCTTAAAATTTCGAATGTGACATCTGGCTCCAAAATCAGATTTTGTGAATCTGCAAAACTTTAGAGCAAAATGTTCGAGAATGATTAGTGTTGGAAGCAATACTTCTTTTAATGAGGCTCCCCCTTAAGAAAAAAAAAATTGTTAAATTCAAAATCATAGAATGACGTTAGCTATCAAAAGTTTTAACCAACCAACAAGTTTCATGCCGAATACTCCAAGTCTTTGAAGAATTCTTGACCTCCGCATAGTTTCTGCAACACTTAGAGGAAGATCACTAAAAATATCTGGAGCTTTAAGGCATAAATTTGTAAATGCTCCCCCTCAAATAATGCACCAAAATTTGAGATACGCGACTTCAACACATTTAGCCTAGATACATGTTCCCCTATACATGTAACTTTCATTTTCACGCGAGGGTATGAGAAAAAACAGATAGTCACTGTAAAATACCATTTCTAATTGTGCTTGATTTTATTAGTCGTTCTTGTAATTTGGGGCGTTTTGTATAGTAGTCCTTAGATTAGGACTAGTTTGATATTTATACCAAGCTTGTTTGGTATAAATACATGTAAAGCAATTGAGCTAAATAGAGAAAGTTTTGAAAATTGATCCAAAAGGCTTGCAATTCAATTTCTGGAGAGAGAAACAACAGTAACTTTCTCACTCTACTCGAATTCTCTCTCTCGTTCTTCAAATGAGTTTTTCGATCGAATCCAATTGATCATCATTATCGTCGAATTACTTTGAATTCTTGCCTAGGATCTTAGAGTTGTTAATCATAGGACCTAACAATTGATACCAGAGCAGATTCGTTCTGTTTTGAATCAGAAATTGTTAGAATTGGATCGAAAATCATATTCTGGATATTGTTCATCGAAGAATAGTTTGGCGTGAAACTTATTTTCGATCCAATAGCATAATTCTGTGCTTAATTGACTTGAATTTGATGTTTCTGTGCTCGGTTAAGTGCTAAACGTTGATTTCGATCAAATTCGTAGCTGTTTGAACTTCGGATTTAGTATTAAATCGAATCTGTGAGTTACTGTTTGCGAAGAACATGAAGAACACGTTCTGATTTTGCTCAAATTTGACATATTTTGCTTCATAACGTGTTTAATTGCTTGTTCGTGCGTAGTTAGCAATTGATTGCGAGCAATTACCTGAAATTTCACTGTCTAATTCACTGTTTTTGCTCGAATCTGTGTTAATCGTATTCTGTGAATTTTTCTCGATCGTTCTAATTTTTCTCGCTAGGTTTACGATCGGATTAGTTTCTCGATCGAAAAACTTGGCGCGAGAATTTTTCTCGGTCAGAATACGAAGTCAGCGCTAGAATCGTCATCACCAGAAACTATTTTAGTTACAAATATTTCTCGAGCATTATTCAGCGAAAAACTTTTTCGAGAAAGACCAATTTTGACTTTGCATGCGTAAAAACTTTCTCTCGAAAAACTTTTTCGGTCAAACATTTAACGTTTGACCAGGCGAAAATCATTTACACGTGAGAAACTTTTCTAGGCAACAGATTTATTTTGACTTGTCGAGAAACTTACTAACGTACTATTTCTTTACGATCGAAATAAATTTACGATCAAAGAAATTTTTCGACCGAACGATTTTGGGCAATTTATTTCGCTCGTAACATATTTCGCTGACAAACTTTCTCGCACGAGAACAGTACACAGTATATTCTAGTTCGACGAAATTATTTTCAAACAAACCTTAAAGATTGAATCGAAAATAATTCTCGAACTAATTTTCCGAATCAAAAGCTACTAACGAATTTTGTCACTTGTGAAGCACAATACATCATCTTCAAACCTTCAAAACAATTAACGAAGATCCTTCAACAACTCGACTACAATACAAAATGGATGCTTATTCGCTCGGAAATGACAACCATCCGCCGATTTTGCAACGAAGCGAATATACCGTGTGGAGAAGCCGCTTCCTAAATTTCCTCGCTCTAAAAGATCAAGCTGAAAATCTACTGCAGTCTCTTGAAGAGGGACCGGCACAATTCTGAGTCCATGTACCCGGTGACGAAACAGCTACTCCTCCAATTCCACCTTCTAGGCGACTAAAGGAGCCTAGAGAAAACTCTCTAGAGGAAAGAGCTCGGGCTAAGGATGATCTAGTAGCCATGAATACCTCATGCATGGCATCCCCAACGACATATACAGACAAATTGATAGCCTTTCATCGGCTAAAGTAATGTGGGATGAACTGCATAGGATGATGCAGAGGACGAAAGTTGGCATAAAGGCCAAAAAGACGAACATTCTCACTGCTTATGACTCCTTCAAAGCAAAGCCGGAGGAGAGTCTATACGAGATCTACCTAAGGTACCTCACTCTCCTCAATGAGATGAGGAAGATAGAAATAACGAAAACAAATATGGAGACGAACATCATATTTCTATCTTCACTGCCCGCGGAATGGAAGAAAATATCCACTCAGATTCGACAAAATAAAGATCTAGAGGAGTTGATGTCCATGCCGTGTTTGACAATCTCGCACAGCATGAGGATGATATCAGCGAGATTCTCAAAGAGCAGAAAGGCAAACAGGAAGACAATGTTGCCTTAGTCTCGGAGAAGAGGAGCTCAATATCAAGAAAGGAAAAGATCGTTAGGCCTCACCTTCAGAGTCAGAGGAAGACTCAGACTCCGACGTTGAGCCAAATTTGAAAGCTCTAGGAAAGCAGTTAGCTCTCATAGGACAAATGATGAGCAAGAAGTACTTCAAGAAGAAGTTTTCAACCTCAGCCAACAGACTTCGGACTACAAGCTCTAAAAACAAATAACGTGCACCAGAGAGCTCCGAAGTCAAGAATCCTAAGGAGGCTAACAAATGCTTCAATTGTGGCAAGCCGGTCACTTCGCCAGAGAGTGCACTCTTCCGAAGAAGAGAGATGCCAACTACTACTCCAGGAAGCTCCAACTGACGAAACAGAAGGAAGCTGGAGTAGCTCTCATAGCCGAACAGGACCAGTGGCTTGAGGACACGCCGAGCTCTGAAGAAGAGAATTTAGCTATCATGGCCCATCTCGACAATAAATCAGACGCCGAAACATCAAATCATACGGACGATGACAACGCATCCACTTCGTCAAAAGAGGTAGTCTCTTCTTCCACATTATTGACCATGTTAGAATCATATCAAACACAATATGCTAACATGAAACGTGAGCAGAAAAGTACAAAGGAAGTAGAGAATAAACTTGAGAGATCTCAGGAGAAGATAGATAGTCTTGAATCAGAACTTAGGAGCTCTAGTGCGAAAATAGAAGAACTTACTAAGAGCCTACATTCTAGAGAGACTAGTCAACCTCAATTAGGACAGCATAGTGAACAGATTAAGGAGTTAGAAGATAGGCTAGCAAATAACTACAATTGTTTGGTTAGGAATCTCAACGAGAAAGCCACCTCAAATTGTAGGATAACCAAAGCTACCTCTACGATCACTAACTTAGAAGCTTATTTAGAAATATCAAATGCTAAGGTTAGTGAGCTTAGTAAGGAACTAGATGCCTGTCAAGCCGCTAAATAAACGGTAGAAAATAATTATGCTCTCCTAACTGAGGAACGCAAGAAGTTATATGCAAAAATTAAAAAATTAGATGATCTTCTTACGCGTAGGGGACATTCTGAGCAGACGATATTCCTAAACAAGCCCAAGGATATAGAATTCTATAATCCAATAGAAGGCATAGGTTACACTAACCCACAAGTTTTACGGAAGAAAGAAATATATGATATTAAGCACGCTGCAACCTCACTTAGAAATTACGGAATCGAGATCCCCTTTGACTACAATGAACTAAATGAAAGAGAAAAAAATAGGAAACCATTCTTAACACTTGTCAGTGATTTAGTTCAAGTTCTACCTCCTGACACTGAAACACACTACAAGGAAGTCAAAAAGGTTAATTATCAAAATTCTCTCTACAAATCTATCATAAAACAGATAGAGGAGTCACAGGCAAAATTAGATAAAGAACGAGAGAATTTCGAAGCTGAAAAGAAAAAATTCTTTAAGGAGATGGAAAATCCCAAGGCTTCCTCATCCTCCCAAACTACCTCTCACGGTATTATAAAAAGCGCAAAAATCGAAAAATCGCCTTCGAAAGATCAAAAGAGCATTAATACTTCTATTAAAAGTGCTAAGACTAATTCTATTTCACCTTCGTCCACAGGGAGCGTAGGGCCAGCACTGAAAACAAAGGCGAGAGTGTGTAGTTCTAAGATAAAGAAGGAGCCAGTAGATTTGAATGGTTCTAAAAATGTTACTCCTTTTGTTACAATAAAAGACACTCGTAGTAATAAAAGAGTCATTTCTACGTTCAAAATAATTGCTTCTATTTGTTCACTTCAGCCTATCACTTTCAGAAGCGACAATTTCGAAATAGGCTCTACCTCAGAAATTACCAATAATCATTCTGAAACAAATTCTACAAGGAAGACCCTTAGGAAACAAGATCCAGCCATAAAGAAAGCTTATGGCGCTGTACATGCCTGTACTCACCTAACGTATCCCGTAAAGATTGAGTCCCCCAAGCACCTTAGGAGATTATCGAAAGAAAAGATCTTTTCTTCGATTAAACCTTCCAAATCATTTGTACGTGCTGAAATTAACCTTCCCTGCAAGGTTCAACCCAAATGGATTCCTAAATCTCCGCCTAGGACGACAAAAGCCAAAAAGGCCAAGTCTCCTATAGAGGCAAAACCCAAACCCACTTCTCTAAAAGTGGAATGGGTTATTAAAACTCCTCCGTATAAAAATTTAGGAATCATATCTAAACCCAACATCTAATCTGCTAATCTGAGAGGACCCATGCTTAAGTGGGTACCTAAAGCTCTCTAATTTGTTTTTGCAGATCCATCATGTGTGGTACCTCGATTCTGGTTGCTCCACACACATGACTGGTAAATAAGAGCTGCTGAGCAACTACAAAGACCAACCAAACGGCAAAGTCAGATTCGGAAATAATGACTCAGCTCCAATTCTTGGATTTGGAGATATCATTATGGAGAATCTGACAATAAAAGATGTCTCGTATGTCGAAGGCCTCCGCCATAACCTGTTCAGCATAGGCCAGTTCTTGACAAAGGGTTTCAGGTGGTCTTTCATGCTGATCGGTGCAGAATTTTGGATAGTCAGGACATAGAACTCCTTTAAGGACTTCGGAAATCCAATCTTTACACGATCAACCTGACGTCCGTGCGGCCCTCGACAGCTGTATGCCTCATCTCTCAGATTGACTTACAGAGGAACAGCCTATGGCATCAACGACTGTCTCATCTGAATATGAAAGCTCTCCAACGTCTTTCTACGAAAAGGTTAGTTCACGGTCTTCCAACTATACTACTACAAAGATAGCATCAGTATTTGGCATGTGAATTAGAAAAATGAAGCGAGCATCTCATTACGTCAAGCAAATTGCGTCTACGTCTCGACCATTGGAACTAATACACATGGATCTTTGTGGGGCGATGCAGACTCAGAGTATCAATGGAAGAAATTATGTTCTAGTGATCGTTGATGACTACTCTCGCTACACGTGGACAAAGTTCCTCCAAACCAAAGATGAGACCGGTGACTTGATTATCAACTTTGTGAACACAACTCAAAATCTGCTGCAACAGACTATTCAAGTTATTCGAACAGACAACGGCACTGAGTTCAAGAACAACTACCTCAGTGAGTTTTATCAGAAACTTGGAATAAGTCAACAATTTTCAGCCGCCAAAACACCTCAACAAAATGGGGTTGTTGAAAGGAAAAACCGAACACTAGTGGAAGCAGCTCGTACAATGCTGATCCATTCAGGACTTCCACATTTTCTATGGGCTGAAGCAGTCAATACCGCTTGTTTTACCCAAAACAGGACGGTGGTTCACAAACGGTTCAACAAGACTCCTTACGAGATTGATAATAGAGTGCCCAACATCTCATTCCTTGAAGTCTTCGGGTGCAAGTGCTTTGTGGCGAACGACAGAGAGCATCGTGCTAACTTCGACCGTAAAGCATTCGAGGCAACTTTTGTCGGGTATTCTTCAACATCAAAAGCGTACCGAGTATACATCAAGTCCAACCGAACAATTAAGGAAAGCTATAATGTCACTTTCCACGAAGTGGCAGATATGGCTTCTGGTCAACTCAGTCCAGGACCCGTACCTAACCAGCTGGCTCCTGCACAACTCAGTTCAGGACCCGTGCTTAACCCGTTGGTTTCTGAAGACACATCTCAGAACCCGGAATCACTGGTGTGTTGGCACAAAAACAACAGAAGATGGCAACAACCCCGAATTCAACGACAACAGAAGCAACGAGACTTGTATTAGACGATTTGGATTCTCTCTTTGAACCAGTATATCGGTCATGCACTGCTACACCTACAGTGGATTCTCCACCCGACGAGACGGACGTACCAAGTTCTTCTCATATCTCTACCCCACCCGATTCAGAATTGCCACAGAATAACGAAGAACCTACAGTGGTCATCGAGGAAGTATCATCAGAGACGATCGATCCAAGTGCAGTATTGGAACTTCCTCAAACTAATGATCAATCGGAGACTATAGGAAATCTAGACCCACAGATGGCTGACTCATCGACTTCAGCCTTGCCTCATGAGCGCAAGTGGACTAGAGGTCACCCGGTTGATCAGATAATTGGCTGTCCTTCGGATGGAGTGAGGACACGTCGTTAACACAGTCTATTTAGCTGCTTCCTGAGTCAAAACGAGCCTACTAAGGTAGCAGACACACTATGAGACCCGGATTGGATAATTGCGATGCAAGAGGAAATCAACCAATTCGAACGTCTTCAAGTGTGGACCTTGGTACCCCGTCCACATGGAAAAACAATAGTCGGAACTAAATGGGTATTCAAAAACAAGAAAAATGAAGATGGTGAAGTGATCCGGAACAAAGCAAGGCTAGTTGCGAAGGGATACAATCAACAGGAAGGCATCCACAACGATGAGACATATGCTCATGTTGCCCGAATCGAAGCTATCCGCCTTCTCCTGGCTTATGCGGCTCACAAAGACTTCAAAGTTTATCAGATGGATGTTAAGACCGCCTTTCTCAATGGCATGTTAAAAGAAGAAGTCTACGTCGCTCAGCCAGAAGGCTTCGATGATCAAGAACATCCCGATCACGTCTATCGCTTGGACAAAGCTCTCTATGGACTAAAACAAGCCCCACGTGCTTGGTACGATGTCCTGAGTGAATTCCTCGTGAAGTCTGGATTCATACGAGGAACGATAGACACAACCCTCTTCATCAATTGGCAAGACAAAGATCTGATGGTCGTTCGAGTATACGTCGATGACATCATCTTCTGATCAACTAGTCCACGGCTTTGCACGAAGTTCGGAGATCTAATGAAAAGCAAGTTCGAGATGAGTCACATGGGAGAAATGCAGTTCTTTTCAGGACTACAAATCAGGCAACTCGAAGATGGGATTTTCATCAGTCAGAGAAAATACATCAAGGATATTCTGAAGAAATTCCATCAAGACCAGAGCAAGTCTCTCATCACTCCTATGTCACCAAGCTGCAAGTTGGATGTCGATCCCTCTAGCAAGTCGGTCGACATCACACTGCATCGCAACATCATTGGATCTCTTCTCTACCTTACTTCGAGCCGGCCGGATATAATGTTTGCCACCTGCTTATGTGTCGGTTTTCAAGCTGATCCCAAAGAATCCCATATGCTCGCGGTCAAAAGGATCCTGTGTTACCTTAAGGGCACTTCTACCCTTGGACTATGGTATCCAAAGGGTGCCAACTTCAAACTTATTGGAGACACTGACGCTGATTATGCAGGTTGCCGAATGGACAGGAAAAGCACGTCCGGTGGCGCTCAATTTCTAGGCGAAAAGCTGGTTTGCTGGTCATCCAAAAAGCAGAATTGTGTGTCAACTTCGACGGCCGAAGTGGAATACGTGGCTGCCGCCAGTTGTTGCTCCCAGATGCTGTGGATGCGGACATAGCTTCACGACTATGGGTACAATTTAAATAATATACCCATATATAGTGATAGTCAAAGTGCCATCGCTATTACTTGCAATCCTGTTCATCACTCACGCACAAAACACATAGATATAAGATATCACTTTATCAAAGATCACGTTGAAAAGGGCACCATAGATATATATTTTGTGAACACAGAATTCCAACTAGCCGACATTTTCACCAAGGTTTTGGATGAGAAACGCTTCCAATTCCTTGTCGGAAAATTAGGCATGTTGAATCTCCCGTAATATGTGCATTACCTGATCTTCTATGCTATCACATGCTCTATTCTATGCGTTTTCCATGCTTATTTGTCTTTATCTTGCGTGATATCAAAAAATAATATATATATATATATATAATATATAATATAATGGGGTATGACGAAATCCATGAGGACGCTTTGATCTAAAGTCACCTAGGATTTTACCCCGACATGCGATCGATTTAATTGCTTAATTTTGTCAGTCTAAGTCGCATTCTTGTGTCTAAAAGGTCCTTAGGTTGCTCCACTAGACACAAAGTCACTTTACATATGTGAGGATTCAAGCCTTGTTCCTTTTTCTCTTTGAATCTATTTCTCGAGTGAGTCACACATCAATTACTTGTCTTACCTAGCGATACTTGGTTTCATACTCACCTTGCTTTAGATCGTTAGGAAAATGATTAGGCCGCTTAGGATATTTCTCACTCGGCCTTATATAATTTTTCCCTCACATTGACCCTTAGTCATCCACTTTGAGCCTTCTCCGATGCCCTTTTCTTCCTTTGAAACCCATTTCCAGCCTTCAACTGTTTTTTATACTCTTCAGATGGTTGTTCAAAACGAGAAAAGGAGGGGGAGAAAACAAAAGAAAAGGGGGATGATGACTAAAGAAGGCATTGCTCAACGCGCAAAAAATCAGACCAATGGAACCTGCCTTCCGACTATCTTGTAGAAAGTGGCATGGTTCCTGCTGTGATCTTCTCCAACGATAATCTCGTACGCTCGTCAGAACGACTGGAAGAGGAGCACCACAAAGTGAACTCCAACGATAATCCGGTCTTATATCAAAAAACGAGAAGAGGAGCGCAGCCTCGGGTACGAATTCTATAACTGTGAACTTTTCCAAAAAGATAATCTCTGAAACCTCTCTAGGGATTAAGAGAAGATGAGCGCGGTATCGGCCCGAGAACCAACAAGAAGAACTTCGCCTACGATAATCTCCTATAGCCTCGTGGAGAAGCGGAGCTTCAGCTTGAGCATAACATATAAAGGGATAGTTCTTAAAAGAAAAAGAGGGATAAAAGATTGAAAAGCAGAAAGACACCAAAAAAAAGGTAGACGGAAGTAGAAATGGAAGATGACGAAGAGATAAGCTCACTTTCCCCTAAATTCCTTCCCTTCTAAGTCCTAGCCAAACTAAAACTCTTACACCCCTTTGATTCCAATCGACTGTCGCTCGCTTGGGTGAAATGATTAAAAAATGCCTCAATCACAGGTGAATTGACTTAAAATTGCTTGTGTTGACTTGAGTGATATAAATATAAAAATCCCAAGTAAGAATAATTGAGTGCAGGAACGAACCTTGTGAGAGTTGTCGAAATGGACCAGTCTATGAACTTAGGACTTTAGTTTGACGACATGACTTGACGGCATTTTCTTCTTTCAAATGTTTCGTAAAATTTTAGGTGTGACGATTGATCGAAGCAAAATAATCTGACCCCATACTATAATAATAGTAAAATACAAGAAAAAATTAACAAAAAATCATAAATAATAAATAAACTTGAGAAAATATATATATATAGGTAAATATATATATATATATAATTCACACATTTTGACATGAAATGTTATGTTTCATATGAGTTGAATTGAATAAATGTGAATCTGTTTTAGTATCGCACATTCTAAATGCAATGTTAGATTGCATTGGTACTAAATTGTTTAAATGCGATAAATTTTTCATTGCTCTTACCCTCACAACATGTTTTCGGGGACCATGTACATGTGCTTACTGAGTAAATGTGTGTATTATATGCTCGTGACTTGATTTGATTTCATATGCTTGCATACTTAGTCAATTCTTGCGCATCATTTGAGGGGGAGCAAATATAAAAATCGTGCATTAGCTCCAAATATTCTTGACGTTTTTCTCTAAGCGTTTCAGATTCTTTCAAACAAAATTACGGAGCAAGACGTCGTCACTACAAGGAAAGGAGCTAGTCACAGACCAAATATTTCATGCCTAAAATAATTGTTGATTAAACTCCATTATTTCCTAACATCTTCCTTCTAAGTGGTACATATTTTTAATTTCTGCCAGGGAATCAAGATGTTACTACACAGAAAATTCAGGGAGTTAATTGCATTTATTTTAATTCTAAGGGGGAGCCTTACAATATGATTTTAATTCAAATAGGGGTCAATCTGAAAATTTTAGAAATACTCACAATCGAGAAACTAGATAGAAGACTTAATTCACGATCATAAGTTTCTCGATCGTAAACAGTGTCGGAAACGATTTTGATTGGCCGTGATAATTTGCGATCGAAAAATTTGAATTGAGAAGCAATTTTCGAATCAAAAGTTTTTCGAGCGCAAATAGTAATGGGCCTGTTCCATTTAATCGCACAACGTCCAATCGCAAATCCAACATGGATTTACAGCGAGTTGTTAAAAAGTTTACTTTTTGTTAGTCGAAAAACTTTTTCTCACTCAACCCTAATCGCAAAATTTTTCAAAAATCTTTCGATTTTCAACACCAAACTGTCTGTTTAAGGTAGAAATGAGATTCTTTTGACATTTGCGTGTGATTTACCTTCGTTAGCATCTGCATTTTGAAGTGTTTCGCATGTTTAGACTTGGATTTTCGACTGTTCTTCAAAACTGAGAAAAACCGTAACTATTTTGTAGTGATTTAGGCTTGATTTTGAGTTCTATCTGAGTTTAATTCCTGCACTTAAGATAGTTTCGATATTCTCTATGAATCTGATAGAATGAATCATCGGAAAATCTGAAACTTCGACTGAAATTTAAGTTTGGATGAAACTGGGCTTTTGAATGTTTGAAGCCTTCGAAGAACTTTGTCGATCGCAAACAGTCTTAATTGAATTCCGATTTAATTGAGATACAGTTTGTATCGAATTAGTTTTTCGATCGACAAAATTCAGATTTAGTCGATAAGATAGAAGATTTTGACCGAAAAATTATTTATCATCGAGAAATCTAATTAGGATTTTTGGTGAGCGAAAAACTTAAGCACTGAATAGACAATTTAGATGCAATGGGCGTAAAACTTACTATCGCAAAATAGAATTTTCGATTTAATTTCAATTTGGTCGCAAAAATTTAGCAGCGAAAAATTAATTTTTCAACGCTTAATTTTTCGATCGTAAAATTCGCCGCTTAGGACTTAATTGATCAAAAAATTTCTCGACGATTGACTTAGTCTTTCGTTGACTAATTTCTCGATAGAAATATATCGCAGCGAAAAATTTTACTTACAATTGAAAGTCACATACCGCTCGACAAATTTCAATCGAAAAATTTTATTCAATCGAAGAAAATTTCTCGACAGTAAATTTACCTGAGAAATAATTTCTCGATCGTAAATTTACACGGAATTTTTCTCGATCGTAAAATTGATCGACTACAGTCGCTATTTCAACTTCAGCACTTAGAAAATTTTTCTCTAAGTCTTTTACAATGTAGCGAACATTAGCGAATAAAATTTTCTCGATCGAAAAATTACACGGAGACATTACAATTGAAATCAATGCATAGGAAATCAATTTGAAAACCAATTTTATCGAGTGAAAAATTTCTCGGCATGAACAGTGACCTTACCCGCGATTAAACACTTAGAAAATTTTCGAACTATTTTTCACGCGTTAAGTGTTTAATTCAAAATTACGATCATGCCATTACATTTTTTTAAAATCAAGTATCCTATATGCATATCATATGATTTCAATTCAAAATTCATCAAACATGTCATGACTTGATACAATATTATAGTTTGATGAAATTAAATGCATTTTCGACTATAATAAAAAATTATGAACTAATGAACTGTTATATCTCTTTATTTCTTTTCAGATGGATCGCTACCCTCGATACAATCACATATATGACCACAACCTGTATTTGAAGGTCCAGGATACGAATTTCCAGCTCGATCTGAGCACATTTCGGTGTCCGGACGAGATCATCGTATCTATCCTGCGAGGCCACCCCATCTGGCACGCATTGACGGTCACCGCCTCGGTGCCGATGGTCTATCTCCAGCAATTTTGGGGATATATACAAGGAGCTGTAGCGAATGGGGCATTCTCCTTCACAACAAGAATCAGGACGCGGCATATTCATATGAGCAAGAGCCAATTAGGGATGATACTGGACTTGCCACACAGCTGAGTATCAGAGATTCTGCCGGGAACACAATTTGACGGAGCAAATGATCAGAGGGCCCCCGACAGATGTACATATGAGCCCTCCCCAACCAGAACACCAACCAAGCCCTGACGACGCGATGATAGATGTTGTCGCTTAGGAGCTTCAACAGGAGTCTCCTCTGGTCGAAGAGCCAATGCCCGACGTAGATGATACCTTGATAGACTTCGTGGCTTCCGAGATGGCGCTCGAGGCTCCTGCACATGAATACCAAGTGGAGGTGCCCATACATGTAGGCGTGCTCGAAGAAACCATTGAGGAGGTTCTTCAACCAGTAGCACAGCCCGAGGTCGAAATAGGGCAAAGCTCTCTTCCACTGGTGACGGATCAGGCATTGGAGAACGTCGATCGAGACCTTACTCCTCACACCGCCATCCCGTCTGATACAGAGTCTGACGATGAAATTAGCCTGATAAGGAGGACTCCCGGAAGACTTAGCATTCAGTTGGAGTCGCTCTTCCCGGCCGTCACCACCGCACCAGACACTATGCTGATCACATCTACTAGTGCTGCTGGCACTTCATCGCTCATCTTGAGCCGCAACCAACTCTCGTGGTGTCTACTTTGCAGGCACAACCTGAGCCTTCCATAACACCCATAGAGGCGAATCCTCATGATTCGACTCGAGGATTGGGTGGAAGTCTCATACAGTTACAACCTGAAGTGACTGTGAGCCAACCTGAAGAGTCGGTCTCTACTCAAAGGTTGATAACAGGCGACATCAGTCGTCCTGGTCCATCCACGGAGGCGTCCGCACCCATTGTGACGAACGAGCAGTTCCAGGCCGCTCTCTCTACCGCTGTACGATCCATGGAAGACAAAATCACGGAGAGAGTACTACAAGCAATCGAGATATCCCGAAGAGATACCAGGAAAGCACCTGTCGTTGAAGGCCTTCGTCACAAACCAATCCCACACCTCCACAACCCACACCCACCGACCCTTTAGCCACTTCCTCCATCTTTATAAACCCATACACTGTACCTATAACCGAGCTCCACAATATACTCCTCGCCCGCTTGATCGGCCTTTCCATCCGATCGCCGCAAGAAGAATCCCTTTATCGGCGATTGGTGGATCACCCTGAGCCACCGACGAACACTTTCCGAGGCCAAAGCTCCCACTCACGGCGCAGACATGACGATCCTGACGATCAGGACCATCATGAGGGGGAGAAGAGGCTGAGGACATCCACAAGTGGCTAAGGACAAGGCTCGGGCGCTATGCAGACAAGCGCTAGAGCTGGTGAAACCCAAACCCAAACCCAAACACAAACCACCCACACCATGCACCGCAAAGCCACTCTACCAAATATCGACCCACCAACCTTTACCCTACGGACGCCTCCGCCCACACCGCCGATCTACTCAAGCCCCTTGCTTCCGGAAGAAGAAGCAAGTGCAGCAATGCTTGTGGCCCTAGCTGCTACCCAAGCTACTCCCTCAGTCGCTCCAGACCAACCGGACCCCACAGGACATGGCGTCAATCCACACGAGGTCCTAGATAAATACATCTTCGAAGGACAGTGGATGACCCATTCCATGCTCGAGGAGCATCAGAGACAACGGCTTCAGGACGTCCGACACTTCTTACAACAAGCATCCGTGGACCTCGTTATTATAGAAGATGACGAACTTCTGGAAGGTGAAGACCACCAAAGAGACATCCCAAGGCTACCAGAGTTGATCGCACAACGAGTGGTGTCCCCCACCAGACAGATGCTAGGGACCGTTTGGATCGACACGCCATGGAAAACATTCGAATAGAGATACCCTTCCTTGAAGAAGTTAGGAAAAATATTTGGAGGTCATCCAGATAAAGTCAAGGAGCCGGATGAGTTTGAGCTGAGAGGGATCTCTCACTGGGATCAGCAGAAGAGGATGACTTATCTATGGATGCTGATCCAATTAGGACCGGACGTAAGGCTGGGGATTCCGAAGGAACGACTGAAGAGTCATTTCAAGGAACTCTCCCCGATATGCCAACTCCACAGTGTCTACAGTGCAAAAGGAGGACTTCCAACACCTCACTATGTTATTGAGCAAGTGGACAGAACCCGAGAGGAACTAAGAGAGAGTGACCTTCCGTATCTCCCTGCCGACGAGGTATACAACCTCTATCAGCTGTACGTGGAGAAGTACACAGGTCCTCAAGGCTTCGTCAAGAAAGAAGGCCTCGAAGGGTCTACCGGTTCACGATGTGACAAGTCAAATACTTTGCCGCGCACGACCTTTAGATGGCTCTGGAGAGCAACATGAAGAAGGTCAACATGCCTGAACCACTCAACAAAAGACCTGAGATCGAATGGCTTCCAAGCAATCATGTGCACATCAGCTCGGTGCTAGGCATCACCTACAACAATCCAATTGCCAAGAAGACTAGAATGATGCTGAAGACAGAGATTCATAAGTTTTGCGACGGAACGCTCAAGGTCGTCAGGAGGAACATCGAGCAGAGGTTAGAAGAAATCAATCGAGACACTATGCTGAGGATCCACCGGTTCGTGAGAGAACTGCCGCTCCTGATGGAATTGTTGGATGACATCGAGGAGCGCCTGAAGCTAAGGGAAACGGTTAGAGATTATGAGTATGCGCTAGGCTTGCGCAGATCGTACTACGCCCGACAAGGACGAACAGCGCAGAGACGCAATCAAGCACAAAGGGGGAGAATGTAGAATACCATTTCTATTTGTGCTTGATTTTATTAGTCGTTCTTGTAATTTGGGGCGTTTTATATAGTAGTCCTTAGATTAGGACTAGTTTAATATTTATACCAGCTTGTTTGGTATAAATACATGTAAAGCAATTGAGCTGAATAGAGAAAGTTTTGAAAATTGATCCGAAAGGCTTGCAATTCTATTTCTAGAGAGGAAACAACAGTAACTTTCTCACTCTACTCGAATTCTATCTCTCGTTCTTCAAATGAGTTTTTCGATCGAATCTTATTGATCATCATTATCGTCGAATTACTTTGAATTCTTGCCTAGGATCTTAGAGTTGTTAATCATATGACCTAACAGTCACATTTAAACAAGTCAATGCATATGAAATTAAAATTTACATTTCAAAATATGCATTGTTTTTTTTTTTAGTGAAGTAAATTTTCAAAAAAAAAAACTAACATATATCTATATATATATATATAATTTTCATATGCGTATTAATATCATTAATAGTATGGGGTCAGATTATTTTTCTACGATCATTGTCACGCCTAAAAATTTCACAATACACTTGAAAAGATCACATACCGTCAAGTCATGTCGTCAAACTAAAGAGTCCTAAGTTCACAGAATGATCCATTTCGACAAGTCTCACTGGGTTCACTCTAGTACTCGATTATTTTTACCTTGGGATGATTGTATTTATATCACTCAAGTCACCTCAAGCAATCTTAAGTCAATTTACCTGTGATCGAGGTGTTTTTAATCGTTTCACCTTTGCGAAAGATCGTCGATGTGGAATCATAGAGACTGTGAAAGGTTTTTAATTTGGCTCTGACTAAGAAGGGAATGATAGTTTTGGAATTGTGCACTAAGGATCTTCTGTCTTTTCTTCGTCGTTCTCTTCCTTCTTGCCGTTTTTCTCTTATTGTTTATCGTTCTCATACTTTAACGATTTTTCTTTGACTCGGTCTGCACTTGCTCAAGCTGAAGCTCCGCTTCTCTACGAGGCTGAGAGATTATCTAAGGCGAAGTTCTTGTTGTTCGTTCTCGGGCCGATACCGCACTCCTTTTCTCTTAATCCCTGGTGAGGTTTCAGAGATTATCGATTTGAATAAGTTCACAGTTGTGGAATTCGAACCCAAGGCCGCGCTTCTCTTCTCGTTGTCTCGATATAAGACCGGATTATCGTTGGAGAAGTTCACTTCATGGTGCTCCTCTTTCCAGCCGTTCTGACGAGTGTACGAGATTATCGATGGAGAAGTTCACAGCAAGATCCATGCCCCCTTCTAATGATATGAGATTGTGATAGTCGAGGGGCAGGTTCTTTTGGACTGCTTTTTGTGCGTTGAGCATCCCTCGTATGCGTTTTTCATCTTCTTTTGTCATCTTTTCTTTGTCGTCTCGTTTTCTCCCCCTACTTTTCTCGATTGAATATCCCATCGAAGACTTAGTGGTTCGGTTGAAGGCTCAAAGGGTTTTCAAGTGAAGAAAAGGATATCGGAGAAGGCTCAAGATGGATGATTAAAGGCTGTGTTAAAGGATTGAAATTTTATATATGTAAGGCCAAGTGAGGAATTCATAAGTGCTCTACTCATTTCCTAAGGATCTGACGAAGGCGAGTATGAAGCCAAAAATCACTAGTTAAGACAAGCAATTGATGGGTGACTCGCTCAAGAATAAATCAATAGAAAGGAAAAATAACAAGCCAGAATCCTCACTTATGTAAAGTGGCTTTGTGTCTAGTGTAGCAAACTAAATGAGCTTTAGACACGAGAATGCGACTTAGACTGACAAAATTAAGCAAGCAATCAGTCGCATGCCAGGGAAATCTAATTGTGACGTAGATCGAGCATCCTAAAGATTTCTTCATTCCCCTATATTATAGGTATATGTATAGTTTATCATTATATGTTATTATTATTATTTATTATATTATTTTTTTAATTTTATTATCACGCAAGATAAGACAAATGAGCATGGAAAAAACATAGAATAGAGCATGTGATAGCACCGAAGATTAGGTAATGCACATATCACGGGAGATTCAACATGCCTAATTTTCCGACAAGGAATTGGAATCGTTTTTCATCCAATGCCTTGGTGAAAATGTCGGCTAGTTGATATTCCGTGTTCACAAAGTACATGTCAATTGTGCCTTTTTCTACGTGATCTTTGATAAAGTGATATCTAATGTATATGTGTTTCGTGCGTGAATGGTGGACATGATTGCATGTAATGGCATGGCACTTTGGCTATCACTATAGATGGGTATATTATTTAAATTGTACCCAGAATCGCGAAGCTGAGTCCGCATCCATCGCATCTGGTAGCAACAGCTGGCGGCTGCGACGTATTCAGCTTCAGCCGTCGAAGTTAAGATGCAACTTTACGTTTTGGACGACCAGCAGACTAGCTTTCTGCCTAGAAATTGAGCGCCATCGGAGGTGCTTTTCCTGTCCATTCGGCAACATGCATAATCAGCGTCAGTATAGCCGATAAGTTTGCAATTCGTACCTTTAGGATACCATAGTCCTAAGGTAGTTGTGCCCTTAAGGTAGCGAAAAATACGCTTCACCGCGAGCATGTGGGATTCTTTGGGATCGGCTTGGAAGCGGGCACAAAGACAACTGGTAAACATGATATCTGGCCGACTAGAAGTGAGGTAGAGAAGTTTATGTTGCGATAGAGTGTGATGTCGACCGATTTTCCTGTGGGATCGACATCCAACTTGCAGCTTGTTGACATGGGAGTGCTGAGAGGCTTGCTCTGATCTTGATGGAACTTTTTCAGGATATCCTTAAATTATTTTGTTTAACTGATAAATATCCCATCATCGAGCTGCCTGACTTGAAGTCCTAGGAAGAATTGCATCTCTCCCATGTGGCTCATTTTGAATTTACTCTTAATGGAATCTGCAGACTTCTTACGAAGCCGTGGATTTGTTGAACCGAAAATGATGTCGTCGGCGTAAAATTGAACGACCATCAGATCCTTGTCTTGCCATTTGATGAAGAGGGTCGTATCAATTGTTCCTCGAATAAATCTAGACATAACGAGGAAGTCACTCAAGACATCATACCGAGCACGTGGGGCTTCTTTTAGTCCGTAGAGAGCTTTATCCAATCGATAGACGTTCGGGATGTTCTTGATCCACGAAGCCATCTGGCTGAGCGACATAGACTTCTTCTTTAAGTACGCCGTTGAGAAAGGCGGTTTTGACGTTCATTTGAGAGACCTTGAAGTCTTTATGAGCCGCGTAAGCCAATAAGAGACGAATGGCTTCAATTCGAGCAACAGGAGCATACGTTTCCTAGTCGTCAATGCCTTCCTGTTGGTTGTATCTCTTTGCAACTAATCGTGCCTTGTTTCTGATCACTTCGCCATCTTCATTCTTTTTATTCTTAAATACCCATTTAGTTCCGATGATAGTCTTCCCTTGTGGACGGGGTACTAATTTCCACACTTGAAGACGTCCGAATTGATTGATTTCCTCTTGCATTGCAATTATCCAAGCCGAGTCTTGTAGTGCGTCTGCTGCCTTAGTAGGCTCGTTTTGGCTTAAGAAGCAGCTGAAAAGACTGTGTTGATGTCATGTCCTTACTCGGCTCGAAGGATCGCCAATTATCTGATCAACCGGGTGAGCTCTAGTCCATTTGCGCTCATGTGGCAAGGCTGAAGATGAGGCATCAGCCATTTGTGGGTCTAGATTTCCAATGAATCCGATTGTTCATTTGTGTGAGGAAGCTCCAAATCTGCACTATGAGGGAGCGACTCTGATGATTCTTCCTCAACACCCACGATAGGTTCTTCATTGTCCTGTGGCAAATCTGAATCGAGTGAGGTAGGGATTGTTGAAGAACTTGGTACATCGGCCTCGTCGGGTGTAGGATCGACGGTGACTGGCAGATGTAGTGGCTCAAAGAGGGAATCCAAGTCTTCCAACACAAGTCTTAGAGCTTTGCCTGGCGGTGATTGCTGAGTTGTTGCCATCTTCTGTTGGTTTTGTGCCAATACACCAGTGAATACGGATTCTGAGATGTTGTCTTCAGAAGCCAACGGGTTGAGCACGGGTCCTGAACTGTTTTGTTCAGAAGCCATCTCGTTCACTTCGTGAAAAGTGACGTTGTAGCTTTCCTTAATCGTGCGGTTGGACTTGATGTATACTCGGTACGCTTTTGATGTTGAAGAATACCCGACGAAAGTTGCTTCGAATGCTTTAGGGTCGAACTTTGCACGTTGCTCTCTGTTGTTCGCCACAAAGCACTTGCACCCGAAGATTTTAAAGAAAGAGATGTTGGGTACTCTCTTATTTACAATCTCGCATGGAGTCTTGTTGAACCGTTTGTGAACCACCGTCCTGTTTTAGGTAAAGCAGGCGGTATTTACTGCTTCAGCCCAAAGAAAGTGTGGAAGGCCGGAATGGATCAGCATCGTACGAGCAGCTTCCAGTAGGGTTCTGTTTTTCCTTTCAACGACCCCATTTTGTTGAGGTGTTTTTGCGGCTGAGAATTGTTGACTAATTCCATGTTTCTGATAAAACTCACTGAGATATTTATTCTTGAACTCAGTGCCGTTGTCTGTTCGAATAACTTGAATAGTCTGTTGCAGCAGATTATGAATAGTGTTCACAAAGTTGATAATCAAGTCCCCTGTCTCATCTTTGGTTCGGAGGAACTTTGTCCAAGTGTAGCGAGAGAAGTCATCGACGATCACTAGCACGTACTTGCGTCCATTGGTACTCTGTGTCTGCCTTGGCCCACAGAGGTCCATGTGGATTAGTTCCAATGGTCGAGAGGTAGACGCAATTTGGTTGACATGATGAGACGCTCGCTTCATTTTTCCTAATTGACATGCCGAACATTGATGCTCCTTTTGTAATAGTATAGTTGGAAGATCGTGAACCAACTTTTTCGTAGAAAGGCATTGGAGAGCTTTCATATTCAGTTGAGACATTCGTTGATGCCATAAGTCGTTCCTCTGCCAAACAGTCTGAGAGATGAGGCATACAGCTGTCGAGGGCCGCAAGGACGCCAGGTTGATCGTGTAAAGATTGGATTTCCGAAGTCCGTAAAGGAGTTCTGTGTCCTGACTGTCCAAAATTCTACAGCAGTCAGCATAAAAGATCACTTGAAATCCTTTGTCACAGAACTGGCCTATGCTTAACAAGTTATGGCGGAGGCCTTCGACATAAGTTTGTCACAGAACTGGCCAAAATTTGCCATTAGTAGTATATGAGTTTGTTAAGGCTAACCCACGTATATCCTTCCCGTTTTCACGTGAGATCCATGATTAATGTCAAACTCACTCGACTCAGTTATATGATAGAATCACCAACATATCCCACCAGAGTCAGTTTGTGTACACTACAAAAAAATACACGTTTAGCGACTACAACTATTGGTCGCTAAAACGATATATTAGTCGCTAAATAGAATTAGCGACTACATCAGCGACTACAAAGTGTAGTCGCTAGAACCGTTGTCGCAGATTGAACGTGGTCGCAAATCAGTCGGTGATTTGCGAACGAGCGACCACGCCTCCGTAGTCGCTGATTGGCGACTAACCGGCGACCAACCTAACGTAGTCGCTAATTTAGCGGCTGCTGGCGACTAAATTCGTGGTCGGAAAATGGCGACTACGTCTGTGGTCGCTGATCTACACCTGCAGTCGCTATTTGCTAGTCTCTGACGCTGAATGTTGTAGTCGCAAATTGGTAATTTGTAGTCGCTGTTGTAGTCGCTAATAGCTAATTTTCTACATTTATTTAAATATTTTACAAATAAATGTTATATAAATATAAAAATAATAAATACACACAAAAAAATCCATTCAATAATCCAAAAGTCGAATACAAGAAAATAAATTCAAGCGGGAATAAAACAGTCAAATAAATAACAATAAAGTCGCCAACATCAAATAAAAGTTCGACACAAATCTAAGAAACTACGCCAAACCATGGCCGGATCCCCCGTCCGAGAAGTCGTCATGGCGTCGAACATTTCTGCTCAGTGACGCCGCTGCAGCACATGTCTGCGTGTCATCCACAGGATTCGACTCGACTGCATCTGTAATACCCGGGTCCCGTGCGTAAGTTGGCCAATAAATTTGCATGCATATTATGTGTCTATATGATTTTATAGTTAGTATTTATTTAATTTCGTGACTATTGATATTTAACATTATTTGGAAATTAGGTATGGAGTTTTAGAAATTTAAATAGAATTTCGAAATAGTATAATTTTGGAAACTTAGGGTTTCTTTTAGGATAATTTCGATATTTAGGTTTAGAGATTTAGGAGTAAGGAATATGGTTTGCAATTGATTTTGACATTTTAGGATAAATCTCGAGACTTTATTATTAAGAATAACTAATATATAAAGAATAAAATATTAACATTTGGTAAGTATCCTAATCATTGAACTTAGTATACGATTGAGAATGAGAAAAATCATATAATATGGTAATAAAATGGTTGAATATTTAAGCCTTATATTTTTATAAGTGAGGTGTCGAACACTTTAGAAATGTAATAGAACCCAATATGTGATTAAAGTTGAGGAGTAGGTTAAGTATTTTGTTATTTACCTATCACTAATCTTAAGTGGATGAGATAGAGAAAAGGGAAGAATAAAATAAGCACTTCATTTTGTAATTAACGTGAACTAGGAATTTAGGGAGAAAGGAAAGCTTGAACAAGTCGAAATTTAGCTTGGAGTAGGTATAAACTTCTTACTTTAATCTTTATGTTTTTAATTATGATTAAGTATGTTTTAGGTTTTGTTAGTTTGAAGGTTGCATAAAATCACGTTTTACATGGATTTAGAGTTTTAAGGTTTAAGTATTTTTTTTTTAGATTTTCATGATGTTATGGTGTTCTTGAGAAGATAAGATTTTGATCGAAAATTTTTAAGAGTTTAGAAATGAATAGTGTTATAATCTTCGAAAGATTAGGGTTTGGTTGGTTTCGAGATCTTAAGTTGTTTGATTGTGTCGAAATTTTTATTAAATGTCGAGATGTTATGTGAAGTGGGACCTTGAGTAAGATGTCGACATGAGTTATTGTGGAGTTGAAAAAGTCGAATGCATAATGTCGAATTAAATTAAGATGTCGACATGGTTTATTTTGGAGTTGAAAAAGTCGAATGAGAAGCATGAATAGGGATGTAAGATGTCGAGATGGTTGTGAAGTGTTGTTTCGAAATTATGAGAATGTCGACATAAGATATCGAGATTGGTCTTGATGAAATTTGGAAACAAAATGTCGATATGTTGTGTGAGGTTGTTTCGACATTTATAAAAGTGCTACATGGGATATCGACATTTTGTTTTGTGGGGTTTCAAAATATGTTGTTTCGAGTTTTTAAAAATGTCGAGTTCTATGTCCGCTATTTTCCTTTAATTATTATTGGTTTAGCTTTCAAGTGGTTTTCTATTTGAGACTTTTAAGTTTTAGAACTTTGTACTTATTCCTTAATTAATGTACAAAACATCTAGAGGATAGGGACATTTACCTAATAATTTCTCTTCAATGCATATGCTACGTTAAGTTAAAGATGTAAGGGTTCTAGATGACAAAGACATTCACCTTAAGCATGTATTAGTTTTTAATTACTTTAAGGATCATCAAGAATTTCAAAACCCTAATCACACGTAACTTTTCATATTATAATTAAAAGGTCTTGGATTATTTTAATATTATTTTGAGGGGTCATTTGGGGTTTGTCGAACTCTCTAATTTAAGTTAAATTTGGAATTTTAAGGTTTCGAATTATAAGTCGAAAATAGGGTTTTCAAATTTAACTAATTTCATGAAATTGTAACTAACTTAATGAATTATAATTTTATATGTTTTTATAAATAGGATTCCAAGGTTAGCGATTTAACCGTGCAATAAGCTAAGGATACCAGGTAAGTGGGAATTTCACCTACAACACATAAATTGATTGATATGTGTATTACTACATGACTAATTGCTTCGACGAATACGTGGTATGTGAATTATCTGTTATATGCGATTGTTTGGAATATTTATTGTTGCGTTATTTATGCATCATGATCATGTGCACGCACAAATCATATTGAGTATTTTGAGGAATGAGCGTGCATTATATTACTCGAGTGGAAAGCGAATTATATGTAATGGAGATAGATGAGAATATAGCTACTTCTACAAAGGCACCATGACGGGGGTAAAACCGTCGAGTATATTTACCTAAATTATTTAGGTATTGGGAAGGCACGTAGTATAACTATAGTGCCAGGAAAGTAATTTGATAGAGGGGCGACCTGGTGAATGATAAGATTGGAGATAAACCCTAATTTTATCCTAGCCAGTGTGGGCCACTATCGTATTTTTATCCGAAGAGGATTTGAGCTCATGATATGATGGTGCGGTTAGTAAGTAGCTATGGGCCCTGATGAAAATGAGAAATGAATGAGTATGATGTGAGGATAGTATTAGAAAGCACTGGGCGGATGCCTTTGCTATTTTGGCACGTGCATACATGCATATTTCCACTTACTGAGCTTTATAGCTCATCCCATGTTTCTATGTGTTGTAGACGTAGCAAATCCGGTACGTAAATGTTTAGATGACGAGGCTGGTCCTTCTGGAACTTCCGGTGACTTTTGAGAGTGATGTGTACATGGATGCGACCTGTGCGGCGGGCGTTATGTTTAATTATGTGTGTTTTTATATAATACGTTTGTATTTATGTAAAATCTGAACAATGTTTGTATTGTAAAATAGTTGAGTGTGGTGTGCTTTGTAAAATCGAAAAATTCTATCGATGTTTCCCATGTAACATATTTTATATTTTATTTAGTCACGTAAGTTAGCGTAAGAAAATAGTAGTAGATGGCGGGTCGTCACAGGTTGGTATCAGAGCTTCGGTTGCAGTTTCTGTAGACTGTTCATGTACACACACTCAAAAGCGCGGAAGTCAGCCTTAATTGTAAGTTGTATGATATTATGAATTTTTTTTTCATAGCATGATTTATTGGCCTAAGGGACTGTTAGGGTAAGAGAGACAACATGGTTAGAACTAGAGGAGAAGGCAGTGGAGGAAACAATCATGAAATCGAAAATGTAAACCCGACTGACAATCGTGATTCGGCTATCCTTCAGCTCACCGAATTAGTGCGTCAACAGTCACAGCAGATTCGAGAATTGATTCAGCAGCAAAACTCTGAGGGGACAAGAAATAACGGAATCTCTCAGGCTGATAGGGTTGAAGCAGTGGGTGAAAGATTTCGTAAACTGAACCCACCGACTTTTGAGGATGCTATTGATCCAACATCTGCTGAAGATTGGCTCAGAACATTAGAGAGTATGTTTCAATATAGCAGAATTCCTGAGAATGAGAAAGTTCTGTGTGCTGCATTTCTACTGCGAGGAAGTGCAGGGCATTGGTGGGACACTATTTTGGCGATCGAGGATCCAATCAACATGAGTTGGGAACGTTTCAAGGAACTGTTCCGAAATAAATACTTCACTGCACCTGTGCGAGCCCAACGCCTAAATGAGTTTATAAATCTCAAACAAGGGGCGACGACTGTGGCGGAATACATCAGAAAGTTTGAACAACTGTCAAGGTTCGCCACTCATATGGTGAGTACTGATGCTCTGAAGGTCGAACGATTCCTTGAAGGTCTAAAGCCGGAGTTGTATCGTGACATTAATATGGCCGGACTACAAGGAGCCTCATATGCTCAAGTAGCTGAGCGGGCGATGGTTGCAGAACAAGCTGAGACAAGAATTATTCGTGCTCAAGAGGCAAAGCGAAAGTTTGTGCAAGGAGCAAAGTGGAGTGGGGGTAATCAGAAACGACAGTTCTTTCCAAAAGGTGGGAAGCCAAATTTTCAGAATAGGCCTGGACCACCTCAGCAACAAAACCCTAATCAATGGAGACCCACAGTCCCAATGTCAGCTTGCCCAAGATGTGGACGACATCATTCGGGTATCTGTTTTTCACAGAATGCTATCTGTTACAAATGCGGAAAGACGGGGCATTACGCAAGATCATGTTCAGAGAAGACACCAGGAAATCAAGCTATGGCTCAAGCGAAACCACCAACTGTGCCAGCACGCGTGTATACTTTGACTACAGAGGAAGCAAAAGCTAATCCGTCCGTGGTGGCAGGTATTCTACTTATTCACAAACTTCCGACATGCATTTTAGTAGATTCAGGAGCTACACATTCATTTGCATCCATTAAATACGTGACGAGACTCGGGATTACACCTACCCTGTCTGATTGTGAATATAATGTGACTGTTCCACACGGAGTTGCGATGCGAACCAATTTGGTTTTACGGAACTGTCCTGCATTAGTTAACGGAAGAGAATTGTCCGTTGACTTAATAGTTATTCCGATGAACGACTACGAGGTGATTCTTGGAATGGACTGGCTCTCAATATACGGAGCTGTTATTGACTGCAATCGCAAGACAGTTACATTTAAAACAGAAGAGAATGAGCCTTCTATTTTTGTGGGAACAAACAAAGAAAGAAATGTTTCTAGAATTTCAGCGACAAAAGCACAACGTTTAATTAAGGCGGGATGCGAAGTTTATCTAGTCTTCGCAGTGAAATCAGAGGAACGTTCATCTCCGAAAAATTAGAGGATGTGCCAGTGGTGCGTGATTTTCTTGACGTGTTTCCTGAAGATTTACCATGATTACCACTAGATCGAGAAATTGAATTTACAATTGACTTAATACCGGGATCTGCTCCAATCTCTAAGACTCCCTATCGGTTAGCGCCGACTGAATTAAAGGAGTTAAAGGATCAGTTGGACGATTTATTACAGAAAGGATTCATTCAACCCAGTTTTTCTCCTTGGGGAGCGCCAGTTCTGTTCGTGCGAAAGAAGGATGGGTCAATGCGACTATGCATTGACTACAGAGAGCTGAACAAGATAACAATCAAGAATAAATATCCATTACCCAGATTTGATGATTTATTTGATCAACTACAAGGTGCAACGGTGTTTTCAAAAATAGATTTACGATCGGGATATCATCAATTGAAGGTTCGAAAAGAAGACATTCCGAAGACGGCGTTCAGAACCAGATATGGACACTATGAATTTTTAGTTATGCCTTTTGGGGTAACTAATGCGCCAGCGGCGTTTATGGATCTAATGAATCGAGTGTTCAAACAATTTTTGGACAAGTTTCTTATTGTGTTCATTGATGACATTCTTATCTACTCGAAAACGAAGGAGGAACATGAGCAACATTTAAAGATAGTTCTCGAGATATTACGAGAAAATAAATTATATGCCAAATTCAAGAAATGTGAGTTGTGGTTGAATCAAGTCGCATTTTTGGGCCACATTATTTCTGGAGAAGGAATTTCTGTGGATCCTAGCAAAATTGAAGCTATCAACAATTGGCCTCAACCAACCAATGTTACAGAAGTACGGAGTTTTCTTGGCTTAGCTGGATACTACAGGAAGTTTATTAAGGACTTCTCAAAAATTGCGTCAACACTGACGAAGCTAACAAGGAAGAATATTTCGTTCCATTGGAGTGAGGAGTGCGAGCAAAGCTTTCAAGAATTAAAGAAGCGACTCACTTCAGCTCCAGTTCTTACAATACCATCAGGGACTGGAGGATTTTCAGTTTATAGCGATGCGTCAAGAAATGGTCTGGGATGTGTATTGATGCAACATGGAAATGTGATAGCTTATGCCTCTCGGCAATTGAAGGAGTATGAAAAGAATTATCCGACTCATGACTTGGAGCTCGCTGCTGTGGTTTTTGGTCTAAAAATTTGGAGGCATTACTTATATGGGGAACGATGTGAAATTTTCAGGGACCACAAGAGCCTGAAATATTTCTTCACTCAGAAGGAATTAAATATGAGGCAAAGACGGTGGTTAGAACTTGTTAAAGATTACGATTGCGTAATTAGTTATCACCCAGGAAAAGCAAATGTGGTGGCTGATGCATTAAGCCGAAAAGCGGTAAGTGCAGAGTTACAATTATTGGAGGTCGAGGTAGTGCAATTGGGAGAAGTCGAAGCAAAGTTGGCAGCATTAACTCTACAACCTACGATACTGGAACAAATCAAACTGGTGCAAGAAAATGACGAGTTATATCTGAAAATCAAAGACGCACGACGGAGCAAACTTCAACTGATTTCAAAATGCAAGAAGATGGAAGTCTATATTACAAGGACCGTTTATACGTACCTGATGATGCGGAGATTCGAAGAATAGTAATGGCAGAAGCACATGCGACGGCATATTCAGTACATCCAGGAGCTACAATAATGTATCGAGACCTTCGAATAAATTATTGGTGGCCGGGAATGAAAAGAGACATTGCGGCATTTATAAGTCAATGTCTAACATGTCAACAAATAAAGGCGGAACATCAACGACCGGCAGGGACATTACAGCCTTTGCCAATACCTGAGTGGAAATGGGATCATATTACGATGGATTTCGTTGTTGGCCTACCAAAGACTGTAAAAGGTTATGATGCTATTTGGGTTATAGTCGACCGACTAACTAAGTCTGCTCATTTTCTACCCATAAGTTCGATATTTTCCCTGGAGCGATATGCAGAAATATATATACAAGAAATTGTTCGACTCCATGGGATTCCGTTATCAATTATTTCGGATCGAGATTCACGGTTCTTGTCTAATTTTTGGAAGAGTCTGCAGAAAGCAATGGGGACTAAGTTGTCTTTCAGTACGGCTTATCATCCTCAAACTGATGGGCAGTCAGAACGAACTATCCAAACTTTGGAAGATATGTTACGAGCATGTGTTTTGGATTTCAAAAGAAACTGGAGCAAATATTTGCCGTTGATCGAGTTCTCTTAACAACAATAGTTATCATGCAACTATTGGGATGGCACCCTATGAAGCTTTATATGGGCGAAAATGTCGATCTCCCATACATTGGGATGAAGTTGGTGAACGTGCGATGTTAGGACCCGACATGGTTCAAGAGATGACCGAGGCAATAGCAAAAATACGAGAAAGAATGCAAACGGCTCAAAGTCGGCAAAAGAGTTATGCAGACCAAAGACGCAGACCGTTGGAATTTGGAATAGATGACTGGGTGTTTCTAAAAGTATCTCCGATAAAAGGTGTAAAACGGTTTGGGAGAAAGGAAAAGTTGAGTCCAAGATACATTGGACCTTTTAGAATAATTAAAAGAGTCGGGGAAGTAGCTTACCAACTGGAACTACCAGCCTCATTGGCACAAGTTCATGATATTTTTCATGTGTCGACATTGCGAAAATATGTCGCTGACCCGAATCATGTCTTGAGAAATGAATTTCTATATCAACAGCTCAAGCCAGATTTAAGTTATGAAGAGAAGCCGGTGGAGATTTTGATGTATGAAGTGAAGAGACTTCGAAATAAAGAGATTCCGTTGGTAAAAGTGTTATGGCAGAATCAGTCAACTGAAGAAGCTACGTGGGAACGTGAAGATGATATGAGAAGTCGGTACCCAGAATTGTTTCAATCAATCTGATTTCGGGGGCGAAATCCTCTTTAAGAGGGGAAGAATGTAATACCCGGGTCCCGTGCGTAAGTTGGCCAATACATTTGCATGCATATTATGTGTCTATATGATTTTATAGTTAGTATTATTTAATTTCGTGACTATTGATATTTAACATTATTGGGAAATTAGGTATGGAGTTTTAGAAATTTAAAGAGAATTTCGAAATAGTATAATTTTGGAAACTTAGGATTTCTTTTTGGATAATTTAGATATTTAGGTTTAGAGATTTAGGAGTAAGGAATATGGTTTGCAATTGATTTTGACATTTTAGGATAAATCTCGAGACTTTATTATTAAGAATAACTAATATATAAAGAATAAAATATTAACATTTGGTAAGTATCCTAATCATTGAACTTAGTATACGATTGAGAATGAGAAAAATCATATATATGGTAATAAAATGGTTGAATATTTAAGCCTTATATTTTTATAAGTGAGGTGTCGAACACTTTAGAAATGTAATAGAACCCAATATGTGATTAAAGTTGAGGAGTAGGTTAAGTATTTTGTTATTTACCTATCACTAATCTTAAGTGGATGAGATAGAGAAAAGGGAAGAATAAAATAAGCACTTCATTTTGTAATTAACGTGAACTAGGAATTGAGGGAGAAAGGAAAGCTTGAACAAGTCGAAATTTAGCTTGGAGTAGGTATAAACTTCTTACTTTAATCTTTATGTTTTTAATTATGATTAAGTATGTTTTAGGTTTTGTTAGTTTGAAGGTTGCATAAAATCACGTTTTACATGGATTTAGAGTTTTAAGGTTTAAGTATTTTTTTTTTAGATTTTTCATGATGTTAATGGTGTTCTTGAGAAGATAAGATTTTGATCGAAAATTTTTAAGAGTTTAGAAATGAATAGTGTTATAATCTTCGAAAGATTAGGGTTTGGTTGGTTTCGAGATCTTAAGTTGTTTGATTGTGTCGAAATTTTTATTAAATGTCGAGATGTTATGTGAAGTGGGACCTTGAGTAAGATGTCGACATGAGTTATTGTGGAGTTGAAAAAGTCGAATGCATAATGTCGAATTAAATTAAGATGTCGACATGGTTTATTTTGGAGTTGAAAAAGTCGAATGAGAAGCATGAATAGGGATGTAAGATGTCGAGATGGTTGTGAAGTGTTGTTTCGAAATTATGAGAATGTCGACATAAGATATCGAGATTGGTCTTGATGAAATTTGGAAACAAATTGTCGATATGTTGTGTGAGGTTGTTTCGACATTTATAAAAGTGCTACATGGGATATCGACCTTTTGTTTTGTGGGGTTTCAAAATATGTTGTTTCGAGTTTCAAAAATGTCGAGTTCTATGTCCGACATTTTCCTTTAATTATTATTAGTTTAGCTTTCAAGTGGTTTTCTATTTGAGACTTTTAAGTTTTAGAACTTTGTACTTATTCCTTAATTAATGTATAAAACATCTAGAGGATAGGGACATTTACCTAATAATTTCTCTTCAATGCATATGCTACGTTAAGTTAAAGATGTAAGGGTTCTAGATGACAAAGACATTCACCTTAAGCATGTATTTGTTTTTAATTACTTTAAGGATCATCAAGAATTTCAAAACCCTAATTTGAGGGGTCATTTGGGGTTTGTCGAACTCTCTAATTTAACTTAAATTTGGAATTTTAAGGTTTCGAATTATAAGTCGAAAATAGGGTTTTCAAATTTAACTAATTTCATGAAATTGTAACTAACTTAATGAATTATAATTTTATATGTTTTTATAAATAGGATTCCAAGGTTAGCGATTTAACCGTGCAATAAGCTAAGGATACCAGGTAAGTGAGAATTTCACCTACAACACATAAATTGATTGATATGTGTATTACTACATGACTAATTGCTTCGATGAATACGTGGTATGTGAATTATGTGTTATATGCGATTGTTTGGAATATTTATCGTTTGCATTATTTATGCATCATGATCATGTGCACGCACGAATCATATTGAGTATTTTGAGGAATGAGCGTGCATTATATTACTCGAGTGGAAAGCGAATTATATGTAATGGAGATAGATGAGAATTAGCTACTTCTACAAAGGCACCATGACGGGGGTAAAACCGTCGAGTATATTTACCTAAATTATTTAGGTATTGGGAAGGCACGTAGTATAACTATAGTGCCAGGAAAGTAATTTGATAGAGGGGCGACCTGGTGAATGATAAGATTGGAGATAAACCCTAATTTTATCCTAGCCAGTGTGGGCCACTATCGTATTTTTATCCGAAGAGGATTTGAGCTCATGATATGATGGTGCGGTAAGTAAGTAGCTATGGGCCCTGATGAAAATGAGAAATGAATGAGTATGATGTGAGGATAGTATTAGAAAGCACTGGGCGGATGCCTTTGCTATTTTGGCACGTGCATACATGCATATTTCCACTTACTGAGCTTTATAGCTCATCCCATGTTTTTATGTGTTGTAGACGTAGCAAATCCGGTACGTAAATGTTTAGATGACGAGGCTGGTCCTTCTGGAACTTCCGGTGACTTTTGAGGGTGATGTGTACATGGATGCGACCTGTGCGGCGGGCGTTATCTTTAATTATATGTGTTTTTATATAATACGTTTGTATTGTATGTAAAATCTGAACAATGTTTGTATTGTAAAATAGTTGAGTGGTTCTAAAATCGAAAAATTCTATCGATGTTTCCTATGTAACATATTTTATATTTTATTTAGTCACGTAAGTTAGCGTAAGAAAATAGTAGTCTGAACCACACGACTCATTATGGCCGCCCGCTGCTTCAAGTCGTGCCTCGAGCTCACTACATTTTCTCTCCACCGCTTCAAGCCGTGCCTGCGTCGCTATCTACAACTCCTGCGCCTGAATAGCCTGGGAAGGCATGTAACTATTGGCACTCGATGAAGATGATTTGGTCGCAGGTGCCTCGAAAAAGAGGTGCGACGCATTGTCCATGCCCAGTACGTTTTGGAACCTCGTATAACCTCCCGATACCTCATAGAATGCTTGAGCGTCCGAGAGAGATGGATTAGCAACCTTCTTAGCCTTGAAATCCGCCTGTTAACATCAATCACATACGGTTACCAAGAAAATTCTAAAAAATTCGGCATAACCTCACTTATATGATCATCCCAAAAGTTTCAAACCACTCAAACCAATCCATTTCCACAACACAATACACCAAATCAATCCATTCAAGAACACAATATCAACACACTTGTTCATTTCCAACAAACAAAATCCAAACGCCAAAACACCACATATACATGTTAACAAAGACATTTTTACCTACCATCATCTTCTCGCCTTTTTCATCGACAAAAGACTTGTCCTTCTTTGTGTGATTCTGCTCATAAATCTCATGGGGTGGAGGAAGGACACCTTGATTCTGTGCAGCCTGTCAAACATAAAATTTAAAGTGTAAAATGAAAAGTGAAAGATTGAAAATTGAATGAGATTATACAAAAATTAAATGAAACAAAAAACTTACTATTTTATTTGCAAGGTAGCTCATGGCACATGATCCTTGCGCAGACTTCGTCGCTTTTCCGTCTCGGCCATTACGATTCGCCTTTCGAATGTTGGATTTTTGCTTGAACTCGGGAGTCGACCGTTTGGCATTGAGTTGTTGAAGGACGGGATCAGTAAAAAATTTAGACTTATATGCCGGATCTTTCTCCAATTCCGGACCTTCCTCTAATTTAAGTCCTTCGCCCCGCATAATATCTTTGATCCGCTTACGAAGTACATTGCGGAATTCAGACTTCACTCGACCTGCATCGGAAGGATCCCACGAATATCCCTCCTAGAAAATTCAAGTAAGTAAGTGTAACATGTTGAAAAGTATGACAAAAAAAATTAAGTCGACAAACCCGGGAATTTAACCACCAACACTGTATTACATCCTCGGGGACATCGCTAAGGCACGTCCACGCTTCCACCATGTGGGACTTGAAGGCCCGTGTCACCGAACGAACCACACAAGTCTTATCAAACCTAATAAAAAAACTATATATTATGATCTTATCATTAAAATATCCAAAACGTTAACACACATACCACTCTAGAGTATCAGGAATCAACTTAGGCTTCCTGGTGCTCCATGTTCATCTGTGACGGGCACCGTATCTGCAGTGGAGAATGATGGTACAGTGCTCGATGTCGTGCCCAACTGTGGAGAAGGTGTTGGTCTTCAATTTCATCATCATTGGTGGAAGAAAGGCGGTTGCCAACAAAAGCGCCCAAATGACGGTGAGAGGATCTACTCGTCATATCTTAAAAAACTTGAAATGAAAAAAAATACAATTGAATAACATTAAAATACCATCAACTATTACAAAGTTCACAAAATAACAAACGTCTAAAATGACTCCGAGGATGAATGCGATGCAACAGAACTGTCATCATCACTTCGATTCTCACCCCCATCATCTCTTCGATCTCATAATGCCACAACATATTCTTCGACACGTTTTTTGTGGCATACAACCGCTGTAATCTTGGAGTTAATGGACAGAAATCAGCCTTTTCCTAGAAACTCTACGCCCGCGGCGGGTATTACGATATCTTCCCTCTAGACAACGCCAACAAGATTCGTCGTTCTCGCGATCTTTCCAATATAACATGCATCCATTATTGCATACATCGATGTACTGACAAGGCGTTTTAAGCCCTTTCAGTAATTTTTTGGTCCTATAGAAAGTGTTAACCATAATATTATCGGTTGGTAAGACATCCATCATCAATGAGGTCCACGCATCGACAGCTCTAAGTGGCATGTTATACTCACATTTGATGTTGAGAACTCTCGAAGCAACAGCTAATCAAGTCATTTTACAGCCGTCGTAGATGGGTCTTTCGGCAGATTTCAGCAAGTCAAAAAAATCTCTCGTCATGGCTGTAGGTTCTTCCTCGTCAGTTTCATTATCGAAATCAGTACTACCCATAATTCGATTGTTGTCATGAGAGTGCTCGTAAAAGTAATTACGATGATTTCCACCAAAACCATCTACTATCATGTCAGGAAACTGATTGTCGTGCACTTGTCTAGATGAACTACCCACTTCATAATTTTCTCCCTGTTTATTCCAAGTCCAGTAATTGGGACGAAACCCATACTTATAGAGATGTAAGTGGGCATCATTTGGGGTTTGAAATCGATTATTCCAGCAAATATTACAAGGACAACGTATTCTTCCCGCTGATATGAAATGACTTTGCTTAAGAGCCCACTCTAAGAATTGTTTAACCCCATCTACAATTTTGGGTTTTAACCACTTTCCATCCCATTGATCGTACATCCATTGTCTGTATGAATTCATTTGGGACAACTGCACACAAAGCATGCACATATATTTAACTACCCGCGCATATATTTAACTACCATCACATATTTCCAATAATAACTACAATAAAGACAGAGGATCAACGGGACAACGATTACCGTAATTAACGAGAATTGGCGAATCGGAGAGCGATCAACCGAATCGGGAGCGATCAATTGGTCCGGGCAACGAACGTCGAGAAGCAACCTTGCAATGAAACAAAAAGTTGAGCGACATATTCAACTGAAATCCCTCAAATTCCCTCAACATAATAAAATCAAATGAAATCCCAAAAATCAACATAATCAAATGAAATCCCAAAAATCCCTCAAGTTCATCCCTCTTCGACATCTCAACTGTACCTGAGAGAGATGGCCGACGGCAGATGGCGACGGCGAAGAGAGGCGGACGGCGACGGCAGACCAAGGCGAGCTACGGCAGACCAAGGCGAGCTACGGCAAAGAGAGGCGGCCGGCGACGGTGGAGCACTCAGCGAAGGAGGAGGGCGCGGAGGTCGCCGGACGAAGCTGGAAAACTGCGGAAGAGAGCTCGTCGGCGCGAGTTTCGTCGATGGCGGGGTTTGGAAATTTTCTGATTTGGGATTTCAAGATTAAAATTTAGGGTATAAAATAGCGACTACAAAGGTGTAGTCGCTAACTTTAATAAGTGTAATCGCTAAAATTTAGCGACTACGACAAATTAGTCGCTAATTCGAAGAAGCGTAGTCGCTAAATTATAGCGACTGCTTTTTTTTTTAATTCCGGTCTGTTCTTTTAGTCGCCACTGGCGACTACCCATTTGTAGTCGCTAATTAGTAACGTTAGTCGCTAATTTTTTATAACGGCGGCTACTGGTTGGTTAGTCGCTAAATGTAGTCGCCGTTTGAGGTTTTATTGTAGTGGTACGTACATTGGCCAGCAATATCATAATTTCTCAGTCAACATTCTCATAATACATGTATCGTGATTACTTGTGAGACCCCGAATCCCCCCTAGTGATCAAGTCCGCAAACACACATGCACTCGAGAATTTACGCCTTATAGAATTGGTGACAAATAACGCAAGTCAATAACACAATTCTTTCAGTGTGTGTGTACCGTTACAAGGTCAACAACAGCTAAGTCTAGAAACGTAAGTGGAATGAAATAATCTCCCTAGAACTCCTCTCACTTCTCTCTAATTTCTTCCCACTTCAAAAATACCTTCTACCTCTTGAAGATGGAAAAAGGAGAAGGAGAGTTGAAGAAGAGAATACTAGCAATGCCAGGAAGAAATGAAGCTCCCCCTGTTCCGTAAGAGCCCTAGAACGAACCAACCCCAACAAAGCTATAACCAGATCTTGCGACCATCCTCCTGACAAGGATTTCGGATATGTTATATATATGGCTGCACACCTTCGGTAATAGTCGCCATCACTTCATTTCAAAATTTTTTGAGGTCTTTGATTGAGTGTTTTGTAATATCTGAGGAAGGTCGAGCTCCAAAAACTTTCAAGCTTCCTCAACGCTTTCACCTCCTCAGCTCCTCTCATCAGCAAGAGTTTAGCTAGCCTCGGGGGTCTCACCACAACGCCATCAGATCTATTTGACGGAGTACATCACTGAGAAGACCATCCAAACAAACTCTCCCACATCCTTGTTATATCGGGGATGAGGGAGCAACCCATTATTTGATAGATGTTCCTTCGTTTTGACTTAACAGTTGACAACATTTTTGTTATCGTTAGGCGTTATCTCTCTTTTGGGAGTTTTAGCCTCCTTTATGGAGTGTTTGTGTCCCTTCTCGTAGTCTTTTAGTCACCAAATGTTTAAACTTTTTGGTTTGAAAAACTGTGTCTACGATAAAGCGGTTGATCATAATAGTCATTATGATGATGGAGTTTAGTTCAAATAGTTCTTGATTGTTCGTGTTGATTTTCTTTAATCCTGTATTTTGGTATTTATCTACTTCATTTGGTATCAGGAGAGATTTTCGCTCCTTTTTGGACCGATTAATTTCTCGCCGAGTTTTTTCTCCTTTTTGGAGCTTTATTCCTCCTTTTGGAGGTACATTTGCCCTATTGGATCTTTAATTGTTACCAGAGGGCCTTCACCAGTTATTTAGCTTCTTGCACTTTTAATGAACGAAAAAAGAGAAAATAAATCTAAGTGGAATTTAACTCATTAGCTGGCCTTGAGATATCATGTTCTTCATTGGAGCTATCCTTTCGGACAATATATGTTGTCCAATTAACAAAGTGGATATACACAACTAATTATCTATAAACCCCAAATGTGAATAGTATATCCCGAAGAACCCGATAACCATGTCACCATGTGAAGCAACAACAGATAGCTGTGTAAGGTTATCTACCTTGTTTGGTGTATGAATTTCCCAAGAGTCATGTCTAGGGCAACGGGCCTTCCATCGGCTAACCTCCTCAATGCACTTATCAACATATTCAAATATGACTTCACTTGTGTGTGCAATATTTGAAAAGTCATTAGAAGATAGAAAAACGGTACCTAAACGAGAATTGACACAGAGGTTCATGATGGTCCTCCTTTTTCTATCACTCCAAGCATTTGTCATAATTGAGAATCCGTTTATTTTCCACTCTTCCTTGTGTGTCTTCAACAAATTCTTTGTTTTATAAACTACTTTCCCCAAATTTGGTATTGCCAAATAGTATATTGTCGGTGGCACAAAGCAGGGTCCAAATTGGCCGATCGCTTCCACCATCAATCTAAAGCTATCTAGCACAATAGCATTAAATGGAATACCGGCTTCATAAGCCCAATCACCAACATACTCTCGCACAGGCTCATTTCTTTGTTTAAAATTGCTTTGAGATTTTGATCCCGTAAATTGCCTTTTCCCGAAACCGTAGAAGTCTTTGGACTAGTAGTACAAGTAAACTTATCCATCGGACCTAGAGAACGAGGTGATTCAATTGCCCAAGAGACTCTTCTAGTTGATCTCCAGGAGTATGCTCTTCAGTTGAGTCATTGCGAACATTAACTTGTGATCTCAACTCTACGCTTTCCTCCTTTTTCCTCTTAAGTTTTGCTTCATTGATTGCATTTCTTCAAGTAGCTTGATCTTCTTTGGAAGATTGAGCATGGAGCAACATTCCCAGACATATGTGCTATGTGTCACTTGATTCTATACTCCCCACTTATTACCTCCCACATTTGATGCATTGAACTCTGTCCAAATTCTTGGCATCAACTATCATGCTATAATCCCATCCGATATCTTTTGAATTCCATTTAAGAATTGATGGAGCATTGGAAGGTTGAGAAACACTCTCAGAAGCTGCCCTTGATGTTGCCATCTTGAAAATTAGACACAAAAAAATTAATTTAGGCCTCGACATATTACAGCACAAAAAAGGATTCATAAGCTACATGAATAAGGAATTCATACAGTAACTCTTGCTGCTTGATTAAATTCAGATTCTGAAATTTAATTACGGTTTACAGCACAAATAAATTATAAATCTTGAGAGGGATATAGTTTTTATTAGATCTAACCTCAGCTCTTAATCGAAGACGGCACACGGAATGCGACTAAGGGCGACAGTGTCTGGTGACGACACGACGGCGAGACGGTGGCAGGCGAAGGGGTGGCGAGCAAAGGGATGGTATGGTGGAGAAGGTCTAGGTATTGCGTTTGATTTAGGGATTGTGTTTAGATTATATATTTTGTTCTTTCCAATATTTAATTATTTTTCTTATTTCAAATGAACGACTAGGCACTGCCCAAAGTCGCTCTGTGCCGTCTAATCGGCTTGTTCGGTGCCTAGGCGGTCTGGTCGATTGCAACGCCCAATTTGAGCTTATTCACCACGTTTGACGCAGATTAGCATTTAGCGCCTAGGCAGGTAGGCGGGGCCATTTTTTCAATTTATGGGCCCCTGCTCTTAAGCATATGGAGGCTCAACTTTAATATAAATACATGAAAATTTAATTTTGTTATAATTTTTTGGGCCTATTTTTATTAACAACATAGTATTGTGCTATAAAATAATGGTAATAAAATCTATCTAGAAAGGGAAGACCTTAAAATGGGGCCCCAAACATAACTCAAAAGTAGGGACCCTATGCAGTGGGCCAGGAAGTGTAACATCGCATCACATACCGGGACCCATATGTAACATCCCCTACGGGACCTGTGGGGTTGGACCCACTGCACTCGACTGATAGTCTGGTCCCACTATATCACCACTAACCTTCCAGCGGTGCTTCGCACTGCACGCACCCTGAGCTACTTCCCATGGGGTCACCCATCCCAAGATTTTCCACTTAAATTTGAAGATCTTATGGGTGGACTCCCGAAAAGGTAGGACGACCTTGGTGATATGAGTAGTATTAGCAATTCTCTTATATGATTCTTAGCCTAACATGCCCATACATTGTTAGTCTCATGATCCCCTCTTATTCGGGTGTGGAATCGGTTCATTCATGTACCCCTTCGACTAGAAGCCTGCCATGAGCCGGGCATCACAGGAAGCACGGGCCAAATCCGGCCCTGTCTGCAGGCAAACGTTACCAACACCAATCGCCATAGATACACTGTCATTACCCATCATACACAAAAATCACCAGACGAGTAAGATGTAAAGAAATCTTTCCTCGATGTAACATGCATTGTGGCACCACTGTCGATTATCCATAAGCTGTCATCAATTCGATTCAGCATGTCGAAGAACAACAAGATCGTCTATGGCAGAGTATTAACCCGAGAATTCTCCTCATGATTCACATTTTGCTTTCCCTTTCCTTACTTATCCTTCCACCAGTTTTCCTAATGTGTCCCTTCTTTTCACATAAATAATTATCAGTATCCTTGTATCTATTCTTGTCTCTACCGCCATTCAAATCTTTTTTCTGATCTCTCCCCATTGTGTGTAAACAGTACATCAGACTGAGATGAAGTATTTTGCGCCTTCCTTCTCATTTCCTCATTAAGCACCGCACCCTTTGCCATTTTCGATGAAATTCAAGTCGAGTTTATGATTGAAACTCGAAATGTCTCCCAAGATTCAGGTAGAGTGTTCAACAGCCATAGTCCCAAAACCACATCGTCAAATTTAATACCCACTCCTGACAACCGATCCACCCTTGAAATTCATTCAAGTGATCTGATATGGAGCAATCTCCCTTGTATCTCAGACAAATCAAACAATTCAACAGATAAAGTTGATCGTTACCCGACTTCTCGGCATACAAGGACTCGACCTTTTGTGATAGCGTCTTCGCATGTGTCTCACCAGCAATGTGTAGGGGTGTTCAAAAGTCAGTTAACTGTAATGCCCGAAAATTTAATTACGGGATTTACGGTATAATTAAGGGTGGAAAAATGAATTAGGGATATCGTAGAATTAATTACGTTAGGAAGATAGGATTTTGGGTGAAATATTTTATTTAGGGCATGTAATTAATTCGTGCGTGATATATGTCTACATGCTCCTACATGGCTTATGTGTCTATGATTGCATGCAATGTGATTCATATGAACTATGTGTCATAAATTGATAGAGTAAGATTATTTTGAGCACAAAGTGCGATAAGACACTTTCGTGTTTTATGCCCTGAAGTGATTATTGCATTTAAATGACTACATGATATACGTATTACATAAATCTATAAGTTAAGCGTCTATGTGACGATGGGAGTTATGTGGTGATGTGAAACCTTGCGAAGTTAATTAAAGGTCACGGTGACGTTACGAGTTAAATAGGGATGTCCGAAAGTATGAAAAAGGAAGATAGAAATAAACACTAATGGCTAGATTGGAGTTGAGGCTAAGATTTTCTTGGACTATGAATTATCTAGTTGGGTTAAACATTTAAATTTAGGCCCAAATCATACTTGGCCAAATCTTAGAGACAAGGTTCCTTAAAATAAGGAAAACCCACGCCTCCACACCATGTTTCATCCATTTCACCTAAAGAAAATATCTAATCCTACCCTAAAACCCCATAAACTCACCTAAGCAACTAACGAAAGCAAGAGGGAAAGGAGAAGAAGAAGCCGAGAGCCAAAAATCGAACCAAGAACACCTCAACTAGCTTAGGATTTCGAAGTTGGTAAGTAAAACACTCTTCTTTAAGCTATTAAATTCGTACAGCATGTGTGGTTGAGGGTATTAATGGCATGCAAGTAGTGAAGAAGAATGCTGAAAGAACTCTAAATGCGAGATATAAATGCATGCTAAGGTCTTAATTCGGACAAACTAACTACCAAATAGTTTAAGGTGCGATTTAGAACTTAGGAGGGTGCTTTTAAATTAGGAATCTTAAGATTATGGCATAGAAGGAAACCTAAGAACTGAGAAATTAGGGCAGATATGACGATAGAGATGATTTCGGGTAGATGACTTAGATTTGGATCAAATCGGGCGATTTAGTTTTGATACATCACAAATCGGCCGATTAGTTGCATGAGGGAAATCGATCGAAACCAGTCCATGTGGGATAGAAATCGGATGATTTGAAACACCACGTGGCATTAGGAGAAGAAATCGCCGAGACTTAGTTGAACAAACCCTAGAAATCGGGCGAATCCATGCAAGCTTGAAATCGGGCGATTTCACTCATGGAATACCCTAAATCGACCGAAAACAATCCCAACTCCATGTATGGATTCGGGATGATGTCATGATGATGAAAAAGGAAGGCGATTTATAAATCGGGCGATAGAATTTCCATGCAATCGATATCGGACATTTCACATGCAAAGGAAATCGGGCGAAACCAATTTAAGAGTGCACAAATCGGACGAATTAGACAGGTATTACACGTGGCAGGAGAAGAATAAATCGCCGAAGACACACTCAACCAACACTAAATCGGGCGATTTGAGGTCCCAAGAAGCTATCGGCGAAACCATGATTCGTGGCAGCACAAATCGGGCGAATTGGACGACGACATGATGGTAAAAATACTCGGCGATCTCGCAAGGATTAATGGTCGAATCGGACATGAACATGTATGTACGAAATCGGGCAATTTCATGCACAATGCATGATCGATCAAAATCCACTCGCGCGAGATCAAATCGGGTAGAACCTAGTGTGAACCTTAGCAAATCGATGAAGGGACATCTCGTGGAATCGGGCGATTTTCAAGCTTTCCAAATCGAATAAATCGAACAACACTTAGATATTTCGCCGAGCTTCTTAGATTAGAAGTTAGTACTAACATAACTTAGAAATTGATTGGGCGGGAAATTAACCTAGACTCGAAGCTAACGATTGATAGTCTAGCGAAATTTATGAAGTCAAATAATTAAATTCGACCAAAGTATAATGAAGACGTAATACTAATACGACAATATTGATTTAAAAGGTTGCACGTTAGGAGCTAACGGGGAGAACACTAATTACGCTCGGACGACAGGTAAGTAGAAATCCAACTACGACACATAACTTGTTTGAATGTACTTGCTTTATGCGACTACATGCTTCGGTGATTTCATGTTTACGTGATTTAATTGATATGTCTTCATGTGAATGTGTCTGAAGTTTTTAATTGGATGACTAGGTGCTTCGAGGCTTACCTGAATTGTGTTTACTTGATATTACGTGACTAAGTGCCTCGATGATTACATGAATTACGTGGAATAATTGTATATTCGGTCTCTTGGTAATATCGTCTGGCATTTGTTGCATTTTCATACTCACGTGCATACACTATCATATGTGGGAGGGTTGTATGAGTCGAGTATGCATATATATGGTGTATCGCTTGAAAGAGATTGATACATTGCCGATATGGGCATGTGTTGTCGACTCAGTTGAGTCAAGGGCTGTCCACTATGCTACCAGGGCGACGTTTAGCGTCGTCAAACTATTATATAAAATATATGGATTATGATTAGGGCAGATGTCCCGATGGCGAAAAGGCCGTATACATATATTATTATTATTGTACACGTAATGAAATATGTTTAGGTGAATGAGGCCGTACCTGTATTATATTATTACTATTATGTATCTAATGAAATATATTAGGGCAATGCCCGTTGACGAAAAGATCGCCTATATATATATTACTATTATGTACCTAATGAGATATTAGGGCAATGCCCGCAGGCGAAGTGACCGCGTATATATATATTATTATTATGTACGTAATGAAATATACTAGCGCGAAGACCCGTTGGCGAAAGGGCGGTATATACATATATTATTATTATGTATCTAATGAAATATATTAGGGCGATGCCCGTTGGCGAAAGGCCGTATATACATATATTATTATTATGTATCTAATGAAATATATTAGGGCGATGCCCGTTGGCGAAAGGGCCGTATATACATATATTATTATTATGTATCTAATGAAATATATTAGGGCGATGCCCGTTGGCGAAAGGGCCGTATACATATATTATTATTATGTATCTAATGAAATATATTAGGGCGATGCCCGTTGGCGAAAGGGCCATATATATGTATGTTTATGTTATAATTGGGCGATGCCCGTGACGGTAGGTGCGACCTGGAGGGTGCGACCTGAGGGTATAAGCAACACAGGGTGGAACCCTGGTGTAGGCAACCTCAGCGTGGGCTACCAGCGTGAGCGACCGCCGACAGTCGGGGACGCCCGGGTACATATGGCAATCTAGGGGAACGATGTGCATCCTAGGTATGACCATCCGGCGTGGACCGCTGTCTATTTGTCCCTAGTGGACGTGAGCTCTTTGTGGTGCATAGTGAGATTAGCCGAGGGCCCTGGGTGATGTTAGTACGAATATGATGAGCATCGGCGCAGATCGCCTTTGCGAAGTATAGGTGCATCGGCGCGGATCGCCTTTGCGTAGGTAGTATATGCATTGGCGTGGATTGCCTTTGCGGGGAAGGGACATGTGCATGCATGCATGATTTCTGCTTACTGAGCCTCGGTGGCTCATTCTTTTATGTTATGTGTTGTAGGTACTTACGATCACGGTACGTGATCGCCTAGCTGGCAAGGCCTATCTTTTGAAGCTTCCGAGCGTCTTTTGGGGGTGGACGTGTGTGTATGGATGACGACCTGTGAGGCCGGGCGCATAGGAGCTTTTGCTGTGCCATCGCAACCGTCCCGAGTAATTATGAACTAGGATTAGGGTATAATTAGGACTTGAAGAAATTATTCTGTCGCGTAGTTATATTCTTTTGACGTGTACAGGACACGAACTCCTTATTAAGAAGGAAAAATTTCTACCGTATTTTCGTATACTCTAAGTTATCGTACCATTAGACACTTAGAGTTAAGCTAGAAATGGTAGCGATGGCTAGGGTCGCTACAGTTGGTATCAGAGCTTCGGTCACAGGTTCTGTAGACTGTCCATACACACACACCCAAAAGCACGGAAGCAGCCTTGCCTGTAAGTGTTATGAATATTATGCTTATGTGCTTTTAATAATGTGCCTCCTTGTTTCACTAATTGAAGAATGACTAGCGAGTCTAGAGAATTGATTGGCGAGTCAAGTCGCGGGGTGACAACTGGATCACCTACGAATGAACAGAGCTCAATGCTCCTACACCTCACCGAATTGGTCCAACAACAGTCGGATCAAATCGGCGAATTGAAAGACCAAGTTAGTGAACTCAAGGGTCTTATCTACGATCTTATCGACAAACAGAGTTCCTTCGACCCCCGTAGATCCTCGTACCCGGGGATAGTAGGAAGGGAATTCCCAGAACGGAACCCTCCAGCTCCTAGGGATATTACCAACCCTATTAGATTGGAAATCCAGGTTTCCCAAGCTCAGAAGGGAAAGCGAAAAATGGGTGATAGGACCGGGCCAGCTCAACGGTCCGACCCGAATAAGGGAATGCCTCAACCTTTTCCACCCACCATACCAATGTGCCGAAGATGTGCGCGGCGACACCAGGGAGTCTGCAACTCACAGAATGCGAACTGCTTCAAGTGTGGCAAGGCGGGCCACTATTCTAGGGCGTGCCCGGGAAAGGGACCGGAAAGCCAAACCGATGGTCAAGCAGAACCATCAACAGGGCCAGCTAGAGCATATGCAACCATATCGGAGGAAACAGAGGAGAACCCGCCAGTGGAGACAGATCTAAACCCCGTAATGTCGGAATGCGACCCTGACTCAATCTTTCCGACCTCGTATAAATCATGCATGTTCAGTAGCCGAGTGGCGCAACGGAAGCGTGATAGCACTCGGAAATTTCAATTTCTGCCTAAAATCTGAATTATAGCCATTTCGGATAGCTCGTCGAAGCGGATGTAGGTTTGACTAGATTGGGCGACACACGCATCTGCTTGAGTTCGCTGATAGGATTTGAGACGACAAGCGAGACCCTATGATCTTGTTTCCTCTCCTTCTATTCCAAATAGAATACCCTTCTCTTCTGTCGCAACATGAACATTCTTTCTCGAACCTCTAGGAATAAAGGATAAGTAGATCGTTTTAAGGGAAGAGTAGGTTAAGAACTAGTCGTAAAACTTCGCTCCCGCATAGGAAAATAGGATGACTGTTGAGACACGGACCCTACAGTCACCATGTAGGAAGTCTGTATAAATCTTAGGTGAAACCTTGACTTTCAGGAAACTCGACGAAGATAGCATGAGCCTAGAAAGGGGTACCATTTCGTCGAACAATAGATCGGTGATACGACCTTTCCTAGTTACTCCCCTTAGCTCCTCGAGGCAATATGGAATTCGACTACCTTGATGCAATCGGTACTAGAATATCAGCCCACTAAATCCAAGACTACCTGAAAGATCTTATTTTAACCCTTATAGAATTTTCCTCCTGATCAAATGTTTAATTTTCGTCGCCACGTGAAGATTATTTTCCCCTCTGAAGAAATGAGAACTAGGCGAGCCTTCTAAAAGGATAGGGACACGTTATAAGCCCGTTGTAGTTTTCCTTTCCCTGTGGCTGAAGCCCAAGTATTTAGATCAAATATTTATACGTGCTGCAACGAGATCGTAGTCATCATCATGACCGATAGATCAAGGAGGACGGCCACGACAAGCCTTAGGCACGAGAAAAAGAAAGTCGAAGTCTTATTTCCTTTGCTTTCATTCCTTATCTATTCGTAATGCTTAGACCGAGATGACCTTCGAGCTAAGATAAACAACTTCGATCTTGTCTCAGGAGTGCAAAGTTTGGAAAATTTCATGAGAATTCACTAGTTCCATTCTTCCTAATAAGGAAACACCCTTGCGAGCAATACGGTGAATCTTCATCACCTAACTAAACTAGCTCAACTCCCTACCCATCTTCGCCCCGACTTATCCCAGCTAACGGAATTTCGGGGGCGAAATTCTTTTAAGGGGGGAGGATGTAATGCCCGGAAATTTAATTACGGGATTTACGGTATAATTAAGGGTGGAAAAATGAATTAGGGATATCGTAGAATTAATTACGTTAGGAAGATAGGATTTTGGGTGAAATATTTTATTTAGGGCATGTAATTAATTCGTGCACGGTATATGTCTACATGCTCCTACATGGCTTATGTGTCTATGATTGCATGCAATGTGATTCATATGAACTATGTGTCATAAATTGATAGAGTAAGATTATTTTGAGCACAAAGTGCGATAAGACACTTTCGTATTTTATGCCCTGAAGTGATTATTGCATTTAAATGACTACATGATATACGTGTTACATAAATCTATAAGTTAAGCGTCTATGTGACGATGGGAGTTATGTGGTGATGTGAAACCTTGCGAAGTTAATTAAAGGTCACGGTGACGTTACGAGTTAAATAGGGATTTCCGAAAGTATGAAAAAGGAAGATAGAAATAAACACTAATGGCTAGATTGGAGTTGTGGCTAAGATTTTCTTGGACTATGAATTATCTAGTTGGGTTAAACATTTAAATTTTGGCCCAAATCATACTTGGCCAAATCTTAGAGACAAGGTTCCTTAAAATAAGGAAAACCCACGCCTCCACACCATGTTTCATCCATTTCACCTAAAGAAAATATCTAATCCTACCCTAAAACCCCATAAACTCACCTAAGCAACTAACGAAAGCAAGAGGGAAAGGAGAAGAAGAAGCCGAGAGCCAAAAATCGAACCAAGAACACCTCAACTAGCTTAGGATTTCGAAGTTGGTAAGTAAAACACTCTTCTTTAAGCTATTAATTTCGTACAGTATGTGTGGTTGAGGGTATTAATGGCATGCAAGTAGTGAATAAGAATGCTGAAAGAACCCTAAATGCGAGATATAAATGCATGCTAAGGTCTCAATTCGGACAAACTAACTACCAAATAGTTTAAGGTGCGATTTAGAACTTAGGAGGGTGCTTTTAAATTAGGAATCTTAAGATTATGGCATAGAAGGAAACCTAAGAACTGAGAAATTAGGGCAGATAGGACGATAGAGATGATTTCGGGTAGATGACTTAGATTTGGATCAAATCGGGCGATTTAGTTTTGATACATCACAAATCGGCCGATTAGTTGCATGAGGGAAATCGATCGAAACCAGTCCATGTGGGATAGAAATCGGACGATTTGAACAAAACACCACGTGGCATTAGGAGAAGAAATCGCCGAGACTTAGTTGAACAAACCCTAGAAATCGGGCGAATCCATGCAAGCTTGAAATCGGGCGATAACACTCATGGAATACCCTAAATCGATCGAAAACAATCCCAACTCCATGTATGGATTCGGGATGATGTCGTGATGATGAAAAAGGAAGGCGATTTATAAATCGGGCGATAGAATTTCCATGCAATCGATATCGGACATTTCACATGCAAAGGAAATCAGGCGAAACCAATTTAAGAGTGCACAAATCGGACGAATTAGACAGGTATTACACGTGGCAGGAGAAGAATAAATCGCCGAAGACACACTCAACCAACACTAAATCGGGCGATTTGAGGTCCTAAGAAGCTATCGGCGAAACCATGATTCGTGGCAGCACAAATCGGCGAATTGGACGACGACATGATGGTAAAAATACTCGGCGATCTCGCAAGGATTAATGGTCGAATCGGACATGAACATGTATGTACGAAATCGGGCGATTTCATGCACAATGCATGATCGATCAAAATCCACTCGCGCGAGATCAAATCGGGTAGAACCTAGTGTGAACCTTAGCAAATCGATGAAGGGATATCTCGTGGGCGATTTTCAAGCTTTCCAAATCGAATAAATCGAACAACACTTAGATATTTAGCCGAGCTCCTTAGATTAGAGGTTAGTACTAACATAACTTAGAAATTGATTGGGCGGGAAATTAACCTAGACTCGAAGCTAACGATTGATAGTCTAGCGAAATTTATGAAGTCAAATAATTCAATTCGACCAAAGTATAATGAAGACGTAATACTAATACGACAATATTGATTTAAAAGGTTGCACGTTAGGAGCTAACGGGGAGAACACTAATTACGCTCGGACGACAGGTAAGTAGAAATCCAACTACGACACATAACTTGTTTGAATGTACTTGCTTTATGCGACTACATGCTTCGGTGATTTCATGTATACGTGATTTAATTGATATGTCTTCATGTGAATGTGTCTGAAGTTTTTAATTGGATGACTAGGTGCTTCGAGGCTTACCTGAATTGTGTTTACTTGCTATTACGTGACTAAGTGCCTCGATGATTACATGAATTACGTGGAATAATTGTATATTCGGTCTCTTGGTAATATCGTCTGGCATTTGTTGCATTTTCATACTCACGTGCATACACTATCAAATGTGGGAGGGTTGTATGAGTCGAGTATGCATATATATGGTGTATCACTTGAAAGCGATTGATACATTGCCGATATGGGCATGTGTTGTCGACTCAGTTGAGTCAAGGGCTGTCCACTATGCTACCAGGGCGACGTTTAGCGTCGTCAAACTATTATATAAAATATATGGATTATGATTAGGGCAGATGTCCCGATGGCGAAAAGGCCGTATACATATATTATTATTATTGTACACGTAATGAAATATGTTTAGGCGAATGAGGCCGTACCTGTATTATATTATTACTATTATGTATCTAATGAAATATATTAGGGCAATGCCCGTTGACGAAGAGATCGCCTATATATATATTACTATTATGTACCTAATGAGATATTAGGGCAATGCCCGCAGGCGAAGTGACCTCGTATATATATATTATTATTATGTACGTAATGAAATATACTAGGGCGAAGACCCGTTGGCGAAAGGGCCGTATATACATATATTATTATTATGTATCTAATGAAATATATTAGGGCGATGCCCGTTGGCGAAAGGGCCGTATATACGTATATTATTATTATGTATCTAATGAAATATATTAGGGCGATGCCCGTTGGCGAAAGGGCCGTATATACATATATTATTATGTATCTAATGAAATATATTAGGGCGATGCCCGTTGGCGAAAGGGCCGTATACATATATTATTATTATGTATCTAATGAAATATATTAGGGCGATGCCCGTTGGCGAAAGGGCCATATATATGTATGTTTATGTTATAATTGGGCGATGCCCGTGACGGTAGGGTGCGACCTGGAGGGTGCGACCTGAGGGTATAAGCAACACAGGGTGGAACCCTGGTGTAGGTAACCTCAGCGTGGGCTACCAGCGTGAGCGACCGCCGACAGTCGGGGACGCCCGGGTACATATGGCAATCTAGGGGAACGATGTGCATCCTAGGTATGACCATCCGGCGTGGACCGCTGTCTATTTGTCCCTAGTGGACGTGAGCTCTTTGTGGTGCATAGTGAGATTAGCCGAGGGCCCTGGGTGATGTTAGTACGAATATGATGAGCATCGGCGCAGATCGCCTTTGCGAAGTATAGGTGCATCGGCGCGGATCGCCTTTGCGTAGGTAGTATATGCATTGGCGTGGATTGCCTTTGCGGGGAAGGGACATGTGCATGCATGCATGATTTCTGCTTACTGAGCCTCGGTGGGTCATTCTTTTATGTTATGTGTTGTAGGTACTTACGATCACGGTACGTGATCGCCTAGCTGGCAAGGCCTATCTTTTGAAGCTTCCGAGCGTCTTTTGGGGGTGGACGTGTGTGTATGGATGACGACCTGTGAGGCCGGGCGCATAGGAGCTTTTGCTGTGCCATCGCAACCGTCCCGAGTAATTATGAACTAGGATTAGGGTGTAATTAGGACTTGAAGAAATTATTCTGTCGCGTAGTTATATTCTTTTGACGTGTACAGGACACGAACTCCTTATGAAGAAGGAAAAATTTCTACCGTATTTTCGTATACTCTAAGTTATCGTACCATTAGACACTTAGAGTTAAGCTAGAAATGGTAGCGATGGCTAGGGTCGCTACAGTTGGTATCAGAGCTTCGGTCACAGGTTCTGTAGACTGTCCATACACACACACCCAAAAGCACGGAAGCAGCCTTGCCTGTAAGTGTTATGAATATTATGCTTATGTGCTTTTAATAATGTGCCTCCTTGTTTCACTAATTGAAGAATGACTAGCGAGTCTAGAGAATTGATTGGCGAGTCAAGTCGCGGGGTGACAACTGGATCACCTACGAATGAACAGAGCTCAATGCTCCTACACCTCACCGAATTGGTCCAACAACAGTCGGATCAAATCGGCGAACTGAAAGACCAAGTTAGTGAACTCAAGGGTCTGATCTACGATCTTATCGACAAACAGAGTTCCTTCGACCCCCGTAGATCCTCGTACCCGGGGATAGTAGGAAGGGAATTCCCAGAACGGAACCCTCCAGCTCCTAGGGATATTACCAACCCTATTAGATTGGAAATCCAGGTTTCCCAAGCTCAGAAGGGAAAGCGAAAAATGGGTGATAGGACCGGGCCAGCTCAACGGTCCGACCCGAATAAGGGAAGGCCTCAACCTTTTCCACCCACCATACCAATGTGCCGAAGATGTGCGCGGCGACACCAGGGAGTCTGCAACTCACAGAATGCGAACTGCTTCAAGTGTGGCAAGGCGGGCCACTATTCTAGGGCGTGCCCGGGAAAGGGACCGGAAAGCCAAACCGATGGTCAAGCAGAACCATCAACAGGGCCAGCTAGAGCATATGCAACCATATCGGAGGAAACAGAGGAGAACCCGCCAGTGGAGACAGATCTAAACCCCGTAATGTCGGAATGCGACCCTGACTCAAGACCTCCTATAAATCATGCATGTTCAGTAGCCGAGTGGCGCAACGGAAGCGTGATAGCACTCGGAAATTTCAATTTCTGCCTAAAATCTGAATTATAGCCATTTCGGATAGCTCGTCGAAGCGGATGTAGGTTTGACTAGATTGGGCGACACACACATCTGCTTGATCCAGAGTTCGCTGATAGGATTCGAGACGACAAGCGAGACCCTATGATCTTGTTTCCTCTCCTTCTATTCCAAATAGAATACCCTTCTCTTCTGTCGCAACATGAACATTCTTTCTCGAACCTCTAGGAATAAAGGATAAGTAGATCGTTTTAAGGGAAGAGTAGGTTAAGAACTAGTCGTAAAACTTCGCTCCCGCATAGGAAAATAGGATGACTGTTGAGACACGGACCCTACAGTCACCACGTAGGAAGTCTGTATAAATCTTAGGTGAAACCTTGACTTTCAGGAAACTCGACGAAGATAGCATGAGCCTAGAAAGGGGTACCATTTCATCGAACAATAGATCGGTGATACGACCTTTCCTAGTTACTCCCCTTAGCTCCTCGAGGCAATATGGAATTCGACTACCTTGATGCAATCTTCCTACCTACGTTACTAGAATATCAGCCCACTAAATCCAAGACTACCTGAAAGATCTTATTTTAACCCTTATAGAATTTTCCTCCTGATCAAATGTTTAATTTTCGTCGCCACGTGAAGATTATTTTCCCCTCTGAAGAAATGAGAACTAGGCGAGCCTTCTAAAAGGATAGGGACACGTTATAAGCCCGTTGTAGTTTTCCTTTCCCTGTGGCTGAAGCCCAAGTATTTAGATCAAATATTTATACGTGCTGCAACGAGATCGTAGTCATCATCATGACCGATAGATCAAGGAGGACAGCCACGACAAGCCTTAGGCACGAGAAAAAGAAAGCCGAAGTCTTATTTCCTTTGCTTTCATTCCCTATCTATTCGTAATGCTTAGACCGAGATGACCTTCGAGCTAAGATAAACAACTTCGATCTTGTCTCAGGAGTGCAAAGTTTGGAAAATTTCATGAGAATTCACTAGTTCCATTCTTCCTAATAAGGAAACACCCTTGCGAGCAATACGGTGAATCTTCATCACCTAACTAAACTAGCTCAACTCCCTACCCATCTTCGCCCCGACTTATCCCAGCTAACGGAATTTCGGGGGCGAAATTCTTTTAAGGGGGGGAGGATGTAATGCCCGGAAATTTAATTACGGGATTTACGGTATAATTAAGGGTGGAAAAATGAATTAGGGATATCGTAGAATTAATTACGTTAGGAAGATAGGATTTTGGGTGAAATATTTTATTTAGGGCATGTAATTAATTCGTGCGCGATATATGTCTACATGCTCCTACATGGCTTATGTGTCTATGATTGCATGCAATGTGATTCATATGAACTATGTGTCATAAATTGATAGAGTAAGATTATTTTGAGCACAAAGTGCGATAAGACACTTTCGTATTTTATGCCCTGAAGTGATTATTGCATTTAAATGACTACATGATATACGTGTTACATAAATCTATAAGTTAAGCGTCTATGTGACGATGGGAGTTATGTGGTGATGTGAAACCTTGCGAAGTTAATTAAAGGTCACGATGACGTTACGAGTTAAATAGGGATTTCCAAAAGTATGAAAAAGGAAGATAGAAATAAACACTAATGGCTAGATTGGAGTTGAGGCTAAGATTTTCTTGGACTATGAATTATCTAGTTGGGTTAAACATTTAAATTTAGGCCCAAATCATACTTGGCCAAATCTTAGAGACAAGGTTCCTTAAAATAAGGAAAACCCACGCCTCCACACCATGTTTCATCCATTTCACCTAAAGAAAATATCTAATCCTACCCTAAAACCCCATAAACTCACCTAAGCAACTAACGAAAGCAAGAGGGAAAGGAGAAGAAGAAGCCGAGAGCCAAAAATCGAACCAAGAACACCTCAACTAGCTTAGGATTTCGAAGTTGGTAAGTAAAGCACTCTTCTTTAAGCTATTAATTTCGTACAGTATGTGTGGTTGAGGGTATTAATGGCATGCAAGTAGTGAATAAGAATGCTGAAAGAACCCTAAATGCGAGATATAAATGCATGCTAAGGTCTCAATTCGGACAAACTAACTACCAAATAGTTTAAGGTGCGATTTAGAACTTAGGAGGGTGCTTTTAAATTAGGAATCTTAAGATTATGGCATAGAAGGAAACCTAAGAACTGAGAAATTAGGGCAGATAGGACGATAGAGACGATTTCGGGTAGATGACTTAGATTTGGATCAAATCGGGCGATTTAGTTTTGATACATCACAAATCGGCCGATTAGTTGCATGAGGGAAATCGATCGAAACCAGTCCATGTGGGATAGAAATCGGACGATTTGAACAAAACACCACGTGGCATTAGGAGAAGAAATCGCCGAGACTTAGTTGAACAAACCCTAGAAATCGGGCGAATCCATGCAAGCTTGAAATCGGGCGATTTCACTCATGGAATACCCTAAATCGATCGAAAACAATCCCAACTCCATGTATGGATTCGGGATGATGTCATGATGATGAAAAAGGAAGGCGATTTATAAATCGGGCGATAGAATTTCCATGCAATCGATATCGGACATTTCACATGCAAAGGAAATCGGGCGAAACCAATTTAAGAGTGCACAAATCGGACGAATTAGACAGGTATTACACGTGGCAGGAGAAGAATAAATCGCCGAAGACACACTCAACCAACACTAAATCGGGAGATTTGAGGTCCTAAGAAGCTATCGGCGAAACCATGATTCGTGGCAGCACAAATCGGCGAATTGGACGACGACATGATGGTAAAAATACTCGGCGATCTCGCAAGGATTAATGGTCGAATCGGACATGAACATGTATGTACGAAATCGGGCGATTTCATGCACAATGCATGATCGATCAAAATCCACTCGCGCGAGATCAAATCGGGTAGAACCTAGTGTGAACCTTAGCAAATCGATGAAGGGATATCTCGTGGAATCGGGCGATTTTCAAGCTTTCCAAATCGAATAAATCGAACAACACTTAGATATTTCGCCGAGCTCCTTAGATTAGAGGTTAGCACTAACATAACTTAGAAATTGATTGGGCGGGAAATTAACCTAGACTCGAAGCTAACGATTGATAGTCTAGCGAAATTTATGAAGTCAAATAATTCAATTCGACCAAAGTATAATGAAGACGTAATACTAATACGACAATATTAATTTTAAAAGGTTGCACGTTAGGAGCTAACGGGGAGAACACTAATTACGCTCGGACGACCGGTAAGTAGAAATCCAACTACGACACATAACTTGTTTGAATGTACTTGCTTTATGCGACTACATGCTTCGGTGATTTCATGTTTACGTGATTTAATTGATATGTCTTCATGTGAATGTGTCTGAAGTTTTTAATTGGATGACTAGGTGCTTCGAGGCTTACCTGAATTGTGTTTACTTGATATTACGTGACTAAGTGCCTCGATGATTACATGAATTACGTGGAATAATTGTATATTCGGTCTCTTGGCAATATCGTCTGGCATTTGTTGCATTTTCATACTCACGTGCATACACTATCAAATGTGGGAGGGTTGTATGAGTCGAGTATGCATATATATGGTGTATCGCTTGAAAGCGATTGATACATTGCCGATATGGGCATGTGTTGTCGACTCAGTTGAGTCAAGGGCTGTCCACTATGCTACCAGGGCGACGTTTAGCGTCGTCAAACTATTATATAAAATATATGGATTATGATTAGGGCAGATGTCCCGATGGCGAAAAGGCCGTATACAAATATTATTATTATTGTACACGTAATGAAATATGTTTAGGCGAATGAGGCCGTACCTGTATTATATTATTACTATTATGTATCTAATGAAATATATTAGGGCAATGCCCGTTGGCGAAGAGATCGCCTATATATATATTACTATTATGTACCTAATGAAATATATTAGGGCAATGCCCGCAGGCGAAGTGACCGCATATATATATATATATTATTATTATGTACGTAATGAAATATACTAGGGCGAAGACCCGTTGGCGAAAGGGCCGTATATACATATATTATTATTATGTATCTCATGAAATATATTAGGGCGATGCCCGTTGGCGAAAGGGCCGTATATACATATATTATTATTATGTATCTAATGAAATATATTAGGGCGATGCCCGTTGGCGAAAGGGCCGTATATACATATATTGTTATTATGTATCTAATGAAATATATTAGGGCGATGCCCGTTGGCGAAAGGGCCGTATACATATATTATTATTATGTATCTAATGAAATATATTAGGGCGATGCCCGTTGGCGAAAGGGCCATATATATGTATGTTTATGTTGTAAGGCGATGCCCGTGACGGTAGGGTGCGACCTGAAGGGTGCGACCTGAGGGTATAAGCAACACAGGGTGGAACCCTGGTGTAGGCAACCTCAGCGTGGGCTACCAGCGTGAGCGACCGCCGACAGTCGGGGATGCCCGGGTACATATGGCAACCTAGGGGAACGATGTGCATCCTAGGTATGACCATCCGGCGTGGACCGCTGTCTATTTGTCCCTAGTGGACGTGAGCTCTTCGTGGTGCATAGTGAGATTAGCCGAGGGCCCTGAGTGATGTTAGTACGAATATGATGAGCATCGGCGCAGATCGCCTTTGCGAAGTATAGGTGCATCGGCGCGGATCGCCTTTGCGTAGGTAGTATATGCATTGGCGTGGATTGCCTTTGCGGGGAAGGGACATGTGCATACATGCATGATTTCTGCTTACTGAGCCTCGGTGGCTCATTCTTTTATGTTATGTGTTGTAGGTACTTACGATCACGATACGTGATCGCCTAGCTGGCAAGGCCTATCTTTTGAAGCTTCCGAGCGTCTTTTGGGGGTGGACGTGTGTGTATGGATGACGACCTGTGAGGCCGGGCGCATAGGAGCTTTTGCTGTGCCATCGCAACCGTCCCGAGTAATTATGAACTAGGATTAGGGTGTAATTAGGACTTGAAGAAATTATTCTGTCGCGTAGTTATATTCTTTTGACGTGTACAGGACACGAACTCCTTATGAAGAAGGAAAATTTTCTACCGTATTTTCGTATACTCTAAGTTATCGTACCATTAGACACTTAGAGTTAAGCTAGAAATGGTAGCGATGGCTAGGGTCGCTACACTTGGTATCAGAGCTTCGGTCACAGGTTCTGTAGACTGTCCATACACACACACACCCAAAAGCACGGAAGCAGCCTTGCCTGTAAGTGTTATGAATATTATGCTTATGTGCTTTTAATAATGTGCCTCCATGTTTCACTAATTGAAGAATGACTAGCGAGTCTAGAGAATTGATTGGCGAGTCAAGTCGCGGGGTGACAACTGGATCACCTACGAATGAACAGAGCTCAATGCTCCTACACCTCACCGAATTGGTCCAACAACAGTCGGATCAAATCGGCGAACTGAAAGACCAAGTTAGTGAACTCAAGGGTCTGATCTACGATCTTATCGACAAACAGAGTTCCTTCGACCCCCGTAGATCCTCGTACCCGGGGATAGTAGGAAGGGAATTCCCAGAACGGAACCCTCCAGCTCCTAGGGATATTACCAACCCTATTAGATTGGAAATCCAGGTTTCCCAAGCTCAGAAGGGAAAGCAAAAAATGGGTGATAGGACCGGGCCAGCTCAACGGTCCGACCCGAATAAGGGAAGGCCTCAACCTTTTCCACCCACCATACCAATGTGCCGAAGATGTGCGCGGCGACACCAGGGAGTCTGCAACTCACATAATGCGAACTGCTTCAAGTGTGGCAAGGCGGGCCACTATTCTAGGGCGTGCCCGGGAAAGGGACCGGAAAGCCAAACCGTTGGTCAAACAGAACCATCAACAGGGCCAGCTAGAGCATATGCAACCATATCGGAGGAAACAGAGGAGAACCCGCCAGCGGAGACAGATCTAAACCCCGTAATGTCGGAATGCGACCCTGACTCAATCTTTCCGACCTCCTATAAATCATGCATGTTCAGTAGCCGAGTGGCGCAACGGAAGCGTGATAGCACTCGGAAATTTCAATTTCTGCCTAAAATCTGAATTATAGCCATTTCGGATAGCTCGTCGAAGCGGATGTAGGTTTGACTAGATTGGGCGACACACACATCTGCTTGATCCAGAGTTCGCTGATAGGATTCGAGACGACAAGCGAGACCCTATGATCTTGTTTCCTCTCCTTCTATTCCAAATAGAATACCCTTCTCTTCTGTCGCAACATGAACATTCTTTCTCGAACCTCTAGGAATAAAGGATAAGTAGATCGTTTTAAGGGAAGAGTAGGTTAAGAACTAGTCGTAAACTTCGCTCCCGCATAGGAAAATAGGATGACTGTTGAGACACGGACCCTACAGTCACCACGTAGGAAGTCTGTATAAATCTTAGGTGAAACCTTGACTTTCAGGAAACTCGACGAAGATAACATGAGCCTAGAAAGGGGTACCATTTCGTCGAACAATAGATCGGTGATACGACCTTTCCTAGTTACTCCCCTTAGCTCCTCGAGGCAATATGGAATTCGACTACCTTGATGCAATCGTCCTACCTACGTTACTAGAATATCAGCCCACTAAATCCAAGACTACCTGAAAGATCTTATTTTAACCCTTATAGAATTTTCCTCCTGATCAAATGTTTAATTTTCGTCGCCACGTGAAGATTATTTTCCCCTCTGAAGAAATGAGAACTAGGCGAGCCTTCTAAAAGGATAGGGACACGTTATAAGCCCGTTGTAGTTTTCCTTTCCCTGTGGCTGAAGCCCAAGTATTTAGATCAAATATTTATACGTGCTGCAACGAGATCGTAGTCATCATCATGACCGATAGATCAAGGAGGACGGCCACGACAAGCCTTAGGCACGAGAAAAAGAAAGCCGAAGTCTTATTTCCTTTGCTTTCATTCCCTATCTATTCGTAATGCTTAGACCGAGATGACCTTCGAGCTAAGATAAACAACTTCGATCTTGTCTCAGGAGTGCAAAGTTTGGAAAATTTCATGAGAATTCACTAGTTCCATTCTTCCTAATAAGGAAACACCCTTGCGAGCAATACAGTGAATCTTCATCACCTAACTAAACTAGCTCAACTCCCTACGCATCTTCGCCCCGACTTATCCCAGCTAACGGAATTTCGGGGGCGAAATTCATTTAAGGGGGGAGGATGTAATGCCCGGAAATTTAATTACGGGATTTACGGTATAATTAAGGGTGGAAAAATGAATTAGGGATATCGTAGAATTAATTACGTTAGGAAGATAGGATTTTGGGTGAAATATTTTATATAGGGCATGTAATTAATTCGTGCGCGATATATGTCTACATGCTCCTACATGGCTTATGTGTCTATGATTGCATGCAATGTGATTCATATGAACTATGTGTCATAAATTGATAGAGTAAGATTATTTTGAGCACAAAGTGCGATAAGACACTTTCGTATTTTATGCCCTGAAGTGATTATTGCATTTAAATGACTACATGATATACGTGTTACATAAATCTATAAGTTAAGCGTCTATGTGACGATGGGGGTTATGTGGTGATGTGAAACCTTGCGAAGTTAATTAAAGGTCACGGTGACGTTACGAGTTAAATAGGGATTTCCGAAAGTATGAAAAAGGAAGATAGAAATAAACACTAATGGCTAGATTGGAGTTGTGGCTAAGATTTTCTTGGACTATGAATTATCTAGTTGGGTTAAACATTTAAATTTAGGCCCAAATCATACTTGGCCAAATCTTAGAGACAAGGTTCCTTAAAATAAGGAAAACCCACGCCTCCACACCATGTTTCATCCATTTCACCTAAAGAAAATATCTAATCCTACCCTAAAACCCCATAAACTCACCTAAGCAACTAACGAAAGCAAGAGGGAAAGGAGAAGAAGAAGCCGAGAGCCAAAAATCGAACCAAGAACACCTCAACTAGCTTAGGATTTCGAAGTTGGTAAGTAAAACACTCTTCTTTAAGCTATTAATTTCGTACAGTATGTGTGGTTGAGGGTATTAATGGCATGCAAGTAGTGAATAAGAATGCTGAAAGAACCCTAAATGCGAGATATAAATGCATGCTAAGGTCTCAATTCGGACAAACTAACTACCAAATAGTTTAAGGTGCGATTTAGAACTTAGGAGGGTGCTTTTAAATTAGGAATCTTAAGATTATGGCATAGAAGGAAACCTAAGAACTGAGAAATTAGGGCAGATAGGACGATAGAGATGATTTCGGGTAGATGACTTAGATTTGGATCAAATCGGGCGATTTAGTTTTGATACATCACAAATCGGCCGATTAGTTGCATGAGGGAAATCGATCGAAACCAGTCCATGTGGGATAGAAATCGGACGATTTGAACAAAACACCACGTGGCATTAGGAGAAGAAATCGCCGAGACTTAGTTGAACAAACCCTAGAAATCGGGCGAATCCATGCAAGCTTGAAATCGGGCGATTTCACTCATGGAATACCCTAAATCGATCGAAAACAATCCCAACTCCATGTATGGATTCGGGATGATGTCGTGATGATGAAAAAGGAAGGCGATTTATAAATCGGGCGATAGAATTTCCATGCAATCGATATCGGACATTTCACATGCAAAGGAAATCAGGCGAAACCAATTTAAGAGTGCACAAATCGGACGAATTAGACAGGTATTACACGTGGCAGGAGAAGAATAAATCGCCGAAGACACACTCAACCAACACTAAATCGGGCGATTTGAGGTCCTAAGAAGCTATCGGCGAAACCATGATTCGTGGCAGCACAAATCGGCGAATTGGACGACGACATGATGGTAAAAATACTCGGCGATCTCGCAAGGATTAATGGTCGAATCGGACATGAACATGTATGTACGAAATCGGGCGATTTCATGCACAATGCATGATCGATCAAAATCCACTCGCGCGAGATCAAATCGGGTAGAACCTAGTGTGAACCTTAGCAAATCGATGAAGGGATATCTCGTGGGCGATTTTCAAGCTTTCCAAATCGAATAAATCGAACAACACTTAGATATTTAGCCGAGCTCCTTAGATTAGAAGTTAGTACTAACATAACTTAGAAATTGATTGGGCGGGAAATTAACCTAGACTCGAAGCTAACGATTGATAGTCTAGCGAAATTTATGAAGTCAAATAATTCAATTCGACCAAAGTATAATGAAGACGTAATACTAATACGACAATATTGATTTAAGAGGTTGCACGTTAGGAGCTAATGGGGAGAACACTAATTACGCTCGGACGACAGGTAAGTAGAAATCCAACTACGACACATAACTTGTTTGAATGTACTTGCTTTATGCGACTACATGCTTCGGTGATTTCATGTTTACGTGATTTAATTGATATGTCTTCATGTGAATGTGTCTGAAGTTTTTAATTGGATGACTAGGTGCTTCGAGGCTTACCTGAATTGTGTTTACTTGATATTACGTGACTAAGTGCCTCAATGATTACATGAATTACGTGGAATAATTGTATATTCGGTCTTTTGGTAATATCGTCTGGCATTTGTTGCATTTTCATACTCACGTGCATACACTATCATATGTGGGAGGGTTGTATGAGTCGAGTATGCATATATATGGTGTATCGCTTGAAAGCGATTGATACATTGCCGATATGGGCATGTGTTGTCGACTCAGTTGAGTCAAGGGCTGTCCACTATGCTACCAGGGCGACGTTTAGCGTCGTCAAACTATTATATAAAATATATGGATTATGATTAGGGCAGATGTCCCGATGGCAAAAAGGCCGTATACATATATTATTATTATTGTACACGTAATGAAATATGTTTAGGCGAATGAGGCCGTACCTGTATTATATTATTACTATTATGTATCTAATGAAATATATTAGGGCAATGCCCGTTGGCGAAGAGATCGCCTATATATATATTACTATTATGTACCTAATGAAATATATTAGGGCAATGCCCGCAGGCGAAGTGACCGCGTATATATATATTATTATTATGTAATGAAATATACTAGGGCGAAGACCCGTTGGCGAAAGGGCCGTATATACATATATTATTATTATGTATCTAATGAAATATATTAGGGCGATGCCCGTTGGCGAAAGGGCCGTATATACATATATTATTATTATGTATCTAATGAAATATATTAGGGCGATGCCCGTTGGCGAAAGGGCCGTATATACATATATTATTATTATGTATCTAATGAAATATATTAGGGCGATGCCCGTTGGCGAAAGGGCCGTATACATATATTATTATTATGTATCTAATGAAATATATTAGGGCGATGCCCGTTGGCGAAAGGGCCATATATATGTATGTTTATGTTATAATTGGGCGATGCCCGTGACGGTAGGGTGCGACCTGGAGGATGCGACCTGAGGGTATAAGCAACACAGGGTGGAACCCTGGTGTAGGCAACCTCAGCGTGGGCTACCAGCGTGAGCGACCGCCGACAGTCGGGGACGCCCGGGTACATATGGCAATCTAGGGGAACGATGTGCATCCTAGGTATGACCATCCGGCGTGGACCGCTGTCTATTTGTCCCTAGTGGACGTGAGCTCTTTGTGGTGCATAGTGAGATTAGCCGAGGGCCCTGGGTGATGTTAGTACGAATATGATGAGCATCGGCGCAGATCGCCTTTGCGAAGTATAGGTGCATCGGCGCGGATCGCCTTTGCGTAGGTAGTATATGCATTGGCGTGGATTGCCTTTGCGGGGAAGGGACATGTGCATGCATGCATGATTTCTGCTTACTGAGCCTCGGTGGCTCATTCTTTTATGTTATGTGTTGTAGGTACTTACGATCACGGTACGTGATCGCCTAGCTGGCAAGGCCTATCTTTTGAAGCTTCCGAGCGTCTTTTGGGGGTGGACGTGTGTGTATGGATGACGACCTGTGAGGTCGGGCGCATAGGAGCTTTTGCTGTGCCATCGCAACCGTCCCGAGTAATTATGAACTAGGATTAGGGTGTAATTAGGACTTGAAGAAATTATTCTGTCGCGTAGTTATATTCTTTTGACGTGTACAGGACACGAACTCCTTATGAAGAAGGAAAATTTTCTACCGTATTTTCGTATACTCTAAGTTATCGTACCATTAGACACTTAGAGTTAAGCTAGAAATGGTAGCGATGGCTAGGGTCGCTACAATTGGTATCAGAGCTTCGGTCACAGGTTCTGTAGACTGTCCATACACACACACACCCAAAAGCACGGAAGCAGCCTTGCCTGTAAGTGTTATGAATATTATGCTTATGTGCTTTTAATAATGTGCCTCCTTGTTTCACTAATTGAAGAATGACTAGCGAGTCTAGAGAATTGATTGGCGAGTCAAGTCGCGGGGTGACAACTGGATCACCTACGAATGAACAGAGCTCAATGCTCCTACACCTCACCGAATTGGTCCAACAACAGTCGGATCAAATCGGCGAACTGAAAGACCAAGTTAGTGAACTCAAGGGTCTGATCTACGATCTTATCGACAAACAGAGTTCCTTCGACCCCCGTAGATCCTCGTACCCGGGGATAGTAGGAAGGGAATTCCCAGAACGGAACCCTCCAGCTCCTAGGGATATTACCAACCCTATTAGATTGGAAATCCAGGTTTCCCAAGCTCAGAAAGGAAAGCGAAAAATGGGTGATAGGACCGGGCCAGCTCAACGGTCCGACCCGAATAAGGGAAGGCCTCAACCTTTTCCACCCACCATACCAATGTGCCGAAGATGTGCGCGGCGACACCAGGGAGTCTGCAACTCACAGAATGCGAACTGCTTCAAGTGCGGGCCACTATTCTAGGGCGTGCCCGGGAAAGGGACCGGAAAGCCAAACCGTTGGTCAAGCAGAACCATCAACAGGGCCAGCTAGAGCATATGCAACCATATCGGAGGAAACAGAGGAGAACCCGCCAGTGGAGACAGATCTAAACCCCGTAATGTCGGAATGCGACCCTGACTCAATCTTTCCGACCTCCTATAAATCATGCATGTTCAGTAGCCGAGTGGCGCAACGGAAGCGTGATAGCACTCGGAAATTTCAATTTCTGCCTAAAATCTGAATTATAGCCATTTCGGATAGCTCGTCGAAGCGGATGTAGGTTTGACTAGATTGGGCGACACACACATCTGCTTGATCCAGAGTTCGCTGATAGGATTCGAGACGACAAGCGAGACCCTATGATCTTGTTTCCTCTCCTTCTATTCCAAATAGAATACCCTTCTCTTCTGTCGCAACATGAACATTCTTTCTCGAACCTCTAGGAATAAAGGATAAGTAGATCGTTTTAAGGGAAGAGTAGGTTAAGAACTAGTCGTAAACTTCGCTCCCGCATAGGAAAATAGGATGACTGTTGAGACACGGACCCTACAGTCACCACGTAGGAAGTCTGTATAAATCTTAGGTGAAACCTTGACTTTCAGGAAACTCGACGAAGATAACATGAGCCTAGAAAGGGGTACCATTTCGTCGAACAATAGATCGGTGATACGACCTTTCCTAGTTACTCCCCTTAGCTCCTCGAGGCAATATGGAATTCGACTACCTTGATGCAATCGTCCTACCTACGTTACTAGAATATCAGCCCACTAAATCCAAGACTACCTGAAAGATCTTATTTTAACCCTTATAGAATTTTCCTCCTGATCAAATGTTTAATTTTCGTCGCCACGTGAAGATTATTTTCCCCTCTGAAGAAATGAGAACTAGGCGAGCCTTCTAAAAGGATAGGGACACGTTATAAGCCCGTTGTAGTTTTCCTTTCCCTGTGGCTGAAGCCCAAGTATTTAGATCAAATATTTATACGTGCTGCAACGAGATCGTAGTCATCATCATGACCGATAGATCAAGGAGGACGGCCACGACAAGCCTTAGGCACGAGAAAAAGAAAGCCGAAGTCTTATTTCCTTTGCTTTCATTCCCTATCTATTCGTAATGCTTAGACCGAGATGACCTTCGAGCTAAGATAAACAACTTCGATCTTGTCTCAGGAGTGCAAAGTTTGGAAAATTTCATGAGAATTCACTAGTTCCATTCTTCCTAATAAGGAAACACCCTTGCGAGCAATACGGTGAATCTTCATCACCTAACTAAACTAGCTCAACTCCCTACCCATCTTCGCCCCGACTTATCCCAGCTAACGGAATTTCGGGGGCGAAATTCATTTAAGGGGGGAGGATGTAATGCCCGGAAATTTAATTACGGGATTTACGGTATAATTAAGGGTGGAAAAATGAGTTAGGGATATCGTAGAATTAATTACGTTAGGAAGATAGGATTTTGGGTGAAATATTTTATATAGGGCATGTAATTAATTCGTGCGCGATATATGTCTACATGCTCCTACATGGCTTATGTGTCTATGATTGCATGCAATGTGATTCATATGAACTATGTGTCATAAATTGATAGAGTAAGATTATTTTGAGCACAAAGTGCGATAAGACACTTTCGTATTTTATGCCCTGAAGTGATTATTGCATTTAAATGACTACATGATATACGTGTTACATAAATCTATAAGTTAAGCGTCTATGTGACGATGGGAGTTATGTGGTGATGTGAAACCTTGCGAAGTTAATTAAAGGTCACGGTGACGTTACGAGTTAAATAGGGATTTCCGAAAGTATGAAAAAGGAAGATAGAAATAAACACTAATGGCTAGATTGGAGTTGAGGCTAAGATTTTCTTGGACTATGAATTATCTAGTTGGGTTAAACATTTAAATTTAGGCCCAAATCATACTTGGCCAAATCTTAGAGACAAGGTTCCTTAAAATAAGGAAAACCCACGCCTCCACACCATGTTTCATCCATTTCACCTAAAGAAAATATCTAATCCTACCCTAAAACCCCATAAACTCACCTAAGCAACTAACGAAAGCAAGAGGGAAAGGAGAAGAAGAAGCCGAGAGCCAAAATCGAACCAAGAACACCTCAACTAGCTTAGGATTTCGAAGTTGGTAAGTAAAACACTCTTCTTTAAGCTATTAATTTCGTACAGTATGTGTGGTTGAGGGTATTAATGGCATGCAAGTAGTGAATAAGAATGCTGAACGAACCCTAAATGCGAGATATAAATGCATGCTAAGGTCTCAATTCGGACAAACTAACTACCAAATAGTTTAAGGTGCGATTTAGAACTTAGGAGGGTGCTTTTAAATTAGGAATCTTAAGATTATGGCATAGAAGGAAACCTAAGAACTGAGAAATTAGGGCAGATAGGACGATAGAGATGATTTCGGGTAGATGACTTAGATTTGGATCAAATCGGGCGATTTAGTTTTGATACATCACAATCGGCCGATTAGTTGCATGAGGGAAATCGATCGAAACCAGTCCATGTGGGATAGAAATCGGACGATTTGAACAAAACACCACGTGGCATTAGGAGAAGAAATCGCCGAGACTTAGTTGAACAAACCCTAGAAATCGGGCGAATCCATGCAAGCTTGAAATCGGGCGATTTCACTCATGGAATACCCTAAATCGATCGAAAACAATCCCAACTCCATGTATGGATTCGGGATGATGTCGTGATGATGAAAAAGGAAGGCGATTTATAAATCGGGCGATAGAATTTCCATGCAATCGATATCGGACATTTCACATGCAAAGGAAATCAGGCGAAACCAATTTAAGAGTGCACAAATCGGACGAATTAGACAGGTATTACACGTGGCAGGAGAAGAATAAATCGCCGAAGACACACTCAACCAACACTAAATCGGGCGATTTGAGGTCCTAAGAAGCTATCGGCGAAACCATGATTCGTGGCAGCACAAATCGGCGAATTGGACGACGACATGATGGTAAAAATACTCGGCGATCTCGCAAGGATTAATGGTCGAATCGGACATGAACATGTATGTACGAAATCGGGCGATTTCATGCACAATGCATGATCGATCAAAATCCACTCGCGCGAGATCAAATCGGGTAGAACCTAGTGTGAACCTTAGCAAATCGATGAAGGGATATCTCGTGGGCGATTTTCAAGCTTTCCAAATCGAATAAATCGAACAACACTTAGATATTTAGCCGAGCTCCTTAGATTAGAAGTTAGTACTAACATAACTTAGAAATTGATTGGGCGGGAAATTAACCTAGACTCGAAGCTAACGATTGATAGTCTAGCGAAATTTATGAAGTCAAATAATTCAATTCGACCAAAGTATAATGAAGACGTAATACTAATACGACAATATTGATTTAAGAGGTTGCACGTTAGGAGCTAATGGGGAGAACACTAATTACGCTCGGACGACAGGTAAGTAGAAATCCAACTACGACACATAACTTGTTTGAATGTACTTGCTTTATGCGACTACATGCTTCGGTGATTTCATGTTTACGTGATTTAATTGATATGTCTTCATGTGAATGTGTCTGAAGTTTTTAATTGGATGACTAGGTGCTTCGAGGCTTACCTGAATTGTGTTTACTTGATATTACGTGACTAAGTGCCTCAATGATTACATGAATTACGTGGAATAATTGTATATTCGGTCTTTTGGTAATATCGTCTGGCATTTGTTGCATTTTCATACTCACGTGCATACACTATCATATGTGGGAGGGTTGTATGAGTCGAGTATGCATATATATGGTGTATCGCTTGAAAGCGATTGATACATTGCCGATATGGGCATGTGTTGTCGACTCAGTTGAGTCAAGGGCTGTCCACTATGCTACCAGGGCGACGTTTAGCGTCGTCAAACTATTATATAAAATATATGGATTATGATTAGGGCAGATGTCCCGATGGCAAAAAGGCCGTATACATATATTATTATTATTGTACACGTAATGAAATATGTTTAGGCGAATGAGGCCGTACCTGTATTATATTATTACTATTATGTATCTAATGAAATATATTAGGGCAATGCCCGTTGGCGAAGAGATCGCCTATATATATATTACTATTATGTACCTAATGAAATATATTAGGGCAATGCCCGCAGGCGAAGTGACCGCGTATATATATATTATTATTATGTAATGAAATATACTAGGGCGAAGACCCGTTGGCGAAAGGGCCGTATATACATATATTATTATTATGTATCTAATGAAATATATTAGGGCGATGCCCGTTGGCGAAAGGGCCGTATATACATATATTATTATTATGTATCTAATGAAATATATTAGGGCGATGCCCGTTGGCGAAAGGGCCGTATATACATATATTATTATTATGTATCTAATGAAATATATTAGGGCGATGCCCGTTGGCGAAAGGGCCGTATACATATATTATTATTATGTATCTAATGAAATATATTAGGGCGATGCCCGTTGGCGAAAGGGCCATATATATGTATGTTTATGTTATAATTGGGCGATGCCCGTGACGGTAGGGTGCGACCTGGAGGGTGCGACCTGAGGGTATAAGCAACACAGGGTGGAACCCTGGTGTAGGCAACCTCAGCGTGGGCTACCAGCGTGAGCGACCGCCGACAGTCGGGGACGCCCGGGTACATATGGCAATCTAGGGGAACGATGTGCATCCTAGGTATGACCATCCGGCGTGGACCGCTGTCTATTTGTCCCTAGTGGACGTGAGCTCTTTGTGGTGCATAGTGAGATTAGCCGAGGGCCCTGGGTGATGTTAGTACGAATATGATGAGCATCGGCGCAGATCGCCTTTGCGAAGTATAGGTGCATCGGCGCGGATCGCCTTTGCGTAGGTAGTATATGCATTGGCGTGGATTGCCTTTGCGGGGAAGGGACATGTGCATGCATGCATGATTTCTGCTTACTGAGCCTCGGTGGCTCATTCTTTTATGTTATGTGTTGTAGGTACTTACGATCACGGTACGTGATCGCCTAGCTGGCAAGGCCTATCTTTTGAAGCTTCCGAGCGTCTTTTGGGGGTGGACGTGTGTGTATGGATGACGACCTGTGAGGCCGGGCGCATAGGAGCTTTTGCTGTGCCATCGCAACCGTCCCGAGTAATTATGAACTAGGATTAGGGTGTAATTAGGACTTGAAGAAATTATTCTGTCGCGTAGTTATATTCTTTTGACGTGTACAGGACACGAACTCCTTATGAAGAAGGAAAAATTTCTACCGTATTTTCGTATACTCTAAGTTATCGTACCATTAGACACTTAGAGTTAAGCTAGAAATGGTAGCGATGGCTAGGGTCGCTACATTAACGGACCGAAACGAACCGAAAACCAAAAGTTCGATATGAACTGAATACCGATCGAAGAAGTTCGGTTCGGTTTTCGGTTCTCGAAAATGGAAAACCGAAAATTTCATTTTTTTCAGTTCGGTAATTGGTTAACCGAATAAAAACCGAAATACCAATTTGTCCACTCAGCCCATATATCCAGGCCCCTTATACAAATATTTTATATGATAGTTGGGTTGGGCTTGTTATAAAACATTTTCGATTTTAAAGAATTTATTTTATTGTATTTCCCATTCCTAATCAGACAACTCATTTCCAATTCAACACATAGAAGCAACCCTATCTGAGAAGTCAGCGGACGTCATTAGGTAAGTAATGTTTTTTTTTTTGTGCTTTTGTCTCATTTGATTCAAATTAGTTCAAGGTTTAGCATTTAACGTGGGTTTAGGATGTGATGTGTCTATTTTTAGTGTTTTTCCTGATTTATAAGCAACGTTTTGTCTTTTTATACATTTGTTATTTGATTGAGCATTTTGAATATTTTAAGTTCGTTTTTCGGTAATTAACAAAAAAAAACCGAAAAAATTCGTTTTTTTTACCGAAACCGAACCGATTAAGTTCGGTTCGGTATTCGGTTTTAATATTTCCGAACCGAAAATTTGGTTCGGTTGGGTTCGGTTTTTACCGAATGAACACCCCTAGCAATGTGATTGCAAACATTATCGTCAACGAATTTCCGAATAAATCCGCAAACTTGTTGATGATTGAAAGCCCATTCTTCATCAGTCTTAATTCTGGCTTCTCAAATGCAAACATAGGTAAGTGAAGATTCTTCACAAACAGCAATTCATCTTGCACTTCTAAATATGATAATTCGTGCCATTCAGTAACGCCCTTCTACTAGTAATTGCCCCAGACACTCAAGCAAGTCAATAACGATCGAACAAAATCCTTGGCTTTGATACCACTTGATGGAAAAAGAATCTCCAAACGCTAATCTGTCGCACGATTATAAGATCATCGGAATAAGCTTTTCCCCATTCGAAAGAATAAGAAATAGCAATATTTGGTAATTAGCAATGTAGGAATATCAACCATACACAACGTGGAAATCCCTCAAATCAAGGGCAAAAACCACGGGTCTTTCCGACCCTCAAAAATGGAAAACCGAGAATTTCGGTTTTTTCGGTTCCGTAATTCGGTTAACCGAATAATAACGAAATACCGATTTGTCCTCTCAGCCTATATATCCAGGCCCATTATACAAATATTTTATATGCTAGTTGGGTTGGGCTTGTAATAAAACATTTTCGATTTTTAAAGAATTTTATTTTATTGTATTTCCTATTCCTAATCAGACAACTCGTTTCCGATTCACCACATAGAGGCAACCCTATCTGAGAAGTCAGCGGACGTCATTACGTAAGTAATGTTTTTCTAGTGCTTTTGTCTCATTTGATTCAAATCAGTTCAAGGTTTACCATTTAACGTGGGTTTAGGATGTGATGTGTCTGTTTTTAGTGTTTCTTTCCTGATTTATAAGCAACGTTTTGTCTATTTTATACATTTGTTATTTGATTGAGCATTTTGAATATTTTAAGTTCGTTTTTCTGTAATTCACAGAAAAAACCGAAAAAATTCATTTTTTACCGAAACCAAACCGATTAAGTTCGGTTCGGTATTTGGTTTTAATATTTCCGAACCAAAAATTCAGTTCGGTTGGGTTCGGTTTTTACCGAATGAACACCCCTAGCAATGTGATTGTAAACACCTCGACGAATTTCCCAATAAATCCGCAAACTTGTTGCAGTGGCCCTTACTTTCACCGTCCATTCTTATTACTAATTTGTGTGACTGCATGTGATATATAAAAAAACTATATACGAAAATGCGTACAAAATTTTTCCTTTTATATAAAGGAAAGTCTTCTGTACAAATCAAAATGTTCCTAGGACATAAACACAAGGTAGAGTGCGCATGCGTGTTCAAAGTAATCTATCGGCCCGCCATTCAGGTCGCATCCGTGTACACAATGCCACCTCAAAAGTCCTCCGGAAGCTCCAAATTTGGCCTCGCCCTTGTACAGATCACGTACCGTGATCTCGTGAACCTACAACACATAAATACGTGGAATGAGCTTATAAAGCTCAGTAAGCGAAAGTCATGCATGCCATGCACGTGTCCTAAATTCGCAAAGGCATCCGCGCCAATGCTCCCTAGACCTCATATTTTTCCTTGCCTTGTCTTGTCATGTAGGGCCCTCGGCTATCTTGCTATGCACCATCATGGAGCTCGAATCCACTAGGGATAAATAAGTATAAGTGGCAATACCCACTCAAGGGAGACTAACCCTAGGACGCCTTTTCTGTCCCAAGGTGGTTTCATACGCCACGCGGACGCTTCACACAGGTAGCCTAATCTGAGGTAGTCAACACCAGAGATACCCTCGGTGTCGCTTACTCCCTCAGCTCGCACCCTCCAGGTTTCACGATCCGCCATGAGGGCATTAGCCCTAAAATCATGTCTTGCCTTGTACATGTCATGTCTTAACGGTAGCGCCATTCGACGTCACCATGGTAGCATAGAACAGCCGTGACTCAACTGTGAGTCGACATCCGACGCCCATATCGGCGAATCTTTATCGCTCTCAGGCGATCGTATATTACGCACGCTCACATATCATGCCTTTTGTACTAAATGTGCGTGAATATGTTCATGTCATGAATATGCGTGTCATGCCATCATATAATGTAAATAAATTACGCATTTCATGTAACGTAATTAATTCATGTAGGAAGTCACATAAAACCAGGAACATATAACACATAATTTCATGTACATACATTTATGTGTTGTAATTGGGACTTCCACTTACCTGGTATCCTTAGCTATTAGCTTATTGGTAAGTCGCTAATCTTCAAACCCTAAATATAGGAACATATAAAATTAGGGTTTGTTAGTCTAATTTTAATTTCACGAAATTGGCTTAGTTTAGAAATCCCTAGTTTCGACTTTCATGGTTTTGAAATAGATCTCTACATGGGTTAAATGTATCTCGAGTTAGTTATAAAATTTCGACATGGTATGTACAAGGTTTCGAGATTTAGTACAAAATCTCGAAGTAGGTCTCGACATGGATTTCAAGATTGATTAATTAAAGTTCTCGAGCTAATTCATAATATAAACCTCGATATATGATATAGAATAAATCTCGAGCTTTGTTAGGGAATTTTATCATGTGATATCGAGACCTTATACTAAATAATACTGAAATGGATTTCGTCACTTCACACAAATATTTAGATATGGACCATAGAATCTCGACAATGATCTCGACATATTACACAAATTTCAAAGTTAACATCAACATGGATTTTCGACAGTGATGACTTATGTATGTTGATGAATTTTAATAGGTGAGTGGTACATGCGGACTATGATGATGTAGGACGATTTGCAAGGTGATTATAACAGTAAAATAGTTTAGAAAACCCTAACCTTAGAAGCTTAGTACTGATCATGTGGGTTTGTCTAACTAGGGGTGTTAATGACTTGGGGTACATGAAATATTAAGGATGCGATGAATTTCGATAGTGCTTCATGAGGATTAGATGTCGATATATGATTAAATGCTTGTTTTGGATATATGTCGAGATATGATCATTCCTCCATAGGTAGAGTTCGATGTGTATGTTATAAATAGATCTCGAGATTTATCCTATATAGATTTCGACACCATAATAAAAGTCTACATGAGATCTCGACATTAGTTATTTAGTATGATTCGATAAGCTTATATAGGTCTCGATATTTACTTTTCAACAAAGGAACTCGACATTTTCAACAACAGAACTCGACATCGCCTTTTCAACCAAAGATCTCGATACTTCCTATAGTACTACGTTATTTATGAATCTCGACTTTTTTAAGGATTTCGACATCTAAGTTCTTTCGACATCTAGGTTCTCGACATTTATATGATTTCGGTATAGGATCTCGATATTATCTAATATGCTATGATCTCGACATTTAATAAATTATCCAGCTATTCTCACTGTGAAAAGATTTCGACATCTAGTATAAATTCACATCTTTCACGTATAGATATTATAATTCGTGCCATTCAGTAACAACATTCTACTCGTAATTGCCTCCGTCACTCAAGCAAGTCAATAACGATCAAACCAAACCCTTGGCTTTGATACCACATGATGAAAAAAGAAATGTCAAATGCTAATATGTCGCACGATTATAAGATCAGCGGAATAAGCTTTTCCCCATTCGAAAGAATCTGAAATTGCAATATTTGGTAATTAGCAAAGTACGAATATCAATCACATAAGATACACAAACGTGGAAATCCCTCAAATCAAAGGCAAAAACCACGGGTCTTTCTTACCCACACAAATGGAAAACCGAAAATTTTGGTTTTTTCGGTTCCGTAATTCGGTTAACTGAATAAGAACCGAAATATCAATTTGTTCTCTTAGCCCATATATCCGGCCCATTATACAAATATTTTATATGCTAGTTGGGTTGGGCTTGTAATAAAACATTTTCGATTTTAAAGAATTTTATTTTATTGTATTTCCCATTCCTAATCAGACAACTCGTTTCCAATTCAACACATAGAAGCAACCCTATCTGAGAAGTCAGCGGACGTCATTAGGTAAAGTAATGTTTTTTTTGTGCTTTTGTCTCATTTGATTCAAATTAGTTCAAGGTTTACCATTTAATGTGGGTTTAGGATGTGATGTGTTTGTTTCTAATGATTCTCAAAGAGATGAACTTATTAGGCTGAGTGTTCGTCCTCCATTTTCAGTTTCAGTTTTTTATTGTTTTTCCTGATTTATAAGCAACGTTTTCTCTATTTTATGCATTTGTTATTTGATTGAGCATTTTGAATATTTTAAGTTCGTTTTTTCAGTAATTAACCGAAAAACCCGAAAAAATTCGGTTTTTACCGATTAAGTTCGGTCCAGTATTCGGTTTTACTATTTCCGAACCGAGGTTAACCGAAAACTCCGTTCGGTTCGGTTTTTACCGAAAGAACACCCTAGCAATGTGATTGTAAATATTATCCTCGACGAATTTTCGAATAAATCCGCCGACTTGTTGATGATCGAAAGCCCATTCTTCATCAGTCTTAAATTCCGGCTTCTCAAACGCAAACATAGGTAAGTGCAGATTCTTCACAAACAGCAAATCCTTCATCTTGCACTTCTAGATATGATAATTCGTGCCATTCAGTAACGCCATTCTACTCGTAATTGCCCCCGTCACTCAAGCAAGTCAATAACGATCGAACCAAACCCTTGGCTTTGATACCACTTGATGGAAAAAGAAACGCTAAATGCTAATCTGTCGTACGATTATAAGATCAGCGAAATAAGCTTTTCCCCATTCGAAAGAATCTGAAATAGCAATATTTGGTAGTTAGCAAAGTACGAAAATCAATCACACAAAATACACAACGTGGAAATCCCTCAAATCAAGGGCAAAAACCACGGGTCTTTCCGATCCTCAAAAATGGAAACCGAAAATTTCATATTTTTCGGTTCGATAATTCAGTTAACCGAATAAAAACCGAAACATCGATTTGTTCTCTCAGCCCACATATCCAGGCCCAGTATACAAATATTTTAATGCTAGTTGGGTTGGGCTTGTAATAAAACATTTTCGATTTTAAAGAATTTTTATTGTATTTCCTATTCCTAATCAGACAACTCGTTTCCCGTTCAACACATAAAAGCAACCCTATCTGAGAAGTCAACGGACGTCATAAGGTAAGTAATTTTTTTTTGTGCTTTTGTCTCATTTGATTCAAATTAGTTCAAGGTTTACCATTTGACGTGGGTTTAGCATGTGATGTGTTTGTTTCTAATGATTCTCAAGGAGATGAGTGTATTAGACCTGAGCGTTCGTCGTCCATTTTCAATTTCTGTTTTTAGTGTTTTTTCTAATTTATAAACAACGTTTTCTCTATTTTATGCATTTGTTATTTGATTGAGCATTTTGAACATTTTCAGTTCGGTTTTCCGGTAATAAACCGAAAAACCGAAACAATACGGTTTTTACCGAAATCGAAGCGATAGTTCGGTTCGGTATTCGGTTCTAATATTTCCCAACCAAAAATTTCGGTTTACCGAAAACTCGGTTCGGTTTGGTTCGGTTTTTACCGAATGAACACCCCCTGCAATGTGATTGTAAATATTATCCTCGTCGAATTCTGAATAAATCCGTAAACTTGTTGATGATCGAAAGCCCATTCTTCATCAGTCATTAATTCCGGCTTCTCAAACTCAAACATAGGTAAGTGCAGATTCTTCACAAACAGGAAATCCTTCATCTTGCACTTCTACGTATGATAATTCGTGCCATTCAGTAACGCCATTCTACTCGTAATTGCCTCCGTCACTCAAGCAAGGCAATAACGATCGAACCAAACCCTTGGCTTGGATACCAATTGATGGAAAAGAAACGCCAAACGCTAATTTGTCGCACGATTATCAGATCAGCGGAATAAGCTTTTGCCCATTCGAAAGAATCTGAAATAGCAATATTTGGTAATTAGCCAGGTACGAATATCAATCACACAAGATACACAACGTGGAAATCCCTCAAATCAAGGTCAAAAACCACGGGTCTTTCCGACCACCAAAGAAAGCTCCACAATGATCAATGGGGTACAGAGAGAGTTACAATTGAGTGCTAACACAAGCACGAACCAACGAATCAACCCCAAAGCGACAGCTTTAACATGAGAGACAAAACCGAAAACACCCTCACAAAGAACAGCAACTATACGAGCCCAAAATATCAAGCCTCTGACAACGAATCGAAAATATTACTTGTGAATTTGAAGAGCCATGAGCTATTAACCTGCTGACCAAATTTCAGCCCGATTTGACGGTGGACGAATGACAAGATCTCTAACGCTGCGCAAATAGTGACGGGATTGCTTTTATCTCTTTTGATCTTTTTAAATTTTGTTGATTCTTTCTCCTTAACCTCTCTTCTCGCCACCACAATGATCTCACTACTTATATTTACAAGTAGACAAGTGAGCTTACGTTTTTTGGCCTTTCTCCACATAGGACGGGAGCCCAACCCAAACTGGGTTTTCTCCTTTTTGGAGCTTTTATTCCTCCTTTTGGAGGTATATTTGCCCTATTAGATCTTGAATCATTGCTAGAGGGCCTTCACTGGCCATTTAACTGCTTGCACTTTTTTAATGAGTGAAAAAAGAAAAAATGAAATCTAAATGGAATTGAACTCATTAGCGATATCATGTTCTTCATACGGGCTATCCTTTCGGACAAGATACGTTTGTCCAATTAACAAAGTGGATATACACAACTAATCTGTCTATAAACCATAAATGTGAATACAATATCCTGAAGGACCTGATAACCATGTCACCATGTGAAGCAACAGCAGAGAGCTATGTAAGTTAATATAACCTTTTTTTGGTGTGTTTATGAATGTCCCAAGAGCCGTGTCTACCGCAACTGGCCTCATTATTACATTGTAGAAAGTCCATGGGGTTCTGCGTTTATATGTAATAAATGCCAATAATTGTTTGTTCATGACCGTCTATCTAGGCTGAAATTAATGTTTATATTAAAGATCGATAATTATAGTGAATGCTTGAAACGCACTCATGTGCCTGGGTAGCAGTTGTAGTTTAATAAAATTTTATAAGAATCCCCAAGGCTGAATTGTTTCTTCAAGTCATTAAGGTCAATTTTATTGATTTGTGTAAAGAAAGCCACGTTGCTTTATGTCTTATCAAGCTTGTTGTTTAATAAACCTTCAAACTTATCAAGAACCCTTCAATAGACTAAATTCAAGCAGAAGAACTTTATCAGTATAAGTTTCGCTAGTTAAGGAACCCTAAGGGAGGAAATCACGTCAAATAAAAGCAAAGGAGGAAATCAACTAGACTACTAACAAGAACATCAGTATAAGGTATAACTTCATTTTTGGTTTGAAGATCAGTTTTATACTGTTTATTTTAGGAAATTCAAAGATAATAAAGAACGTAGGGATCAATTTAAGGTATTTATAAAGCAGCCTTTGAAGTTAGGTTAGTATTAAGTTTAGGGTTTCCGAAGTCTATCTGATAATTAGAATGTTCTTAGGAAAAACAGAATTCAATTGAAAGTTAGCTAGTTTATGAAGTGTTTCGAATGAAGATATGATTTTTCAGGTCATGAATCTCGAAGTACCAATGATTTCGAGATCAAGGTTGAAGAATAAGAGAAATTCGAAATAAAGCTCGAGATCTATCTTATATCATTTATCGAAATTTATGTTGAAACCATGTCAAATTTAGGTGTTTGTTTGGTCTAAATCTCGAGATCCTTGTTAGCACTGGGGCCGTAGTGAGTCGTCGCTTAAGTTCCTGAAACTCTGCTCACAAGCATCGTCCCATTGAAATGGAGTATTCTTCTTCGTTAGCTTCATCAGGGTTGTTGCAATTTTGGAGAAATCTTTGATGAACTTCCGAAATACCCAGCGAGTCCGAGAAAACTTTGTATTTCTGTAACATTCGTCGGTTGAGGCCAGTTATTAATAGCCTCGATCTTGCTGGGGTCAACAGAAATTCCATCTCCTGAGACAACATCTCCAAGAAATGCAACTTGATTGAGCCAGAATTCACATTTCTTGAATTTCGCGTACAGCTGCTTTTCTCGTAATATTCCCAGTACGATCTTCAAATGCTGTTCATGCTCCTCCTTGGTTTTTGAATAGATGAGAATGTCATCGATGAATACGATGACACACTTATCTAGAGATGGCTTGAATACCCGGTTCATCAGGTCCATAAAGGCTGCTGGCGCATTAGTCAGCCCGAAAGGCAGGACTAAGAATTTGTAGTGCCCATAGCGGGTACTGAAAGCTGTCTTCGGGACATCCTCTTCTCTAATCTTCAACTGGTGATATCCTGATCTCAAGTCGATCTTCAAAAAGACCGTTGCGCCTTGTAGTTGGTCAAATAAGTCGTCAATTCGAGGGAGGGGGTATTTGTTCTTGACCGTAATCTTGTTCAGTTCTCTATAATCAATGCAGAGCCGCATCGATCCATCTTTCTTCTTAACGAACAGAACTGGTGCTCCCCATGGTGAGAAGATCGGCTGAATAAACCCTTTTGCAACAGTTCATCTAGTTGCTCCCTCAATTCCTTTAGCTCAGCTGGAGCGAGTCGGTATGGTGCCTTAGAGATGGGTGCAGCTCCTGGTACTAGGTCAATTGTGAACTGAATTTCACGATTCGACGGAAGTCCGGGTAAGTCTTCAGGAAACACATCGGGAAAATCTTGTACTACTGAGACTTCTTCTAACTTCGGAGGTAAACGTTCCTCGGATGATATCTCATATATTAGGTATGCTTCGCATCATGTCTTGATTAAACTATGGGCCGTCATTGCTGAAATCTTGGAAATCCTATTACTCTTGCTAATTCCCATGAATGTGAAGTGTTCGCTATCTTCCAGGTTAAAGGTCACTTGCTTACGGTTACAGTCAATAACTGCTCCATACTTCGACAGCCAATCCATTCCTAAGATTACATCATAATCGTTCATTGGAATGACTATCAGGTCAACGGGTAAGGTCCTATTGTTCACTATTACAGGGCTATCTCGTAAGATTTGGTTGGTTCTTATAGAGGTTCCATGAGGGATGGTAACGTTGTATACATAGCTAACTAGGTTAGGCGTAACCCCGAGTCTCGCCACGTAGTTAGTGTGGCGACCCTACTTTTCTAACTAGGATTAGTGGCGGATTTCCGCAACGTAAGCCGCGGAAGGCCCGTCTAGTTAAAACTTTTTCCTAAAATAATATACATTACTATAAAGATCTGTCTACATAGTCATCTCTGTACACGGACCGAAGCCCCCAAAAATATAAGAACAAAAAGCGCTAACGCCGCTCCACAGGTCTTCATCCATGTACCGCCCTGCCCTCAAAAGTCCGTGGAGCACTGCCACCAGCCGCCTCAGTCACGACGCGTATCAGCGTCGGACTCAGTACCTACAACATGTAAACACTGAGCAATTTGCCCAGTAGGTGAATAAACATGCGTGTATGCCAGTGTGCACTCAACCCCGATCCCAATTTCTCACGACATGATATAATGCACACTCTTTATTTTTCCACATTCCTATTTCACACAACACAGGGCCCTAGGTTGGGCTCGACACCCTCGCGCGCAAAGACGACTGGGAGGCCACCCCCAAGTCTCGCGGAAGCCTACCCTGGTAGTGCACTAGACGATCACGCCAATGGCCTCCTACCGGGTCGCTCCGCACCAAAAGTATACACTGATAGTGCACTGGACGATCACGCCAATGGCCTCCTATCAGGTCACATCAATATCTCATCCGGCGGTATGCACCTCGGGACGGTCATGCCCGAGTAGACAGATCGATCACGCCTGTCTCCGCCAGGTGCCCAGTGAGCCCAACCTCGACTCCTCTAGGAGTCACCGATCACAAGCATCTCATTCTACCCCGTATGTCAATATCTCATATCGTTACCGTCTCACTACGGTACAACACTCACTTCCTGACGTGATATGCACGTGCCATGCATGTTCACAAAATCTCATGGAAGCATGATTTAAATAAAACGTACGTACGATAGGTAAATCACGTAAATCACATAAGTCACGAAAATCTCGAATCACATGAAAACACATAATTCACGTATGTGTTTACGTATTGTAGATGGATGATCCACCTACCTGTCCTCCTGATAAAATTAGTCACGAAGTCGGGTAAACTTCCTACACTTCGATCCTCTGAATATTGAAAGTATTTTCACATGAATAAAATTACTAAGTCATATAAGTTTCGAAAATGCTAAAATTATCAAACCCCTAAAATTTATGGAAACCTAAAAATAATGAAATTCCTAAAAATAAATAAACCTAAAATAAGGAAAACCCTAAAATTCCTAGAAATAGCAAAACCCTAAAATAAGGAAAACCCTAAAATTCCTAAAAATAAACCCTAGAAAGAGCAAAACCCTAAAATGCCGAAAATTTATTAAGTGTAGAAAACTTTTCAAAAATGCTGAAATTATTTTGTGTTAAACATTAATGCCGAAAGATTAGTGAACTGAACATGCTAATTATAAAATAAAATTTTATGATATATAATTAAATTATCTTATCAATTTTTATTAACTATATAAAAGATATGTGCAAAGCACGGATAAAAAACAGGACAAATTAACGCTCAATTGCGAAGATGACGAGTCAGTCGTAAACATATGATTATCCAAATATTCGAAACATGATGACATTTAAGGTGTCATGTATTTCATTTTTTTATTTAGTGAGAGCAACCCATAAGATGATGAAATTAAGGTGTCCTATGTTTTTAGAGTGAACTGCGGCCAAGAGTATAATTATTAATTCTTCAAAGGAAAACAATTGCGATGGTATTACATTTATTAATTTATTATTATCTCTCTCAATATTACATAGTGTTTAACATATTATATTTTCTTATACGGTTTATAAGATTTATAATTCAAGATATCAAATGTTCTATACTATATAAAATATGCGATACGTAAAACGGCAATCCTTACATCTTAAAAATTAACAAATAACAACCATTATGATATTAAAGTTTCTTAATTATAATGTAATATTATTCTTATTCTGATAACTAACTTATATTTTTAACTAAATTAATTTTAAATATTTAAAACCCGTGCATTGCACGGGCAAAAAACTAGTTTGGTCGAGAATAAGAAAGTTTGCAACATAGAGAACTTAGAAACTCAGGAAGTGACTTTCGAATTAAGGTATATAATTTACTTACTAAGTTAGCATACTTTAACTTTGTTTCGTTAGTTTTGTGCTTAAATATGATTACGACTATCGATTTTTGGCTGTAACGTGTGCTAGAGTCATTCAAAGGACATCACGTAGAAAACCACAAACTCCTTGAAATTCGGCTCATATAGTTCTTAAGTATAAGGATTTGCTGTTCGTGAACAATCTGCACTTATCTATGTTTGCGTTCGAGAAGCCGGAATTTAAGACTGATGAAGAATGGGCTTTCGATCATCAAAAAGTTTGGATATTTAATCATCAAAAAGTTTCGATCGTCAACAAGAATGGGCTTCGTCGAGGACAATGTTTACAATCACATTGCTAGGGGTGTTCATTCAGTGAAAACCGAACCGAATTTTCGGTTAACCGAAATTTTCGGTTCGGTAATATTAAAACCGAATACCGAATCGAACTTAATCGGTTCGATTTCGGTAAAAACTGAACTTTTTCATTTTTTCGTTTAATTACTGAAAACGAACTTAAAATATTCAAAATGCTCAATCAAATAACAAATGCATAAAATATAGAAAACGTTGCTTATAAATCAGAAAAACACTGAAAACAGAAATTGAAAATGGAGGACGAACGCTCAGGCCTAATACTTTCATCTTCTTGAGAATCATTAGAAACAAACATATCACATCCTAAACCCACGTTAAATGGTAAACCTTGAACTAATTTGAATCAAATGAGACAAAAGCACAAAAAACATTACTTACCTAATGACATCCGCTGACTTCTCAGATAGGGTTGCTTCTATGTGGTGAATCGGAAATGAGTTGTCTGATTAGGAATAGGAAATACAATAAAATAAAATTCTTTAAAAATCCAAAAATGTTTTATTACAAGCCCAACCCAACTAGCATATAAAATATTTGTATAATGGGCCTGGATATATAGGCTGAGAGGACAAACCGGTATTTTGGTTTTTATTCGGTTAACCGAACTACCGAAACGAAAAAACCGAAATTTTCGATTTTCCATTTTTGAGGGTCGGAAAGGCCCGTGGTTTTTGCCCTTGATTTGAGGGATTTCCACGTTGTGTATGGTTGATATCCGTACATTGCTAATTACCAAATATTGCTATTTCATATTCTTTCGAATGGGGAAAAGCTTATTCCGATGATCTTATAATCATGCGAGAGATTAGCGTTTGGCGATTCTTTTTCCATCAAGTGGTATCAAAGCCAAGGGTTTTGTTCAATCGCTATTGACTTGCTTGAGTGACTGAGGCAATTACTAGTAGAATGGCGTTACTGAATGGCACGAATTATCATATTTAGAAGTGCAAGATGAATTGTTGTTTGTGAAGAATCTGCACTTACCTATGTTTGCATTTCAGAAGCCGGAATTTAAGATTGATGTAGAATGGGCTTTCAATCATCAACAAGTGTAATACCCGAGTCCCGTAAATAAGCCGGCCAATAAATATGCATACATATTATATGACTTATGTGACTGCATGAGACACGTTTGGTGATTTTTATGTGCTTAAATGATTTCATGCTATATGCTAACATGACATGTATAAATTGGAAAATAGTGTTGGGACTTAGAAAATAGCTAGTAAAAGAAATTAAGGTATAAGATTTAATTTTCAAATACTAATGAAAATATGATTAGAAATAGAATTGGGCCTATTAAAATCCATAGCTTAAAGCCCAATCATAAGAGATAAGTGTTAGTTACTTAGAAATAAAGAAAGCCACGTTGCTTTATGTCTTATCAAGCTTGTTGTTTAATAAACCTTAAAACTTGTCAAGAACCCTTCAATAGACTAAATTCAAGTAAACAGAAGAACTTTATTAGTATAAGTTTCGCTAGTTAAGGAACCCACCCTAAGGGAGGAAATCACGTCAAATAAAAGCAAAGGAGGAAATCAACTAGACTACTAACAAGAACATCAGTATAAGGTATAACTTCATTTTTGGTTTGAAGATCAGTTTTATACTATTTATTTTAGGAAATTCAAAGATAATAAAGAACGTAGGGATCAATTTAAGGTATTTATAAAGCAGCCTTTGAAGTTAGGCTAGTATTAAGTTTAGGGTTTCTAATTAGAATGTTCTTAGGAAAAACAGAATTCAATTGAAAGTTAGCTAAGTTTATGAAGTGTTTCGAATGAAGATATGATTTTTCAGGTCATGAATCTCGAAGTACCAATGATTTCGAGATCAAGGTTGAAGAATAAGAGAAATTCGAAATAAAGCTCGAGATCTATCTTATATCATTTATCGAAATGTATGTGTTTGTTTAGTCTAAATCTCGAGATCCTTGTTTGTATTATGTCGAAAATCCATGTTGATGTTAAGTTTGAAATTTGTGTAATTCTCGAGATCATTGTCGAGATTCTATGGTCCATATCGAAATATTTGTGTGAAGTGTCGAAATCCATTTCAGTATTAATTAGTATAAGGTCTCGAGATCACATGATAAAATTCCCTAACAAAGCTCGAGATTTATTCTATATCATATATCGAGGTTTATATTATGAATTCGCTCGAGAACTTTAATTAATCAATCTTGAAATCCATGTCGAGACCTACTTCGAGATTTTGTATTAAATCTCGAAACCTTGTACATACCATGTCGAAATTTTATAACTAACTCGAGATACATTTAACCCATGTAGAGATCTATTTCAAAACCACGAAAGTCAAAACTAGGGTTTTCTCTAAGCCAATTTCGTGAAATTAAAATTAGACTAACAAATCCTAATTTTATATGTTCCTATATTTAGGGTTTGAAGATTAGCGACTTACAATAGGCTAATAGCTAAGGATACCAGGTAAGTGGAAGTCCCAACTACAACACATAAATGTATGTACATGAAATTATGTGTTATGTTTCTGTGGTTTTATGTGACTTCCTACGTGAATTAATTACGTTACATGACATGCGTAATTTATTTGCATTATATGATGGCATGACATGCATATTCATGACATGAACATATGCACGCACATTTAGTACAAAAGGCATGATATGAGAGCGTGTGTAATATACGATCGCCTGAGAGCGACAAAGATTCGCCGATATGGGCGTCTGATGTCGACTCACAGTTGAGTCACGGCTCTTCTATGCTACCATGGTGACGTCGTATGGCGCTATCGTTAAGACATGACATGTACAAGGCATGTCATGATTTTAGGGCTAATGCCCTCATGGCGGGTCGTGAAACCTGGAGGGTGCGAGCTGAGGGAGTAAGCGACACCAAGGGTATCTCTGGTGTTGACTATCTCAGATTAGGCTACCAGTGTGAAGCGTCCGCATGGCGTATGAAACCACCTTGGGACAGAAAAGGCGCCCTAGGGTTAGCCTCCCTTGAGTGGGTATTGCCACTTGTACTTATTTATCCCTAGTGGATTCGAGCTCCATGATGGTGCATAGCATGACAGCCGAGGGTCCCACATGACAAGACAAGGCAAGGAAAAATATGAGGTCTAGGGAGCATTGGCGCGGATGCCTTTTTGCGAATTTCGGACACGTGCATGGCATGCATGACTTACGCTTACTGAGCTTTATAAGCTCATTCCACGTATTTATGTGTTGTAGGTTCACGAGATCACGGTACATGATCTTTACAAAGGCGAGGCCAAATTTTGGAGCTTCCGGAGGACTTTTGAGGTGGCAGTGTGTACATGGATGCGACCTGAATGGCGGGCCGATAGATTATTTTGAACAAGCATGCGCACTCTACCTTGTACTTATGTCCTAGAAACATTTTGATTTGTACAGCAGAGTTTCCTTTAAATAATAAGAAAAATTTTGTACGCATTTTCGTATATAGTTTTTTTATATATCACATACATTCACACAAATTAGTAATAAGAATGGGCGGTGAAAGTCAGGGGCGCTGCAGGTGGTATCAGAGCTTTCGGTTACAAGTTCTGTAGACTGTCCATGTACACACACTCAAAAGCACGGAACCGGTCTTGCTAGTACGTTTTATGTTTCTATGAATGTTGTATATGTATAATTTATTGGCCATAGGCACTATTAGGGTATCGGGACAAGAATGGGTAGAACGAGAAGTGAGGGTAGCGGGAGCGTTAATAAAGGCAAAGAACCCGAAACACAAACCGATAATCGCGACACAGCGATTATTCAGCTCACGGAACTAGTCCGCCAATAGTCTGCCCAGGAAAAATTTCGCAAACTCAATCCCCCCGACTATTGAAGATGCTATCGACCCTACTGCGGCCGAGGACTGGCTCCGAACACTGGAAACGCTTCCTGGAAGGCCTGAAGCCTGAATTATACAGAGATGTGAACATGGCCGGATCCCAAGGAGCCACCTTTGCTCAAGTGGCAGAACGCGCTTTGATGGCGGAGCAAGCTGAGCTCCGAATTATGCGAGCCCATGAAGCGAAAAGAAAGTTCGTTCTAGGACCGAAGTGGAGTGGAGGTAACCCAAAGAAGCCCTCTAACCCTAAGAATGCCAGACCTAACTTCCAGAGTCGACCCGGACCTCCACAACAATTCAGTCGTAATCAGGGAAGACCTCCAATGAGCATACCCCCATGTCCTAGGTGCACACGACCATCTCGATGTGTGCTACTCTCAAAATGCTATCTGTTGTAAGTGTGGCAAGACAGGCCATTTCTCCAAGGCATGCACGAAAGTGGCATCTGGGAGTCAAGCCCCTGCTCAAACTAGGCCACCTACGGTACCTGCTAGGGTTTACACACTGACTTCTGAAGAGACGGAAAATAATCCGTCTGTGGTGGCAGGCATTCTTCTTATCCATTCAACCCTGACACGCATATTAGTTGATTCAGGAGCCACGCATTCATTTGCATCCACTAACTGTAATACCCGTAAAAAGTAAATGCGGGACTTTAATGTAATTAAATATATAGTTGTATGATTAATATGATATATTGTAATACCCGTAGAAATTAAATGCGGGACTTTAATGTAATTAAATATATAGTTGTATGATTAATATGATATATGTATTAGTACTAATTTTGAATACAGTATTAGCTAAGAATGGTCTAAGGATATTACTTGAATAAACTAATTTGGGCTATGTTTGACACCTGAATAGGCCCAAAATTATCATAAGGGATAAGATTAGCAACCTTACTTAGACTTTGGGTAAAACTCGTCACCACCATGTTGTCCCATCATGTATACTTTCGAAAAACATGGTACTTATCTAAGATATATTCTATAACAAAAATGATTAGTAGAAGAAAACCCCACAAACGAGAGTAAAGGTGGAGCTGAAGGTATTTGGTCGAGAATAAGAAAGTTTGCAACATAGAGAACTTAGAAACTCAGGAAGTGACTTTCGAATTAAGGTATATAATTTACTTACTAAGTTAGCATACTTTACCTTTGTTTCGTTAGTTTTGTGCTTAAATATGATTAGGACAATCGATTTTTGGCTGTAACGTGTGCTAGAGTCATTCAAAGGACATCATGTAGAAAACCACAAACTCCTTGAAAATCGGCTCATATAGTTCTTAAGTATCTAAGTGATGACTTATGTATGTTGATGAATTTTAATAGGTGAGAGGTACATGCGGACTATGATGATGTAGGACGATTTGCAAGGTGATTATAACAGTAAAATAGTTTAGAAAACCCTAACCTTAGAAGCTTAGTGCTGATCATGTGGGTTTGTCTAACTAGGAGTGTTAATGACTTGGGGTACATGAAATATTAAGGATGGGATGAATTTCGATAGTGCTTCATGAGGATTAGATGTCGATATATGATTAAATGCTTGTTTTGGATATATGTCGAGATATGATCATTCTTCCATAGGTAGAGTTTGATGTGTATGTTATAAATAGATCTCGAGATTTATCCTATATAGATTTCGACACCATAATAAAAGTCTACATGAGAACTCGACATTAGTAGTATGATTCGATAAGCTTATATAGGTCTTGATATTTACTTTTCAACAAAGGAACTCGACATTTTCAACAAAAGAACTCGACATCGCCTTTTCAACCAAAGATCTCGATACTTCCTATAGTACTATGTTCTCGACGTTATTTTAGGATCTCGACATTTTTAAGGATTTCGACTTCTAAGTTCTTTCGACATCCAGGTTCTCGACATTTATATGATTTCGATATAGGATCTCGGTATTATCTAATATGCTATGATCTCGACATTTAATAAATTATCCAGCTATTCTCACTGTGAAAAGATTTCGACATCTAGTATAAATTCACTAAGCTTTCGGCATTAAGGTTTCAACACTAAAAATAATTTCAGCATTTTGAAAAGTTTGCTACACTTAATAAATTTTCGCCATTTAAGGGTTTTGCTATTTCTAGGGTTTATTTATTTTTAGGAATTTTAGGGTTTTCCTTATTTTAGGGTTTTGCTATTTCTAGGGTTTTGCTATTTCTAGGGTTTTGCAATTTCTAGGGTTTATTTATTTTTAGAAATTTTAGGGTTTTCCTTATTTTAGGGTTTATTTATTTTTAGGGATTTCATTATTTTTAGGTTTCCATAAATTTTAGGGGTTGATAATTTTAGCATTTTCGAAACTTATATTACTTAGTAAATTTATTCATGTGAAAATACTTTCAATATTCAGAGGATCGAAGCGTAGGAAGTTTACCCGACTTCGTGACTAATTTTATCAGGAGGACAGGTAGGTGGATCATCCATCTACAACACGTAAACACATACGTGAATTATGTGTTTTCATGTGATTCGAGATTTTCGTGACTTATGTGATTTACGTGATTTACCTGTTGTACGTACGTTTTATTTAAATCATGTTTCCATAAGATTTTGTGAACATGCATGGCACGTGCATATTACGTCAGGAAGAGAGTGTTGTACCGTAGTGAGACGGTAACGATATGAGATATTGACGTACGGGGTAGAATGAGATGCTTGTGATTGGTGACTTCTAGAGGAGTCGAGGTTGGGCTCAATGGGCACCTGGCGGAGACAGGCGTGATCGATCTGTCTACTCGGGCGTGACCGTCCCAAGGTGCATACCGCCGGATGAGATATTGATGTGACCTGATAGGAAGCCATTGGCGTGATCGTCCAGTGCACTATCAGTGTATACTTTTGGTGCGGAGCGACCCGGTAGGAGGCCATTGGCGTGATCGTCCAGTGCACTACCAGGGTAGGCTTCCGCGAGACTTGGGGGTGGCCTCCCAGTCGTCTTTGCGTGCGAGGGTGTCGAGCCCAACCTAGGGCCCTGTGTTGTGTGAAATAGGAATGTGGAAAAAGAAAGAGTATGCATTATATCATGTCGTGAGAAATTGGGATCGGGGTTGAGTCCACACTGGCATACACGCATGTTTATTCACCTACTGGGGAAATTGATCAGTGTTTACGTGTTGTAGGTACTGAGTCCGACGCTGATTCGCGTCGTGACTGAGGCTGCTGGTGGCGGTGCTCCACGGACTTTTGAGGGCAGGGCGGTACATGGATGAAGACCTGTGGAGCGGCATTAGCGCTTTTTGTTCTTTTGATATTTTTGGGGGCTTCGGTCCGTGTACAGAGATGACTATGTAGACAGATCTTTATAGTAATGTATATTATTTTAGGAAAGAGTTTTAATTAGACGGGCTTTCGCGGCTTACGTTGCGAAAATCCGCCACTAATCCTAGTTAAAAAAGTAGGGTCGCCACACTAACTACCTGGCGAGACTCGGGGTTACGCCTAACCTAGTTAGCTATGAATACAACGTTACCATCCCTCATGGAACCTCTACAAGAACCAACCAAATCTTACGAGATAGCCCTGTAATAGTGAACAATAGGACCTTACCCGTTGACCTGATAGTCATTCCAATGAACGATTATGAAGTAATCTTAGGAATGGATTGCCTGTCGAAGTATGGAGCAGTTATTGACTGTAACCGTAAGCAAGTGACCGTTAACCTGGAAGACAGCGAACACCTCACATTCATGGGAATTAGCAAGAGTAATAGGATTCCCAAGATTTCAGCAATGACGACCCATCGTTTAATCAAGACAGGATGCGAAGCTTACCTAATATATGCGATAACATCCGAGGAACGTTTACTCCGAAGTTAGAAGAAGTCCCAGTAGTAAAAGATTTTCTCGATGTGTTTCCTGAAGACTTACCCGGACTTCCGCCGGATCGTGAAATTCAGTTCACGATTGACCTAGTACCAGGAGCTGCACCCATCTCTAAGGCACCATACCGACTCGCACCAGCTGAGCTAAAGGAATTGAGGGAGTAACTAGATGAACTGTTGCAAAAAGGGTTTATTCAGCCGAGCTTCTCACCATGGGGAGCACCAGTTCTGTTCGTTAAGAAGAAAGATGGATCGATGCGGCTCTGCATTGATTATAGAGAACTGAACAAGATTACGATCAAGAACAAATACCCCCTCCCTCGAATTGATGACTTATTTGACCAACTACAAGGCGCAACGGTCTTTTCGAAGATAGACCTGAGATCAGGCTATCATCAGTTGAAGATTAGAGAAGAGGATGTCCCGAAGACAGCTTTCAGTACCCGCTATGGGCACTACGAATTCCTAGTCCTGCCTTTCGGGCTGACTAATACGACAACAGCCTTCATGGACCTGATGAACCGGGTATTCAAGCCATTTCTAGATAAGTGTGTCATCATATTCATCGATGACATTCTCATCTATTCGAAAACCAATGAGGAGCATGAACAGCATTTGAAGATCGTATGGGATATTACGAGAAAAGCAGCTCTACGGGAAATTCAAGAAATGCGAATTCTGGCTCAATCAAGTCACATTTCTTGGAGATGTTGTCTCGGGAGATGGAATTTCTGTTGACCCCAGCAAGATCGAGGCTATTAATAACTGGCCTCAACCGACGAATGTTACAGAAATACGAAGTTTTGTCGGACTCGCTGGGTATTATCGGAAGTTCATCAAAGATTTCTCCAAAATTGCAACAACCCTGATGAAGCTAACGAAGAAGAATACTCCATTTCAATGAGACGATGCTTGTGAGCAGGCGTGATCGATCTGTCTACTCGGGCGTGACCGTCCCGAGGTGCATACTGCCGGATGAGATATTGATGTGACCTGATAGGAGGCCATTGGCGTGGTCGTCCAGTTCACTATCAATGTATACTTTTGGTGCGGAGCGACCCGGTAGGAGGCCATTGGCGTGATCGTCCAGTGCACTACCAGGGTAGGCTGCCGCGAGACTTGGGGGTGGCCCCCCAGTCGTCTTTGCGCGCGAGGGTGTCGAGCCTAACCTAGGGCCTTGTGTTGTGTGAAATAGGAATGTGGTAAAAGAAAGAGTGTGCATTATATCATGTCGTGAGAAATTGGAATCGGGGTTGAGTGCACACTGGCATACACGCATGTTTATTCACCTACTGGGCAAATTGCTCAGTGTTTACGCGTTGTAGGTACTGAGTTCGACGCTGATATGCGTCGTGACTGAGGCGGGTGGTGGCGGTGCTCCACGGACTTTTGAGGGTAGGGCGGTACATGGATGAAGACCTGTGGAGCGGCGTTAGTGCTTTTTGTTCTTTTGATATTTTTGGGGCTTCGGTCCGTGTACAGAGATGACTATGTAGACAGATCTTTATAGTAATGTATATTATTTTAGGAGAAAGGTTTAATTAGACGGGCCTTCCGCGGCTTACATTGCGGATATCCGTTACTAATCCTAGTTAGAAAAGTAGGGTCGCCACAGGTGGTATCAGAGCTTCGGCTTTAGATTCGGAAGACTGTCCATGTAGTGGCGCTCAAAAGCCTGGAGAACCAGCCTAGCCTGTAAGTTTAATACTTGATTATGTGATTCTGTGTTATCTTATATCTGCCTTATGTGAATAATTGTAGAAATAATTACGAATGCCGAGAACACGTAGAGAACTTGGTGAAACAAGTCGTAGGGCGGGGTCTGAGTCCCCACCTAATGAGGACCGCTCTACTATCCACCAGCAAACTGATCTGATCCGCCGACAGTCAGGTCAGATTAACGACCTCATCCAGCATCAAAATTCCTCGGAGCATCATTCATCCCCAGGCCAGAACGTGCTGAAGCGGCCAGGGAGAGGTTCCGAAGATTAAATCCCCCTGCCTTCGAGGAAGCCGCTGATCCTACCTATGCGGAGGATTGGCTTAGGACCATCGAGAATATGTTTCGCGTTAGCCATTTACCCGATACTGAGAAGGTGACATGTGCCACCTTCATGTTACGTGGGAACGTGGGCTACTAGTGGGACACCATTCAGGTGCTCGAGGATCCCACTATGATGACCTGGGAGAGGTTTAAGACACTCTTCCGAGGAAAGTACTTCACGGCACCAGATCGAGCACGGAAGTTGAATGAATTTATCGATTTGAAACAAGGAGGGATGTCTGTAGCCGACTACATCCGTAAATTCGAGCAACTCGCTAGGTTTGCGCCACATATCGTGGCCACAGACGAGCTGAAGATCGAACGTTTTCTGGAAGGTCTCAAACCCGAGATCTTCCGAAGCGTAAGTATGTATGATATAGAAGGCAAGACTTATGCCCGTATCGCTGAACGAGCAATCCTAGCTGAGCAGGCGGAGAGCAGAGTTGCAAAGGCACAGGACGCAAAGCGGAGAGTAGAAGGACAACAAGGAGAAGGGAACCAGAAACGCCAATTCTTCGGCAAGGGGACAAACTATCGTGGGAATCAGCAAGGTCAACAGAATTGGAGACCAAGACCGAATCAAGGGTCATTTAACATTCCAAACTGACCCTTAGGTTCTGCAACTCAATGCCGACAGTATGGGCGCTACCATGCGGGTATGTACTATGGGCGAAGACCAAACCAGACCCCACAATGTTTCCGATGTTGGAAGATCGGACACTATGCTAGGAACTGCAACGAGAATGTGCCTCAAGTTCCAAACCGACCGTTGATTCGACCCCCTCCGGTGCCAGCACGAGTTTTTACTCTGACTAATGAGGAGGCCGAAGCGTGCCCGGCGTATCGGTGACGTGCGATAATTGGGATTCAGTTGTTATCCATGGGAAGATAGTCAAGTGCCCTTAACTATTTGTTCTACGTTGTGCCTTGTTCTTCTTTACTAATAATGTTTTATGAATGAATGCGTTCTTCGAGTTAAGTACCGTAAGCTTGATGTGGGATTTATGTTTTTTAGGTACAGTAGAAACTCTATAAATTAATACACGATAATTTAATGAACTCTTTAATTTAATATTTTCGGCAGGTCCCGACTCGGGGATAACGTACTAAATTAATAATTCTCTAAAATTATAAGATAATAGACTTTTGATAATTTCTATAAGTCTCGTATGAATAATTCCATATGTAAAAACATTCTCATATTACATGAACAAAGATTACTTGAAAAATGACTCAATTGCCATTTGTTTTTCGTTGACTTACTTGCAAACCATAGTTACTATGAACCCATTCTTGCAATTGCTTATGAGTGAGATCAGGATTATCTCTGTTGTGCTAATGCTCTTCGAATCTCGTCGGTCATTGTTGTTTTTTCACACCTTTAAGATGAGATGCCATGTTGTTTGTACGAGTTGTTTGTGGGTCTATTTTCATAGTGTATTTTATAGAAGATATATTTATTAATATTACTTAAATGTACATTAACACCATACGGATTATCATAGACTTGGGAGATTGAATGTTTGATCCTTAATTTGACGTTCATTAAGGACATAGGAGATTGAAGATTATTTGATGTTTGGTAAGTTTGAAAGGTAATATACACGATAAATTAATAAACAATTAATTTATCGATTAATTAATAACTTTTTTAATTAATAAATTTGGCGTGTCTCAACTGTATTAATTTATGGAGTTTATACCGTAATTAGTTATCAGCATTCAGCAGTGCAATTTTATGTACACTACAAAACATATGCTATGAGTAGATATTTCTCCACAAACATTAAACTGTAGCCCATAAAGTTGACTATTAAAGGCTTTGGACTTGTGATATTGTATTATTATTTTTTATTTCGATTATACAGATCAAAATTGTAGCCATGCATGTGGTTGATGAAGAGGAACCACAATAAGTAGAGTAGAGAATTAAGAGTTGACAAAGTTTCAATCTCGATTTGTTTCCAGCCTTGTTGCGTGCATTAAGTCCAGACTTTGACTGTGAAGATGGTATTATTCTTACTTGACCGTGAAGCAATCACACCAATATTAACCGAGATATATTATTTCGAACTCAAAGGCAAAACGAGTTATAGAGTGCGTCTAGATTTGCGTATTTGAATAAAATCGCATGATTTTAAATTATGAATTTAAAATTCCAACTTCATTGCTTGGTAAAAGTTATGGTTTCGAAATCCGCATTTCAAAATGGAGCTCTTGAGCACGAGCTCGTGAAGATTGTCGAGCCCAACTTCTAACTTTTTGAGAGAATTGAGATAGTTAACTTTTAAAAATTTATTTTGGAACTAGTTAACTTTTTAATACTAATGACTAATCAACCTTTCTAATTTTAGTTATTGTTATTTTATATTTTCACCACAAAGTATTTTAAATTCTAACTTTTCACCGTTATTATCTTATATTAGCATATAAATTGGAAATAACTTTATTTTAACCATAACTGATTTTTATAAATTTCAAGACCTCAAAATATGTAAAACTAGGCAGGCTGGTCAATTGGTTCTGTTCCAATGTGGAAGTGTCGGTTCATGTGCACCAATACCTCAAACGTAAACCGAGTTGTGGTAACTACAATTTCGATTTGGAGTCGTCTGACAACCCGTTTGGATTCCGGATTTCGATTTGAAATTCGAGTTTCCAAATCCTCCGTTTGGCAATCAGGCCGATTTGGATTTGGATTTCATCCAAATCGGAGATTAAATACAAACACTTATTATCTGTAGGATTTGAAATTCCATGTCAAATAGTTCATTTTCGAAAATTTGATCCCATAATGAGATTTTTCGTAAATAGCAATGATAACAGTAGTAATGACAGTAATAATAAAAAAGTTTAACAATACTTAGTGGGTGAGCGATGAGTCGAGCTAACTCGCGAGCTCGATGAGCCGGTTTGAGCTCGTTACAAGCTCGCGAATGAGTGGCTCGAGCTCGAGCTCACCCATCGTCGAGCTCGAGCTTACCCATGAGTGCCCCGAAGCTCGCAAGTCGTCTCGCAAACTTGGTCTTATTTCATTATTTATTATTTTTAATTTATTTTTTATTACTTTTTAATTGTTTTAATGAAAGGTTAAAGGTCGAGCTCTATTTTGAAATCCGAATTTTGAAATTCTAACGTTTGTTAAACGATGAATTTGGATTCGAAATTAATTTAAAATCATGCGTTCGGTTCAAATACACGAATTCAAACCCACTCTCAATTCTTTTACAGCGATATAGCATAGCAGCATATGCATCTGGTATTGATTATCCGCAATTGTATACCCATCCAGTACAAACAATCTTACAGTGAATTAGTCAGACTTATCTTTTTTTTTTTCCAAATATCCGTCGGTATCTGGGTTGGCCCGACTAATACGGTTCGCCCCGCATCGCCCAGGGTTCTTAATTAATCAATAATACACTCAAATGATAAACAATTTTTTTGCATGCTTTCACTATACGTATTGAATTATTTTAAGTTCGAACGGGCTTGCTGATAAATAAGACCACAATACAGTTCTCATTCAATATGCCAAAATTTCAAACACATAGCAGTAGTGTGCTGCAACATGCAAATAGGTACTGACTAGGACGTTGTGGAAATTGAATGTGTTCAAGATTTTACAAGTATAAAATACTCTCATTTTCATTATCACCCCAAGTTCTGCCCCCAAACTATCATCTTCTTCACTTTCGCCATCACCAAAGTCCAAAAAATCCATCCAAGCACAGCGTTTGAACACACTACTCTTAAGTTCTTCATCAGAATGGGTAAATGATATTTTGTTTTCATAGCCATTATTGTTAAGATGTTGAAAGAGACCATTATGTCGCTGGAGTTCATGTGTCCTATTGAACTTTATTTTCCGACGGAGATCTCTTTGGCCTATCATAACTTTTTTTATTCGTCACATGCAATTTGAATGATTATTCTAGTCAATACAGATTCTTATTTTTGCAGAGAAATACGTTACTAGTTGGCTGGCATAGCGAACAACTAGTATATAATGTTTTACAGAAACAATATCAAATAAAGTTCATATTCAGTAATTCACAAGTCATCACACAACACGGACATGCCAAAATCTTCTTATCAACTAGCGTTGTAGTCACTTATATCAACATCCCTATGTAAAAAGAAAATGATAGTTGCACCACGGCGCGGAGGTAAGGAAGTCAATTGCTGAGTCATCTTAAAGTCCGAACTCAACATTACCACCGCTGACGCACTCCCTTTGAAAATAACGAAGTAAAACCAATAAAGGATTCACTCAATAAGCGAAAGTAATTACAAATGTTCTGACGTTCGAAGGTTACTCTGTCAATTGACTTGCCTATACTTTGGATCGCGAAACACATCAAGTGATATTTTCCTTTTTCAGTTGGATGCTGATATAGAACTTTTGGCCCTTACAACGGTGGTTCGTGCGAGGAAAACTCTAGCATAGCGCTTCGGGGTGCAATTAGAACTGTGAAAAAGGCCTGCGGTGACGCGTACACGGGCTTCGACTTTCAAGCCTGCGTGGGCCAGAGGGCGGGAAAATAAATATTTATATTAAATTACAGAGAAATAGATAAAATATTTAGTTTTTAAATTTTGAGCTTCGATTTGTAAGTTAAAAAATAACTAAGTTATAATAAGACTCCACATAGGTCCCAACTTAGATTCTTCAATTTTTATTTATTTTTAATTTTTCTAAAGAGGGAGGGCTAGAGCCTAGGCATGCAGAGCCCAGGGCTTGCCATTTTGGGAGGCCTCATCGCCCTCGCCCATGCACTTAAAATAATTAAAAATTAATAATAAACATCATTGAAAATTCTAGGTGCGAACCTACGTTGAGTCTGATCCAACGATTACTAATTTTTAATTAGTTTAACTTGATTAAACTACAAATCCAATCTATTGTCCTTCAATACTTGTCAAATACAAAAATTTATTTATTTTTTAATTGGTTGTCCATGCCCGCTCGCTGACTGGCCTAAATATATCAAGGCCACGGGCTGTTTTACGGTTCAAGGCACTACACAAAGGAGTAACACGAGGTACATGATTATAATACATTGAAGAATGTGGGTTAACAAATAATAAAAATGTGGGTGACGATTTTATTATTGGCCTGATTAAAATTTGACATGTATCATTTGTATTTAGTGAAACATGCGAATGAATGTTGCGACATGGGTGGGATAGGATGTAAGCTGTCACATGACAAATTTTAAGCGCACTAAGCCGCATGAAATCATCTGTCCCACAAAACATGTCCCCCTCTATGTCCCCAAATGATCAGATCCGTTAAAATTTAAATCCGACGGTTCACAAAATTTCATTGATCAGATCCGTTAAAATTTAAATCCGACGGTTCACAAAATTTCATTATTATTTATTAATTCATTTAATTCTATAGTCCACCAAATCATAAAATTGTCGTTTCTTCATGAGATTTATATGATAATTATATAAACACATCCAACTTATTCCTTGTTTACGATGATCGATTTCATATCCATATCATATATTTTTCGATAATCATAAAAATCAACTTTAAAGGAGTGAGATAGGAAATGAGACGGGGATTATGAACAGATGATTTCAGCCGCACTTAACCTATACCCACGTCATGTGGGTAGGTTAGACGAGGCACATACACAATCACAATCTATTTATAAGTCGGCTGTAATAGCATTTCAGGAGTTTGACACCATTGACTGTCAACATTTTGTAATATTGATGAAACTGTCAGTCAAACTGATACTTCTTAAAGAATTTTGAATTAAATTGATACAATATGACTGTTTTCTAAGTCGTGATCGCCAATTTTTATTTTTTTAGCAACAACTTGTTCTAGATAAAATGTGACGGGTTGAAATTAACACACCTAATTCACACCCAACTGAGCGGAATAAAACGGAATAGATTTGTAGGAGTAATGTCAAGTGAGATTTCTTAGATTTGGGCTTAATGAGTCTATAGGCCCAAATGTCAAATCTAATCCGTTATAATTAATCGACAAGCCATCGTCCATCACAACTTAAAATTGATGAAAGATTCGTAAAGAGCGTTTCGAGGGGAGTCTAAAGAATATTTGCTAAAAATCGATGTCGGATGAATGAAAAATTAATTTTTCGTACTAAACCCAATTAAAAGTCCTTTGGGAGGCACATGTGGAAATTCTTATCTCAATTAAACCCATTAAAAACCACCACCCTATCCATGGAAGCCAAACTAAGTTGTTAAATGGGCTTGCCTAAAGGATGGACTCTAGTTGGCTTAACAGACCTGATTTTGGCCCAAATGATAGCTTAGGTGCCTCGCACCGACCATCACCGTGTTCAAGGCCGAGCCATGCCGAGTGTGCGCTTTGTAGGCGCACTTTGCACTTCGCATCGTTGCTATGGGCTATTAGGAGCCAAATTTTGGCAATGACGTGGTGGCGAGGCGGTGGTTGGTGACATGACAGCTCGGATGATGTAGCGCACTAACGCATGATAGGCGAGAATGAGTGGCGCTGCACAAGCGTTGACTGGGCAGCTGAGGTGCCATGCCCGTTGGGTCAATGGGCGCACCAGACCGTTGAATTGAACCAGCCCGACCCGAGGATACGAACCGGCGTGTTGAGAATTGACGGGCCAATCCAAAGGTTTGAGACATTTTGCATTTTGATCCCTTGACTGAAAAGTCAAATGCCAGAGGTAGTCCAAAAGGTTTCATGAATCTGCAATTAAGCCCCTGCGAATCCTGAAGGCATAAATAGGCCCTTATATGAGCTGGAAATTCATTTTTTTCCAACCCAAGCAATATGCATTATTCACTCACAAACTCCCCAATTTCCAGAAGCTAGAAAAGCTAGATTTCGAGTACGATTCGCCAGAAAACTCGAGTCGTTGTGTGTGCTAGTAATACGAATTTTGACATTCGGATTAATAGTTTTGGTGTTGACATAACTGACTTAAGATATGAAACCGGAGATCCAAAGTATCGGTATACACTAAGGAAGATACTCTACACTGAAGTGACCGGATTGAAATAACTCGATCGCATACTGGCTCGCTATGATTATCAGTCAAGAACAAATTTCAAATAGGACACTGAAATAGGTTGCGGATTTTAAACAGGCTGGATACTTGAGACAAGAGCGTACTAAGACAAAAGGAAAATTTCAGACAGACATTCAATGCAAGACTGCAAGCCAAGAGTGAAGCATAGGTCAACTAACGCAAATAAGGAATGAAGCAAAAGTGGCAGGATAAAACGCAGCATAGACCGGACAGACCCATTTTGGGAAAGTCAATTAATGCACTGCTCATAGTGAAGAGTTTATCTCACAACGGCTTCAATTTAAATCTCAGCTATAAAAGGAGTAATACATGCTGAAGACAATCACTTCACGCACTCTAAGCTATCTTCAACAATCTTCAAACACCTCAAAGGGCGAAATCAATAGTGAAGTCAAGAGAAAACAAACTCATAGTAGCCATTCAAACATACGATTGTGCGAAGATGAAACCGGGAGAATCAGTGACCGACTTCGAGGGCCTATTCATGAACATCATCAACGATCTCACTGCTCTTGGAAGAACATTGGAAAACTGAGATGTTGCTATTAAAGTCATGAAAGCACTTCCTCGTGAGTGGGATGTAAAGACTATGGCCATGAGAGAATCTAAAAATCTTAGCAAGATACTGGTTCACGATCTCTTTACTGATCTCGAAGCTTATGAATTTGAATTACAAACAAGGATGCAAGAAGGAGTTATAGAACAACAGATCAAAGCACTTGTAGCTCCACGTCTCAACCTCAAAAATCTCTGAGGAACTGACAGACGAAGTCATGACACTCTTTGTGAAAAGATTCGGTAAGTTCATAGAGAAAAGCCAAAGCAGTACTTCGGAAGGTAAGAATTCTTCGAAAAACAAAACTGATAGAACTGATGTCTCCTGTTTTAAATGTGGCAGGAAAGGACACTACGCTGTTGACTGCCGAGTATCTAAGAAAGAAAAGGAGAAAGCTAGTACCAAATCCAAGAGGTATAAAAAGGCACTGGTAGCCAAGAACGCAAAAACCTGGGATGACTCTAACTCTGAAGAATCAGACAGTGATAAGTCAGATACCAGCAGTGACCAGGAAACCCATGAGTGTCTAATAGCCAACATGATCCACGATGAGGTATGTGAATCTGCCTCTAACAAATTTACAAAAGAAGAGCTGCTTCAAGCTCTTCAAGAGATGGCTGATGAATATAAAATGTTATCTAAGAGAATTAAGCAAAAGAGTGCAATCACATCGGTTGATCAAATCGAGAGTGACCTCAGTCAAACAGGGGGTCTGACTGAGGAAGTTAGGCAACTTAGGAAGGAGATAGCGCAACTAAAATCTGAAAACTCTAGGTTAAACACTATTGTTCAGTCCTGGACTCGGTCCAATAAGAAAGTAGACAACATTAAGAGCAATCTGAAAGATATCAATGATAAGACAGGGCTAGGATATAAGTATATCGGCCCAAGTGCATCTTCATCCCACACAAGGAATACCGGATGGATCAAGTTTGTCCAAGCTGGCTCCTCACAAGCTAGCGACACTAGGAATACGTCTACGCCCACAGTTAGGACCGAAACGAGATATCAATCAAACGAGAAACTTAGGGATTGCTCCCTCACAAACTAGGTCAGTACAAGATAGGCATGAACACAGGGGAAATCAAGGGTACTATCATGAGCGCAGAAATAGGGTAGACATTACTGGACACAAAACTAGGAATGACTAGATCTAGAAATATTAAATATCTAATAGACCCAAGCACTGGACGGACTATCAAAGTCTTTCAGATCTGGGCCCAAGTAAGACTGGGTACCAATATATATATATATATATATATACTTTTCTTTTTCAGGTGTATATTGAGGAGCTAAACCGACCGGTATGGTATCTGGACAGTGGATGTTATCAACACATGACCGGAAATGAAAGGTTGCTGAAGAAGCTTAAGCCACATACCGGTCCGATCGTTACTGTAGACAACGGTAAAGGTAAAACAATTGGGAAAGGAGTCATTACTCACAGAAACTTACTCTAAAGAATGTATACTTAGGACAAAACCTTCATTATAACTTAATTAGTGTCAGTCAGCTATGTAGAAATAACTTAAAAAATCTCTTTTGAAAAAGATAAATGTTTTGTGAAACATCAAACTGAGTGCATGCTGATAACCGGTTATAGAGTCGGTGGAACATATAGAGTTCAGTGGGGAGATCAGTCGGTATCCACACAAACATGTCTTATTGCTCATAACTCCAAAAGTTGGCTATGGCACAAAACGCCTGAATCATCTAAACTTTAAGACTATCTCAATTATTAGGAAAAACAGTCTAGTCAGATGGTTACGTAACTTAAGGTTTTCAAAAGATAAACACTGTACTGGTGTCAGTTAGGTAAACGATTTAGATCAACTTTCAAAAATAAAGGAAATGTCGAGTCAAATCGGTGTCTAGATTTATTTCACATGGACCTTTTCGGACCAATACCGGTGATCAGTCTTGGTGGGGCTAAGTAAACATTCATAGTAGTAGATGACTTCTCTAGGTTTACTTGGGTTGTATGTTTAAAATCTAAAGACCAAACCCCAGTCAGCTTAATGAATTCAAAGAATACAGAATGAACAGAGTAGTAATCTAAACCGAATTCGTAGTGACCGGGGTACGGAATTCGTGAATTCTATGCTAATCAATCTTCAGAACCATGGTATCCGCCATGAGTTATCTGCTGCTAGGACACCACAGTAGAACGGTGTAGCCGAAAGAAGAAACCAAACTTTAAAGGAAGCAGCCAGAACAATGTTGGTAGATGCAGACATCTCACACAAGTTCTGGGCAGAAGCAATCAATACGGCTTGTTACACTCATATTCGATCAATGATCTGCAAGAAGCAGGGAAAAACACATATGAAGTATGGACCGGGAATGTTCTAGGATATCAAAACTTTTGGCAGCAAGTGCTTCATCCACAACAATGGGAGAAATCAGATTTCAGCGTTTGACGCCGGGGCAGAAAAATGGATTTTTCTTGGATATTCATCAGTTCGTAAAGCTTACCGAGTTTTCAACACTAAGACCCTTTCTATTGAAGAATCAGCACATGTGGGCTTTGACGAATCAGAAACCGCTGATCAAATTCCAGCAACATTAGTCGCTTAAGCAGCCAACTAGAGAAATCTCATCTTGAAGATGAGAGTGATGAAGAAAGGGATCATCCGGTTTTAGAACTCACTGAAATACCTATCACGGAGGGAACGGTACTCAGGTTAATCCTGCAGAGATACCGGTGGAATCAATCACTCCATGTGATACTGAACATGGACTCTCTGGAAGTGTTGAAGGAACCGATATTACTCAAAACATACCGGAGGAATCGACTGAGGGGGAACGCATTAAATTGAATCGTACAAAGCTGAACCACCCTCAACAACTGATCATAGGAGATCCTACAACACCTATGAAAACAAGACGGTAAACTAATCCAAGCTTATTCAGTCATGCGTTCATATCTCAGATTCAAACAACGAAAATCGATGAAGCCCTCAAAGATGACAACTGGATCGAAGCAATGCAAGAGGAATTAAATCAGTTTGAACGTAGGCAGGTTTGGACTCTCGTTCTAAGACCAACCCAAATTGTGATTGGTACAAAATGGGTATTCCAGAACAAGCTCAATCAAGATGGGCTTGTTACTCGGAATAAGGAAAGGTTGGTTGCTCAAGGATACCGACAAGAAGAAGGAATTGATTATGATGAACCTTCGCACCAGTTGCAAGACTTGAAGCCATTCGGATATTCTGAGCATATGCAGCTCACAAGGACTTCAAGGTATTCCAAATGGATGTTAAGAATGCATTTCTGAATGGTACATTATCAGAAGAAGTGTATGTTGCTCAACCACCCGGTTTTGAAAGTCATGAACATCCTGATCATGTCACCGGTTGAAAAAGGCTCTCTATGGACTAAAGCAAGCACCAAGAGCTTGCTACGAAACGCTATCAAAATTCTTAACCGATCACAAGTTCATCATGGAGGAGTTGACAAAATGCTATTTAGATTTACAAAGGGTGATCACCTACTGATTGTTCAGATCTATGTAGATGACATTATTTTCGGTTCAACCGATGCCAAGTTATGCAAACGGTTTTCTAAAATGATGCAATATGAGTTTAAGATTAGCATGATGGGTGAACTTACCTACTTTCTGGGACTTCAAGTAAGGCATATGGAGCATGGGATATTCATCAATCAAGCCAAATACACAAAGGAGCTGCTCAAAAAATTTGGGATGGAAAGCTGTTCTCAAGCAACAACGCCTATGAGTTCCTCAATCAAATTAGACAAGGATGAAAATGGAACTCCAGTCGAAGTTACCAAATACCTTGGATTAATTGGCTCATTGCTTTATCTCACGACCAGCAGACCGGACATTATGTATAGCGTCTATCTGTGCGCCCGGTTTCAGTCTGATCGAAAGGAAAGCCACTTTACAGCTGCCAAACGAATACTAAAATATTTAAAGGGAACCATCAATGTAGGTCTATGGTACCCAAAAGACTCAAGTATGTCTTTGCATGGCTATACCGATGCTGATTATGCCGGTTGCAAGATAGATAGAAGAAGCACTAGTGGTACATGCCAGTTCCTTGGTGATCGGTTAATCTTCTGGTTCAGCAAGAAACAAACTTCTATAGCCACGTCCACAGCTGAAGCAGCATATTTGGCGGCTGGAAGTTGCTGCTCTCAGATTCTATGGATACAGCATCAACTGGAAGATTATGGGATCAAGGAAACCGATACCCCTATCTTCTGTGACAATACGAGCGCAATTGCCATTACACGGAATCCAGTATTCCACTCAAGGACCAAGCACATTGAGATCCGACATCACTTCATCCGTGATCATGTATTAAAGAAGAATGTCCGCCTAGAACACATCTCAACCGATCTACAAGAAGAATGACCAAACCGCTACCGGAAGCTAAGTTCATTTTCTTTCAAAATGCTTTAGGTTTATTAGATTTATCCTAAGAAACCTGAGCATCGAGTCAGGGGGAACACTGTTATATCAAATTAATTGATATAACTGGTTGCCTAGACACTACAACAAACCGTGCAAATTGACGATCGTGGTAAACCACTTTTTAAAACAGTCATTTTCTTTCTATTGGTCAAAATACACCAATCATGCCAGTTTCGTCTAAGACTGACCTGTCACAAATATTCCTCTAAATACCAAATTTTATTCTTTTTCCTTCTCATATTCTCTACTTCTGAAACCGGTTATTTTTTAAAAAATCGAAAATTCTTTCTAAGGACGGTATAGATACTGAAATACTTCCAACTTCTTGACCAATGACTGACCGAAATCGTTTTTCATAAATACACGTCATCAATTGCACACATTCTGTCGTAGCACTTTTTCAGGAATACTAACGACATGCACTGTACTAACCAGCAGAGATATGTGATACCGCAGTTAATGATGTGAGAAGATGGCTAAACGACAAAACGTCCTATGCATTTAATGCGAAAACACGCGTTATCCCGTTCAACAGACTTGTATTTGTGATGAAGAAATTTCATCATTATCTTCTACTCACAAAAGCAGAACCCTATATCTCCCAAATTTCTTCGGATCTCTCTTCAAAGCCGTCCAAAATTCTCAGAAAAATGACCCCAGTTCACAACGACCTTACAAGAACTGCGCTTCAAATCAACTTTGACAACAGCAAGGACACCGAGCATGACAATTTTGTCCCAGTACTCGAAGCCCTAGTCACAACCGGACTCCAAACATTTCTTCAATGCTCTTATGATTACTATCTGGACGCTCTGCATCAGTTCTTTGACACTGTTCTTGTCATTTGGGACCGCCTGCAATGTCTCATCAATGGTGTGCAATTTGACATCACAGAGGCATATTTTGCGAAAGTCTTCAATTTGCCAACCACCGGGGCAACTGTCATCAATGTTCCAGATGATGTAAGGAAGAAATGAAACCCACGATGTCCCTGACGGTGACATCATTTAAAGATTCTGATAAACGGGTGGTCTTGAAACCTGAGTATCGCCTACTCCATGATGTGGTAGCCAAGTCCGTATTGGGCAAAGCTGGCTCGTTTGATATGCTCACCAATGACAAGGTTCAAGCCATGGTGGCAATCATGACCAGAATGGAGATTAACTGGTGTTCCCTGATCTTCTCAGTACTGAAGGGGATACTGCCAGTTCGTGACAAGCAGTTCAAGAACTTCGCCCCTCAACTATCTTTTCTTCTCAGGCACAAGATTGCTGATGTTGGAAAAGTCCAACTGTTGGGTTTCGCCCAGATAGTATCGGCTAACTTTATCCATCAAATGGCAGCGATGGATTCGCCTACTAAGAAACCGACCAAACAAAGACCTCTGCAGACCCCAGTCTCTCACAGCCATATAAGAAACCCCACAGTTGACCACCCCAAGAAATCAATAGGCGCTGCTCCAACAAAGAAGAAAGACACTTCAAAATCGGTAGGCACTGATCCTAAATCGATCTCTTCGAAACCCGTCAGGAAGAAACTGGTTCTGGCCTCTTCTTCTGAAGACACTACGCCACTTCAAGTAGTGTTGAAGAAACCAAGAAGCAAAGCGCCCAAAAAGAAGGCGGAAACCAGATCAGTTTCCTTGACTGCTCGGCCTTCCCAGTCCAAGGGCACACCAGCACGCCCTGGTGATCAGGCCTTATCCGCCCAGGATTCCCCCCACTCGACACTGCCACTCAAGTTCGCTCATTTGCAAGCACAAGTCACCGACGTGCAACCAGTCTCAGGGCCAACTGGTCAGACGGCTCGTACAGCCTCGCCACAAGGTGCTGTGGTAATACGAGAACCAGTACAGACAACTCCGGCTGACATAAGAAAGGGCAAGGGTAAGCTAGGAGATGACACGGCCTGGACTCTCATCAGCTAGGAGATTAATGAGAACATCAAAACGACCATCAGGACTTTGAGGAGTGGCTTGCAATCCGGTATACTCCGCTCACTCGGAAAGTTTCCAGTGACCGACTGAAAAAGGGCAGGAAGACTGAGGCCAAACTTGTCAAGCTGCTGGGAATCCAATCCATCAAAGTCCTACTGACCGCCCAGGAACTATTCAGCCTCCGTCTCAAGATGGATCAATATTGATCAGCCTCCGTCTCAAGATGGATCAATTACACGATCTTCAACTACAATGATATCTCCACCACACTGAGTCTCTACCTCTATTGCAGAATCTCCAACATTAATCATCGGGTCCCTGATGCGGTTCACGATCTTCGACTCTTTACAAGACTGGAGGCTGAGATGCAAGGCATGCAGGCATATTATGCCACGATCTTCAACATGATTCAGCCGCATCTGTCTTCTTCTTCTACTATCTCCACCACACTGACTGTCTCTACCTCTATTGCTTCCACTGCACCGGTTGCCACTACCTCAACGACACATTAATCATCGCATCGGTCCCTTCCTCGTCAGCTCCCGCAGACGATCACTCTTCGGCCTTTCTTCAACTGGTAGGGATGAGAATGGGCTGGTTCGGGGCTGGTATTGGACATACCGTCCCCATACCAAATTCTCGTACTTAATACCATCCCCACAAATTCACCACTTATGATGAGTTGGTTCGGGGATGAGTAACTTCGGGAATCGGGTTCCCCGTGGGAAATTCCGATTCCCCATATTCATATCCAATAAAATTAAAAAAAATTGCAACAGAAAAATAAACTAAGTATTATAGACAAATAAATAATTAAAATATGATATTGAAGTATAAGAAATTTAGTATAATATGTGATTGAAATATGAGTGTATTGTGAAGAATACATATTGAGAGTAGTTTTTTTAAATAATATGGAATCTAAAAGGATGATCTTTTAAGAAAAAACTTTTATTCAAATATATTTTACATTATTTATATAAATCTAATCGGGGAACGGTGAATCACCGCTTGACTCAAATGGGGCCGGGTTCGGGGGGATGGGTTAAAAACATGATTACCATCCCCATCCCATCCCCGCTCTTTCATCGACAGGGAATCACCGTCAACTCCCCATCCCCGTGTTGACCGGAGATTCCCCATCCCAATAGCCTCGGATCCTGATGGGGATGGTTCACCGTGGGAATTTTGCCACCCCTATCAACTGGTACCCAGACAAGTTCTCAGCTCTCCCTCTGAACCGAGTTCCTCCATATCAGTCCAGACAGTACCTCCACTGTTTTTCCGCCAACCGATTCCGAGTTATTCACTGCCTAACTTGGCATTTTGACTTACTAACCCAGATGACTGGTGTACATTTGAAGTTCCTGTCTTCAATCCACCGCCTCTGCTCCTAACTTGATGACATCTCTAGGTCGATGGACGCCGACTCCTCACAACCTGCCGATGCTGCTGACGAAGGAGATTCAGTCACTGCGGTAGCAACTAAATTGATTGTCACCTCACACATTTCTCAATCAGTGCAGGTTCAGGCTGCCCAGGTAACTGGCACTCTTGTCGAGGACGACCCTCCTAATACTTCCACTGTCCCACTTGAAATCATGGATGGCGTAAAAGAGGTTTCCCTAGTAAAGCAAACCTTCAGAAAGGTGTCCGTGCTCTCCATGAAAATTGACAGTGGCCGGCAGCACAATAATGAGAAGTTCAGAGCTCTCACAAACGACTTAGCCGGTCTTCGCTCTGATGTTTGTGCAGATTTGGAGGTCATCAAGGCCCAACTGACTGAGCTAACCAAACACTTGGCTAGTCAAACTCCGGTTATTGCCAAAAAGGGGAAGGTGGCATCAGTAGAAAACACAAACACACTAACTCGAGCTCAACCTCAGCTGATCCTCAGAAGTTCATCTCCCAGTTGTATCTCAAGGTTGATGATCCAAAGAGAGCTGCAGTCGAAGCCGCGCTAATAACGGATGAAGTATTAAGCAGACATACATCCGCTATTCCGGTTAGTGAAGCCGGTCCAGTTGAAGTGCAGTATGACGGCAGCAGTCTAAGGCACTTGGCCTGCAGTCTTATGAAAGACCAGCTGGCTGATCTTACAAGACTGCATGATATAAAGGAACACGCGTACAAGGATATCGCCAAGATGAAGGAGATGGAGAGGATATCTAAGAGCAAGGGTTATGAGTAGAGTGTAGTTTGTATGAAATTCTTTTTGATATGAATGGAAAACTGGTTTTCTGCTGCTAAGTTTTGTCAATCACCAAAAAGGGGAAATTATTAGTAATACGAATTTAAGCATTCGGATTAATAGTTTTGGTGTTGACATTACTGACTTAAGATATGAAACCGGAGATCCAAAGTATCGGTCCACACTAAGGAACATACTCTACACTGATGTGACCGGATTGAAAGAACTCAATCGCATACCGGCTCGCTATGATTATCGGTCAAGAACAAATTTCAAACAAGGCACTGAAATAGGTTGGCTCTGGTTTTAAACAGGCTAGATACTCAAGACAAGAGTGTACTGAGACAAAAAGAAAATTTAAGACAGACATTCAATGCAAGGCTGCAAGCTAAGAGTGAAGCATATGTCAACTAACGCAAATAAGGAATGAAGCAAAAATGGCAGGATAAATCGCAGCATAGACCGGACAGACCTATTTTGGGGAAGTCAATTAATGCACTACTCATAATGAAGAGTTTATCTCACAACGGCTTCAAATTTAATTTCAGCTATAAAAGCAGGAATACAAGCTGAAGACAATCACTTCACACACTCTAAACTATCTTCAACAATCTTCAAACACCTCAAAGAGGGAAATTAAGAGTGAAGTCAAGAGACATAGCTGTTTGTAGTTTATATTCTTTATTCCAACGGACGGTAAAAAGCTGTTGAAGTAGGTGGATTGTTCAATACGACTGCCTAGGTGATTCACTAGAACAAGCTGTGTTCAGCTGGGAGGTTGTACTGTATTTTGTATAAATGAAGATCTAGTGAACCTTGCTTTTGAGGAAGAAGGGGAGACGTAGGAGATTTTAACTCCGAACTTCCGTAAACGACTCGGTTTCTCACTCGCACACGTATCTCATTCCATATCGGTTATAACCGTTCAATATCATCTTCCGCACTTACACTGACCGGTCACTGATTGAGTACCAGTCAACGTACAAACAAGTAAAATAATCGAAAAGAGTCGAACGTTTATTCACCCCCTCTAAACGCGACCGATCCTAACATTGTGTGATAACGAGTCAAACAAGTCATTGTATCTTGGGAACAATCGCCGTTAACCCAAAATACTAAATATTGGGACAATATCGTCTTAGGTACACTGTATTCAATACACGCCTCGCTTATCGTTTCGGACAAATTTCTGGCATCCTACCTGCATCCGACCAGACCGAGAATCCAGACACCAACAAGATTCATCTGTGACTGTGCGTCTACAAATTCTTGATACATAATATTATCTAAAACATCAGTTTTGAGATTGGTCCGTGGATACAAGGGTTGGATTTGAATTGAACCAACAAATAACCACACCTAAAATTTTCAGTGTTCTTTAACTACTCATGTATAAGTGTTCTTTAACTACTCATGTATAGTGGAAACTGGAAACTGTACAAAGTGTAGTACACACTGATTACTAAAATTTATTAGTTAAAAGAGTTACTATTTGAAGATATAAAAGTGCCTAAGAGGGGGGGTGAATTAGGCTAATAAAATTTTATGCTTCTTTTTCAAAACCTTAGTGTGGTGACTTAGATATACCTACTGATGTTTGTAACTAGTGTGCCTGATATATCCTAGTAACGTCGGATGTGCGTCGGGTCTGTCTCACAGCGATAAAGAGATAACTGAAAAGTAAATGCGAGACAGGATTTTTATAGAGGTTATATCCCCAACTGGGGTTTACTCCTCTCCTTGGGATTTTCTTCCCAAGAGTTTAACCAATCACTATGATGCACCGTAGCTGGATACAAAACTGATTGGTCAGCCCAATACACAACCGAAACAAGTCGAACACTAGACACTACTAGGTTACCACACGCCGAGTTTCGTTCCTCGGAATCTCCTTGATCCCGACAGACACAGCTCGCTACCGAAGGGCCCCCGGACTTGTCCTTCGCTTCACGTGTGCGTATACGTCGACCTTGCCTCCTTGGTATTGCTCACGTCCGAAGACAGCACGTCCGAAGACAGAATATATGGCAGGGGATGATGGAATATCTGATGAATCACTCGCTCAGTGATGGATAGGCAAGTTAAAGTTCGGGTAGGCAGAAAGTTATCGCAAGTGAAAGGCTCAAGAATATCTTAGTATCTCTCTGCTCAAAAATCTCTCGTAGGCTTAGATTCGCAAGTTCTGTATTTTTCGAAAATCTCAAGTGCAGCTTATATATAGTCCTTTTCAAATAGCACTTCACATGGAAAGTCATATCAACAATAATCACCAAATCAAGCATAGTTTCCATGTAGCTTTCGAGTCAATCATACCATATAAATCATGCTTCTAATAAATCATCGCAACGGTCATATAGCACATTAAAGCATGATTATATTCCATATAAAGCTCAATTTTCGTACTCAAGCAATTTCAACCATTTCGCATATATTTTCCATATCGAAATTTTCCATAAGTGATTCCCTGCTATCAGTTCCTAGTAACGAGTAACTTTAGATTGACTTTCCAAGTATGGCACATAGGATAGCAAGGCATAAGCACGTTTTCCATGTACAGCTCATAGCATTTAATCAATATATTTACCATGTTTAGCACAAGAATCAGATCAGAGCTTATATAAATCGATTTATCACATCATGGCACAACTTTCCTTATTTCAGAGATCACATCCGTTTATAGCACATATCATATAATAGCATCTTATCCATAAGGTCAATAAAATCAAATCTTTCCTAAATATAATAATCCAATCAGCACAAGGAAAGATATCAATTTAATATTTCGCATTTAATTCAGTGCAAGGCAAGCAAGGATCGTGCATATGATTTTCGTCCAGGAATAAACTGGTATCAACGGATATATCACTTTCCATATATAAACAGCATATTTTTCATATATAGCTCAGTAGGATATCTCATGCATTATTTCCATATATAGCACAGAACGATATATCCTATCTCATGGACTGTCTATAACACGCGATCACATAGTTCCATCAAATCATCACAAAATCACACGCAATTCAAATATTCAACACTTTAACAATTTTCATCTCATTTGCAATGCATGGTTGAACATTATCATGAATTCAGACATTTTATTTTTCCCAAATCGAATTACTTATTTTATAGACCTAATGTCATTACAATTACATCGTTCATCAAAACTCTCTAACATATATGGACCAAAAAGGTCAACATTCTCCCCCTTTTTGATGATGACATGTAATTGATGCAGCACGGAAGCAAGTAAGCATATTCGATTATGCAAGTCCTAGAGCATATGTCTAAGTGTTCCATAATCACAAAGCAGAGCATACGATATTTCCTAATCACATGTGATACCCATTTGCTCCCCCTGCCTATGTGCAGTTATCTCTATGACATGCATAAGATATATCATGAACTAATTTTGCTCCCCCTGTCTAAATGCGGATATATCCTATCTTTTCCTATGTTATATCCTAAGTACAAAAAATTTTGAAATTACCCGTGAGTGTGCTCCCCCTGCCTAAGTGCGCATTTTTCAAGCATGGTTTAAGGCAATCATGTGATCATCGCAGCAGGCACTTAGCACTTATCAAGAAATTTCACGCAAGTCAAATCGCACAGTTAAGCATCAGATATATCCGAAGACCAGAGCAAAGAAAATGTTAAGTATTGAAGATATATCATAATAGCAGCAAAATATTATATTAGGGTTCAACGAGCCTCCCTTATACATCACTTACCACTAAAACACTTAGACGCTAAACGCCTAAACTTACCTTACTACTCCCCCTTCATTATCAAAAAGGCGGGAGGTAAACCTAAAAACTGAGCGATACTGGAATATCCTAGGGGCAACTAAGAGCAGAATGGAACTAGAGAGGCAGCCTACTGGCTTGAAGAGGAGTCGGAAACAGCGGGTTTTGGATGGGATTGCTTGACGAGCTTGGTGAGCTTGGAGAGTTTCAGCGACATTTCGGTATACTGTTCTTTGATCTTGCGGAATCGTTTCTGATTGTCAGCTTTGATATCGGAGATATCACTGTGCAACACGGCAATTCCTGTCTTCCCGACGCTGAGCTCATCTTCGTAATCCTCATCATCGTCGCTTTTCACTTTTGCCTTTCCCTTCGCAGCAGCTCGCTTCTGGGCGCTATCCACTGTCCTGACTTCCTTGGCCTTGAACCAACCTTGGCCTTTTGTATAGTGAATTCCCATGCGCTTCAAGGTCACTTGGTCCACTATGTGGACGGATTTGTCTTCCCAACCAGGCGGCAACACAATGCCTTCGCACTCAAGTAAGTGAGTGAGTAGCATGCCATAAGGCAGCGCTTTGTCTCTGCTTTCGTAGGCCTGGATCCTGTGTTTCATGATGACATATCCTAGGTTGAACTTGAGGTTCTGGGATACCATGTAGACCGCAAAGGTGCTCATGAAGTTCATCGTCGTCGAGTGGCCGCCGCTACCAATTTTGGCACTCCAGAGAGTCATGTTGAGAAGCTTGTGCAGGAAGAAGTAGTCGATAGGGAGTTGGTTCAGTGCTTCACCGTCAGAGAATCGAGGTTTCGTGCGGGTATTCCAGAGTGTATGAAAGACATTACCGAGATCAAACTCATCGGCGTGGCACCAGTCATTCATATCATAGTGCCGAAGTCCCTCATCAGCAACTCCCAGCATAGCATTCATCTTTTGAGTGGTCCACTCGATCTTATGGCCGATAACATAGGAACGGATGTTAACATGCCCTTCGAACTCGTCGTAGTCGAGATTAGCATAGAACAGTTTGACTAAGGTTTCTTCAGTAGAAACCGTCGCCCATGTTGCTTAAGGTATAGGCGACGGTTACAGGTTAACAACCGTCGCTCATGAGCTTATAAAATCATCTTCCTCCTTTGCCATTTCTATCAGACGCTTGACGAAGCTCAAATAAGGCGATTTTTGGGCGAATTTCCAGCGATCTTGCTCATTTTCCGACATCTTCGAGCTGTAAGTGTTGGGGTGGGCCCGATTAATCGACGCTGGCCCCCAAACAGCGCAACGTGGCAATAGAGGAAGCGCGATTTGAACCGAGCGGCGTAGGGTGACGAAATTTCGATTTGTAATATCTAAATTCGACCTTAGACCCTTCGGCTTCTCCCGATGGCCTGAGATACTGCCCTAAGCCTCGGGAGATCACGGTCGAATTATCAAAATTCGAATTTATTTCCAATTTATTCGAATTAATAATTTAGATCCAAACTAATCGAACAAAGCGGCAGCCATTCGTTTTTCGATTATTTGGTGGCCGAAATGATTTCCGATCAACACCAGATTTTTCAGAATAATTCTACACTTCCCAACATCCGGAACGAGGGATCTTTCGATTATTCCGATATCCTTGGTATTTTTCATGAAATCAATTCAGTGGTTCGAAACTATCAATTCGAGTAAACCGGCAGCCTGCCTCTTTCGACTATTTGATGATCGAAATGATTTCCGATCGATACCAAATTTTCCAGAATAATTCTACACTTCCCGAAATTTGTAACGACGTGTCTTTCGAATTATTCCGATACCGTTTGGTATTTTTCATTAATCAAATTGTTAGGGTTCGAACCTTCGGTGAACGAAATTTCTTCTGTCGTCGCCTCGGATGGACGTCGCTACACCTCATCTGGATCCCGGGGCCTCCGGGAGAGATCGTCACGCCAGTATGACCTTGATCGAACCTCCGAGACTGCTACCGATGGCTAGACGCAGTTTTGTTCGGGCGTCGGGACTCGTCGAACGAACCCGTGGCTTACAATATGTGGCTTAAGAATATCCAACGTTGTTTTCCTTTCTCTAGTTTTTCTTAAGCAAAGTACCAAGTCTATACTCCTATATGCATGTCACGTTTTATTCTTGTTTGTTTTAATTTTTTTATTTATTTTCCAATCAATTGAAACAAGTGTCAAAAAATAAGACACTTGTTAATGACTCAAATGAGTCATATATTATACACATTCCAACGTGGATGTGTTGATTTTTCTATCTATGTTTTTTTGTTTTTTACTTTAATTTCAATTCGTCCCTTGAGATTTTTAAATTCTCAATGTCCCTCAATTTTAAGATAAAATAATTATATACAATCTAATTATTTAATTACAATTTAGCCTCACTTAGTTAATTAATTAATCAGTTTAGACAATCTTAAGTCCAAATTATTCCCGTGATGTCACTGAGATTTAACTAAGTCGTCGGTACCTCGTATCAACTATGCCACTACCTCGACGAATCTCATTCCTTATGTTCGAGAGAAAAGCCCGCCGTTTTCGTTCGAGTTCATTACCATTTTTAAGCGCGGCTCTCTAGGTCCGTCTCAACCGGCATGGGAGGAATCCATGTGTCCCGGTATTCGCCTAGCCAATCCCGCGGTACCGGACAGATCCCAGTTGAGAACGAATTTTGATCTAATCGAAATTCGGGCAGACCGACTATAGTGTATACATTTAAATACTTCTTACGCCTTTCACTTGCGTCCCAGTTATAATCGAGACCGAACCGATTATTTAAACTACGCTTCGTATCTAAAACGAGCAAGTTTTCTAAGCTTCGGCCGGAGACTTTATAATCGTCGTTCTCCGATTACCTCATAGAACGTTAACCTATATGAATATAGGCAGTGAATCCCAACAACCACTTTCATAAAGTCGATTGCATTTCGTCGATGGCCCGTGTCCCATATATGCGGACCTAGCCAACTAGCGACAAACCGAAATCGCGAAAGCAAATCCGTCAGTGACCCTATCGGTCTGAGGCTGCTATAGTCATTCGTTCAATCATTTACAGCACCCTAGCCACGTGATTGAGACGAATACGAGCAGAATATCCGAATATGTGATCTCTCCGATCACCGATATCTCCATCACGACCCACAACCTCTCAGATAATCGATGATAGTACCGATACTATGTGGTCGTCAATGGATAAGTCATATTCGGATATCTAGCCACCCCACCTAGAATCCTTAGACTTACGGATTTATCTTTAGTGTTGAGATTAAGGACCGGGGTGTCTCCTCTCTCGTCCCTACGAGAATCAGACGTCCAACTCAAACATTTGGGTGTTGTTTATTTATCGCAGTGCCGGATTGCAAGCAGACTTTAAATTCGACAAATAAATACTAATGCCTTTATTACAATGAAAATAATATTCATTGTTTTATTTGAAGTATAAACATAAAAATGTCTAGCAACCTATACATCATCGTGTGGCCTATATTATTCCTAGTCCTCGTATGGCATTCCAATGACACACTACCTAACAGCCTCCCACTTGCACTCGAATGTCATACGCTGCACCTAATGCTAGTCGCAATGGTACTGTAGCCCCATCTTGTCCAGATGTTGTTCCATAACTGCTTGGGACAAGGGCTTCGTGAGCGGTTCCACCACGTTTTCCGCGGTGGCAATTTTTTGCACGGCGGCCATCTCGTTTTCAGCGAAGTCACGTAGTACGTGATGTTTCCTCTTGATATGTTTGGACTTGCTATGAGATCGTGGTTCCTTTGTTTGCGCGACTGCACCGCTGTTATCGCACCAAAGTGTAAGCGGTCTGTCAGCAACTGGTACCGCAGTAAGTTCATCCAAGAACTTTTTCATCCAAACAGCTTTTTTAGCTGCCTCTGAGGCTGCTATGTGTTCTGCCTCGCACGTGGAATCGGCAGTCGTGCTTTGCTTGGAGCTTATCCAAGACACTGCCCCACCATTGAGCATGAATACAAAACCTGAAGTTTCGGTCATCCACATCCGACTGGAAGTTCGTATCGATGTAACCAACTACTTCTAGTCCCGCTCCTCCATAAACCAACGTTAAGTCTTTAGTCTGTCTAAGGTATTTAAATATATTCTTAACGGCTGTCCCAATGTTCTTCCCCTGGGTTTGCCTGAAACCGACTGACCACGCTCACAACATAAGCAATGTCCGGCCGAGTATGTAACATCGCGTACATCAGACTACCCACTGCAGACGCGTATGGTATTCCACTCATTCGTCGTCTGTCTTTCTCACTTTGAGGTGACATTGTTTCGACAAATGGATCTCATGTCGCATAGGTAAGAACCCTCTCTTAGAGTCATCCATTCTGAATTTCTTCAGGATTTTCTCTAATTAAAGGGCCTGAGATAAGCCGAATGCGATTCGCTCGATCCCTGAATAAGCGAATACCGAGTATATACGTTGCTTCTCCCATGTCTTTCATGGAGAATTCGGTTGAAAGCCACGCTTTCACCGACGAGAGCATTCCAATCGTTTCCTATCAATAGAAATCATCCACATGCAACACTAGGAACGACACCATACTCTCATTGCTCTTTTTGTAGACACATGGCTCATCTACATTTTTCACGAATCCAATGTTTTGAACTGCTTCATAGCAACGAAGGTTCCAGCTGCGAGATGCCTGTTTCAGTCCGTAAATTGACCGATTCAGTTTGCACACTTTGTGAGCATCTGCATGCGACTCAAAACCTTTTGGCTGCTCCATATCGATCTCCTTCTTGATAAATCCATTAAGGAATGCTGTTTTGACGTCCATCTGCCAAATCTCATAATCATAATGTGCGGCTATCGCGAGCATTATCCGGATACAGGCGAGAAAGTCTCCTCATAGCCGACTCCCTCTCTTTGGTTATATCCCTTGGCAACCAACTTGGCCTTGTATGTCTCAACTTGTCCGTCAGATTCAATCTTGTTTTTGTAGATCCATTTACAACCGATTGGTCTAAAACCACTCGGTAGGTCTACAAGAGTCAAGACTTTGTTAGAGTACATTGAGTCCATCTCAGTAGTGGTGTTCAAAAGTTGGTAAAACGACCGTACCGAACCGATACCGAAAGTTCGGTACAAACCGAATACCGAAACTTCGGTTCGGTTCGGTATTCGGTATAAAAAATTTGAACCGAATTTTTTCGGTAATTTCGGTACGGTAATGCGGTTACCGACCGGTAACCAAATTACCGAAATATATATAATAATATATAATAATATATAATTATAGAAATATATATTAACATAATACATATATACAATTTAAACATAAAATAAAATAAGAAAAAATAATAAAAATAGGGAAAAATAAGAAAAAAATAATAAAAATAGGAAAAAATAATTTAAAAATATAAAAATATGAAGAATTAAATATATCTAATTTCATAAACATTAATTTTTCAAATTTTTTTTATTTTATTTCGGTTTTTTCGGTTATTTACCGAAAATAGCCGAAATTTTCGGTTATTACGGAACCGAACCGGTTTACTTCGGTTCGGTATTCGGTATGAGATTATTATAACCGAAAATTTTGGTTACCGGAAGTTCGGTATGGTACGGTACGGTAATTACCGTTGAACACCCCTACATCTCAGCTCGCATAGCCTCAATCCATCTCGTTGAGTCAGTATCAGATATAGCTTGATCGAAAGTAGCTGGATCTTCTCTTAGAAGTCCCCTAGTCGCAACATAATCATGTTCGACGTGTGACATGCCAAACCGCTGTGGCTGGCATGACACCCTTTCTGATCGTCACAAGACTGGTTCACTCGGACCATCCGAATCATGTGTGGGCGTTTCGGTCGATTGCTCCTCGAGAGTGACCTCACCGCCAACACCACAATCTCGAATGAACTCTTCCTCGAGAAATGTGCGTGTAGGCCCAGAACGATCCTCTGATCATCGTTAAAATAGAAGAGGTACCTCGTAGAGTCTTCGGGGTAACATATGAAACGTCATTTTATTGACCTAGACTCCAATGTGTCTGTTTTTAGCTTTTTCACATAGGCGTGGCAACCCCAAATCCTAATATGTTAAAAGCTGGGTAAACGACCAGTCCATATCACATATCGAATGCCGTTAACAGACATTTGGTAAATCTGTATAGCTAAACATAGAACGAACCATATCTAATAAAGTTCGGTTTCTACGTTCGACCACGACATTCAACTGTGGCGTGCTGGGCGGAGTCATCTGTGATAAAATACTGTTTTCTTTCAAGAACTGGTCAAACTCGACACTCATGTACTCACCACCTCTATCCGATCGAATGGCTTTAATGAGTTTCGATGTTTGGTTTTCCACTAACGCCTTATACTCCTTGAACCTTTCAAGTGCATCAGCTTTATACCTCATCAGATACACTAGTCCAAACGACTCTGTAAAGGTAATAAAACAGTGGAAGTCACCCCGAGCCTTAACATTGAACGGCCTGCAAATGTCCGTGTGAATTAAACCGAGAATTTCCGTGCCTCTATTAGAAGTCCCGGTGCAGGATGATCGGGTCATTTTACCTTGGAGGCACGACTCACAAGTCGGATAGGGATCTGATCCCAACGGTGTCAATATACCGTTTTTCTCCAACTCGTGGATCTTGTGATCTCCAGCATGACCTAATCGAAGATGCCACAAGTATCTCGCATTTATTCCCGACTTCCGTTTATTTGTGACAGTATTCACAGATACGATAGTACAAACCATTAAATAGTGTCGCACTGCCAACATTTTTATTTCTATACATAATGTTGCATGTATTATTATTAAACTAAATACATAATCATTCCTGCTCAAAACAAGAATGGAGACGATGTTCTTAAATCCCCTCGGGGGTACAAGACAATCGAACAAACGCAACACATGCCCAGAAGATAAATCAAGAGATCTTGATCCCACGTGGCTTGCCGAGATACTATCCCTGCTTCCCACTTTGACCTCGATCTCACGCTCCCCAAGCGCTCTATTTGGTCCCAGACCCTGCATGGACACACAAATGTGAGTACTAGCTCCTGAATATCCAAGAAGTAGAGTATGCAGATGTAGAATAAACTGTTTCTAATACATTAAGTTCCATACCTGACGCATCCAACTCACCCTTGAGCTTCGGACAGTCCCGTTTCCAGTTGCCCAGCGCACCGCAATGCAGACACCTATCCGTCGGCTTTACAATGGTCTGCTTCGATTTCCCAGACGATAGTTTCTTCTTGGAAACCTTCCCTATCGGCTTGAGCTTGTTGCACTTCTTTTTTTGCCTTTCCGGGGCTTCGAAGAGCTGGCGACAAGTGCAGTCTGCTTTGCCATTTCCATCTGGCCTTGCATCATTGCTAACTAATTTATCATATCATGAAGTAACAGTGCCATGCCGTTCAGATGGTAGTTCACAATGAACGCATTGAAGGACGGAGGCAGAGACTGCAAGCTGAGATCGTTTTGTAATTCCCGATCAATTCAGAAGTTGAGAGTCTCCAACCTCTCGATCATTGTGATCATGTTCATAACATGTTCACCGACGTTCTCACCCTCAAACATCCTCGATCGGAAGAGCTGCGACGAAGTCGCATAGCGAGCCGTTCTAGACGTCTCACCGTAAAACTCTTTCAAATGTGGAACCATCACTCGAGCATCAGCCATACTTTCGTGGCTACACTGCAGTGCGTTACTCATCAATCCGAGGACATGAGCCTTTACGAGCTTTTCATCGCGTAGTCGCTTGTCATAAGCGGCACGAGCCTACTCGGATGCTCGTGCCCCTGGGCCGACGACATTTCTGGGTCAAGAATATAAACTAGGTTCTCAATCTCGAGGAAAATCCTCAAGTTGCGAAGCAGTCTGAATAGTTTGACCCAGTCAACCTATTCTCCTTGAGCAGTACATTTAAAGCGGTTAAAGAGAGAAAATACTGCAGAAAATAAAAGGCATATTAAGTCGATTGTATAGGTTATCAAACGCGAACAAGGACTTTTTATTCCGTTTGTCTCCCATTATCTTTTCATGAACTCCATTCTCCCTACGGATATTTTGGAAGTTTCATTGATAACTTCGATAGTGGAGTTGATGTGCCCGTGGACGGATGCAAACCTCAACCTCTGTCGTTTTATTGGTTTGCAGCGGCCCACGAAGTCGTGCTCCGCATGAATCCGACCTTGTCGAATGTCTCAACTATCTTTGTCTCTGTCAGGGATCCCCGCCGGCAATTCCGGAACAAGGCGGTATGACTGTCTAAGTGTGACCTATCAACTTTGCTCAAAACCGCACACCTGAACCGTATGTTTTAACTGACAGTGTGGTCTTGGCGAATGGCACAAACGCACCCGAGCAAGCCGAAACGAAAGGAAATGCAAGGCACCGGCATAACCGAAACCAAACCTTGCATTTAGGTTTTGTAACAACTAAACATGAGCTTGATAGAAGACAGGACATCCAATCCCATTACTCGCTTAGTATTCCTACGGGAGATATTTGTAACTCATCGCATATTAAAATTAAAATTAAGCACGAGCACGTAAAAGTGTTAAGTAAATTCTTAACCCTAGGAAAGCAATTTAAATGGACAAATATGCGGGCTATAACTAGACTGGTCCTATTGCATGGGTCGTAATATGACTGGGGTCTTCTTCAAACGTCGAGTCATCGACACGATGGTCGTCGAACCCTCCAACCTCGCTTTGTGTCGACAGCCGTCATTTATCTAACTTATCTAATAAAGCGATAAAATACAACACGGGGGGAATTATTCCCAAATAACCCGTAATCCATGTACATACCGGGGGCGGCGAACGACCCTTAAACAAATAACCCGGTTTAGAACCTAACCCCGCATAGATGTCCCACATAAACATGTAGCACAGAATTTTGATGCAGCCGGATGACCGACCGACGTCACGAGCGATGATAGTCTCCAAACTACATCGATCGTTCGTACGCCACATTGGCTTTCGAGGCATTAGGTCGAAACATTCATGAGCCTTGGCTCTGATACCACTGTTGGGGTTGGCCCGATTAATCGACGCCGGCCCCCGAACGGCGCAACGGCAATAGCGGAAGTGAGATTTGAACCGAGCGGCGTAGGGTGACGAATTTTCGATTTTTAATATCTGAATTCGACCTTACACCCTTTGGCTTCTCCCGAGGGCCTGAGATACTGTCCCAAGCCTCGGGAGATCACGGTTAATTCAAATTATCAAAATTCGAATTTATTTCAAATTTATTCAAATAAATAATTTAGATCCAAACTAATCGAACAAAGCAACAGCCAGTCGTTTTTTGATTATTTGTGACTGAAATGATTTTTGATCAACACCAAATTTTCCAAAAAAAATCTACACTTCTCAATGTTTGCAACAGGAGGTCTTTCGAAATATTCTGATGTCATTTGTTATTTTTCATAAAATCAATTCAGTGGTTCGAAACTATTAATTCGAGAAAAGCGGCAGCCTGCCGTCTTTCGACTATTTGATGATCGAAATGATTTCCGATAGATACCAAACTTTCTAGAATAATTCTACACTTCCCGAAATTTGGAACGAGGGGTCTTTCGAATTATTCCAATGCCATTTGGTATTTTTCATAAATCAAATTGTTAGGGTTCGAAGTATACGTTTGGTGAACGGGATTTCTTCTGTCATCGCCTCGGATGGACGTCGCTACACCTCGTCTGGATCCCGGGGCCTTCGGGCTAGCCGCCACGCAGGTATGACCTTGATCGAACCTCCGAGACTGCTCCCAATGGCTAGACGCAGTTCTGTTCGGGCGTCGGGACTCGTTGAACGAACCCGTGGCTTACAATATGTGACTTAAGAATATCCAACGTTGTTTTACTTTCACTAGTTTTTCTTAAGCAAAGTACCAAGTCTTTGCTCCTATATGCATCACGTTTTATTCCTGTTTGTTTAATTTTTTTTTTTCCAATCAATTGAACAAGTGTCAAAAAATAAGACACTTGTTAATGACTCAAATGAGTCATATATTCTACACATCCCAACGTGGATGTGTAGGTTTTTCTATCTATTTTTTTTTTGTTTTTTTAGTTTTTAATTTCAATTCGACCCTTGAGGTTTTTAAATTCTTTCTTACATAGATAAACTTGGCGATACCTGATGGATTCGTACACATAACCTTATTTTTGTGAGATTTTTGAGCCTACGAGTTTTTTGCTAATTTCTTTGGTTGTGTGAATCATGCTTAATTTATTTCTCTTCAGAACTTGCTTGTGTGTTATGTTTTGAAACTACTTGACGTGTGATTGCGTGAAAATGAGGAAGGCACTAGGAATTCAGTCCATAGCCAAAGTATCCGACCACACTTGATCACCGTAGTTAGCCATTTTGAGCCTGAGCCTTTTAATTGTCAAAACCCGGATTATAAATTGCCAACCTTGATTAAGCCTTCAGACATAAACACATTGGAGCGATAGTAGAAGTGGAAGTTGAGTGCCGGACTTAAGAAGCGCAACATGTACTAAATTTTCCGAGCTGATGTAAAAAAAAAGAAAAAAAAAGAAGGAACAAATAAAAAAAACTGAATGAAAAATATTATATATATATATATACGACTAGAACCCTCCTCCCATAATCTTTCACTCTCAAAAACCATATTACCTATTTCCTAGATCGAGAAGTCGAAAGAAGAAGGGCTTGGTGCAAAAAAAAGACAAATGCAAAAGAATGGAAGTGATGATCAAGACCGACGGATTTGTTTGGCGCATTCGAGATGATGGCATGATTCTGACGCGACTACAGCTCATATCCTTTTACGCTTATTCCTTACATATCTTAGATATCTTAGTCATATTATAACCCGATAAAGACCTTCCATGTGGTAGATTTACGAATCATTTGCAAGCTTATGGCAGGGATTAGATTAATGTATGACCCGAGAGATATCACCGACATCTTAACCCATACACTTAGTGATTTGAGTGAATCTTTGTGAGGTGCGGATCTTGATAGGTATTTTTAAGGAAGTCGTGTGGTTAGTTGTTTATTTTAAATATGCCTTCCGAATTTACTTGCATTATCTCCTACGTGATTTCATTCTTGATTGATACGTTGCATGATTTTGTCCTTTATATGCCATTTGCATTTATTTGCTTGAGGACAAGCAAATGCTTAAGTGTGGGGAGATTTGATAAACATAATTTCTTACGTTTATATTTGTTATATTTAAGTCTTTGCATGATAAGTGAAGCCGTTTTAATTATTTTTGTGCTATAATATGGTTTCACAACAAAATCAAACGTTTTACGGCAGTTTTGCGACAGTTTTTTTTCTCTCAATCACGGGGTAAATGATGTCCGATGGACCTGAAATTTTAGCCATAGATAGAGAACTTGTCAATATGATTCTGTCCAAAGGGATTTTTAATCCGATGTCTAGATTTGGAGATATGAATTTTTGAACGCGCTGCTATTTTGCAGGAAAACAGGTCACGGCCGTGACTGATTTGCATGAGGCCATGACATGCACCAGAATGCCATTTTCTTGCCCGACTATGTCATGGCCGTGAAGGTTAACCAACCAAGCCGGGAAGGACCATTCATGGCCGTGAGTGGAGGTGGAGGAGGCCGTGAATGCGGGCAGAAAGCCTATTTTTAAGCCCGAACTCGTCAAGGCCGTGAATAATGGCTACCGAAGCCGTGAACACCGGCAGAAACGTTATTTTCCTCAGACTTTATGTTGTCACAGCCGTGACGGTTCATATACGAGGCCGTGAACCTTTCCATGACCATGTTAAAAGTCAAGGTAGATCGAAATATGCCACATTTGTCAAAGGAAAGATCACACGTGTAAGGACCAATTCTCTGCATAAGACAATCCATTCAAGTTAATGACAGACATGAAATCCGTTTTTTGGGCAGCAATTAAGACTTTGGAGGCTAAAGGATCTTTTAACATTTCTCTCGTTGGAACTCATGTTGAAGAAAAGGCTCAAGAAAGATAATGAAGGAAGGAGAAATGAACCTCTATATAAAGAGCAGCATAATGAGAAAAGAGGAAGAACGGGAGGCAAAAAGGTACGCCATTAAGCTCACATACATACAAACAAGTTGCCTCAATAAAACCCAAGAACACCTCCCATACACATATTTAAAGGCTCACCACGTGCTCGATAAATGTACTAAGTGAAGGACGGGATTAAATTCGAAGCCAAATTCAGGGAAGCATTTATGATATCTGCGGTGTTAATTACGTGTTTTGTTGTGATCATTATGAGTAGCTAAATATTGTGTATTTGAGATGAGATGAACCCTAGCGCGATCGATCGTATGTTTACGTGTATTTGATGTTTTGTTGTCGTTATGACTCGTTTATGAAGCATATGATTTTAATTATGTCTATGTGATTGAAATTGTCTAGTTAGCTCGATCATGCCTATGTGATTTAGTTAACGTAGTTGGGAAATCGTCCGCTACGCTCGAGAGAGGAGCGAACGATTAGACGACTCGTAAACGAGCGGAATAAACTCATCGCTAGAGATAGGTTGAACTACCCCGCCGGATTAGAGTCAAATCTAATAGCGGGATTCACTGTGATTTTAATGCGATCATCGGTTAAGTAGTTAGGGAAGCTTGCCCGGCTACTTAATGCGTTGATTAGTTGTTTGCGAGTCTCGTATGATAAGGCGCGGTTTCGTCAGTCCTATGAATTCGTACACATGTTGTAGGAATCTCCACGGTCTAATGATAGCATTGCTTACGTGTACTTGATATATGTTGCGACCTGGGCACCCTTACGGGACCTTGTGTAGGCTACCAGCGTGGGCACCGCATTGGCAGAAGAGACATGAGAGTATGACCTGATACGGCTCAGGGAGGCTGCTCAGTGTAGGCCACTGCCGTAGTGTAGTGATCGTGTTGTGGTTGTGTTCGTGATCGTAATAGTGATTTCACGTGATGGTGCACCGTATGAAGCCCGGGGCCCGTTTTGAGGTGGTGAGTGTATCCCGATTGTTAGGAGCGATAGTGACTGGCAATATATTAGTGAGAATTGGGGGTGAGTGAACGTGAGCGAGTCACACGTGCATGCATTATTTCACCTACTGGGCAATAGCTCAGTGTTTGCGTGTTGTAGGTAATCAATGATCGAGGCTGGTTATCGGAGCTTCCATGGGCTTTTGAGGATGGATGACGACCTGTGGGCGGGTGATAGGATAATTTGGTCAAGCGGCCCGTTTGTATTCACATTTTGTATAAACAAATATTTTTGTAAAACGGGTTCTCCGTGGATTTCGCTGCTAAACCTGACGTGAGTTATCGCTAATTAACAATTAGAGAGTGAGGGTCGCCATAGGTGCTCTTAGGATTTGCGCGGGCCAACTTAGTGAGAGAAAGGACGAGCTTTTTGTTGCCGATTTCATTCTTGCGGGCTCAAATTTATTTCGCGGACCAATCTGAAATTCACGAATCTTAAATGTAGAGAAAGGGGTATCGATGGTTAGCTTGTTTTGCAGGCCATTTCGCGGGCCTAAGGGCTCGCGAAACATAAACCTGTATGGACTGAATAGACATCGCAAACTCTAAGGTTTTCGTGAGCCGTGAACCTTTCGCGAAGCAAATGAGTTTTGCAAGTTGACCATTGACTTCAAATTTAATTTCGAAACTTAATTATTTTAGACCCGTATAGTTCCAGAATTAGTACGTATACTGATAATATTTAATATTCAGAGCATTGACATATAGGAACTTCTTAATTGACTATAGCAGGAGGACAGGTAGGTGGAATATCCATCTACAACACATAAACTATTTGTGCTCATTTCGAATATATGTTTTATGTGAATAATGTGATTAGTATGTACTTAAAATGATTTACATGATATATGTGCTCTTATGTGCTACCGTGTGATCATGTGATTTACATGTTTACGTACGTTTCGTCTGGCATCATGCTACCATATATTATCGTGTTAAGTACCCGCATATGCATTACATGTCATTTCACGGAGTGTACCGTGGTGGACGGTGGTACTGTACTGTACCTATTGAGCGTGTAGTCGGTATTAGCTGTCGACCCGTAGAGGAGTCTTGTGAGTGTGGGCATCTGCTGTGCATCAGCGCCTGTGCCGGTGAGCCATTGGCCCGTTGGACATTATGCGGCAGACTGCGGGCGACCTAGAAAGGAGCGACTTGGGACATCCCCAAGTAGGCTAGCTAGTGTAGGCCACGTTGTCCCATGCGGGAGGAGGCGACCTGGGTACCCTTACGGGACCTGGTGTAGGCTACCAGCGTAGGCACCGCATTAGGTAGAAGAGGCGACCTGAGAGTGTGACCTGATACGGCACATTCGGCAACGGTTCCTCCAAAACCGTCGCCTATAGTGGAAGCGGCGGCACTTCCATTATTTTGTTTAGTTTTGGTTCGTCATAGGCGACGGTTTCCTGGCCACAACCGTCGCCTATAAACTAGTTACTTTGATTTTTTTAAATATAAACATGGGCGACAGTTGTTTTGTAGCAACCGTCGCCCCTGCCTTCTTATTTTTTTTTAAATTTTGTTTTTTTAAGATGAACTTGGGCGACTGTGTATCAACCATCGCCGATGTCTTTCTATTTTTTTTTTAAATTTCGTTTTTTTATTTTGTTTTTAGGATAAGCTTTGGTGAGTGTTGCTTTGTGGCAACCGTCGCCCATGTATTTCCTTTTTTTTCTTTCTAAATTTCCTTTTTTTTTTATTTATTTTGGAGATTAGCTTGGGTGACTATTGCTATGCAGCAACAGTCGCCCATGTCTTTCTATTTTTTTTTAATTTTGTTTTTTAATTTTATAAGATGAGCTTGGGTGACCGTTCCCCACGTCTTTCTTTTTTTTAAAAAAAAATTCGTTTTTTAGGGCGACGGTTACATGTCTTGCTGAGTTCGGTTACATAATTTTTGGCCGTCGCCCATGAGTTTTGGGAAAACGGGGCGGGATTCTGAAATTTTACAACCCCTCGTGGGACACGAGGCCGTCTATGGGTTCGTGTGGGACACGGTGCCCTCCGATTAATGGGCCAACAAACTGTTAGGTTGAGGCTTATTTCTGCGGAGGAGGGAACTCAACCCCACTATGAGACCATCAAAGAAGTTCGAAATCTCTATCAGGTGAATTATATTTTGAGAAAAATAGTGGGAGTCAGGCCAAGTGAAAAAGTCCTTATCAGAGCCAGACGAATAATACGTTCAACCTGATACTCGTTGTCTTCTGCATTATATTTCTTTCTGTTATGATTGACAAACTCATTATATTTGTATGCTGCTTTATTGTTCGATGGGACTGAATAATATGAATTTGATTCAACGTAAGGATGGTCCTAATATGAATTTTTCAAAAATGCATATTCTCGTAAAACGAATCAGTTAGTAATAATTTGCAACTAGCCATTGTGACAGAAGTTGGCATAAAGTATTACTTTATAAAATGGGCGATAAGGGGGCAATCTTGGATAGCTCAATATTTGATATTCATTAAGTCTATCGGTCCAATACGCATAAAGAATAAAAGAACGTATTAGAAGGGTCAAAAATTGGATGGACAAGTATTTCCAAAGGCGGGGCATTGGAAATAGAACTTACCTAATATTTGTGTTTAAGGGCCTTCTATTTAGAAAAATATGTTTCCGAAACTAATTATTCTTAAACAACACATTGGATTCTAAATAAGTTGAGATGGTACTAACTTATGAGTTTAGAACGTACTAGATTCCAGTGGGAGTTTTCAGCATTGATAGATTATTATCAATGTTCAATGTGGACAAAGTGTTCAAATAATTACATTGGAACAATATTTCTCTTTTTAAATTTGGGCACAGTTTCAATTACATAATTGCCTTAACCTATCCAAGGGGGTTATACATTATTTTGAATAAATGTATGCGATTTTATTTTTGAAATAAATTCGCTGGCAATTAAGAACTGTATGAAAAATAATATTGTACTGTCCAAATTTAAAACTGTGAAATCAATCACCAACAAACGCATCTTCGAGTTGATAAAAATTTATTGTCTCTTTGATACGGTCATGCCGAAGTTTGAGATTCAAGTATTGGATAAACACGACATTGTTAAGTCGTGTGAATCTCGTAACATCAGCAAAAGGTTACAAATCACCCTTCACAGGGAATTAATAAATAGAGTCATAAATTCCTGAGTTTGACCCGCACTAACGTTTGTGGACAGAATATTGTATTTGCCCAAGGTAACTTCCATTAATTTGTAAACTTCACAAATAATCACTTTTCCTATATATTAGTGTATACGTTAAGTTACAAATTTTAAATCCTTGATAAGATCGGGGAAATTTATTTAAATTAAACTTCGAGATAATAGAAGGATTTTGATTTGATCGAAGTGGCTAATTATTCTCGAGTTTGGAACGAGTGTTTTGGAGAGAACATCGTCTTTTCACAGTTAACTAAGAGCGCTGTTAATGATGTCTCGAGACGAGAAGTTAGGCTTCATGCGCGCGGTCATCATAGTCGATAGTCACACATGCGCTTCAACAGTTGTTAAATATCAAACAATATTAGATAAAGTTTGCTTTTTGCTGAACTAAATAGTTCCCATATGGTGTGGGTTTGCGTATGAAACGCAATGAACGCTCTATACAGAATCCCTTTGAGGTGAATTAATTTTGTACCTTACGAAATTTGGAATTAGTAAGAAACTGAGCTTAAATCATATAGTGGGGTTGTCCATTTGAGTGAGAAAGCTTATGACAGATGTGCACATAAAAACGGGAATATTAAGGTCGTTGTTGTCTTAGGACTCAACATTGACAACCTCTCTTTTGACAATTCTCATGGGATGAGAGAGGAGGCACCGGTGAGCGTTAGTCCATAAGTCTTAGACTTCAGTAGGGTGACTCAATGTCGATAATGACTTATTTATTGACGACTAAAAAATGGTTGTGCCAACCATTCACTTGGGAAGTGGGAGGTCGTAACGTTGATATGAGTAGAACCGGGGATTAACTTATATTTTGGCACGATTCGTAATCGACGATCACATGACTAATTAATCGATGAGTGTCAATGATCGATCGATTGACTATAGTAGTGTGCGTGGATCTTAGACTGAAGGGTCATTGGCAGAGTTGGCTTCGGGGTCCTGACTTGTTACTAGTTTGCTAGGCCCGCCTTGTTCGAGGTTGAACATGGGTCAGCGGCGACATTGACACTCATTCGTGAGGGATTCACAGCCTCGCAAGTAATCGAGGTATATATCCTGCGCATATTCGGGGACGAGGAATTACGGATAATTTGCAAAGTATAAAAACTCACTCACGTGGGATGTGGAGTGTAGTTCAGTAATTTCATCGTCACGAATTAGACATAGTGTCGGGTTAGTGAGTTTGACATTACCGTGGCTTTCACTCGATCGGGACATAAGTGAAGGGTCTACATGTACGACGATAATCTATAGTCGGTTCGTAGATCGATTATCGTACTCAACATAAGATCTATTTGGTACCACGGGATTGGCTAGGTGCTTACTGAATTTCTGGATTCCTCCCTTGCCGGGTTGAGACGAACCAAGAGAGTCGCACTTAAAAATGATACTGGGACAGTATCTGATAAAGAGAGATGTATATTTATTTAACGAGCTTTGAGACGTTAACTATAAGTTTTAAAAACTAATATTTACATGAATTAGATTCCTGGAACAAAGCGATGAAGAATGGACGGGTAATAGGGTTCACAACCATGAGCAAGGCTCGTCATGACCGTGAAGCCCGCCTGAAAAGTGGCAGCAGATTCAAGAACTTTCATCTCCCAATCTAGCTCTCTAGTTGAGAATCCCTTCGGTCAGAGTCAAGTTTGGTGAGTCTAGTTCTGTGGTTAAAATTTTAGGTCTATCGGACATCATTTACCCCTTGATCGGAGAGAAATACAAAACTCGCAAATTGTGCCCCGAGAGTGTCATGGCCGTGAAGGCCTTGTCTCAGGCTGTGATAGTCGGCAGAAGTGAGCTAAGAGCACGTCAACGCCGTGAATGTCTATGCATGAGGCCGCGAAGTTTTTGGTCAAAACTTATCCAAATCAAGTCCAAATTCGTCCATTATATTTTTGTTAGATTTGTGGGACAATATCTAGTCATTTGATGATTTAAAAACACGGGAATCCAACAAAATTGAGTCATGTAGGACATGATTCAATTTTATCAAACTTAAAGTCATTTTCATGGTTGAAAAATTGATTTTAAGTTAAGGCATTGTGCAATTTCGTGCATGACTTAATTCAAGCTCACTACTCATACTAGCTTTGAGTTTAGAGAGAGTTAAGAGAATAGTTATTTGTGAAAACTTAAGTGTGTTTGGGTTTTTAGTAAATCAATACAAAAATACAAACACAAACACATCTCTTCTAAAACATCTTTCCTTCCTCTCTAGCCATCCTTAGGAGGAGGTGGAATTTGGATACGTCCCAGGGTCGGCGTGACGATCTTGCAAAGACGTTGGAGCTCGGAGAGGTCATGACATTGCTCGGAGCGACTACGACAACGGGGATGGCAAAGCAAGAGCTTGGGATGTTCGCGACGAGGGTAAGCTTCGAAAACCCTTATTACGTGTCATGCATATTTTCTTTACATAACCAAGCGATCTGGACTCCTTACGAGGATCCCGAAAATTTTAAACTTCTGCTGCGTTCGGGATTCGATCTCGGGACACCCTGAGCTCCCAAAAGTGGTATCAGAGCCATGATTGGTTTTAAGAAACGACATAAACGAACCCACAATGATCTCGGTTGTGCAAATCATTGAGTCACTCGAGCATCATAGCACGAGTTGTTCTCAGTTTGAGTTTGCAAACCGAGCGCTGCAACAGAACACTGTCTCGTTGCGAGCGGCCCTTGCAGCGCCGTGGTGAGAAACCGTAGTGGTTGTCTCCTCGTGATTATAACTTTACTCTTGAAGATGATTTTAAAGGTGCATGTTACTAAGATTGCTTTAGATCTGGTGGTCTAGATTAGATCTGCGTAAAACACATTAGACGTGGTTTGAACGGAAATTTCAGCGATACCTAAGACGAGAATAGTGAGGCTCGTTGGCTCGGGGCGAAGCCATGACGCCAATGACTTCCGGTTTGAGGGACTCATCGAAAGCTAATAAATGAGCGGCTACCCCTTGTCGTGCGTTAAATTATGCATTACTTTTACCAAGACTGTAACGTTCAACAGATTCGGGTTTGAACTCCGGTGATGGCGAAGTCCGACACCGATCGAGTAGCAATAAGGGCCGGTAGTTTTATGGTTGGGCTTCGGGGATTTTAGAAACCTCAATGGGCTGATGCGGTTATGGCCCAATTCCTTCCATATTTGGATGTAAAAGTTTGGCCCAAAATATAGTATGATAAGCTAACTAGATTAGGCCAAGCTAACTAACCCTAATGGGCCTAATGGGCCTGGCCCAATACAAGCCCAATTTCATTTCGGTTTTTTGGAGCGTTTATTGTCGCATACGTGTTTATGTTATGTATGTATGATACGTCAAATGACATCAGCGTGGACTTAGTCTCTATTTCCGAGTGATATGTTAAGGGTAACAAGGCCTCCTCGGGTTGTATTTTATTTGATATTATACGGGTTGTCCGGGACATCTGATCCCCCCGTTTTGTACTTTATTAATTTTTAGAAAAATTAGTGTCTAGTAGACGTACGAGTTCGAGGCGAAAATACAAAAGAAGTCGCTCGAAGACTTGGAGATCGCTCGAATACATGGCGTTACCCCCCAGATGAAGAGACGTTATTTTTGTAAAATAAATCTTGTAGAGTAGAAATAGTCCGCGTTGGTCGTCTTGTAGGCAAACTAGGTTTACCGCGACGTCGTGCAGGTTTGTTTGACGTTACGTGCATTATTAAGTGCTTGCATGTGAGATGTATTCTCCCGATGGAAAACACTAAGTGAGTAAAGGGACTTAGTTCCTGTCTTTTATCAAGCTCGAAACTGTTGCGGCTTGAGTATTTGTGCGGTTTGTTCCGAGTTATCGGCGCCAAACATTACGTTCTTGTCGTAGTCAGCTCGGGTGCGTTAATACATTTAATGTCAAGCTCGTTATTGATAAAGCTTAAATGTGCGTGCGGTTTGTTCCGGTTATCGGTGCCAAACATTTCGCTCTTGCCGTGGATATTTTGGGTGACTGTCGAAATGCCGCTCTCCGTAACATATTCACGCCTTATAAAGTGTTAACCTACGGGCGGGAATTTCTAAATGTGGGGATTGAGCCAGACGTTGATAGGCCGCACTTAGACCGGTTATTTTCCAATTATTCCTGTTCGGGTGAGGGTTCCTGGCCTGAGACGAAGTTGTTGAAACACTCATGATGGGCTCATGTGGGACACGAGGCCGTGTATGGGTTCGTGTGGGACACGACGCCCTCCTATTAATGGACCAACAAACTGTTAGGTTGAGGCTTATTTCTGCAGAGCGGGGAACGTAACCCCACTATGAGACCATGAACGAAGTTTCCAAAATCTCTATCGGGAGAATGAGATTTTGAGAAAAATAGTGGGAGTCAGGCCAAGTGAGAAAGTCCTTATCATAGCCTGGCGAATAATACGTTCAACCTGATATTGTTATGTCTTCCGCATTATATTTCTTCTGTTATGATTGACAAACCCATTATGTCCATATGCTGCTTTATTGTTCGGTGGGACTGAATAATATGAATTTTATTCAACCTACGGATGGTCCTAATATGGATTTTTCAAAAATGCATATTCTCGTAAATGGATCGTTTAGTAATAATTTGCAACTAGCCATTGTCGCAGAAGTTGGCATAAATTATTACTCTATAAAGTGGCCGATAAAGGAGCAATCTTGGATAGCTCAATATTTGATACTCATTAAGCCTATCGGTCCAATACACAAAGAATAAAAGAACGTATTAGAGGGGTCCAAAATTGGGTTGGACAAGTATTTCCAAAGGCGGGGCATTGGAAATAGAACTTACCTAAACTTCGAGTTTAAGGGCCTTCTATTTAGAATAATATGTTTTTGAAACTAATTATTCTTAAACAACACACAGGATTCTAAATAAGTTGAGATGGTACTCACTTATGAGTTTAGAACGTATCAGATTCCAGTTGGAGTTTTCAGCATTGAGAGATTATGATAAATGTTAAATGTGCACATAGTGTCCAAATAATTACATTGGATGAATTTTTCTCTGTTGAAATTTGGGCACAGTTTCAGTTACATAATTGCCTTAAACTACCAAATGGGTTATACATTATTTTGAATAAAAATGTATGCGATTTTGTTTTTGAAATACTGTATGAAAACTAATATTGTATTGTCCAAATTTAAAACTTTGAAATCAATCACCAACAAACGCATCTTTGAGTTGATAAATAAGAATTTATTCTCTTTGATAAGGTCATGCCGAAGTTTGAGATTCAAGTATTGGATAAACACGAGATTGTTAAGTCGTGGGAATCTCGTAACATCAGCAAAAGGTGACAAATCACCCTTCACAGGGAATTAATAAAAAGAGTCATAAATTCTTGGGTTTGACCCGCACTAGCGTTTGTGGACATAATATTGTATTTGCCCAAGGTAATTTCTATTAATTTGTAACTTCAGAAATAATCACTTCTTAGAGATTAGTGTATGCGTTAGGTTACAAATTTTAAATCCTTGATGAGATTGGGGAAATTAATTTAAATTAAACTGCGAGATAATAGAAGGATTTTGATTGGATCGAAGTGGCTAATTACTCTCGAGTTTGGAACGAGTGTTTTGGAGAGAACATCATCTTTTCTCAGTTAACTAAGAGCGCTGTTAATGATGTCTCGAGACGAGAAGTTAGGCTTCATGCGTGCGGGCCATCATAGTCGATAGTCACGCATGCGCTTCAACAGTTGTTAGATATCAAACAATATTAGATAAAGTTTGTTCTTTGCTGAACTAAATAGTTCCCATATGGTGTGGGTTTGCGTATGAAACGCAATGAACGCTCTATACAGAATCCCTTTGAGGTTAATTAATTTTGTACCTTACGAAATTTCGAATTAGTAAGAAACTGAGCTTAAATCATATTGTGGGGTTGCCCATTTGAGTGAGAAAGCTTATGACAGATGTGTATATAAAAACGGTAATATTAAGGTCGTTGTTGTCTTGGGACTCAACATTGACAACCTCTCTGTCGACAATTTTTTGAAAAACGTCAAAGCCTTAGAGGCTCACGGATTTTGAAAAATAGATTATTCGAGAATGAAGAGTGGGAGTGGTAACACTGGGAATGTATAGGCTGTTTTGAAAAACGTCAAAAATAGACTGCACTTAAAAAAACGTCCGAGATACACCCAATTGTTGCATAGGTCGGGTAGTGTGTCTCACCAGCCAGAGAGATACTGTATAATACATGTCGAGTACAGGGGTTTTTTTTTTTTTTTGGTAAAAAGGAGATTTTATTACCAAAGACCAAGGCCCAATTACAATAACCCACAGCCCATCTAAGAAATCCACATGATAGAATACACAAATCCTAATCAGCTACTCCACCGAATCCTTCGAAGTTCATCTTCATCCCTCTGCGTTATTTTCTTGAACCGCATCGCTCTCACCTGGGTACGGAAGCTCTCTTTGATGGCTGCTGCAAGCTCCAAGCTGGATCTCTCACCAGTATCATGGATCCGCAGGTTCCGCTCCTGCCACAAATGGTATGTAATAGCTGCTTGACCCGCAAGATTTATCTTTGCAAGCACATTCTTACATTTCCCCATCGCTACAAGATCTTTCTTCCATCTTTCATAAACATCCGAACTTTTCATCCCAATCCAGTTGCTTACCTCGTTTTTAACATCTTTGCTGTAGGGACAGTCAAAGAAGAGGTGGCTCATGGTATCATCCTCCCTATAGCACAGGGCACATCGCCGATCAGGGACCATCATACCCCAGTGGATAAGTCGATCCCGGGTAAGTAGTTTCTCGTGCATGATAACCCACATGATAAAGCTGTGTTTGGGTAGTGTCCATCTATTCCAAACCGCTTTAGCCTCAACAAAGCCATGTATATCCCGATTTGACAGAATAGCACCCATCCAAGGAGAACTTCCATTTCCCTGCATCATACCCACCACCAAAGAGAGCTCTGAGGTTACTCAGTTGTCTCCATTGCCAACTTATATCCCCACTGGGCCCTTGATAACTCCAAAAGTCCACCCCTTTTAAGTAGACCGAGTGAATCCACCTGACCCAAAGGTTGTCCTTTTTGCTAGCTAAGTCCCATAGGTACCTCCCCAGGCTAGCATAATTCCAAGCCCCACAGTCTCTAATGTTAAGCCCTCCCCATTTCTTAGGTAGACAAACAGTCTCCCAAGCTACTAAAGCTTAAATCTTGCCACCCACCCCATGTCCCCATAGAAAGTCTCTACATGTTTGGTCCACCCTTTTCACTACACTTCTAGGTAGAATAAATAGGGACCCCCAGTAGCTGTGTAGAGAGGATAATATGGAGTTGATTAAACAACACCTCCCAGCATAGGATAAGTTCCTAGTTGTCCAGCAGTTTAATCTCTTCACAACCCTCTCCACCAATGTATCACACTCAGCCCTCTTCCATTTGGTAGGGGACACAGGTACCCCAAGGTACTTCATGGGGAAACTACCCTCAGTGAAGCCTGTGAATGTCAACAGCTTGCTCTTAGTGTCCTGTGTAGTCCCAGCAATGTAGATACTAGATTTCATAGGGTTTGCAGTCAGTCATGTAGCATCCTTAAAGTGCTTAAGGCTATCTAAAATCAAAGCCAATGAGTGCTGGTGAGCTTTACACACAATGAGTAAGTCATTAGCAAAGCATAAGCTGACCAAATTGAGCTGTTTACATAATGGGTGAAACCTGAACCCAGCCTGTTTGGAAGTAAGCAGCAGACTCCGTGTGAGATATTCCATTATTAATACAAACAGTAGGGGGGACATGGGGTCCCCTTGTCTCAGACCTCTAGCTGCTTTTATATTTCCCTCAAGGCTTCCATTAATAGCTAGCTTATAGGTAACAGTGGTCACACACTCCCTGACCCAAGTAACAAACTTAACAGGAAAGTTAAGTTTAACCAATAGCTGCAGAAGGAACCCCCATTCCACAGAATCATAGGCCTTTCTCAGGTCAATCTTCATCATGCATCTGGGAGAGGTATTACCCCTATTATACAGCCTCAATAGTTCCTGGCTAATCAAAATGTTGTAGCCAATTGCCCTACCAGTCACAAAAGCCCCCTGATTATCATGTATTAACCAAGGCAAGACTACCTTTAGCCTGGAACACAGTAGCTTGGATATACACTTATACACAGTGTTACAACAAGAAATAGGCCTATAGTCTCCCACAGAACAGGGGTGATCCACTTTAGGCACAAGTGTAATAGTAGTGCTATTAAGAGCCTTGGTCATCCTACCCTTCTCCAAAAATTCCATAACAGCTTCAGTTAAGCCCTCCCCAATAACTGACCATCCAGCTTTGAAAAATTCACTGCTAAACCCATCAGGGCCAGGGGCTTTATCACTGTGAATAGAGTATAAAGCCTGCTTCACCTCAGCTCTAGTAAAGGGGGCAATGAGGGCAAACTGTTGGGCCACATCCAGGGTATTTCCCTGAGCCATAACCTCATCATCCACCTAATAGGAGCAGCTGTACCTAGTAGCTCTTGATAATAGGCACAGAAATATGAGATAATTGCTTTAGGCTCCTCCAGCAGCAATCCTTCAGAAGTAGTAATAGCATTGATTCTATTCCTGTACACTCTTTGCTTTATTAGAGCATGGAAATATTTAGTGTTTTGATCCCCTTCCTGAAGCCACTGTGCTTTAGCTTTCTGGGCCAAAAACTTCACACAAGCCTTACTAAGAAATCTATAATTCTCAGCAATAGAAGCCTCCCTCTCCATCAGAGAATGGTTCAGAGGATCCTTATGAAGTTCATCTTGAATTTCCATGAGCCTTTGTCTCTCCTTGTCAGTAGCAACCACAATTTGGGCAAACTGCTCCCTATTAAGTCTCCTCAAGGGTCCTCTAATCTTGCATAACTGGTAGCATAGATGCCTCCCCTGAGCCCCATTCACCACTTCTCTGCTCCAATGCTGTGTAAGAATGGGCAGAAAAAGGGGGGAATCCACCCACATATTGTAGAATTTAAAACCTTTAGGACCACCATCCTGGATATTAAGTTTTTTGAGGAGGATAGGGAAATGGTCAGACATTCCTTCCTGCAAAAAATGGGCCTCAGTATTCATACATAGCTGCATCCACTGTGCATTGCCAAAAGCCCAGTCAAGCTTACAATAGATTCTATCTCCATCCTTTTGCTTATTAGACCAAGTGTAGTGAGTGCCCCTCCTCCTTATCTCAGCCAAACCACAATCTCTAAGGCACATGCCAAAGCTCTCATAGTCACCAGCATTAACTGGACTGCCCCCCAGTTTATCCCTAGTGGAGAGAACATTGTTGAAGTCACCCCAAACTATCCATGGCAATGATTGTTGAACAGCCCTGAGATCCCCCCACAACATCTCCCTAAGTGTAGGACTATTATGCCCATAGACACATGTCATAAAGGCCTCAAATCTGCCCCTCACCATTTTAGTGTGTATTACTTGCTCAGTCTTCTTCAGAACAGTGACCTGCCACTCACTGGACCAAAGTAACAATATTCTACCATTAGTGTGTTAATCAAGGTTATGCACATAATCCCACCCATTAAAGCACCTATCAATAAACATACTCAGCTTCTCTTTTCTCATTTTTGTTTCAACAAGGCATACAAGGTTAGATTTGAGTCTGCCACACCTCCATCTAACCTCAGCTTGTTTGTTAGGGGTATTCAAACCCCTAACATTCCACAGTAAGGCATTATCCATAGGGGCCAGACCCTAGGAGAGTGTATAGGATTCTCCCTTTGGTCCCCCTCAGATCCCCCATCATTCTCAATGGCAGCCTCCCCCTGGGCTTCATCAGTGTGATAATCCACCCTAGAGCCTTGGCCCTTGTTCTTGTGGTGATTCACAGATAGCCTCCTCCTCCCCTTGGTTTTCCACTCCCCATCCTCACCTTGGGCTTTAGGCTCCTTCCCTATCTCCTTAGGCTCTCCTTCCACCACAGGTTGTGATTCTTCTTCAGGGGGGGGGGGGGTTCCACTCTTTGTTCACATCCTTCCTACACACATTAACAAGATGACCATACTTCCCACAGCAAGCACATTTGATTGGCTTCCATTCATAATGTACAACCTCCTCCACTAATTGTCCAACCTCATTTAAGAAGGATATCTTCTCCTTAAGCTCTTTCCTCAGATCCACATCAACCAAAACCCTAGCATATTGAATCCTCTCTTTATTCATGGTAACCTGCTCAGCCATGATGGGTGTACCAACCAGGCTAGCCAGTTTACTCAACCCTTTCATGCCCCAATATTTCAGCTCAAGCTGCGGGAATTGGATCCAAATGGGGACCTTCTCAATGTCTCCCTTCTTGAATTCAGTATTAGCTGTCCAAGGAGCCATTATGACTGGTTTTTTATCAAACTGTAGTAGCTCAGTTTGGAGCACCAAATCCCTTACCTCCTCAGTAGCAAACTTGGCCAGAATAGGCCCGGCCGCACCTGCATCACCTTTTGCAGACCATATATTTTCCAAACACGATTCAAATACCCATTCATGACTGCAAAGGGGGGGTTAGATCCCAGCACATAGCACACCACTGCAGTATTCCAATACGCTTATATGGTTACGCAAATTATAGTATGCATGCTTAGGGGTTCATGCATATATGCTAAAAAGATTATATGCGTTTCTACTCGTGTCATATGTGTTACATTCTCATATGCATATCTTGGTGAATATGCATATCTTTGTGAAATTGTTAAACACTATATGAGCACTTTTTGCGGGGGAGTTAATATTCTCAGGGTGTGAAAACATGAATTAAGGGGGAGAATGAAAAATTACTTCTATTATTTTGAAATTACTCCGTTATATGTTTCCGCTGAGCATGAATTGAGGGGGAGTAATATGAATTTAAGGGGGAGTAATTTTAACAGTTATAATTCATGTTACGCTTTTAGACTGTACTTTAGAATCATGAACTCTCCTTGAATCTTTTTAAAGGACTAAATCCTCGAGGGAGCTTTATAGTGATTTCAGGTTTGTGAAGTGGACGCTTTTCAAGAAGATTTCCAACCACCACTTCTAACTCTGCTCTCGAAGAGTTATCGAAAGGAGAAGATGGCCTACCTTCTTCTGGAACCAGAGACGCTTCTTCGAGGCCGAACTAGACAACTTCCATTCGGAGAAGACGAATCTGGCGAAACGGAGAAGATGGCTAAACCCCGAGCCCTCTCCTCGACTCTATCATACCCCTGCTTCCGGAAGAAGAAGCAAGGACCGAGGACCGAACGACACGAGACCAAGCATCATCAAGGACTGAAGTTGCCAACCGTGTCCACTGCATCAAGGACCTAAGTTGCCAACTGTGTCCACTGCATCAATGATCGAAGTTGCCAACCGTGTTCACCTCTCCAAACCTCACATCGGATTCCACGACCTCAACACAAGGTTGACCCAAATAGGGGGAGTTTCGAGTTTCGTGTGCTTTCAAAGGGAGAAATGGAACGCGGACTTCCGAATATCCGGCAAGAACTTCGTACATCTTACGGCATCTGGGAGAAGAACTTCAAAAGAAGATCCGAAGAAAAAGTCGATGCCTAGAAGACCAAGTGAGCTTGAAGACATTATAAAGAGGAGATTTCGAGGACTCGAGGACTCTTTCCACTTGCAAGACGAAGACAACCCGTGCTATATTGTAAATTGAATACAAAGGGGGAGATTGTTGGAACTATTTAATTGTATTCAATTAATATAGTTGTCTTAGTTTTGCTATGCAAATTAGTAGTCTTGGACTAAATTGTAATTAGTCATTTTGTAGGACTACTTATGTAAATATACCACGAGGTGGTATATATAAGTGAACTCCTAAGAAAATTAGGAGTGCGCTTAGTATTGTTTCGGATCGAAAAATTAGGTTTGGAAATTTTAGAGAGAAAATTTCAAGCGCCTTTGTGTTCTTCAACGTCGTTTCTCTCTCAAACCTCAACGTTGGTAAATCTCAATCGTAAGTGTTCGAACTCTTCAGATTTACTATCCGATTCTTCGTAATTCGATCTAGGTTGGATATTAGGGGTCCTAACAGTCACCGATGCATCGGATGAGAGAGGGGGCACTGATGAGCTATTATTCTCGGATATCAAATTAGTCCATAATTCTTAGACTTCAGTAGGGTGACTGAATGTCGATCATGACTTATTTGTTGATGACTATAAAATGGTTGTGCCAACCATTCACTTGGGAAGTATGAGGTCGTAATATTGATATGAGTTGAATCGGGGATTAACTTATATTTGGACACGACTCGTAATTGACGATCACATGGCTAATTACTCGCTGAGTGTCAATGATCGATTGACTGACTATAGTAGTGTGCATGGACCTTATACTGAAGGGTCATTGATAGAGTTGGCTTGGGGTTCCTGACTTGTCACTAGTTTGCTAGGCCTGCCTTGTTCGAGGTTGAACATGGCTCAGCGGCGACATGCGGTCTTGACAACGAAGTGCAACTGCAGGGCATTGACAGTCTTGAGGGATTCACAACCTCGCAAGTAATCGAGGTATATGTCCTATGCATTTCGGGGACGAGGAATTACGGAACCTTTTCAAAGTATAAAAACTCACTCACGTGGGATGTGGAGTGTAGTTCAGTAATTTCATCGTCACGAATTGGACATAGTGTGGGATTAGTGAGTTTGACATTACCATGGCTCTCACTTGACCGGGACATAAGTGAAGGGTCTATATGTACGACGATAATCTATAGTCGATTCGTAGATCGAAGATCGTACTCAACATGGGATCTATTCGGTACCACGAGCTTGGCTAGGTACTTACCGAATTCTTGGATTCCTCCCTTGTCGGGTTGAGACGAACCTAGAGAGTCGCACTTAAAAAGTATCACTGGGACAGTATCTGATAAAGAGAAATGTATATTTATTTAAAGGGCTTTGAGACATTAATAAAACGTTAAATATAAGTTTTGAAATACCGGAACAAAACGATGAAGAATGGACCGGCAATAGGGTTCACAACCATGAGCAAGGCTCGCATGGCTGTGAAGCCCGCCTGAAATTTCAAGAACTTTTATCTCCCAATCTAGACCTCTGATTGTATCCCTTCTGTCAAAATAAAGTTCGGTGAGCATGCTTTATGTGGTTAAAATTTTAGGTCCATCGGACATCTTTTACCCCTTGACCGGGGAGAAATACAAAATTGTCGCAAAGCTGTCGAAAGCATCACGGCAGTGAAAGGCACTGTCCTAGGACATGAAGCATAGAAGTGAGCTCATTTTGTGCCCCGAGAGTGTCACAGCCGTGAAGGCCTTGTCTCAGGCCGTGAAGGCCGGTAGAAGTGAGCTAAGAGCATGTCACGGCCGTGAATGGATATGCATGAGGCCGTGAACCCACAGTTTTTGGTCAAAACTTATGCAAATCAAGTCCAAATTCGTTCATTGTTTTTTGTTAGATTTGTGGGATAATATCTAGTTATTTGATGATTTAAAACAAGGGAATCAAAGAAAATTGAGTCATGTATGACATTATTCAGTTTTATCATACTTAGTCATTTTCATGGTTGAAAAATGGATTTTAAGTTAAGGCATTGTGCAATTTCGTCCATGATTTAATTCAAGCTCATTACTCATTCTAGCTTTGAGTTTAGAGAGAGTTAAGAGAATATAAGTTTGTTCTTTGAGAAAAACTTAAGTGTGTTTGAGTTTTTAGTAAATCAGACACACAAATACAAACACAAACACATCTCTTCTAAAACATCTTCGCCTCCTCTCTAGCCTTCCTTAGGAAGAGGTGTAATTTGTAGCGACCGTCGCCCATGCCTTTTTTTCAAGCGTATTAGTAGAATAACAATAAGAGGCGATTACATGAAAGTGTACGCTACTGGAAAAGAAAAGCTGAAGCATTTGTTGGCTTCTCTTCGTGGACGTATTTCTCTCACTTCAGATGCTTGGACGGCTGTTACTGTACAAGGATACATGAGTGTGACTACTCATTTTGTAGATAAGAGTTGGAAGTTGAATTCTAAGTTGCTTCCATTTGTTGAATTGGATGGTGCTCATACTGGGGAATTCTTAGCTCAGAGACTTTATGAGGTGTTGAAAGCTTGGGAAATAGATTCAAAAATCTTTTCTATTACATTGGATAATGCTGCTTCTAATGATAAAATGGTCGAGATTCTTAAATAAAGATTTCAATTGCAAGGCAATTTGTTATGTGAGGGCGAGTTTTTTCATATAAGATGTTGTGCTCATATTTTGAATATGATTGTTGACAAGGAGTTAAAAGAGGCTGATATTTCGCTGAAAAGAATTAGAGATTGTGGCAAATGTAAGATCTTCAGAAGGAAGAATGGGAGATTTTCATAAATGATTTCAAGGCGGGAACTTGGAAGATGTTGGTGGAAGTTTCTTGAAGTTAGATGTACCTACTAGATGGAATTCCACATTCTTCATGCTTGTGGCTGCAATAAGGTATCGCAATGCAATTACTGCGTTATGCTATAACAATAGAAATTCCTTGGTTAGTCCAACCAAAGAAGAATGGGAAAGACCGGAAAAAATGTGCGACTTGTTAGAACCATTTTATGACATCACTAATATGATCTGGGTCAAAGTATCCAACTACCAACCTCTATTTCATGCAAGTTGCGAGTATTGAGTTGAAGCTTAGAAAGCTATCGGTTTCTAAAGACAACGTAATCGCAGATATGGTAAAAGAAATGAAGGAGAAATTCGGTAAGTATTGGGAAAACTATTCTCTCACTCTTGCATTTGGATGTGTCCTCGATCCAAATACAAAGTTGCAGTTTTTGAGATATTGTTACAAACAGTTGGACCCTACACGTTATGAGAAGAAGGTAGACAAGGTAAAGAAGCTTTCAAAAAAATATTTGTTGTTTATAAAAAATTAGGAGAATCGCCTAATTCACATCCCACAAAAGGAATGAAAGGGACTTATTCTTACTCACATCATTCAAAGGCTTTGACCACTAAATCTACTTCACTTCTTGATGTAAGTTTATAGTTTGGTAATTGCTTGCTGTAATATTTGTTGAAGTTTGTTATAATTTATTTGAATAATTATATTATGTTCTTGTGAATTGCAGGCTTTTCGTAAAGAACTACAACAAGAATCTTCACAAATATGTAAGTCTGAACTTGATTTATATTTGGAGAATGGAGATGATGCGAGTTCTATGGATGTCTTAGAGTATTGGAAGATAAATAGTTATTGGTATCCTAAATTAGCCTTATTGGCAAAAGATATGTTGAGCATCCCAATTACAACTGTTGCTTCGGAGTCTACTTTTAGCATCGATGGTCATATTTGGAACAAATATAGGAATTCATTGCTCCCAGAAACTGTCCAATTTCTTCTTTGTACACGTGACTGGTTGCATGGGTTTAACGAACTCGGAGCTGGATCTTTAGGTATTAATAATTATTTATCATTTTGTTACTTTCAAATTTCAGGTTATATACATATATATATATAGTACTACAATAATACAGCTTAAAATCGATTTTTTGATTTCACTTGTTTGTGTAAGAGGATGCAAAATAAGAACTACAAGAAATGCAAGCATCTGTGCAAGATTCAACTGATTATAAACTACTTTATGTTCTTTTTGGGATGGTAAATTGCTATTGCAGCACACTCAACCCGGGCAGGATGGGTGGCCCGCCCAACTTTTCAGCTCTAACACGGAGTACAAACAAAGATGGAGAGATTTTACAATTGGCTTACTCTCTTCATTACATCCTTGAGAGATGATGTTAGCTTGTTTATATATGCTTGTCGACATTCAAACTAGAGCATGTTCTTCATCAAGCAAGCCCAAGTCTTTTGATGGAGACATCATCGCACACATATACAATAGATAAACGCATACGCACAAGCAGACATCATTACACACACAATTGGAGATAAAAACACACAGACAAACACATCAGCAAAGACATATACAAGCATACATACATAAAACACAGAGATGACACACATATAACTAGACAAGCCCAAATTTGCAAGTGTTGGATGGGTTGCAATCGAAGTTCTTATCGCCACCAAATCCACGCTTAGTTCCATAAAGCGGATAGTCTGAAAAAGATTGAATCTCACCTCCTCATCAACTTCAAGCCGTGCGACGAAGCAATGGACACAATGTTCCATTCTATGTGGAAAGCATTGGTTTTGTGCGTTATGTGAATCTGACCGTCTTTGCTTATCATCTCCTTTGCGTTCTTTAGAAACAAGCTGATTAGTCTTCTATGGCGCATGCGTTATATATTACGTGGAGTGAGCCATCCATCCATCCATCCATATTGGTAATAAAATTAGTACCATTCGAAAAAGTTATGACAACCTAAGTTTAGATTTACGGGATATGCTTGAAAAACCCAGCAAATGGGAAGTTGTAAACTATGCGATTGGACGAAAGACAACTGAGAAATGCATGTGATGTGCCATCTTTGTTGCGTCGATCTCATGCATGACTATGGAACCTCTGCTCCTTAGTTGGGTGATATTCAACATGGCCTTCCGAGAATACTTCTTCAAGAAATCTGGGATTATCTCATCATATATGTTTATTTATACGTAATACAAAGCAATGTGAAACAATAAAAAGATATATATAGATATAGATATACATGTAGATACCTTCATGATGCGGGTTACGACCCCAATCAACAAGATTTATGGTCCGGGAATAAAGGTTAGGGCCGGAACGGATCGAATCGTCGTTGGAATATACGAAAAGGACGGAAAATGTAAAGGGACAGAGATTTACGTGGTTCGGATTCGGGTGAATCCTACGTCCACGGGCCGCCGAAGAATATTCACTATTAATCGAGGAAGATTACACACTCTAGCTCACTTACTCTCATGTTTACAAGTGATTCTAAGCTCTAAACAGTAGAACGATGATGAAGAGAGGGAGAGAGAACATGTGTGTGTGTTCTTGGTGTGTTAGTGTGTGTGGGGTGTGTGACTTATGGTGTAAAATGGATAAAAGACCCTATTTATACTGTAGGGGCGGCTAGGGTCGTACTGCTCTCCCTCGTCGGTCTCCTGATCGCTTCCTTAGCTCTCTCGATTACTTCATTTGTTCCCTCCGGATAGCTCCGTAGCTTCCTGGGATATCTCCCTAACTCCTCCCAATATCACCTCCGTACATTGCTAGTCGAGCCTCGCACTTAGTCCTTCTCGGGCACTTTCGTTTGCCCTTCTAGTTCCGTAGCTCTGTGGAATATCTTCCGAGCTCCTCCAGATAACACATTCGTGCCTTGTCCTTGTTGAACCTCGACCTAGTCCTCGCCTCCTTCAGACCCAACCTCCTACTCTGTTCTTTGTGAGTTGTCAGGTCAGGAGGAATGCTGGATAGGTCACCCCTATCATCCAGTCCCCCTACTCTGAGTTGGAATATGCTAAGTATTGCAGCTCGGTGTATTATTAAGAAAGCATTCCCCTTCTAGTGTCCTTATATTTCTTCTGCCATTTTCTCTCGTTGCCCAAGAAGTCTCAAACAACTTAGGACTTCACATGTCTGCACGGAGATAGACTCAACCATCTCGACTAGATGACTTGGATACTTTCCAGCCAATGACTTGTCAGATACCCTGTTGAAGAAAGTTGATCCTTGAAATCCTGATCAGATAGATCAGGTCTCCTCTGCCAGCAGAGAGCTAGATTAGAAAATCATATTCACATAGATTAGGTCTTTATGAGTCAGCGAAGAGCTGACTTTGGACGATCGGACTAGATAACTCAAGTCCCCGTGTCTCAGTTAGATCTGGAGTTAAAACGTCCAGACGAAGTGTATAAGATCTTTGTTTACCAGCTTAGAGCCGGACAAACAGATGGAGGAGCTTCTTATACGCCAGCATGGAGCTGGCTCAGAAATCCCAAGTAGCTGAATTGGATCTTCTCAGGCCAGCAGAGAGCTGGACCTTGTTAGTCAGGGTTGAACAGCTCAGCTGTTCCCTCGCCTGGGCGAAGCCACGATGCCGATCGTCATACCACTTGTGGGCAATAGCTAACTTGAATTAGGAGAACTAACATGGAATCCGAAGTACTGGCCTGGAAATCCATGGATCCTAATAAGACAGATCAGGTCTTCGTTCGTCAGCTCGAAGTTGGGCTCCTAATCGAATAGGTCATGTCTCCTTGTTGATGGAAGCTGATGTAGAACTCCTGCTCAAGGAGCCAGGTCTTCATCTGTTAGCGTGGGAGCGGGTTATAATATTGCGGTCCTTGGTAAGTGGGACGTCCACTCTGCTGGCCAATTCCCTGGTCGTGGCTCGTCTCAAGGGAGTTAACCAAGCTGTTGAAGCATAGGGATGCCACGATCAGGCGGTTGAAGAATGAGCTAGAAAGCCTGTGGCAGAACATGAGCAGCTCATCGAGCGTAAGGCCATAAATTTGCTGGCGAAGGAGCAAAAAGCCAGGCTGGAGCGTTGGAAATTAGAGTCAGAGAGGAGGCATGGAGACTTCGCTGCTGGATCTAGATTTCATCCTGAATAAAGCCAATGTGGCGTAACTATTCGCCTTCGGTTGCGGGGAATCCTGTCTCAACTTCCAGTTCTCCAGCTATTTGTGGTCCCTTCCTATCAGGGCTAGCCTTGAAGCTTTCTTCGCTTTTCTGTGCCCAAACTTCAGCGAACGAGTCATGTCGATGCTTTAAGAACACTGGGTCGAGCGTTGCCTGCCAGGTTGGAGCTGAACTTAGGTATCCCGATGAAGTAGGTCGGGTCTTCAAGTGCCAGCACGGGGCTGGACTTAGATATCCCAACAGATAGGTAAGGTATTATGTGCCAGCACGGAACCGGACTTAGATATCCCAATCCAGATAGATTGGGTCTTTGAGTGGCAGCACAGAGATGGACTAAGATAACCCAAACAGATAGCTTGGGCCTTCCGTGCCAACGCGGAGCTGGACATAGATATCCCCATCCAGATGGATTAGGTTTTCTATGCTAGCGCGAAGCTAGACTTATATTCACAACCACGTAGGTTGGGTATTCTGGTGCCAGCGCGGAGCTGGACTTAGATGTCCCAATCCAGATATTGGGTTTCCTGTGCCAGCGCGGAGCTGGACTTAGATTTCCCAACAGTTAGGTTAGGTCTTCACATGCAAGCCCAGAGCTGGACTTAGATAGATACCCCAAAAGTTAGGTTGGATCTTCTATGTTAGCACGGAGCTGGACCTAGATTTCTCAACAGTTAGGTTGGGCCTTTAGGTGCCAGCCCGGAGCCAGACTTTGATATCCCAACAGTTAGGTTGGGTCTTTGGGCACTAGGCAGCATTAATGGTACTTGCATCGTGCTAGCTACTCTATTTGTTACTTGTTCTCCTTTTGGCACCCTTCTCATGGTGCGGGAGCTGGGAGATCTGTCGGCTTCTGGCGACCTGTCATTGGTCGTCTGGAGATCCATGCCAGACAGCTGATCTGGAAACCTGCGCCAGAAAGCTAGTCGAAGTATCAATTCTACGAAGTTAGCATACCTGAATAGGTTAGGGCTTATTGCCTTCTATTTTGTAGTATTGGGGCTTGTCATCGGCAGATCCGTAGATCTGTAGTAAACGTTGAAAAGTTTCCGCCTGGGCTAGGCCAGGGCTTACGATATTCGTCTCCAGTTTGGGCGACATCCCCGCCTCATGCATTCTTCCTCTGACATCCTCAGGCAATCACGCCAAACATTCATCTGAATGGTTATTGGCAGATTTAAACGTTTACCTGGGAGTTGTCCTTATGGGTTGGGCTTGGCACTCATTGCTTTCGTTTCTGCGATTTGGGGGCTCGCCTTCACCAGGTCCATAGATCAACCAAGGAGGTTCCCACTTGGAGCTCGACTGGGGTGGGCTATGGGCTTTGTTTCCAGCTTGGGGTTGAGCCCTGATATAGAAGAGCGAAGTGTAGCCGCTCTTGCCGCCAAGGAGGATGAGCTTGCATCCCATATGAACCAGCTCGTGGAGGAGCAGAAAGCCTTGATCGAATGCAAGGCCATGGACTTGTTGGTAAGAGGGAGAAGGCTATGAAGGCTATTCTGGAGCGAGCGTTCGATGCTGAAGTGGTGAAAGAAGTGCCGAGTGACTCGAGTCAATGCGCCGGGAAGGGCATTCTGCAGGCAGGTTAAAGGGAACCCAGCTCTGCCAAAAATATCGCTCAGCGCGGCACTACTTCTTGGGAGGTTTCGCAGCCGGATAGGAGCCAACATCTACTCTGGAAGAGGCTATGAAGGCTACGAGTGCTCCTCCGACCTTTAAAGTGGATCCTAAGGCGGCTCCTACTCCCAGCTTTCGGCTCACCGAAGTGCCCTGCTACTCTCCATGGCCCCTTTTTGTGTCTCTCTGTTACGCTCTCAATAAAGTAAAGATAAGCAGCAAATGAAAGCAGACAATAAAAACAACAGTGCCAAAACACTACAACCCTATTCTATTCGATCCCTCCCTCTGTTGAGTTTAGCTCTATTCAGGGGCGGATCTAGCATAGGGCCCGAGGGGGCCACGGCCCCCCGGAAATTTTCGAAAATATTAGCACTCTATTTGTAATATAGTGTTCATACATAGAAATAAGTCCCCGTTTTATAGATGACTTGAAATGTCATGTAGCACAGTGGCGAGGGACCTCTCATTCATATAAGTGGTCGGGTGTTCGATTTCTAGTATCAGTTTTTTATGCTTTTGTGTTTTATATTTTTTTTGCTTGGGTTTTCGTTTTGTTGGTCCTTAGCGATTTTTACTTTTTAGTTTTAATTCGCAGTTTTATGTTCTATATTTATTTCTTAGACATTTTCTTTTTCTTTTTTTAGTTTACTGTTTCTTTTCTATTCTTAACATTTTTTCTTTTTCATTTTTTGCTTTTAACCAAACAACAATACGAACTGTTTTCATATTGGTTTTTTTATTAATATCTAATTTAATTCATTTTTCACCTTTTTTAAATTCCTTTCATGGTTTAAAGTTTTATTTTCCACTTGCAATACAATACCTATTTAATATTAATAATATACTGCGCTATATTAATATCATGACATGTTCAATATTCGAGCTCCACGAAGGTTATCATCATTCTTTATTCTATTTTATATCGGTTTTTTTGTTTGCTAAATGTAGGAAATTTAAGTTTTTTATTGTAAGTTCATAAGTTTATATGAAAAAATCAAAATTGATAAATCTTTTCAAAGAAAGATAGCAAATGAAATTTTGACGTTTACCATTTACGGCCCCTCCGGTCAAAAGTTTCTGGATCCGCCCCTGGCTCTATTTATAGAATCGCTTGAAGCGAAGTGGACGAATCTTCTGTCATTGTTGTGTGCTTGCGATGGATGCCTTGAGCAGTGATCTTGAACCATTTCCTTGATATAAGAGGTTTGCTAATTTCTACTTGCAGCCGTCAAGAGCAATCCTTCGATGATCTTATGGATTCTATTTTCTTGCGTTGAGCTATGTGTCTGATGGTAGCTCGTCTTCATCTTTCAGCCGTTGGTGTTTCTTATCTCTTATGTATGACCTTTTAGTAGAATTACCTTAATTGGGCCGATTGAACCAACTCAAAGCCAGCTTGTATGGGCATATGGGCCTAATTAGTCTCATCCATCCATGGGCTCACACAGATATTCGATTAGAGACAAGCTCGCTGGATTTGCTTGCTTTGGTTTGGTCGGTAATCAAATCGCTGTTCCAACTCGATTTTCAGCTTTTCAGTCTCCTCGAAATATCCTCGACTCAATAATCTCATTTTTTGGTGTATTTTGCTCAGAAGTCTGTAAGACATGTAAGTAAAACGTAAGCGCAGTATATTCGTGTACGGTTGTACAAATATCGACCAAAAATTGCACTTTAACGGTGTATAAAATATTGTAAATTGTTATGTATCACTCAATTCAAAGTATTTGGTTGCCAGGGAGATTCGAATCTATGACCTACCTCCAAAGAGTCCGAGTCCCCAATATTATAAATACATACTTATTATTTGTATGCCTTCACCAACGAGTAAAGTCGCCTTGTGCTTCAGGACCCCATAGTAACAATAAAGAATGCACTAAACTATTAGCAGGAGTGGAAACTCTTTTTCATATTATTCATTTGCCATCTCTCTTTTCAGCTTTCACTTCCCTTTTCATTTTTCCATGTCGCTCGTTCCTCTTAATTGTTTATATTTTCTGTCTTTCAATCAGTCGCATCCCCCTTGTTAATTGGTAAAAAATTTAAAGTATAAATTCTTCTAAAACATTTATTTTTCTTGTTAAGAAGTTTCCGTTCAAAGAAAAAAATTTGAATTTTAAATTTTTAAGTTCACCTTCTATAAACTTCAATATTATAGTTTTTGATAGCAGGGTAGGCTTGCGTTGGATTGGTAAGTTACAAATTTGGTAGTATATAATATTTACTTATTGTAAGCCACAATTTAGGACTTGCTTTATGCCCCATATTATGATGAGCAGCCATGTTCACTAAATATATCTTCCCAAAAAAAAATGTTATGGAAATATCATCACATTTTATTTGTTGGGTTTTTTTATTTGTATTATGTTGTAATATATACTTTCCTGAGAGGTCAATCAATTTATATTAGTACTGTCAAAAGGGGCCGGCGGGGCGGGCTGGCCCGTAGCCCGCCAAAGCCCGCTGCTTGGCAGGGCGGGGCGAATGTCGGGCCTTAAAAATGCTGCCCGCCCCACTCCGCTGCTGGCTTTGGCGGGTTGTATTATGTATTAATCAATAAATGTATCATTAATTATGTATTAATCAATAAATGCATCCTAATTATACTGTAATTAATGAATCAATAATTAATTTCTCTAATTAAATCAATATATGTTTACTATATAATATAAATGAATTAAAATATATAATTATAATATATATGGTGGGCCGGCACGCGGGCCACTGGCTGTTTTGAGAGCTCTTATTTATATTTAATATATAACAGACTCACTCAACAACCGAAAGGATAGGTAAAGTCCTTCATTGAGAGTGGGGGTAGGGTACAATTACAAATAGATATTAGCTGGATGTGATTTTGTATAATTCTATATAAGTTTTGACTTTCCTACTATAGTTTCTTCTGATAAAACTATGACAACCGGTTCCTGTAATGTAACCAACATATTAACCCAAGCTAACTTAGGGATTTATATTAATGAATACATTACTTCGAATCATGTTCACCACATATGCAGAATCAGCGGAATCAGCAAGATATTTAAAAACAGAGCCATCAGTGTTACAGAAAAAAAGGAGTATATGTTTTTATATATCCATATAGGCTTCAAATTTGCTTACCCAATTTTATTTCAGAGCTGACAGAGTTTCGAGGATGTAAGGGATAATTTCAGAAAATTAGGAATAAAAAACGAACCGGACCACCTCAGCATAATGGGATAATTCATACTACCTTTGTCCCACTTAATACTTCCCAAAAATTAGTGGGCACATAGATTAAGAAACTACTTTTTTTAATAGGGGCGTTTCTATTTCATGCCCCATCGTAAGTTTCTGTTTGAGTTTAGGCCCTCCTCACATTGAATATAGTTTCAAGGACCAACATTAAATTAAATTCAAAGTAAAGGACATAAACAATAATTCGACTCTTTATAATAGGTGTTATATAAAGAGGTATGAATCGCCATTATTATGTTATCAGATGTTATTCAAATGGTATCAATCCAAAAAACGATTTCAACGATCGATTTGCCCTAATTTTAGAGCATACTGGCCACAAAATCAATTTTGATGTGTACTTGACGATCTCAATGATATTTACGTCGTCTATCATAAGATCTGTGAGGAATAATTTCTAGAAATTAATTTACGCAAATAAGAAAAATTGAGCATGTTTTTGGTCCAAATTAAAGCTAATATGCATAAATTCGAGAGACCCATAGCTTGAAAACTACGCCGCGCCTTAGTGGTGACTCAATCGTTCGTCGCTCAAGATTAACGAACTGAAAGTGAAATCACCTCCATAATCATTCGTTATGTGGTATCAGAAAGGCATAAGTGGTATAATTTCCATATATTTCAGTACAACAGTGTCATAAAACTGAATAGTTAAAATAAGAAGCGTTACTCGAACTGGTGCGAGATATTATTCTAATTTGGTATAAATTTTATATTATGAGGTACCAGAACATAGGAAAGTGGTATACAAGAGGCGTAACGTAGTATAGGAACGATAAGAAGCGTTACTCGAAACTGGTACGAGATATTACTTATTCTCATTTGGTATGATTTTTATCAAATGTGGTACAGGGGAAGCATTAAATGGTACATAAAAGGCGTAAAGTGGTATAGCAATGATAACTGTTACTTATTCTCATTTGGTATTAGTTATATAAGTGAGGTACCAAAACAAAGTGAAATGGTAAAATAGAGGTGTAAAGTGGTATAGCACCGATATGAAGCGTTACTCGAACTGGTAGGAGATATTACTTATTCTCATTTGGTATCAGTTTTATATGTGTGGTACCGAAACAGCGTAAAGCGGTATAGTAGAGTCATAAAGTGGTATGGCAACGAAAACTATTACTTATTCTCAATTGGTATTAATTTTATAAGATGAGGTACAATAACTAGTAAACTAGTATAGTGGAGGCGTAAAGTGGTATATCAACGATAAGAAGCATTTCTCGAAGCGGTACTAAAACATCGTAAAGTGGTATAACTACCATAAGAAGTGGTTTCCAGAATGGAATCATAAAATATACCAGAATAATGAATGAAGCCATGATATCTATCACTTGGCAGGTTGCCAATGGAAGGGAAATATTCGTTGGAGGGAGCATTTATTTTCAGAGAATATATGTCATGAAGCTTTGGCAGGTTGTGGTACCCGTTGGGGAGGAAGTGGTACAGAATAAGAAAGACAGGATGTTTTGGGCGGGAAAGCTGAATGTGCGTTTTATTTTGGGCGGGAACTTTTATGTAGTATATGTTCATGTAATAATGTCGTACCAGAAATGCTTTCTGTGGTACAGATTACGGTTTACGTGCTAGGGTTTCCAGTTTTCTATTTTTGAGTATCGGGTCTTAGGGTAAACGTCTTTGGTGTTACGATAAAGGGTTTATCATCGTACGATTTGTTGTATGATTGACGTATAACGATGGTTTGCATACGTTTGTTGTAATCATAATGGTAATATCAATGTGATGTAAATCTAATTGTCTACATGCACTGGTGTACATTTTACATGATCAAAACCTCATCACTTAACTACTTACATCATAAATGCATAAACGTGACAAACTCAAGGAACTTGGTGGTTTAAATACATCAAATCATATATTTCCATAATTTTTATTCTTCTACAAACGAAAAACCCAATTTTATCTACGAATTATTCGAACCATTAATATGTAAAGATACTATATTATCTAGTATCAATACGGCTTAATGTGGTATCATTTGGTAGTGTATTGTTACGAGGATAGTATAAATGGTTACCAAAATATATTAAGTGGTATGACTTACATGTGATGTGGTATCATAAAAGATGGAGAGATTATGTTCACTGACGGAGTATGAAGCTTCTGGAATGTTCCTTTTGTTTTGGTATGATTGGAATATGAAGTGGTACAATGCTAATGTGGTATAGATTTTCTTTGTTGTGGTATGGTATAAATATGAGCCGGGTTGACGGAGCAAGAAGCTTCTGGAATGTTCTTATTTTTTGTATGAATGGAGTATGAAGTGGTACAAAACTATGCTGAAGTGGTATAACTTAGATGAGTTTTGGTATGATATAGATATGATGAAACAGGTTTGAGGAGCATGAAGCTTCTGGAATGATCCTTTTTTTGTATGATTGGAGTCTGAAGTGGTACAAAACTATGCTGAAGTGGTATAACTTACATGTGATTTGGTATTGTATAAACATGACGAAACAGGTTTGACGGAGCATGAAGCTTCTGGAATGATCTCTTTTTTTTGTATGAATGGTGTATGAAGTGGTACAAAACTATGCTGAAGTGGTATGACTTACATGAGTTTTGTTATGGTATAAATATGACGAAACAGGTTTGAGGAGCATGAAGCTTCTGGAATGATCTTTTTTTTGGGTATGATTGGAGTATGAAGTGGTACAAAACTATGCTAAAGTGGTACAACTTACATGTGATTTGGTATGGCATAAATATGACGAAACAGGTTTGACGGAGCATGAAGCTTCTGGAATGTTCCTTTTTTTGGTATGATTGGAGTATGAAGTGTTACTAAATTATGCTAAAGTGGTATAATTTTCGTGTGATCTGGTATAGCAACAAAACTACTTCAAAACCCAAAATACATTTTCGTGTGATCTGCTAGACGGCGTTCAGTCGATTCATCGACTTTCTTCTTCCCAGCCAGTTTCTTCTCCTCCTTTTTGGCAATTCCCCGTCGATCGACGTCATGCTTCTTCCCAGCAACTTCCTTCTTCCCAGCAACCTTCTTCCGGCCACTTTCTTCGCGATTGACGTGGTTCTTCTTCGGAGCCATCACAAGATTGGTCGATTAAGGGTGCAAATCGACAGAAATTTCGTCGGGTTTTCTCGATGAAGTGGGAAATCGAATTTTGGGTTTCTGGTATAGAAATCGATTTTGGGTCTGAGTACGTGTCTTATTTGGTTGTCTTAATTGGTATATACCACTTCAGTCTGAATAAATACCACTAAAATAGATTTATATACCACTTAATAACACGTGAAGATTTAGGTCTAAAAAGGTTGGTGTAATTTTCGAAAAAAGTAAGGGTAAAAGCGGCTTTTCAATCTGAATTGGTCCTTATTCCTAACATAAATATCATTTGTGTCCTTCCCTATTTAAAATATAAAGAGGGCCTAAATCCTATTTCAACTTGCTAATAGGGCCTGATATCTAATTAGCCCTTTTTAATATTATAGTATATTTTTAAGGAATAGAAAGAGAAAAGTAATTAGTGGGCACGCAAATTAAGAACTTTTTTTAAATATCAATTGTGTTATAAGTTTAATTATTGGAATAATTTTTTACAAAAGTAGAAACGGGAAGAATTATGTGTGACGCCCGAAGTAGAAAGATGGAAGAAATAAGTGGGAGGAGGAAGTATATTTTTTCGTGTTTTTGAAGTGGTCCCTTAAATATATAATTTATTATTTTTTATTTTTCACGTTCTTATTAGGACTTGATAACATTTCAAAATATTGGATATTCAGCTAACTCGTTACGTTGTATGCTGCCCGAGTATTATTTCCCCACGTAGTAAATGTAAATTTAGTTAGCCACCTTAAATATTTGACGCATTCATCTTTGACACATTCAGCAACATCACCATCACGAAATAATGTCATTACAAATTCAGATTAATTGTAAAATACATCACTAAATTCTTATATTGGATAGTTTTGGGTCAATCAAAATGCCGATAAATTAAATCGAAAAATACTACATGTCATTCATCCACTTGACTACTGACCTGGAATACGATTATGACTAATTTTGTCGAAATAGTGACGGATCTGATTTATTCCGGTATATGAAATCCAACCCAAATTTATAAGTGTAATCTACACATAAATACCTACGTTGCTATAGGGTACCTAAATGTGCTAATACGGCGTACCTGCGGCGGGATCGGGTACCTAAGTGCAAAAAAATTATTATGTGAGGTGCCTACATATAAAAAATGCAGACAGGTATTAAATTATAAGTTTTTCTGCAGAGGGGTATTTATGTGTAAAGACCCCAATTTATAATTTGCTAATGCTTTTAGTCACAATATATATATATATATATATGTGTGTTGGATTTTAATTAAAATAGGACTTATGGCCTGCCTTGTTGGACTAAAATAATTCACTATAATCCAGTTCGTTGGGGTTTATATATAGGGTTAATTAAGTGTCGGGCCCTATTTATAGTTTTAATTTGGGTGCATGCCCTATTTAGGTTTGGTTCAGTGAGAAGGACCAACTGTTTGGAAATTTTAGATAAAAAAATCATTTTGACATATACACCTCTAATTTTGCCACAATTATGCTGAAATACCATCGTCTTCAACATCCGATCGAAACGCAGATCTCACTAAAACTTGGGTTCAATCTTGTGTTGCAGATCGAATGAGGAATCGAATAAGGAGGAATCGTTAACAGTGATGAGTGATAGGTCTTATAAACACTGGCATCTTTGGATGGTAATTACAGGAAAAACAAACTGATAAACATAAATCACAAAAATCGATTGTAGCCGAAAATATCAAAGTTCATGACCGAGCTAATCTTGAAGCTCGATTTCCGCCTAAAATCTCGACCTTAGTGAGCAGAAGACAATTAACCCAATCTCAATTTCTCATGGGTCGTAGTAAATAAGAATAATTATACCGATTACTTGCAAGAAACGGATAACATAGCTAAAAATAACAAATCTCTTACGGTTAATAACAAATGTTGGCTTAGAAGTAACACATTACCGAAAGGTAATAACGCATTGTTTGTCGTTAATAACACATTCTGGATCGGGAAGAATAGAACGAAAATAACTAACGACACTAAAAAACATATGAAAACTGCATAAATCTCGGCGCTATTGACTCAATAAGGTAAAATAGACCCAAATTTCTCATGGGTACCTCGAATTTATACCGATTACTCGCAAGAAACAGATACTATATTTTCCCTAAATCGTGTAAAAAAGTAATACTTATATCATAGCTAAAAATAACAAATGTTTTATGGTTAATAACAAATGTTTGCATAGAAGTAACACATTTCTGTAAGGTAATAACGCATTGTTTGTCGTTAATAACACATTCTGGATCTGGAGGAATAGAACGAAAATAACAAACGACACTAAAAAACATATGAAACTGCATAAATATCGGCGTTATTGACTCAATAAGGTAAAATAGACCCCAATTTCTCATGGGTACATTGAATTTATACCGATAACTTGTAAGAAACGTATATTATATTTTCCCTAAATTGTGTAAAAAAAGTAATACTTATATCATAGCTAAAAATAACAATGTCTTATATTTAATAACAAATGTTGACTTAGAAGTAACACATTACTGAAAGATAATAACGCATTGTTTCTCGTTAATAACACATTCTGGATCGGGAGGAATAGAACGAAAATAACAAACGACACATATGAAAACTGCATAAATCTCGGCATTATTGATTCAATAAGGTAAAATAGATCTCGATTTCTCATGGGTACCTCGAATTTATATCGACTAATTGCAATTTATGTCGAAATCTAGATACGATTTACCATTATATTCTCGAATTTGCACCCTAATTAAACAGACAAATTCCACCTCGTGCGTCGTCAATACCATAATGAATCCAATACATGACATGTGTTCGATTCAGTGTAAGAAAAAGGAGTTCGATCGTTAGAGAAAATTTCTGTTGATAACATTTTGCGATAACAACGTAGCACAATATTATTGAAAAATAACGTATCTAGTTCCTAAAGTAACAATATACTGTAACTTAGTAACATAAAAAAGAGCATTTTTCAGTAAGGGTATTTCGTCAAATCATAGTTTTTGGTCCTTTAACTCGAATTTGACGTAGGTCCTTTAAACTTATTATTTTCGAGATAGGGCCTGACAAGTAAATTCAAACATTAGTGGGGCCTGACATAAAATTCCCCCTTATATATATATATATATATATGGTATCAGAGCCATGGTGGGGGTATTAAGAAGTTAAGGTGTAGTTTAAGATCTTTATCAAATGTTAAATTTGATGAGGAGAAAAAATACTGTTAAAAAACAGTATTGAAGAGGAATATGATATTCCTCAAGATTTTGACAAATTAAATCGTTGGACAAATTCCAAAGATTGATCATAAAATAATCTTTGAATTAGGAACTTTTGAAAAATTAGGATTAAAACAAGTAGTCAAAACTATTGAAGAAACAATTTCTTTAAATAATGAAGAAATGGTTATTAGACTTCTAAATAATAGAGACTTAGAAAAATATAGAATAAATCATAAGTTTATTCATATTGGGTTAGTTCATGTAGCCTTTAAGCCTTTGACTTTAGAATGTTTACCAGAGATAGCAGCGCTTAGAGATGGTAGAAATCTTGACTGGAAACAATCCCTTGTGGAAATAACTCAGTCTAGCTTGGCTCATGGCCAAGTATATTTTAACGTTTATCCAAATCTGCAATTATCATTGACTGATGTCAATATATTGGATGCTCTAACATTAAATGTCAAAACTCATGGGTATAATTATGCTCCGGGAACAGAAGTAATATGTATTTATTATAGGATTTATTATAAGCCTTTATATACACTAAATCCTCAGTGTAAAATAGTTGATAGACCAATCAACGAAACCATTCTAATAGAAACTAATTTTAGTAGATCTAATGTCACAACTCGAAGATCAATAAAATGGGAAGAAATACAATTTCCTGAAAATTGGATAATCGAAAGAGCCATGCCTCCTCAACCCAAAATTAAAAATAATCCCACTCATATAATACAAACATCAGATAGAAGTGTTCAAATACAATTCGAACAAAATCAAAGATCTGTAACTCCTAAGTCTAGGATGTCTAGATCAGCCTCTTCTCATAATCATATATCACCATGTGATTATATGATAAGATCTCCTTCTAGAGCTTCGACCTCTCAAATTAGAGAATCAACTTCTAGCGATTACCTACAAAATAGGGTAGAAGAATTAAGAATTAATTCTGATACTATAGTTCATGGAAATTTTAAAAATAAAGATGAGGAAATAACCGAGTCAGAAATGGACTTTCATGTTTAATGGATTTAATTTAAAAAAATGATTTTAGTCCGGGATCACCGGCAAGAAAAGAAATTCAACAAGAATTTAATTTACCCAAATGAGAACTCTTTAGAAAATGGTTTTTTGAAAGATTTAATAAAGAAGATAAAATTATTCTCCAGGAAAAACTTTATAATGATTTGTCAAAACGAAATGAAAAATTACCTTTTATTCCCTGGTTTTTGACCAAATATTTTAAAAACATGATATTTGTACTTGAAAAAATTATAAACTTTCATCAGGAAAAAAATTAAATTCAAATTATCCTCCTCAAACCAGTTTCCAAATGGAAAAAGAAAATGAAATAAGATATTATAATGCTTTTCAAAAATTATTTGAATATGATAAACTTGCAGTAACTATTAATCATATTAATTGTCTTTAAAACAACAAAATTATACAAATATGTACGTTATTGTCTTAGGAGAACAAATTTCTTTATTAAAGAAAAATATGGAAGAAATCTCTTTCTCTATAAAAGATATAAAAAATTATCTTCTAATGAATAAAGATAAAGATATAAGTGAAATTAAAACAGCTAATATAGCTTCTCCCAGTATTCAACCTCCTCCTAAGATTGTCGATTTTAAATTAAAATCAATCTCTCAAATAGAAGATATGATTGAAAATTAGCTTAAAAATTTAAAGATCAATACTTTAAGTGATAAATTTGAAAATCAACCTGAAAATTCTGATAATATACAAAATACTTTTATTGAAGAAATTAATAAATTAAGAAATTCGTCAAAATTTGCTAGTAAACCAATTCAAACTAAAGATTATTACCCTAGACCAACTCCTCAGGATGTTCTAATTGAAGAACATGATCTTACTAAATTCATATAATGGTCATTGTATCTATGAATGGAATTTAGACGGTTATACTGAAAGACAAACTTTTGGTATGGTTCATAGGATGATGATGTATAGTACAGTTTGTAAAACTCAAGGTAATATTGATAAAACTATTGCTCAAATGCTAATTGCTGGTTTTATTGGTCAGTTAAAAGGTTGGTGGGATAATTATTTATCTCAACAAGACCGTGGAGATATTTTCCTTACTGTAAAGGAGGAAAATAATACAATTATTGAAAATGTTGTTTATACGCTATGTATAAATATTGTAGAACATTTTACAGGCTGATGGTCTGACAATTCATAAAATGTTAGGACTCTTCTCCAAAATCTTAGGTGTAAAACCCTAACATCATTTAGATGGTATAAGGATACATTCCTTAGTAGAGTTATGGAACTTCCTGAGTCAAATAGTACTCATTGAAAATCCAAATTTGTTGATGGTCTTCCCTTCCTTTTTGCAGAAAGGGTAAAGAAAATCCTTAGAAATAGAGAATACAGTATAGATTATAATTCCTATACTTACGGAAGATTAATAGGAACTTGTATACAAGAAGGGTTAGCTTTATGTAATGAAATAAAGCTTAACAAACAACTTAAGAGACATTCTCTTGATGAGAAAAGACAATTAGGAGAATTATGTAGTCAATTTGGTTTAGAAATCCTTCTACGAGCCAACCTCGTAAAGAATATAAACCTAAAAAATACTCTCCTAGAAAATATGAAAAAAAAATCATCGAAAATCTAAAAGAAGAGAACAAAAATTCTCAAAAGATAATAAAAATTATCAGTATAAAATAAATTCCCTCCAATCATTTGTCGAAAATGTGGTAAAATTGGTCACAAAGCAAAAACTTGCTGGACCAGAAAGAAAATTAATAATTTAAATATTGATAATGATTTATCAAAATCTGAAGAATCTTCAGAATTCGAATGTCAAAACTGTCAAATAGGTCAGTCTTGTTCTAGAAATAATAAAAGCCCAGAATCTGAACCAGAATATAATTTATATCAAATTATATCTCAATTTCAAGAATTAAATGTTCTTGATAATAATCTTCTCGAAATGTTAAAAGAAACAGAAGACCCAGATTTAAAAAATCATATTATCACAAGATTAATTCAAAAGGAGGAAGAAACTTCAAGAAAAACAGAACCTTATAGGATGTCCGAAGTAATGAAATTACTTCAAAATAAAAATAAAAAGAATGAATCTCCTGTTAATATTAAAGATTTAACGATTGAAATTTCGAATTTAAAAGATGAAATAAAATATTTAAAATTAAGTCATATAGATTTCGAAAGAAGATTTTCTAAATTAGAAAAGGGGAAAGAAATTAAGGAATTTGAAGTTAATGAAGAATTTGCTAGTACTTCTATTCAAGACGATAACTTTCTTTCAACATTAGAAGTCATTACTTCTCAAAAATGGTTGGTGAAAATATCACTACTTATAGATGGAAATTTTCAAAAAAGTCTTATAGCTCTAATTGATAGAGGAGCAGATTTAATTTGTATTCAGGAAGGAATAATTCCTACCCAATATTTTCACAAAACAACTCATTCTCTTAGCTCTGCAAGTGGAGAAAAACTTCAAATAAATTATAAAATCCCTAAGGCCTTTATTTGTAAAAATAAGGTCTGTATCCCTACGTCATTCTTGCTAGTCAAGAATATTACGAACCAAGTGATTCTTGGTACTCCATTCTTTAGGAAAATATTTCCTATAAAGAATATTGATGAATGTGGATTTAAAGGAAGCTTCGAAAATAAAGAAGTATACTTTGAATTCATTACCGAACCTTTTTCCAGGATTCTTAATAAAATTAAGGACTCTATCCTTATTAGAGCGAAAGAAAACCATGTAAATTACCTTAAGCAAGAAATTAGTATACTTACGATTGAAGATAAGCTTCAGAATCCTATGTTACAAGAAAAAATTAAATTATTACATAATGAATTTATGTTGCAAATATGTAACGATCTTCCTAATGCTTTTTGGGATAGAAAGAAGCATAAAGTTTCTTTACCCTATGAAGATGATTTTAGTGAGAAAAATATTCTCACTAAAGCTCATCCCTGTCAAATGAACTCTGAAATATTAGAATTATGTAAAAAAGAAATAGCTTCTCTTTTACAGAAAGGGTTAATAAAACCTTCGAAATCACCTTATCATGCACAGCCTTTTATGTCAATAATGCGGCAGGAAAAAGAAAGGGGAGCACCTAGGTTAGTTATTAATTATAAACCCCTAAACAAAGTTTTAAAATGGATTAGGAATCCTATCCCGAATAAAAAAGATCTTTTAGATCGACTATTTAATGCTATTATTTTCTCAAAATTTGATTTAAAATCGGGATTTTGGCAAATTCAAGTTGCTGATTAAGATAGATTATTTCTGCGTCTGTTGGGAGCGGGTCGTAGTTTGCAGTGGCAAGTCCTAAATCATCCCGAACTAGTTCTTGTCCATATGTATGTGCCGAGTCTAGTTGAGAAGGAGAATGCTCCATTATCCACTGCTCCTTGTATACATCCCCATAATTGTTGGAGATAGACCATTGGCACCGATGCGGTGACGTCAATGCATGCCAGATGGGATGGCCTTGCAGAATGGATATGATGATATCATCTGGACACCGAAAGGTGGTCAGATCGAGTTGAAAATTTGTATCCTGGACCTTCAGGTACAAATTATGGTCGTAGATATGATTGTATCGTTGGTAGCAATCCATCTGAAGCATAAAAGATATTAAAAGTTCATTAGTTCAAAATTTAATTTCAGTCAAAAATTGATTTAATTTCATCAAACTATAATATTGTAACAAGTCATGACATGTTTGATGAATATTGAATTGAAATCGTGTATCACGCATATAGTATGATTGATTTTGAAAAATGTAATGGCATGATTGTAATTTCGAATTAAACATATAACGCGTGAAAAGAGTTCGAAATTTTTCTAAGTGTTTGATCGTGGAAAATGTCACTGTTCATGCCGAGATATTTTACGCTCGAAAAATTTGATTTCAAATCGATTTCCTATGCATTGATTTCAATTGAAATAACTTCGCTTAATTTTGCGATCGAAAAATTTTTATTCGCTTAATGTTCGCTACAGTGTAAAAGACTTAGAAAAAAAACTTCTAAGTGTTGAAGTTGGAATCGTGAGACTGTAGCCGATCAATTTTACGATCGAGAAAAATTCCGCGTAAATTTACGATCGAGTAATTATTTCTCAGGTAAATTTACTATTGAAAAATTTTCCTCGATTGAATAAAATTTTTGGATTTGAAATTTGTCGAGCGGTACATGATTTTCGATCCTAAGTAAAATTTTTCGCTGCGATATACTATCGAGAAATTAGTCAATGAAAACTAAGTCGGTCGTCGATAAATTTTTCGAACAATTAAGTCCTAAGCGTCGAATTTTACGATCGAAAAATTAAGCATTGAAAAATTAATTTTTCGCTGCTAAATTTTTGCGACCGAAATAAAATTAAATCGAAAATTCTATTTTGCGATAGTAAGTTTTACGCTCGATCTAATTTGCATCTAAATTGTCTATTCAGTGCTTTAATTTTTCGCTCGCAGAAAAATCTAATTAGATTTCTCGACGGTAAGTGATTTCGGTCAAAATCTTCTTTCTTAGCGACTAAGTCATAATTTTGTGATCTAAAATTAATTCGATACAAACAATATTTCAATTGAATCGGAATTCAATTAAGACTCTTTGCGATCGACAAAGTTCTTCGATGGCTTCAAACATTCAAATACCCAGTTTCTTTCAAACTCAACTTAGTGGTCTAAGATGCAGATTTTTCGAAAGTTTAAACTACCAGATTCATATAAAACATCGAAACTATCTTAAGTGCAGGCATTAACCCAGATCGAACTCGTAAACATGCCTAAATCACTATAAAATAGTATACGATTTTCTCAATTTGAAGAACAGTCGAGAATCTAATCCTAATCACGCGAAAAACTATAAAATGCAGATGCTAATGGAGTTAAATCGCACGCACATGTCAAATGAGTCTTATTTCTACCTTAAACAGACAATTTGGTGTGAAAATCGAAAGATTACTGAGGGATTGAACTGTCTGTGAAAGTTTTCGAGAGAAAAATTTTGCGATTTAGGTTTGCGTGAGATAAAGTTTTTCGACTGACAAAAAGTGAACTTTTATTAACTCGCTGTAAGTCAATATTGGGTTTGCGATTGGATGTTTTGCGATTAAATGGATCAGGCCCATTACTATTTGCGCTCGAGAAGTATTGATTCGAAAATTTCTCTTCAATTCAATTTCTCGATCGCAAATTATCGCGGCCAATCAAAATCGTTCCCAACACTGTTTTACGATCGAGAAACTTAAGATCGCGAATTAATTCTTATATCCAGTTTCTCGATAATAAGTACTTCTAAACTTTTCAGATTGACCCCTATTTCAAATAAAATCACATTGTAAAGCTCCCCCCTTAAAATTAAAATAAATGCCATTAACTCCCTGTATTTTCTGTGTAGTAACGTCTAGCTCCCTGGCAGAATAAAATCTGTACCACTTAGAGAAAAAACGTTAGAAATAATAGAGTTAATCAACACTTATTTTTGGCATATTCTTAGAAATATTTGGTCTGTGATAATAGCTCCGTTTCTTGTAGTGTCGACGTCTCACTCCTTTATTTGTTTGAAGAAATCTGAAATACTTAGCGAAAAACATCAAAAATATTTGGAGCTAATGCACGATTTTTATATTTACTCCCCCTCAAATAATGCGCAAGAATTGACTTAAGAAACATATGAAATCAATTCAAGTAACAAGCAAAAATTACGCAATTTACCTAGTAGGCACATAAACATGGTCCCAAACACCATGTATTGAAGATATTGCGTGAGGGTAAGAGCAATGGAAATTTATCGCATTTAAACAATTAAGTACCAATGCAATCCAAATTACATTTAGAATGTGCAACAACAAAATAAATTCGCATTTATACAATTCAATGCATATGAAACATAATATTTTATGTCAGAATGTGCGAAGTTTTTCTTTTCACGATTTTTTTTTAGATTTTTTATATTATTAAATATATATCTATATATATTTTATTATTTTTTTTATTATTTATTTTATTATTTTTTTTTCAGAGAAAACAAAATATTATATTTCTATACATATATGTATATAACAATTTTATTATTTATTTTTGTTTTATGTATATAATATTTGTTTATATGGGGTCAGATTATTTTGCTTTGATCAATCGTCACACCCAAAATTTTACGAGACATTTGAAAGAAGAAAATGCCGTCAAGTCATATCGTCAAACTGAAGTCCTAAGTTCATAGACTGGACCATTTCGACAACTCTCACTCGGTTCGCTCTTGCACTCAATTATTTCTAACTTGGGATTTTTATATTTATATCACTCAAGTCATCATAAGCAATTTTAAGTCAATTTACCTGTGATCGAGGCATTTTTAATCATTTCACCTCGTCGATTGGAATCAAAGGATTGTAAGGGTTATAGTTTGGCTGGGACTTAGAAGGGAAGGAATTTAGAGGAAAGTGAGCTTATCTCTTCGTCATCTTCCATTTCTACGTCCGTCTCCCTTTTTTTTCGGCGTCTTTCTTCTTTTCAATCCTTTCTCCCTCTTTTTTTTTTAAGAACTATCCCTTTTTATGCTATGCTCAAGCTGAAGCTCCACTTCTCCACGAGGCTATAGGAGATTATCGTAGGCGAAGTTCTTCTTGTTGGTTCTCGGGCTGATACCGTGCTTCTCTTCTCTTAATTCCTAGAGAGGTTTCAGAGATTATCTTTTTGGAAAAGTTCACGTTTATGGAATTCGTACCCAAGGCTGCGCTCCTCTTCTCGTTTCCCGATATAAGACCGGATTATCATTAGAGAAGTTCACTTCGTGGTGCTCCTCTTCCAGCCGATCTGAAGAGCGTACGAGATTATCGTTGGAGAAGTTCACAGCAGGATTCATGCCACCTTCTAAGAGATAGTCGGAAGGCAGGTTCCTTTGGTCTAATTTTTGCGCGTTGAGCAATGCCTTCTTTTGTCATCATCCCCCTTTTCTTTTGTTTTCTCACCCTCCTTTTCTCGATTGAACAACCATCCGAAGAGTATAGAATACGGTTGAAGGCTAGGAATGGGATTCAAAGGAAGAAAAGGACATCAGAGATGGCTCAAAGTGGATGACTAAGGGCTAATGTGAGGGAAAATGTTATAAGGCCGAGTGAGGAACAACCTAAGCGCTCTTATCATTTTACTAACGATCTAAGGCAAGGTGAGTATGAAGCCAAGTATCACTAGTTAAGACAAGTAATCGATGTGTGACTCACTCAAGAAATAGATCCAAAGAAAGGAAAATAACAAGGCCAGAATCCTCATATATGTATAGTGGCTTTGTGTCTAGTGGAGCAACATAATGACCTTTAGACACGAGAATGCGACTTAGACCGACAAAATTAAGCAATTAAATCGATCGTATGTCGGGGTAAAATTCTAAGTGACTTTATATCAAAGCATCGTAAAGGATTTCGTTATCCCCCTAATTATAGATATTTATAATGTTTTTGAATTTTTTTGAAATTTTTTATTATATATATATTTTTTTAATTTATTTATTTCACGCAAGATAAAGCAAATAAGCAAAGAAAACACATAACATAGAGCATTTAGTAGCACAGAAGATCAGGTAAAGCACATATTACGGAAGATTCAACATGCCTAATTTTCCGACAAGGAATTGAAATCGCTTTCATCCAATGCCTTGGTGAAATGTCAGCTAGTTGGTACTCCGTGTTCACGAAATACATATCTATGGTGCCCTTTTCTACATGATCTTTGATAAAGTGATATCTAATGTCTATGTGTTTTGTGCGTGAGTGATGAACAGGATTGCAAGTGATAGCGATGGCACTTTGACTATCACTATATATGGGTACATTATTTAAATTGTACCCATAGTCGCGAAGCTGAGTCCGCATACAGCATCTGGGAGCAACAACTGGCGGCAGCCACGTAGTCCGCTTCGGCCGTCGAAGTTGACACACAGTTCTGCTTTTTGGATGACCAGTAGACCAGCTTTTCGCCTAGAAATTGAGCGCCACCGGACGTGCTTTTCCTGTCCATTCGGCAACCTGCATAATCAGCATCAGTATAGCCGATAAGTTTGAACTTTGTACCCTTTGGATACCATAGTCCAAGGGTAGAAGTGCCCTTAAGGTAACGTAGAATCCTCTTAACCGCGTGCATATGGGATTCTTTTGGATCGGCTTGAAAACGGGCACATAAACAGGTGGCAAACATGATACCCGGCCGGCTTGAGGTGAGATAGAGAAGAGATCCAATTATGCTGCGATACAGCGTGATGTCGACCGATTTTCCAGAGGGATCGGCATCCAACTTGCAGCTTGGTGACATAGGAGTGACGAGAGGCTTGCTCTGATCTTGATGGAATTTCTTCAGAATATCCTTGATATATTTTGTCTGACTGATGAAAGTCTCATCTTCGAGTTGTCTGACTTGTAGTCCTAAGAAGAACTGCATCTCTCCCATGTGTCTCATTTCAAACTTGCTTGTCATTAGATCTCCAAACTTCGTGCAAAGCCGTGGATTAGTTGATCCGAAGATGATGTCGTCGACGTATACTTGGACGACCATCAGATCTTTGTCTTGCCATTTGATCAAGAGGGTTGTGTCTATCGTTCCCCGTATGAATCCAGACTTCACGAGGAATTCACTCAGGACATCGTACCAAGCACGGGGGGCTTGTTATAGTCCGTAGAGAGCTTTGTCCAAACGATAGACGTGATCGGGATGTTCTTGATCGACAAAACCTTCTGGCTGAGCGACATAGACTTCTTCTTTTAAAATGCCGTTGAGAAAGGCGGTCTTAATATCCAATTGATAGACTTTGAAGTCTTTTTGAGCTGCATAAGCTAAAAGAAGGCGGATAGCTTCGATTCGGGCAACAGGAGCATATGTCTCGTCGTAGTCGATGCCTTCCTGTTGATTGTATCCCTTTGCAACTAGCCTTGCTTTGTTCCGGATCACTTCACCATCTTCATTCTTCTTGTTTTTGAATACCCATTTAGTTCCGACAATTGTTTTCCCATGCGGACGGGGTACTAAGGTCCACACTTGAAGACGTTCGAATTGATGAATTTCATCATGCATCGCTATTACGCAATCCGGGTCTTGAAGTGCGTCTGCTACCTTGGTAGGCTCATTTTTACTTAAGAAGCAGCTGAAGAGACTGTGTTGACGACGTGTCCTCACTCCATCCGAAGGATCGCCAATTATCTGATCAACCGGGTGACCTCTAGTCCACTTGCGCTCATGAGGCAAGGCTGAAGTCGATGCAACAGCCATCTGTGGGTCTAGATTTCCTATAGTCTTCGACTGATCAATTGTTTGAGGAAGTTCCAATTCTGCACTTGGATCGATCGTCTCTGATGATTCTTCCTCAATAACCACTGTAGGTTCTTCGTTATTCTGTGGCAATTCTGAATCGGGTGAGGTAGGGACATGAGAATAACTTGGTACGTCGGTCTCGTCCGGTGGAGAATCCACTGTAGGTGTAGCAGTGTGTGACCGATATACTTGCTCGAAGAGAGAGTCCAAATCATCTAATGCAAGTCTCATTGCTTCTTCTGACGTTGAATTCGGAGTTGTTGCCATCTTTTGTTGGTTTTGTGCCAACACACCAGTGAAAACAGGTTCTGAACTGTTATATTCAGAAGCTATCTGGTTAGGTACGGGTCCTGAACTGAGATGTGCAGGAGCCATTGGGTTGAGCACGGGTCCTGGACTGAAGTGACCAGAAGCCATTTCGTTCACTTCTTGAAAAGTGACGTTACAGCTTTCCTTAATTGTGCGGTTGGACTTGATGTATACTTGGTACGCTTTGGATGTTGAAGAATACCCGACAAAGGTTGCTTCGAATGCTCTTGGGTCGAACTTAACACGTTGCTCTCGGTTGTTCGCCACAAAGCACTTGCACCCGAAGACTTTAAAAAATGAAATATTGGGTACTCGTTTGTTGATAATTTCGTACGGAGTCTTGGCAGAGCGCTTGTGAACCACCGTCCTGTTTTGAGTGAAACATGCGGTATTTACTGATTCCGCCCAGAGAAAATGTGGAAGACCAGAGTGGAGGAGCATCGTACGTGCAGCTTCCACTAGAGTCTTGTTCTTTCGTTCGATTACTCCATTCTGTTGAGGAGTCTTGGCGGCTAAAAATTGTTGACTTATTCCAAGTTTCTGAAAAAACTCACTGAGGTGATTGTTCTTGAACTCAGTGCCGTTGTCTGTTCGAATGACTTGGATAGTCTGCTGCAGCAAATTTTGAGTGGAGTTCACGAAATTGACGATCAAGTCACCGGTCTCATCTTTGGTTCGGAGGAACTTTGTCCACGTGTAGCGAGAGTAGTCATCGACAATAACTTTTTCCTAATTGACATGCCAAAAATTGACATGATGAGACGCTCACTTCATTTTTCCTAATTGACATGCCGAAAATTGATGCTGCCTTTGTAGTAGTATAATTGAAAGACCGTGGACCAACTTTTTCGTAGAAAGGCGTTGGAGAGCTTTCATATTTAGATGAGACATTCGTTGATGCCATGAGTTGTTCCTCTGTAAAACAGTGAGAGATGAGGCATACAGCTGTCGAGGGCCGCACGGATGTTAGGTTTATCGTGTATTGATTTGATTTCCGAAGTCCTTGAAGGAGTTCTGTGTCCTGACTATCCAAAATTCTGCACCGGTCAGCATGAAAGACCACCTGGAACCCTATGTCACAGAACTGGCCTATGCTGAACAAGTTATGGCGGAGGCCTTCGACATAGGAGACATCTTTTATAGTCAGATTCTCCATAATGATATCCCCAAGTCCTAGAATTGGGGCTGAATCGTTGTTTCCAAACCTGACTTTTCCATTCAGTCGGTCTCGATAGTTGCTCAGCAGCTCTTGATTTCCCGTCATGTGTGTGGAGCAACCAGAGTCAAGGTACCACACATGATGGATCTGCAAAAACAATTTAGAGAGCTTTAGGTACCCACTTGAAAATGGGTCCTCTCAGATTAGCAGATTTAGATTTTGGTTCAGATATGGTTCCTAAGTTATTATCGATAGGAGCTTTAGCGACCCAAGTTGCCATCGAGGAGGTAACTTTGGATTTTGCTTTAGGAGACTTAGCCTTTATGGCTTTTGTCTTCTTAAGAGTTGTTTTAGGAACCCAAGTGGGTTGAACCTGGCAGGGAAGTTGAATTTCAGCACGAGCAAATGCACGAGTAGGCTTGAGTGAGGAAAAGATCTTTTCATTGGATAGTCTCCTAAGGTGCTTGGGGGATTCAATTTTAACGGGATACGTTAGGTAAGAACAAGCATGTGTAGCGTAATATGCTTTCTTTATGGCTGGAACTTGTTTCCTACGTGTCATCCTAGATGCATTTGTCTTAGAATTATGAATTTTTGTTTTCGATGTGGAGCCTATTTCGAAATTAGTGCTTCTAAATGCGATGGTTTGAGGGAGTGTGTAGAAGCAATTATTTGAAATGAGGAAATTGCTCTTTTATTTTTCTGAGTGTCTTTTATTTTTGCAGAAGGAGAAACAATATTGGAAACATTCAAATCCATTGACACCTTCTCTATTTTTATTCTAGACACCCACGCCTTCGTATCTAGTGCTGGCCCTACGCTCCCTGTACACGTAGGTGAAATGGTGTTAGGCTTAGCGCTTCAAATAATACGTTTATGATCTACTGAAGGCGCCTTTTCAATTTTCACACTTTTTGGAATAGCGTGGGAAATAACTTGGGATGTTGAAGAAGCTTTGAGATTCTCAATCTCTTCTAGGAACTTTTCCTTTTCAGCTTCAAAATTCTCTCGTTCTATTTCTAATGAGCCTCTTAACTCCTCTATTTTCCTACCAATAGGTGGTATATAGAGAGAATTTTCAGAATGATGATTTTGTGCTTCTTCTTTAATAGAAAGATCTCCGGGTGGATTAATTGACTCAAGACTCCAACCTTTGGAAAGTTCCCTAATATTGTAGCTTTGATTCAATTCGGTGTAGGAGAAGGGAATTTCAACCCCAGTCTTGGCTTTTCTTTTGATTTCTTCTAAAGCATCTACCTCTTTAGTATTAGTAAAAACCATAAGATCTGTTAATCCTAAACCCATGTATTGAATGTCGTAAAGTTGCTTACAATCAACTTCTGACAAACACTGTGGGTTCTCAAAGCCTAAGCCAAATTTATAATCATAAAATTCTAAGTCCCTGGGTTGATTTAAAAATATTCTCTTCAGTCTGTCCCCTTCTAACAAGAAGATCTTCTAACTTTTTAATCTTAGTATATAACTTCTTTCGTTCTTCCCCTAAAAGAGCATAGTTGTTTTTGTTGTAATTTTGGAGACTTGACAGGCATCTAATTCTACACCAAGTTTACTAACTTTTGGATTTGATTCTTCTAATTGGTCTTCTAAGTTAGTAATCGTAGTGGTAGCTTCGGTTATCCTACAATTGAGGGTCGCTTTCTCATTGAGATTCCTAATCAAACAATTGTAGTTATTTGCTAGTCTATCCTCCAATTCTTTAATCTTCACACTATATTGCTCTGTCTTAGATGAACTAGTCTCCCTAGAATGTAAGCTCTTAGTGAGTTCTTCTATCTTCGTATGGGAACTTCTAAGGTCGGATTCGAGACTAGTTACCTTCTCTTTAGACCTAGACAATTGTCTTCTACTTCCTTTATACATTTATGCTCATGTTTCATGTTAGCGTATTCTATTTTATACGATTCTAACATGGTCAATAATGTGGAAGGAGAAACTACCTTGACGAGGTGGATGCGTTGTCTTCGTCCGTCCGGTTGGATGTTTCGGCGTCCGATTCATTGTCGAGACGGGCCATGAGGGCTAAATTCTCTTCTTCGGAACTCGACGTGTCCTCGAGCCATTGGTCTTGTTCGGCCATGAGAGCTACTTCAGCTTCCTTCTGTTTAGTCAATTGGAGCTTCCTGGAGTAGTAGTTGACATCTCTCTTTTTCGGAAGAGTGCACTCTCTGGCAAAGTGACCTGGCTTGCCACAGTTGAAGCATTTGTTAGCCTCTTTTGGGTTCTTGACTTCGGAGCTCTCTGGTGCACGTTCTTTGTTTTTAGAGCTTGTAGTCCGAAGTCTGTTGGCTGAGGTTGAAGACTTCTTCTTGAAGTACTTCTTACTCATCATTTTTCCAAATAGAGCTAATTGCTTTCCTAGAGCTTTCATGTTTGGCTCAATGTCGGAGTCCGACTCTTCTTCCGACTCTGAAGGTGAAGGAGGCCTAACGATCTTTTCTTTTCTTAGCTTTGATCTCCTCTTCTCTGAGACTAAAGCAACAGTGTCTTCGATCTGTTTGCCCTTCTGCTCCTTTTGAATCTCGCTTATATCATCCTCATGTTGTGCGAGATTGTCAAACACGGCATGGATATCCAACTCCTCTAGATCTTTATTCTGTCGAATTTGAGTGGATGTTTTCTTCCATTCCGCGGGCAGAGAAGAGAGAAATATGATGTTTGTCTCCATAATGGTCTTCGTGATTTCTATCTTCCTCATCTCGTTGAGAAGAGTGAGGTATCTTTGGTAGATCTCATATAGACTCTCCTTCGGCTTTGCTATGAATGAGTCGTAAGCAGTGAGAATGTTTGCCTTTTTGGCCTTTATGCCAACTTCCGTCCTCTGCATCATCCTATGCAGTTTATCCCACAGTCCTTTAGCAGATGAAAGGCCATCAATCTGTCTATATATGTCGTTGGGGATGCCCTACATGAGGGTATTCATGGCTACTAGATCAGCCTTAGCTCGAGCCCTTTCCTCTATAGAGTATTCCCTAGTGGAATTGGAGGAGTAGTTGTTTCATCACCGGGTACACGGACCCAGAATTGTGCCTGTCCCTCTTCAAGAGACTGCAGTAGATTTTCAGCTTGATCTTTTAAAGCGATGAAATTGAGGAAGCGGCTTCTCCAAACGGTATATTCGCCTCGTTGCAAAATCGGCGGACGGTTGTCATTCCAAGAGAATAAGCATCCATTTTGTGTAGTAGTTGAGTTGTTGAAGGATCTTCGTCAAGTGTTTTGAACGTTTGAAGATGATGTAATGTGCTTCACAAGTGACAAAGTTCGTATTCGAAAATGATCGAGAATTGATTTCAATTCAATCTTTAAAGTTTCATCGAAATTAATTTCTTCGATTTGAAAAGATGGTATTGTTTTCGCGCGTCAGGTACTGTTAAAAAATTTTCGAGCGGAAAATATTTCGACTTGAAAGTAATTTTACGCTGAGAGATTGTGCAAACAGTGAGATCAATCGTAAAATTATAGAGTGAGGTTTTGCGATGGAAAATTTTAAGCGTCGAAAAATTTTGTTGACCAGAATCCACAATGTAGAGACTTGAAAAATTGACCAGAATTTTAAATTTCTTTTAATTGATTTTGGTCGTAGAGGTACAGTACCCTAAGGAGTTTCTCGCTGACTCAAATCTAAATGGTTGACCGAAAAGTTTACGGGCGAGAATCAAATATGTCTGAACGACTAAGTTTTTCGAGAGAAAAAGTTTTGCGCGGCGGTCAAAATAGTCAACTCTCGTCGAAATTTTATCGCTCGTAAATTTTTCTAAACACGTTCTTGACAACAGCGACTTCAGTAACTAATCCGTATTCTAATTGAGCAAAATTTCTCGCACAGAGGTTTTCGATCGAGAAATTAATTTCGATCGAAGACTTGGCGAGAAAAATTAAAATTCACAGTTTAAATGCAGAATACGATTTTAACACAGGTTCAAGCAAATACTGGAAATTAATCGATGAAACTACAGGTATATGCTCGGAATCAGCTACCGAGTATTCACGAACATAAGATTAAACATGTTTTGAAGCAAATAATGTTCAATTTGACGAAAATCAAAACACGTTCATACTGTTTTCGCACGGACAGTAATCTTACATAATCAAAAATTCTACTCAATTATGATTGCTACCGATCTAATCCTGATTGATTAATACTACTTATGCGAGCACACAAACACCAAAATTAGATCAAATAAGCACAGAATTAAGACTGTTTGACCGAAATTCAACTTCGCGCCAAAACTGTTCTTCGTTGGAACACTGACAGATTCGATCAAATTCTAACAATTTTCGTTTCAAAACAGAACGAATCTGCTCTGATACCAATTGTTAGGTCCTACGATTAACAACTCTATGATCCTAGGCATGAATTCTAAGAAATTCGATGATAATAATTGACATTGAATTTCGATCAAGAAACTCAAATGAAGAACAAGAGAGAGAATTCGAGTAGAGTGAGAAAGTTACTATTGTTTCTCTCTCTAGAAATTGAATTGCAAGCCTTTCGGATCAATTTTCAAAACTTTCTCTATTCAGCACAATTTGTTTACATGTATTTATACCAAACAAACTTGGTATAAAAATCAAACTAGTCCTAATCTAAGGACTACTATACAAAACGCCCCTAATTACAAGGACAACTAATTAAATCAAGCACAATTAAAATATATACTCAACAGATATATCACAAAAGGAACTTTAAAAAAGATGAAAGATAAGATCGAAGAATGAGGATCCATTACCGGCTAAAATTTTAGCATAAAGACAAGGTACTTTACTTTATAAAGTATTGGCCGACAACAACAACGAAGTAGAAATCAAGAACAAGATGGAGGCCAACTGGAATCATAATTCCTTCTTTTGACTGTTTTGTATTTTACTTTTCTTGTCTTTCAATATGGCCTTTTGCCATAAATTGTGTACGCAGTTTTTTCGCACTCTTGTAATATCTCACTCTCTCTTCTGTAAAATAAGTTGAAGAAATAAAAGTTCCGGGTTTGCATGTACTTCTTTTTCAAGTAAGTTTTTATCTCTTTTATATTTTAGTTTGATCAAGCCTTAATGGAAGGCTAAACTTTTACGTTAAACTACACCAAGATGCCTTAATACTCTAATCATGGTTTTATATCATTTATATATATATATATATATTAATATGATGTATTTATTTTCTCAAAATTTTTTATAAAAACGATTGAAAGAATTAAATTTGGGACAAAGGTTTTAAACTGGCGTTTGAGGGCGATGGATGTTACCGGTTGAATTAATTGAACGAAAATTTTATTATGAAAAAAGAAATCATCGAAAATCTAAAAGAAGAGAACAAAAATTCTCAAAAGATAATAAAAATTATCAGTATAAAAATAAATTCCCTCCAATCATTTGTCGAAAATTTGGTAAAATTGGTCACAAAGCAAAAACTTATTGGACCAAAAAGAACTTAATAATTTAAATATTGATAATGATTCAAAAGAAACATTATCAAAAATTCTTTTAGAATCTGACAGTGAAACAGATTCTTCCTCAAACGAAGAAAATAATATTATTAAAGATATATATCTTCAGAATCTGAAGAATCTTCAGAATTCGAATGTCAAAACTGTCAAATAGATCAGTCTTGTTCTAAAAATAATAAAAGCCCATAATCTGAACCAGAAGATAATTTATATCAAATTATATCTCAATTTCAAGAATTAAATGTTCTTGATAATAATCTTCTCGAAATGTTAAAAGAAACAGAAGACCTAGATTTAAAAAATCATATTATCACAAGATTACTTCAAAAGGAGGAAGAAACTTCAAGAAAAGTTATTCCTAAAACAGAACCTTATAGAATGTACGAAGTAATGAAATTACTTCAAAATAAAAATAAAAAGAATGAATCTCCTATTAGCCACACCTAAATTTTGGAGGTATTAATCTGAAATCATTTCGGTTGTCAAACTGTCAAAAGACGGCAGACTGCCGCTTTATTCGAATTGATAATTTCGAACCTCTGATTTGATTTTGCAAAAATACCGAACGACATCAGAATGATTCGAAAGACCCCTCGTTGCGATCGTCGGGAAGTATAGAATCATTCTGAAAAATTTGGTATTGATCGGAAATCGTGTCAATCAGCAAATAGTCGAGACACTGTCGGCTTCTGCTTTGTTCAAAGTAGTTTGGAATGAAATTATTAATTCGAATAAATTGTATTAAATTCGAATTTGGGAAGTTCGAATTAGGCATGGTCTCCTGATGCTCAGGCAGTATCTTGGGCCCTCGGGAGAAGCCGAAGGGCGCTGGTCGAATTTAGATGTTGAAAATCGAAAATTCGGCACCCTACGCCGCTCGGTTCAAAACGCGCTTCTGCTATCGACACGTTGCGCTGTTGGGGGGCCGACTTCGATTAATCGGGCCTACCCCAACGGCTATGATAGTAAGGTCCACTGTCGGCGGCATTAAATGAAATGGCATTGAATAAAAACCATTTACTAATCGCTTTGCCAACCTTTTTTACCTTATATGGCGCAAACCAATTATTTTTTGATGGAAACATATATGAGTCAACATTCCTTGCGGAGAATCCATTCTTTTCTCTTTGTAAAACTTCACGATAATCGTGTTTCTTGTGCTCCTTAATCTTGTGACGACGTAGCACTAGGATGTCCTATAGTAATTTACAATAAATAAGTTATTCATAAACGGATAACTAATTAAACATATAAGTTATTCATAAATGGATAATTAACGTAATAAAAAGAATGTACCATGCACATAACGGTTGGGCATATCTTCTTCTTAAGCGGCAGTTTTGCGACTTTGTCTCATAGCATTCCGTATTTGCTTGATTTCGTCTTTGCTCGAGTTCAGTTCAACTACATCTTCATCGCTGCTTTCACCATCATGCATCATAGACATTATTCCTTTTAAAGCGGCTTCTTTTTACGTTTTGATACATCACACTCGCTTTTTGCATCTCATAAATGCTTTAGAAGGAGCTGCATTATCTCTTTCGGGACTTTTCTACAAGCTTCATTTCCCATGACGCCCTCATAATTCCTCCATGAACTACTTTATCACAAAACTTACATTTGATTTTTCTTCACTAGTGGCATTGTCAAAGTCCCAGCCAATATCTCACTTCGATGCCATCGTAGCTTTTTGGTTGATGAGAAGATAACAATATCACGTCGTCGAATTTGGCGGGGTACTAGATATAGAAGAGGGTTATCAAGAGCTTCACATTTTACAATCATATATAGAAAAGGGTTGTGTTTGTGTAGGTGAAGGTTCGCAATTCGCATACATATATACAATTTCCTTACGGAGCATATTACATACGTATAAATATAGATATCATGCAGACAAGATCCAAGAATCACTCATCTAATGCTAGAGTAATTATCACATTGTAGAAAATATATGAAAACAATTTCCCACTTGGTTCGCTGGGCTTGAGTATGTAATTTTACTTGCATTTTTTATTCCTTTTTCTTTTTATTTTAGTTTTACACCTTAACTTTTTATGTATTTTAATTTACCCTTCAATTAATTTTTTAAATAAATCGCTTGCGACACCGATATCTCGCCCGTATCTCGAGACACTTATCGGCCAATATCTCGAGACACTTATAAGTCGTCCCCGCCAGTAATGAAACCGCGTCAACTTGCCTTATCAGGTTCGATCCCGCTTGGCCGCGACGATCGATATCTCGCTGGGACTCTTGCTCCTCCGCCTGTTCTCCGTGACTAGGACATTGGCCTGCGTAGAAGAATCATGCGACTTCCTTTTCATCTCTTCGTTGAGCACGCTGCTTTTAACCAATTCCATCGAACAGATCCCATTTGGAGCCGAATTAGACAGTAACATCCTGAATGTCTCCCATGAGTCTGGCAACGTACCAAAAACGACAAACCCAACACTTTATCGTCGAGCTTGATTCCCATCCCAGCTAGTTGATTGAGGATTCCTTGGAATTTGTTCAAGTGATCGGGCATGCTGCTCCCTTCTTCATACTTCAAACTCATCATCTGCTTTATCAGAAAAAACTTATTGTTCCCGGTCTTTCGAGCATATAACTGCTCAAGCTTGCTCCGTAAGGTCCTGGCATATTTCTAGTCGCTTATGTTGTTGAGAACGTTATCAAACCCATTGTCGAATAAAGCCGCAAACCTGACAACGAATCAATTCCCACTCCTTGTCGCTTTTGTCTTTCAGTTTCTCCAAATCGAACACCGGCGAATAATCTTTCACATATAAAAGACCCTCCATCTTCCCTTTCCAAATATGATAATTCGAGCCGTTCAATATATCCATCCGACTGGAATTGCTCTCCATGACTTCGAACACAACGTCGCGATTCAACCTCGCTCTTATACCACTTTGTTGGGTGTTTAAAATAACAAAAAATAAAGGATTAAACGGCAATCGATCAACGGAAACGAAATAACACGGCGAATTTTTTAACGTGGAAAACCCGAAAGGGAAAAGCGACGGATCGATCTCGCGATCCAAGAAAACAATCAACTATAATTGAGTTCGACGGATAAGACGGACAACACCTCCCAAGAACGTCTCGAGGTAACAAGAACCCAACAACACACTGAAAATACTATGCCAACAAGGTGAGCACACAGAACATCTAGTTACAAACTTGGAACACCAACAATCCTCGAGCTACAAGCTCGGAAGATACGAAGAGATCGAAACAAATTACCACACAAACATGAGGAACTGTTGGTCCCTATTCGATCCAACAACACTGATTTAGGACGATTTACCACGCTAATGATGTGGATTTGAAAGCTTAGACGTGGGGTGTGACAGTGAAGAAGATGAATGCTTTGAAAATGCTTTCTTACTATTCAACACACACGCACTCACACATACTACACCAAAAACACACACCCTAATGAATTAGGGTTTGGGGGTATATATACCACATTAGTTGGTATATTATACCCCTAATAACTAAGAACTAGAATATTACAAACTAGCCCAAAGTTAATTAAATACAAACCAACTAAGATAAACATATTGAAATTGAACACTATAAAATATTCCTAACAATCTCCCCCTTAGTGTTCAATCTTCAATTCAGCACGAGTTATCTTTGTTGGGCACATGGAGAATCTCTCGAGTCCTAGCAATCACCCCCTTGCTCCCCCTGCAAAGGCTATCTCCTCTTCTTGTGGAGGATTTGAATGCACTTTCAGCTAGAACTCTCTTGTATTGACGCTATACGTTGTAGATCGGACGTATGCTATGATCCACGCCTCGATATTCGTTTCTTGATGATGTCGCAGATCTTTGAAATTTTGTTTGCATCTTGTCCTTGTCTTTTCCGTTGTCTTTTTCCGTATTTTGAAGTCGTCAAGTCTTCTCCAGTCTTCTGCTCGGCGCCAGATTCGTCTTCGTCGAAGGAATTTGTCTGGTTCGGCCTCGAGGAAGCTTGTCTGGCTCCAGAAGAAGATATGCGTGGGGTGTCTTTTAACATGTGCCAAAGCTCCTTTCGAATGTGACATGGTAGGTTCCAGTGGAGTTCGGCTTCATCGTGGAAAGCGCGGCGGAATATTGATGGTGAGGGTGGGATGTGTTATAAAATGTGCCAAGGCTCCTTCTGAATTGACATTTGAGTGCAGGAGAGCCCGGCTTCATAGTGGTACGCACGGCGGAAATGGTGGGTGGTCCGACCTGGTTGTTTATACGTATCCTCTTCTCCCCCTCATGGCGATTCGTGTTAACGAGATCGGCATGCTTGTATAGGAGTCGAGAAAATATACAAACGACAGGCCGGTGCGGGTAATAACCAGACGGAGCCACTAAGGCAATCCGTCAACATGAGTTCAGAGTTAAACTCTGAGACGCAGCCTGTGAGAACAGGGCTTAGAACCGGAGCCACATAGGCATTCCATTAACATCAATCCAAGAGCGTAGCTCACAGATGATCGCCTGAAGCCGTTGTTGTTTTGATGTTGCAACGGTAGGACTTCCTTCCGATCATTGAAGCATGTCTTAGAATGACATGTCTACGGAAGTTCAGATCTGGTCACAAAGTCCAGATGAGAAAAGGTGTATGTGTCCTAAAAAAATATAAAATATTATGGAAGTGAGGACACCTAGACTCGATGTGTTCAAGAAAGTTCAGTGATGTGGGGCTGACTACCACTTAATTCAATATCTCCCGCTTCCAAGTGAAGCGGTGATAGCATATGTGGCTCCCCCGTGATTTGATGAAACACCGGTCTTTTGGGAGATCGATGAGTGGGTAAGGCTCGGTTGTGCATGCACCATTGGACCAAATGAGGCGACTTCTACCCGGGAGCTGATAAAAATCAGCTCCTGCACCTATATGGGATGGCCCGAAAATTTTGTGAGGTGAGGATTTTTTTTTTTATCTTCCGTTCTTCGGTATTGTCAAGAATTGCCAAATGGGAATGTCGCTTATGGACTATCTTCACTAACACTTGGCTACGTTCCGGGGTTAGGTTCAGTTTGGTCTGACTGAACCATGGGAACCTAGAATCCATGCGTCCGTCAATTTTGTAATTCTTGAACTCTCGAGGATCGAGTTTTCAAGTGAAGTCCGTCTTGGGAGGTGGAAGCGTCTGAGAGGGTTTTTCTTTCTTCCCCCCCTTTTTTTTTGCTTTTCTTTTCCTTTTTTTTTTGTTTTTTGTTTGTTTTTATATGTATACATATATATATATACATATATTATCGTAATAGTAGTAGATAAGTAGTATCATACTAATAATAGATATAGGAATATGTATACATATATGTATATAGGTTAAATGAAGTTTCTCCCCCTCAAATCGTGCACCTAAGATGTGCTCCCCCTAAAAATGTACTCTCCCCTCACAAATATGGAGTGATACTCCCCCTCAATGCATGCACGCTAAAACATATAAGTTCTCTCCCAATAAAATAAGTGTGAACGTATTTGTCTATTTTCAGATCAGATGCAAACTAAAGAATTATTGTTCTTTAAAAATTGCATATTAGAATGTACGTTTTTTCACTTTTTATCGCTCCCAATAAGTAGGTATTTTTTACATTTCAGCTCATATGCATACGTGAATGTTTAAGCTCAAAGTTCTTCAAGATATATGCATAGTTAAAATGTACCAATTTAAAGACAGGCATTTATCAATTCAGCTTATATGCATACGTAAACGTTAAGCTTGAAAATTCTATAAGTTGTATGCATAATGAAATATACCTATAATAGGGTATTTATGCATTTCAGCACATGTTTACATGCAAAAATTTGAAATTTAAAGTCTTTTGAAGCATGTGTAAATATAATATACCCTCGTGTGGTCGCTCGCCTCGCTAGCCAGCCGCGTATGTGAAGCAACCCGAGATACCATACACGCTGGGATGTTTGGCTGCCCTCGTCGCATACCAGTCATGAGTGTGGAGCAGCTCTCTTAGTACCTACCCATGCTGGGAATCTGCAAAACTTATCGGGACTTTGGTACCCATTTTTGGATGGGTCCTCCCTTGTTAGCAGAAAACAAGTTAAGCACATTTGGTTCAGATACTGATCCTAAATCATCCTTTAAAGTCCAATTCAATTTGATTTGTGAATTAGGAATCCAGGTTTGGTGAACCTTAGAGGGAAATGACAATTCAGCGCCGGTGAATGTGTGCCTAGGTGTAGAAGACCTAAAGATTTTCTCCCCAGCCAGTCGCATAAGATGCTTTCTGGAATAAATCTGGACTGGGTATTTCAAGCAGGAATATGAGCTTATGGCGCTATATGAATCATTGGATGATGAGTCGTATTGCCTACTAGAGTTCACATCATTCACTCTATAATGATGAGTGTGCGGGATCTGAGAAGTTTGCATGCTTAAGCTTGGTACTTCTTCTTTGCACGTTTTCCTTTCCCTTTTTATAGGAGTAGGAGTGGAAAATTCTTGATCATTTTCGACCTTAATTTTAGAATTAAAAGTTGGTTTTCCTTTCTCCTTCCTACTCTTTATTTGTTCCTTGACTATTTGTAGCGCTTTGCTTTTACTTAAAGTTTCAGCTTCAGTCAAAATTGACTTAGAATGATTAATAAAAGCTTTCTCAGTTTTAGGAACAAGGATGCTTCTTTTAGTTTTTGTTTTATTTATCTGTTTTGAGCAAGATGTATTATTTGACAAATCATTTGAAACAGATAAAGACGGAGAATTTTTGAGATATAAAATCTCCTTTAAAAGCTTTTCCTTTTCAGCGCCAAAACCTATCCTTTCAGATTCCAAAGCATCTTGTAAATCGTTCAATTTACGGAGAGTCTCTGGAGTATCACATAGAGTAGGCTTTTGATCATGTAGAATATTTTCCCCGTTAGGAATTAAGTTAGAAGGAGAGTTTAGACCCGCTTGACCTATATTCGAAACAACATTCTCTAATCGTTTAATCTTAGAGTAAAGCATAAGATGTTCCTCTAAGACTGTCTCATATTTTGATGAGATTTCATTTCGCTCAGCTTCGCAAGAACGTAAATTTTTTGCCATCTCGCAGACCCTATATTCACTATCTTCTAACTTAGTTTCTAAGCTAATTATATTTGACTTTGCGTTTGTCAAATCTTCATTAGCATAAGCTAGGCTTTCTTGTTGCTTAAGCAACACAGAGTAATTATTAGCAAGTCTTGCTTCTAATTCCTCAATTTTCCTAGCTTGAGCATCCATTGTAATTAATATAATATTTAATTGAAAATAGAAATTGGCTTTTAAAATTTCAGTGACGAAAAGTTTGGTTTACTCGAGAAGTATCGTGAAGTATCGAAGAAAGTCGGCGTTGAAAATTTTTGGCGTGCACCAAAAAATTTTGTGATGATTTCGAAAACTTCGAGAAAATGACCCAAACTTTTTCTATAATTTGCCAAAATGTCCTAAATAGATTATTGGATGATTGATCGTTGACACGTTTGTGGATTTGCTTTCAAAAATTTGACAGAAAAGCAGTCTACACCGAAAATTTTTGGACCGGAAGGAAAATTATAAACGGGCGTTAGGACTGACTATGCCCGTTGGACTCAGAATATTCTTCTCATCAAATGGTGAAAAAATAATTTTTAAAGGGTCCAATTGTTTTGATGATTGAAAATGTTTATGTGTGATTTTGAAGAGTGAGTTTGGATCGCCAAATGAGTTTTGATCGATGCAGATGAGTTTCGGGCGAAACAATAAGATAAAATATGATCGCCGAGAAAAAAATTGATCGAAACGGGAATTTGGTATTGTGGACTTTCGGGCAAGACACTGTCTATCAATTGAGTGAAATTGATTGAGAATCGCCGAGAATTCAATCTGGCGAGACTTCTCACAGTAATTTGGTTTCGATCGAAAGAGAATTGAGACAACGAGTTTCGATCGATTAACTTGGAGAGTTTCGATCGAAAAATCTGTCCAGCTCGGCGAAAGTGTGAAATTGAATTTGCTACAGTAATCTACAGTAAAAGCAATGCTCGGCGAAACTGTTTCGATCAAACGAGAATTCAGAAATGAGTTTCGATCGACATAAAATTGAGAAACGAGTTTCGATCGAAGGCTGTCATCGAAGGTATGTTTCGATCGAAACAGAACTTGAAAAACGAGTTTCGATCAGATGTTGGGTGTTTCGATCGAAACAGAACTGGAAAAGAAACGAGTTTCGGTCAGAGGCTGAAAACGAGTTTCGATCAATTAATTGAGACAACGAGTTTCGATCGATGAAAATTCGAACAGCAGCTCGGCGAAACTGTTTCGATCGAACGAGAATTCAGAAATGAGTTTCGATCGAAATAAGATTGAGAACCGAGTTTCGATCGAAGGCTATCATCGAAGGTGTGTATCTATCGAAAGAGAAGCAAGGCCGAGACGATGTGGCAAAAAGAAACTTGATCCAAACACAAAATTGTTCGCAATTACTCTGGGTTATGGATCGAAATTAAACACTAAGCAAGAACAGGCAATCAATTTAACGAAATCAAAGGAAAATTGGTCTAATTTTTGAAATTTCACGAAGAACAGTTCAAAAGGAGAATATTCGATTAATCTTCAAAATGCACAGAAAGTTGGTTCGATCGATCAGAAATAAGTTCAGATCAAAGAGAAACACACAATCGATCAACAAAAACAGCTAAACATGTCGAAATTTTTTGAGAATCCGTTAAATGCATCGAAGAACAGTGACGGGAAAAAAAAATTAAAAAATTCAGAAATCAGTCCAAATGTAATCCAAATCCTAACATGTTTGCTCTGATACCACTTGTTGGTCCCTATTCGATCCAACAACACCGATTTAGGACGATTTACCACGCTAATGATGTGGATTTGAAAGCTTAGACGTGGGGTGTGACAGTGAAGAAGATGAATGCTTTGAAAATGCTTTCTTACTATTCAACACACACACACTCACACATACTACACCAAAAACACACACCCTAATGAATTAGGGTTTGGGGGTATATATACCACATTAGTTGGTATATTATACCCCTAATAACTAAGAACTAGAATATTACAAACTAGCCCAAAGTTAATTAAATACAAACCAACTAAGATAAACATATTGAAATTGAACACTATAAAATATTCCTAACAGGAACCGAATAATCCGAGCTCTAGATGCGTAGAGCACGTCGAGATGAATCTCCATCCGAAGTTTCGACGAAATCGGAGCACCGGATCGACAGGATCAGGACTTTCTCTTCTCACATTTGTGTGTGTTATCTACCTATTTTATTTTTACATAAAGGACGGGCCCAAAAAGGTATGTGCCGGACCCGACAGATTTGGAAATCAGTAGCTCTATTCTTGAGAAGCTACTTACCTCGAGATCCAACGTTTGGTGGTGAACGTTGATCAAGGTGAACGTTGATCAAGGTTACGCTAGTCGAAGTAATGCAATTGAGTTTCCCATACCGCTCGGAGGAAAAATTATGTGTGGTGGCTTTGATAAAGACATTGTAGTTGAGTTGAGGGAATTTTCTATGAGCTTAGCTGCTTCATCGCTATCGGACTCATCTCCACATCATCAGCATCATCTTTTCTTACTCTGTTTAGCTCTGACATCATTTCTATTGGTCTGAAATTCACCACGTCACCCATCTCCGCCTTCAACAAATCCGCAGCAAAAATGTTGTCAGCTCACTTCTCGCGGACCATTAACTGAACCCATCTAGACAGGCCCGACCCGAATCCGCCTCATCTGAAAACTTATCCATAAATCCGACCCGAATCCTCCCCATTTAGACAGAATAAACACCTCTTACGGTAAGGTTTGAAGGATTGGACCCGTTGGCGCTGAAGAGGCAAAGTGACCTGATTTTCCTCAGTTCCCTCTAAGATTCGTTGTAGGCTCGAAGATAATTACCGTTCGCCAAGATTTTCCGGCAGCTCGAGAATCAACACATCGAACTCTTGGTTAGGTCACCGCGAGATCGTCGTTCTCTATTAGCTATTGCATCGTGATGAAAGAAAGGGTGTCGGTTGTTATAATATTTCTAAGGGTGTTTTAGTAATTGCGTACTTAGTAGATGAGCTGGATAAATTATCTTGGCCTGATCCATTGGTTAAGTTATATTGGGCTTGATTGTTTATAGCAGCGGGCCGCGACTTATCTCAGGCTTTATCCAAACAAATATTTTCTGAAGTGAACAATATTAGGATAGATAGAAGTGCTTTATCTAACCTTATTCAATCAAGTAAACGGCCCCTATTGTATAATGTTTAGTTTGTGACATTGACATCGTTTGTTTAGTTTGTGACATTGACATCATTGCTGCAATATTTCTAATAGAAGTATCATATGTGCTTTTCTGAAATAATTACATAAGAAATAATGAAAAGGCGCTCCTTGTGGTCCATGAAATGGAGAATATTACAGTTTCTGTCAATTATTTCCATTAACTTGCGCGATTATTATATGATACTCACATGGCACCTAATTCTGTCGTTTTTATGAGTGATGAGATCTTTATTAATTAACCCATCCGCAATTAATCCCTTCACGACCGTAATGTGTATCTTCATCCATTGCGATCTCTTCCAGCACTTCTGATATCATTCATCCAGATGAATAACTCCATTATTTGAATAATAAATGCAAGTGTGACGTTCATTAGTTAAAAATTGCAAGACAATCGAAACTCTTATTCAAAAGAAAAATACTCTCAATACGAGGGAAAAGAAGATTCCCATATGAAATGAGGGAATAAACTAAATATAAAAAACAAAAACAAGATAATTGAGAAAATAATGAAATATGATGAGTGATCGAACTGGATCCCCCGAGGTGACAGTAGGTCATCCGTCAACACCAAGGTGATAGTAGATCAATGCCCTTGATGGAGAAAAAAAATAAACTGTGGTTTTCTTTCTTTATTGAAGACAGTTTTTCTCACTCTATGTGTGCTTAGAACATAATTATATTATTTTTTTTTTCAAATTTTAAGATTGATCATTATTTGTAATGTTTAATATACAAAATATAGTTTTTAACTATATAAAACAAAAATAATGTGTACGGATGTTAGTATAATAAACAAAAGATTTAAGAGTAACATAAAAATAATTAAAGTATAATTAAAGAAAAGTCTAAATTGCAATAAAAGACAGACCAAATGTGGCAGTTTATAACCACCAAACCTCCTTTATGTAATAGACCTTTATGTAATAGAATGGAATAGGTTAACACTCCTACAATTAAAAAATCCAAGTAACTGAAAATCAACATTGATTAATGCTAACCCCCAAATCTTCCCAAGGCTTCAACACAAATTAAAAGCATTGATGTGTTTGTCACCAAAAGCCCCCTTCTAGTCTTAGGTATACTAAATGCCCTTTTTAGGACAGAGCAAAAATATCCAAAAACCGAATTCCGATTCGATATCCGATTTTCAAAACTCGAAAAAACGAATATCCAATTTTAAAAATCGGATCGGATATCCGATCCGATTTATTTTAAAATAAATCGGGTCGGATACGGATAGTGGTTTGTCTAGAATTTGAATATTCGGTATTCGATTTTATATTTAAAAAATAAAAAAAAAAAAATAGGCCAAAAGGAAAAATGAAGGTCCAAAAAAAAAAAAATCCTCAAGTCGAATACTTATATATCATTTTATTATTGCAAAAAACTTTGTTAAAAATTGAAATAAAAAAAAAAAACATAAACACATCGAGATGCAAGTTAAAAAATTAATATGAATTTGTGATAGTATTTATTATGTAGTTTTGAATCATAAAGTCATATATTGTGTGATTACTATGTTTAGAAATTCTTATATGATATATCTTTTTATGTTGATATGAAATAAAAAAAAAAAGAAAAATATTTCAAGAAAATAACATAAAATATAAGAAAAACAAATTTAAAAACCGGATGTTGATATTCGGTTAAAATATCCGACTAAAGCGGATATTTGATTTTCGGATATCCGTTTAAAACCGGACCGGATACGGATATCATTTTTCGATATCCTAAAATCTGAATTACGGATATCCGATCCGATTTTGCTCACCCCTAGTCCTTATAATACCGATGATCAATCGCAATGGGTAAGCACAGGCACACTGGCGCCGCACTCTTCTGAAAATAATACACTGCGCCTTCAAGTTTAATATCACTTCTTCATAACGTATAACCCACTCATCTGCTTATTGACACAAATACACACAAAACCAAAAACAAAAAAAAAAAACAAGAAAACAAAACAGATCAATCACCCTTGTAAATTCACACCAAGTACTCATTAGAAACTTACTTTGAAAGCAGAGAGACGAGAGACTTGTGATCGTACACCGGTGGGAGACAAGTAAAAGCCCGACAAACGAGTGCAACAACCTTACCACGATCCTTATCAAAGTTATTCTTCGCCATGACGCTAATTTTATCATTGTTGTCTTCCCAGAATCCCATCTCCTCCATGTCCATAGGATCTATGTGAATCACCTGCACATTCATATTGTTTACTCAGACTGAGACTTAAAGAGCAGCAACATCATATGGACTAATAATACTGATACTTACGTCCTTAATGACTTAATATTTTTCTTTTAAAAAATTACCGTTCTGTTAGGATCGTAAGACACGTGTGCAGCAGCTAACATGGAATAGAACTCGGGCAAAGACTTGTCTCCGACTAGAACAACTTGTTTCATTGAAGGAACACAGACCATGTCAGCTCCACAGCACAACAAAGGTATGGCCATCGATCTATCTTTAAGCCTCTTCTCAAAAACAGCCTGCCCACACGGATAAATAGAAAATGAGTTTTTACTCAGAAAGAAATAGCTTGAAACAAGGGGGAGACAGATACTTACCAACAAGGTTTCTGCGTTACCCCTATATTGATCAGCGTTAGCAGCGATTAAGGAAGATAGTCTAACTAGATTTATGACTGAAACAGAATTTCCCGAAGGTTCCGCTCCGTCGTGATCCTCTTTTACGCGGAGGAGGACCGACGGGTCCTCTCCCTGTGTGTTGTAATACCCTCCGCCCTTACTGTCGAGAAACAACTCATCCTAAATAGCGTAAAAAAAGAGGGCCTTACAGGGAGAAGAAAGGATAAAGGATGATAGTGTAATAGCTGTACTTTCTCTCGTTTTTGTTTCTATTTACCTGCATTTGTTGAAGTTCAATGGCCCAAACCAGCCAGAAGATGGAACCACCACATTCATACAGATCCAAAAGACCAGAAATGAGAAAGGCGTAATCGTCTAAAAATCCAGGCGCTTTCGAGGGCCCATTCCTGAAGCTGTGATGCAGTTTCCGTGTTTGTTGGTCATATAGATTTTTTCTTATGAAAGAAGCTGCCTTCTCTGCAACTTGCATGTATTCCGTTGGCTACAAATATAGAAATTTACCATGGTATGTACAAGCAGCTGTTCTATCACCATGAATATAAAAGAAGGGGTTATTATTATAATAATAATAATTATTATTATTATTATTATAATTACATTAGCTCCTGTGACGGGGAAGTAGAACTGAGTTCCTTCAGGTTCAGCCTTCAAAAGTTTAGACGCCCTTGCGAATGCAGATATTGTAAGTCCATTCCATGACACAATGACCTTTACCGTATTTTTTAAACTTACTTTCATGAAGTACAAAATACTGAAATGAATCTCTCATCTAAACCTAACTGTGTACCTTGTCATCCAAATGTGGCCTTGGACGCTTAGATCTCCTGTGAAAAAGCTTTTCCCGACAAGTTGCTAATATCTTCACATATTCCTCCAAAGGCATACCAAGCTTCGATGCAAGTGCCGAAGAGCTACTTCTCTCAATGAGTACGTTTTTTCCCTTAAACTCATTGTGAGGATCACTCATTTTTGAGAGATCACAGTTACCCGATGATTTGATGTAGTAGTGCTCTTTGAATAGCGATGCATGTTCACCCAGTATATCTTCAATCTGAAAGATAAGAAATGGATCTAAGATCTTCCATACAACAAGCAAGTCAGTTGTATCAGGCTTTCCAACGACATCTTTCTTCAGACAAAAGACGCACTTATAAGCATGAATACCTCTTGTGTTGTCCAAACGTAAAAGGCGCCCTCCTTTTTCAGTGATGAGCCTTCTCGCTCCATACTATCAGCATCTTCGGCAGATAATATTTCACCATTAGGGCCAATCATGTCTCTCCTCAAGTAATCAAGAACGTCACGGGCCATATTCGAATAGAAGGTGTCTTTGGTGATAGACAAAACATCTAAATACGCATTCACAAGTTGCCCTTGGTCGTACAACATCTTCTCAAAGTGTGGTACTGCAGAAATTTGACTCCACTGTTAGAAAATATAAGATTAAGACAACCATTACATGAGTCACTAGTGAATAACAGAAAATGTAATTGTGGGCTAACCGTGCCAGCACTCATCTACGCTATATCTGTGGAAGCCACCACCAATATGATCATGAATACCACCCCTTGCCATGAACTGCAATGTTGTTACGACCATCTTTAAATCTTCATTGGCTTCACTTTTCATCCCCTTTTCTGCTAGCTTCTTTAAATGATAAAGCATTAGCTGCATTTCCACAGGTCTTGGGAATTTTGGAGCTGAACCGAACCCGCCATACTTTGAGTCATAATTATCAGCAAGCTATCGGAAAATGATATTCACATAATGAGCATTTGTAACAATGAAGTCATAAAATGAAATGAAAGAATAAGTGATTATTGAACATAAGCTTAAGGTGACAAGAGAATCTCTGAAATATGTCACAGTGACTAAGAAAAAAAAAGGGAAAATCTAGAAAGAAAATAATAAAACGGACAATCAACATTAAACAATCTGCAGCATATTTTGCGTAAGGTAATATGTAACCTGTTCTGCACATTCTTGCAACACTTTTTCTGGTAGGCCTTGTGGGACTTTTTCTGAGCTTGCAATAGCAGTCAATGCTTGTGAAAGCTGTTCAATGGCATATGTCCCACTTTGGACCAATACATCTCTCTTACTGTCCCACGCTTCTTTTACTTTGCTGTTGATTGAAGACGTTGTAATATATACAACCTTGGACTTGAAACAAGGTTTAACTTAGCAAAAGGGTATGTCATAAAATAGAATAGGCATATGGGATCTTGTGTTACAAGTTCTACAATGACACTAGTCGGATCGAATATATAAATTACATATAAAACAGGCGCATTACCTGAGTATGGTCTTAAAGCCCGGGCGGCCATACTTATCCTCGGGAGGGAAATAAGTACCACCCATTAATGGCTTCAGATCGGGTGATAGGAACACACTTAAGGGCCACCCACCACCACCATACAATGCTTGCACATATGTCATGTACACCTGAGAGACAATGGGGAAAAAACAATGCCAAATTTGAAAATTTTGATATCCTAATTTTTAATTCTAAAATATTGTCCTGTTACTACAATATAGAGCCTACCTTATCTACATCTGGTCTTTCCTCACGATCCACCTGCAAATATGTATGTCTGTTTAAGCTCAAGCACCAAAAAGAAGGAAAGCCCCATTGCATGTAATTTAGAAGGTCACCTTGATACTGACAAACCAGTCGTTTAGCAATTCAGCAACATCGTCATTCTCGAATGACTCCACCTCCATTACATGACACCTTTTTTAGACAAAAATATATATATATATATATATATATATAGAAACATCACAAAGAGAAAGACTTTACTCTAATGCAATAAAATTGGCACTGGGTTTAAGATGTTTTGATCATATCAAGATTCAAGAGACGTACCAGTGACAAGTGCTGTAACCACTTGGGACAGAAAACCAACAAAGCACAAGGAGAAGGAATTGTATGTTAATGTTCGGAGATGATACTGTACGAGAAATCTATGATTTGTTTCTTTTTTTTCACTGGTTGAGATCCCAGAAAAACAGAGGACATAAGTGCGATATACTTACTTGATAAAAAGATGGGCACATCTCTTTTCCGAGCTTCAGCAAAAGCTTCCTCGCCCCATGGATACCAATCAACCTACTCAGCAAAGATCACACTGTCAGGAGAAAGGCAAATCATGGTACAGTTGAATCCACAAAACATATATGCACATCATCCCTGAAAATCTTGTCAAATCACAAAGTATACATGGAACACCAATCCCAGGTTGGTTCATCTCTTGGAAGTCAAAAGCCTCAATAATACAGAGGTTTCTTGTGCAGCTAATATATGAAAATACTGCAATCAACAGTCAAACTGGAACAATAACCCAATTCCCAAGGCATGAAAAAACACGAAACAAATACATAAGTTTTTTACATACTTAACATCCCAACAGAGAGAGGCATAAAGCTACGAGTGATCTACGCAAATAAAATTTCGTTGTAGGAAAGAAACAAATAATCAACAGGATTGTGCGCGTGCTGAAGCAGGTAAGGACTGTGCTCCTTTGCAAGGCGATTAGTATGCTTTTGGGCCGCCACGGACGACGGCGTTTTAGAAGGTCCTTCGTCAGACATAGGAAAGACCCTTGAAGTTTTTATGGGCCGGTAAATAACAACCGATAGAGGCCAAGAAAAGATGAAAGGCCGTAAATTGTTGAATCTTTCAGGTGATTGAGAGATGAAATGACGTGAGGGGGAGGAAGAAACTGGACTCAGCATGTTATTAAATGGAGAAAATAAATGGATAATGAGAATATATCGTACGTGTCAACGTGCGTGCCCTTTTGTCCGGCTCACCGAAATTAGCTCTGGACTAGAGTCATCGCGAGTTTGATCCGCTACGTGGCGAGTTCTTGGATAGTTTTTGCCGGAGATGATTCCAGAAATAGTGTCGTTTTGAGTTACAAAACTAGTTGACTTTTTAAACCTATTACAAAATTAATCAACTTTTTTTAATTCCAACTATTTTTATTTTCATTTAACCACGAAATACTTAAATTACAGATTTTTACTATCGTAAATTTCAAATAGCACAACACTTGAATATTTAAATTTTTACCCCAAGTTATTTTAATTCAAATATATTAAAAATATATTACTCAAAGAAATAAATCAAAAGGAAATTAAAATTACTTGGCGTGACCTACCCCCGACGGGAGTTCGATATCTATGAATATGATCGATCAACTTATTCATTGCCTTGGCTCATAGAAACACAATAAAACTTCTTCTACAACTATATTAAGCTAAAATATTTATTAAACCAATATATTAATTAACAATTACTTAAAAAAATAAATAACTAGACCTGAACTCATACTATCAACATTTATAAAAATTCATAAAACATTCAAATAAGCAGTATCTGATAAAAACAATTTCTAGATAAGTTGTCATGGCAAGTCATCATTGTTTCGTTGAGTGTTTCTTGTGACGGTCCATTTCACATGGATATCGTCGTGTTCGCTTTCGTCCGACTTTTCTCTCTGGACGTAAATAAGGATTAATGGACACTCAAACTGATACGAATATGTTGCCTCCAATATTTCAATTCCAAAATCGTTTGGAACATATTCGCATGGATCAACTTTAAAATACTTGCAAACCTGAAAGAATTAAAGTAACAAATATTAAATAATAATAATAATAATAACAATAACGAACAATAACGATGATGATGATTATAATAGTAGAAGTAATAATAATAATAATAATAATAATAATAATAATAATAATATAATAATAATGCTAATAATAACAACAACAATGAACCGATCACTCAAAATCAAAAGAGCGAACTCTCAGTAGAAAGGAAATCGAACAACCTGTGATGAGTTGGGAAACAAACTAATTTACAATCTTTCTTCATAAAGGAAATCGATCAAATCTGTTACTTGTACTTATCTCTTTTACTGTGTTATCTCTTCTTACAGTGTTATCTCTTCTATTGACGAAGCAAAACGTGGGAGTCTATGTTAGGTCAATATTATTCTTTTGATTTATTTCTTTGAGTAACATATTTTTGATATATTTGAGTTAAAATAAGTTGGGGTAAAAATTTAATTATTAACAAGTGTTGTGCTATTTGAAATTTACGATAGTAAAATCTGTAATTTTAAGTAGTTTCGTTGTTAGAATGAAAATAAAAATAGTTGGAATTAAAAAAGTTGATTAGTTTTGTAATAGATTTAAAAATTAAACTAGTTTTGTAATTTCAATCTCAAAATAATACTATTTCTGTAATTCTCTCATTTTTGCTGCAAGTACACGAAGCCATACTCTAAAAAATATAAAAAAAAAATAAAAAATAAAAAGCATTCTAAGGGTTGCTATTAGTATAAACATGAGTTTAAGAAGGGTTAATTAGATGTCAGACCTGCTCAATGGTTTGCTTTATATTTTTAGCCATATTTATATTTTATACTGAGACAGAATAACCCAAACTAAGTTTCATTTAGAGATGCCTAATCAATGTTAAAATACATTGAAGTTAAACTCAAATCCGTCAAACTATTGAAGTTAATGACTAAATATGGTTAAATCGACTTCAATTATCATGGATCCTAGTAATGAAGTAAAATTATTGATGTATATAATGAAATAAAGTTTCAAATCCAATTCGAATATTAGAAGGTTATCAAACGCCTCATCGATCAACAATGGGGAAATCAAATACCTTTAACTAGGTATTGGGGTGTGAAATACCTTGAGCGGGTGTTTTTGGCTTGAGAGCACTGTAGCGGCAAAGGTTTGAAGAGAATATACTATCTGATTCACAACAAAAGGTAGGATTTGAGTATTTATATATTTAACTAGGTATAAATCCTTGGCCCCTACTTGGCCCAACCACTTATAGAGCATTAGACTCTACAAAAGGAATCTAGTTAAATTAAGGGTTAATTAGGTGTCAGCCCTGATAATATTTTTAACTAGTGTTCAGGCCCCAATAAAGTTCCATTTAGCAAAGAGACCTACTTTTCAAAACTCTTAGAGAAAAATACTCAAACTATGCGATATGACATATATACCCTCTAACAGATGCGAAATTTACAGACCTCTGCCATCGTCTTCTCCAACGAGCGATTTCGCTGCAAGCTTGAATCCTCTTAAAAGAAATCTCCAAGCTCGATTTGTATTGTTAATTTGCAGCTTTAATCATCAGAAATCGTTGACATTGTAGCCGAAAATGATAAATAAATCGTTGAGATTGAAAAAAAGCTTCAAAAAATCTATGGAAGCTAATATCAGAAATCTTCAAAAAATCTTCAAAAAAACTCTTCAAATGATACACAAATAATAGAAATCGTTGACACTGTAGCCGAAAATATCAAAGTTTATCACCTAATATGTTGAAATTATTGCGTGGGTAAGATTTGTATATCTAATTTGCAGCTTTAATCGTCATAAATAACGAATATAGCAAAAAATAACAAATGCTTTATAGATAATAACATATGTTGACTTATAAGTAACACATTGCCGAAAGGTAATAACTCATTGTTCGTCGTAAATAACGCATTCTGTATACAAGTAATGGATCGAAAGGAATAAAATGAAAATCACAAACGACACTAAAAAACAGATCAAAACTGCATAAATCTTCGCGTTATTGACTCAATAAGGTAAAATAAACCTCAATTTCTCATGGGTACCTCGAATTTATACCGATTAGTTGCAAGAAATTATATTTTTCCTAAATCGTGTAAGAAAAGAAATACTTATAACATAGCAAAAAATACAAATGTCTTATAATTAATAACAAACGTTGACTTAGAAGTAAAACGTCGCTGAAAGGTAATAACGCCTTGTTTGTCGTAAATAACACATTCTGTATACATGTAATGGATCGAAATAAAACGAAAATCACAAACGACACTAAAAAACAGATGAAAACTGCATAAATCTCCGCGTTATTGACTCAATAACATAAAATATACCTCAATTTCCCATGGGTACCTCGAATTTATACCGATTAGTTGCAAGAAACGGATATTATAATTTCCCTAAAATCGTGTAAAAAAGAAATAGTTATAACATAGCAAAAAATAACAAATGTCTTATGAGTAATAACAAATGTTGACTCATAAGTAACACATCACTGAGAGGTAATAACGCCTTGTTTGTCGTCAATAACACATTATGTATACAAGTAATGTATCGAACGGAATAAAATGAAAATTACAAACGACACTAAAAACAGATGAAAACTGCACTCAGCGTTTCTGACTGAATAAAGTTTTTCCGTCCTCAATTTCATATGGGTCTTACTAATAAAGATGAATTTTTTATGTATCGAATGAATTCGTGCTTCCACCCCCAAATCAAAAATTTCGTTCAGAAACCGATTCAATATCGACTTCAACGGCCGAACAAGGTAAAAGCGACTGAATAAATCGAATCAAACGAGTCTTCATATTAAAAGAAAAAGGTAAGTCGGTAACCATGAAATTGAGAAAATTTAGCTTTCTCTAAGACAAACGTTTTTCAAGTGACAGTTTACCCAACAAATATAACACATATACATGTAAAAAACACTTTATTGAGAATATTCTAGAAGGTTCTGGACCGTCAGATAATTTAACAGAATTGTCAGAGAATATTTATAGGACTTTCTCAAAATTGTACTACATTAATTGGAAATAATAACACATGTTAGGTAAAAAAACAACACGAACTCAACTAATAACACATTGATCAATACTGATACCTCATAGACATTGTTCAGTACCACGTCAATAATTCGATTAATTCGTACAAAAATACACTTATTTTGGATGTTTAATATGGATGTTCATGTAAATATATAATTTGATGAAGTTTAATCACCACATTCCTTTAAAAGACACAATAGGCGAAATTTGATGTCAATAGACGAATGTTGATCTCAATATATATATACATATAGTCCTCCATTAGACTATCACCTTTTTCAATGGAACATAACAATATGAATTGCACCACGAACATGTTCAAACGACAACATTAAAGTACTAATAACATTTATAGACCACAAACTCAAAGTACTAAGCTCAAAAACCTAAATCCGAGGCCCGAAACCCTAAAGTCTAAACCCTAAACAACGAACCCCAATTTTTTTTTAAGGTTGTATCTTATACTGCACAAGTCGTAGATCGTTCTCCCAAAATTTCATGTCGTGAACCCTTAATCTTAACCTCAAACCCATAAGTCCTAAACCCCAAAAACTACCCAAAAACCCTAGCGCATAGATGATAACAAATTATCCAGAAAACCCTAGTGCATACACGGAAATTTTATAACAAATAACACTTTATTGGTAACAATTAAACCCTTACGAGTACCACATTAAACTGTCCAAAAATTTTTTTAATATCCCGCCAGAACAGTTCAGAAATTCTACGGTGGCGCGAGAAACCCTGAAAAACAAACAATAGACCCAATACGGTGGCGCGATGTGGCAGTCCCGCCTTCCACCACTACTTTCTTAACTAATTTGCATAATTAATATCATAGAAAATATGAAATTTCGTATAAAATTTCTCCTTTTATAAAAAGGAATCGTAAAGGTTCCTACAAAATCATCTTGGGTCCTAATTACATAGGAAGATGCGCAAGCGTGTCAAAATAAAACTATCTACTGGGCCTCCACAAGGTCGCATCCATGCACACACTTCCATCTCAAAAGCCCTCGAAAGCTTTACAAGTTGGCCTCGCCGTGAAAATGATCACGTACCGTGATCGCGGGGTCCTACAACACATAAAATATGGAATGAGCTTATAAAGCTGAGTAAGTGAAAACCATGCATGAAATGCACATGACCTAAATAGCGAAGGCATTCGCGCCAATGCTATTAACTCCTTACGACCTTCTCATGTCCTCATTTCATATTGGGCCCTCGGCTTTCAATCTTACTATGCACCATTCATAGAGCTCAGACCCCTAAGGGTATAAATAAGTGGCAGTACACACACTGGGAGGCTAAACCCCAATACGCAATCTGTGCTTAACCCTATGGTGCCTTTCCATCCCAATGTGGTCCACACTGAGAGGCTAATAATGCCTTTTGGTCCCAATGCAGTCCCATTGAGAGGCTAACCGGGCACACAAATTTCTTTTAACCCTAAGGCGCCTTTTCATTCAAATGCGGTCTGACACGCGGACGCTTCTCACTGGTAGCTTACTACGAGGTCGCCAACACTCGAGGTTCCCTCGGTGCCGCTCATTCCCTCGAGTCGCATCCTCCAGGTTGCATCTCCCGCTACGGGGTATCCACCTGCCTCTCGTGAATCAGGCATTATTATTTGGCCTCGTGAATTGCCATGGTAGCATAGAAGAGCCGTGACTCATCATTGAGTCGACACAATTGCCCATATCGGCAAATATACATCACTCTCATGCGATCTTATACTCATGCACGCTCTGTTTCCTTTACTCTTATACTAGTCGTGCGTACATATGCTCATGCCATGAATATGCGTGTCATGCCATCATGTAATGTAAATTAATTACATAAGAAATCACATAGTTCATGGAAGCCACATAAAATCATAACAGCACGTAACACATAATTTCATGCACATACAATTATGTGTTGTAGTTGGGGCTTCCACTTACTTGTCGTCCAAGCTAATTAAACTTACTGCCTCGGTACGCCTTCACTTTTCGACCCATAAACAAAACATCGTAGTGTCAGTATTCCATCTACATTAAATGACTAAGTCGAATTAAATTGTCTTGGCCCTAATATTTTAATAAAACCCTAAATGACTAAATTTCTAATTTATGCTAAGTTGGAGTCAAGATTATTTAAACTAGTCAACACTCGGTTGGAATCCTCACGTGTATGACTTGATTTGTTTAAATCCTAAAGTTGCCCGATTTGAGGTGTTCATGAACCGAAATCGGCGAGTGTCGGCCATAACCTCAAATCGCCCGATTTGTCTTGCATGCCACTAAGTTTCGGCGAGTTCTTTACTTGGTGTTGAATCGTTCGATTTACTTTGCTCCCAATCGGCCGATTTATCATGCAACTCTCACATTCGATCGAACTCTTCAAATCTCCATCCTCTCGGACCTAACTCTTCTACTTATCCTTCCCAGAAACTTGTAATTTCTAGGGTTTTTTCTACCCTAGCATTGTTAATTCCAACCACAATTGAGATTATGAATCCTAAACATGTCATTTACTACCCGAATTATAGTTCGCCTAAAATAAATTCCCTAGTATGAATCTTACTCCTCAGACTAGGTTTTCCATCGTCTATCTTACACCAAAATTCTTAAGGATTTCATTAATTTATGTAACATAGTAACTAATAATCTAAGTTACGAAAATTACAAGGATACAAATGATGTTTCTCTTTACCAATATCCATATGCCTAGAATCGGTCGATTAGTTGGTACACTTAATAATAAATATTATATATCTAGCTCGGCGATTCTATCATGTGTTAGTAACACTACTAGAAATCACAGTATTAGACACGGAAAATTCAGTGTCTAAAACTAAAATTCTGTATCTATTGAGTCGTTAGACACGTAATTATCCGTGTCTAAATGTATATGTATTGCTCCCGTGGCAAATTTGACACGGATAAATTCCGTTTCTAAAACAAATTTTGTCACAGATAATTCCGTCTCAAATCCCTAACTAAATAGATTTTAGACATGAATATCAGAATCAGACACGGATATTTCTGTTTCTAAAATTGAATTTATGTGCCATATAAATTATCCATATATGAATCCCACACTCACTTAACTTGCAAGACAATCTTCACATGCATGTAATGTAAGACATTGTACCATTCAAACTAGAATTCACCAAAAATATTGTTATGTCATCAAAAACCACAATTCTAACCTAAATTATCTATCACACAAGCTAGGTATAAGCATAGAAAAATTGACTTGGTCAAAACCTTCTTCGTCTTGCTCATTTTCCTCTTTCAGCAATTCTCCCTCCTCAGCATCAAATTCTTCAGCTTTTGCTCTTTCCGCTCTTTCTGTTTTCCTACCTGAACTTGCCGTAATAACTTGCTTCAGCTCATCCACAACACTTCTGACCTGACTTTCATCCAGAAGTAGTCCAAAAATCTGAACAAGCAGATAAATTAATAAACAGAAGATATGGTCCATGCAAATATAAAGGGGATTGAAGTAATGCCATGCCATTCCAGTAGGAAGCGTCATGCATAAAATAATACACTTGTTATGCCGCCCTGAGATACACGCAATGGTTTAGGGGCTAATATTTCAATGCACCCCTCGAAACAAATTTATCATAGATGAACCGATAAAACTTAATTCAAGTTTGCCTAGAAATAAATTACTCTATCCAAGCTATATTTTGCAGAAAATAACCAGTGAGATCAAACAACTATATAACAAATTTTCCCACCTGAAACTTTCATTCAGTGCATCCAACATATTTGAGCATATCTCAGTATCAGGTTCCTGAAAGGCATAAACTTACATTGATAACTAAGGCGCATAACACCTCAGTGAATTATAAATAATAATACTTTAATTTCATAGTTTTATAACCACCTTATGTAAAGCTTCCACTAAAGCAGGAACGATGTAATCAGATAACCGCTTTAAATATGTCTCATTACCGCCCTGTGCAATCCCTTCCTCTACCGCAAGTTTCGCAGATCACAATAACTCCGGCATCGCTATCCATGAAAAGCAGATGCTCAAGAATGTATATAATATAATATAATAACAAGAAGAAAATGTCTCTGAAGCAAAAGCCCCTATACCTGAAACAGCAGCTTTCCCAACTTCTTCATGAAAATAGAATTTCAAAAGAGGAACTAAAGTTGGAGCAACCTACATGAATCAAACCAATGGTGTTGGTGTCATCAAACAGTGAAATGAATATATGAATATGATGCACATCATGAAAGCAAAAGAAGCTTAATCATTTAACAAGACTAAAAAGAGATGGTCATTGGTTGAATTTTAAAAGACCATTTTACAGCCAAAAAGCAGTGTAATGGAACCATATAAGAACATATTCATTAAAATATTGCCACTGGAACCAGTGTAATTGATATTCCAACAAAAAAAACACAATATCTTCTATGATAGTGCTCACATTCAGCATATTATATTTGACATATGCAATATATATCTACCGAAAGTGACAGACCCTCAACAAAGAATTCAAATAAAATTAAAGAGGAAAAAAGAAAAGTTAATGAAAATAGCAGACCTTTCATCATCGGATTCCTCAATATCGTTATCAGAATCAGCAGATGTGATTATCACATCAGGCTTTAGTTGAGCAGACTGAGGCAAAGGTGGCATGGCCACACTCATGTAGGAAGGAAATCCTGTCCCAAGCGCTTGCAAAGTCTCGCGCATGCCTACAATAGATTGAAAAATCATTGTAAAACCGAGCTCATTAAGACATGAAAATCTTCATCTTGCATAGGAATGCCATACTTGCAACATGTAGCTGGTAGTAGGGTCACTCGTCTCCATTTGAGATCTTTGCCGTGACATAAGCACTTCCATGACCTGTGATTGAAACATATAGGAACATATAACATCATGATAGCAAAGGTGCCAGATAAATACTATAGGATAGTATTGGAAGATGTGAGTCGAGAAACTTGCCGAACTTGGTACATGTAGCAGCGAAAAAACATTATGACCTGAACAGGGTCCCTTAAACTTATTCAATTTCTGACATGGTCTGACGGGTAAATAGATGTATTAGGGGGGCCTGAACAGAAATCTTCCATTAAATTAATAAAGAAATTACAAGACTTAAACTAATAAAATGCATTGGACACTATAATTGATCTAACAATCTCCCCTTACTGTCCGAATACACATTATGACCTATTGTCTAATTCTTCTATTTCTTCTTTTTCTTCTTCGGGCGATGAGGATGTGGAGTTTCCCGATGAGAGAAGAATGACTTCCTGAATCCAAGAGCTATATCGTAATGTCTTACGTCGTTTCTGAGATCCAGTCCCTCTTGGATTGCATCGAATTTTTAGAAAAGGAGCTTCTGTGATTCCTTCTTCTTGGAAGAGCATCGGCAGGAAGTGTATCAAGTCTTTTCCTTAGCTTTTCGAGAATGATCATGAAAGTTCCTTAGCTTCTAACTCACGCCTTCTTTGTTGAAAGTACGTGACTACAAGCTATGGCTTCACGAATATGTAGTTCTCTCCATTCTCCGCAAAGGACGCTCCGTTGTTCAGAGCCTTCATACAGGAATCGGAACTGGCGTCGGCACTATGGGCGTCCGTTGTACAGAAACGGACGCCTATACTACCCGCGAGACATTTTAATTTTTTTTTTACTTTTTGGTACTATCGGCGATTGTTGTTGGCAAATAACAGTTGCCGATAGTTAACGTTCACAATTAGCGTCTGTTGTGGACCATTAACGGACGCCAAAAAGTTTTTCCGTTTTTTATTTTTTTTATTTTACGACGTTTGGCGATTGTTACTGAGAACAACGGTCGCCGATGAGTTGTCGGTTTTATTAATCATTTTATTATTTGCATTTGGCGACTGTTGCTCCCCACAACAGTCGCCGATGAATTTTCGGTTTTTATTTTTTTATTTTTTGTTTTCTGACCTTTGGCTACTATTACGTCGAACAACAGTCGCCTATGAATTATTGTTTTTTTTTTATTTTTGGTTTTTGACTTTGGCGACTGTTTCTCGCCACAACAATCGCCAATGAGTTATGCATTTTTATTTATTTTTATTATTTGTAACTATTGGCGACCGTTATGCGTTACAACAGTCGCCAATGGGTTTAACTTAAACCAGAAATCCTCTGCGTTTTCATTACAGACGCGCGACGAAAGCTTCAAGAGGCGATCGATTCCGGGGATTTCGAGCTTCATTTCCCGCTATTTCGAGCTTAGAGAACACGGTAAAACAACTCAACTCATTTCCTTTCACTAAGCTTTCATTTAATTGCTTTAATTGTCGAAATATCGAGATTTTCGAAGATGTGGGTTTCGATTTTGAGCCGATTTTGGGGCTAAATTTATGCAATTTGAGGTTAGGTTTAGGCTTAGGCTTGTGTTATATTCGACTTGAGGTTGATTTGGAGCTTTATTCATGAGAAAAAAGTGGCGAAATTTTGGTTTTTTTTTGGCTTAGGTTGAGTTCGAATTTTTCGAATTCGTAGTTGTTTTGTGCGATTTCATGGCTTAATTTATGCTATTTGAGGCTTATGCTTATGTTATATTCGATTTGAGGTTGATTTGAAGCTCTATTAATGTGAGAAAGTGGCGAAATTTTGGATTTTTGAACTTACGTTGAGTTAGAATTTTTCGACTTTGTAGTTGTTCTATGCGATTTCATGCTTAGTTTTTCTGCTATTTTAGGCTTAGGTTTGTGTTATGTTCGAATTGAGGTTGATTTGGAGCTTGGTTTGTGCCAAAAAAGGGCGAATTTTTGGTGTTTTGGGCTTATTTTGAGCTCGATTTTTCTGAGTTTGGAGTTGTTTTGTGCGATTTCATGGCTAATTTTATTCGATGCCTTAGGCTTGTGTTATATTCGATTTGATGCTTAAGCTTAGGTGTGGCGACCCTACTTCCTAATTAACTTAATTGACGAATTTTCGCAACGAAAGTCGCGGATGACCCGATTTTTCAAAAACTTTTTAAGTAAATAATATACATATATAATGTATAGTCGGGTTTACAAAAAAAACGTCATATAGCTACAACGGGCCGAAGCCCCAAAAATCTAAACCCGACTATCCTACACCTCTCCACAGGTCGCGTCCCAGGTACTGCGCCGCCCTCAAAGACCCGTGGAGTCACCGCCGCCAGCCAGCCTACCGCTCACCCTGACACTTATCAGTGTCGGGCTCAGTCTTACCTACAAAAATAAAACCCTGAGCAAAATTGTCCAGTAGGTGGTAGTAAAAATATGCAATGCGTGCGTCCACTCATCCCAATCCCATGTCCTCACAATATGATAATGCACGCTCAACCTACGTCACATCTCAATACATAACAGGGCCCACGGCTAGACTCAGCACCCACGCGCGCAATGGCAAAGTACGCCATAAACCATGCGGTAGCCCACGCCGGCTGTGCCGAGTCGCTCCTTCCGCACACAATCTCAACCTGACGGTATTACACCTCGGTGTAATGCCCTGAGTAGTGTACTACTAACTCGGGTAGACAGGACTCTCACATCTGTCTGCCGGCCCTGAGCCAAATCATATCCGGTGGTATACACCTCGGGTGGCTCAATCCCGAGTAGATGGGTGTCGCAAACCCCATCTCCCACCAGGTGCTATGCGAGTCTAACCCTGACGACCAGTAACGGTCACTCTACCCCACTCAACCGACACCGTAAGGTGTCACCTTACAAATACGGCACCATCATCTCTCCCGTACATGTCGTGAAATGCACATATAATCAGTCAACATAATCGTATAGTTATAAAACTAGGCCGAATGTTATAAAATCCAAAAATAATATTTATAATTTAAAATATGGGTTGACCCGAAAATATAAGTTATAGTACGAAAATATTTTATTTTAAAATTGATTTGAGCTGGAAATAATTTTATTTTGGCCCGCGAAACCGTTGTTTACTCACAATACAAAAATCTCTGGGCCCGCGAAGAAATTTCGCGACCCGAAATCCATTCCCGAAATCCATTCGACTCTTCATTTAAAAATCTTTTTTCACTCATAACCCGCGAAATCAATCGGCCCGCAAACTTAAAATCGCTCGAAAATTAAAATCGCTCGCAAAACTCACGGTTCACTCGAAAAACTTCACGAACCATGAACAAACCCTAACTTTCAGAAATTCTTCACTTAAGTCGATTCCATAATTATGTACACAATTACACAGCGCATAGAACTCATATATTGAGCCCGATTTCACATCATAACACGTCAAGAACACCACGAAAATACCAAAAATTTCTAAAATCCAAACTTTGAACTCGAATGGCCTTCCATTCGAATTTTGATATTTTTGAGGAATATAATACGGCTTAAAAGGGTTTGTAGGGGTTAAGAACCACCTACCTCACTTCCAAGCTTAATTTGATTAATTTTCTAGGTTGCGATCAACTTGAACTTGCCCGAATCCTACTTCTCCTTCGTTTCTTCTTGCTTCGGCTTAATGATAATTCATCAAACCATGAAATACGTTAAATACATAAGCTAGTAGGAGATTTATATGCTAGATACGGGTCTTACCTCCTTTGCTTATGTTTGGAATTAATTCTTAGGTTGGAAATTACTTCGAGCTTGTCAATAATCTGGTTCTCCTTTCGTTTCTTCGTCCTTTGTTCAACTTCCCTCCTTTCCTTTCTTCTACTCTTCACGTTTGTTTATGTGGTCATTGTTGAGATTTTTCATATAGAGTAATCAAATGTGACAAGGCTCCAACGTGTATTACCACTTCAATTAAGAAACCTCAACCTTATCCTAAGTCTTTGGGCCTTAATCAACTTCTCCTCTCTTTGTAATTTCTTTTGGGCCGTGTAGGATAAAACTTTCGTCCATCTTAATAAATTAGGTCCACTTTTATTAATTTAGTCTCTCTACATTTTTGGCTCCCAATTTCTTACTTGGGCTTCTTAATCTTTTCGGCCCATACTGTTCTTATTTAGCTCAAGCTCTTGGGCCCAATTATTGTTTTAGGTCTCCTCCGAATTTTTGTTTCATAAATATTTCTCAGGAATTTTACTTTAATATTGTCTTTCCTAATTGTCTTGAAATTTCCTATCGAAATCCCGCTTTAAATTTTCCGGGTATTACATTAGGCTTGTGCGAAAATCTGTGGCTAAAATTTGTTCTTATGTTTTGTTTCTTATTTCGTTTATTGATTGAGTGCTTTGGAAAGCTTAGCTGATTCACAAAACGATTTCAGTGGCAATAAGCATCAATTTGAGGTTATGATTTTGTTTGGGTGATTTTTCATGAAAATTAGGTTTTTTGGTCAATTTTTCGCTATCGCTTTAGGATGTAAATTTCTTTGTTATCTAACTTAGGTGGTTGGAATGGATCGGGGTTGGATGTCTAGTAAGCAAACAACGACAGAGTATTTGAATGGTGTAGAAGAGTTTATGAATTGTGCGGAGCAAAATCGTAGAAAAAAGAGGCAATCCAAAAATTCATGTCCTTGTCGTAATTGTATTAACGTAAAGTGGTGGAATAGTGAGACTGTTAGGGATCATCTGATAGTTTTGGGTTTTAAACTTGGTTATACAAATTGGATATGGCACGGTGAGTCTGTAGCTAGTCGTGTGGGTGAAGGTTCTAGTACAAGAGTGCAAGCCGAGGCAGACGACGATGTTTTAGCTGATGGTTATTCATCTGATAATGATCGTATTGAGGATATGCTCCGTGATGTTCAAGAGGATTTCGATGAATGTCCTCCCATATTTGATAGTCTAGTTAGGGACAACAGTATCCATTTGTACAACGGATGTTGTAAATACACAAAATTGTCTGCTGTGTTCAAATTGTTGACCATTAAGGCTAAATTTGGGATTTCAGATAAGTATTTCTCAACACTCTTAGAAACACTCGCTGATATGCTTCCCGATGGAATTGAGCTTTCGGTGTCGACTTACGAGGCAAAGAAGCTGTTGTGCCCTTTGAACTTGCAGTACGAAAGAATACATGCATGTCCCAACGACTGCGTGCTTTAGACCATCTCCAACCGAAATACTTATTCTCAAACTCAAACTCATTCTCAAACTCAAAATGCAGTAATTATTCTCCAACCATTAAACTCATTCTCAAACTCAAAAGAATATTCTTAAAATATTCTCTTTCACCAACTTTTACAAATTTTGAATATTACCCACACATTTTACAGTTTAACAAATTAGGCCAAAAGACAAATTAAAATATTATTTATGTATAAATAACATAAGTATTTAATTTACAATTATAAACTATTATATAATATAAAAGAATTAAATAAATTGAAGACAAATAAAAAATAAAAACATTTTGTACTGAAAGTAAATCAATAATTTAATATGGGTCTTTTTTATAGGAGTTAAAGAGTTATTGGCTGATGAACAGTACAAACTCAAATATGCATTTTTGTCTTGTGGAATTTGGTCAAAACTCATTTTAAGTATGAGAATAGGTATCGGTTGGAGACAAAAACCTATTTTACCATCTATTTTAGGACACCGTTGGAGATGACCTTATAGAGGCGAGTATGAATCGGCTGATAAGTGTCCGAGTGTGACACTTGGCGTTACATGCGAAAGATGAAGTCGGTGGGGCTCCTGCTAAGGTTCTATGGTATCTGTCAATAGTTCCAGATAAGCGAATGTTCTCCAACGCTGATGATGCTATAATGCTTAGATGGCATGATGAGGAAAGGAAAAAGGACGGAAAATTGAGACATCCGGCAGTTCTCCTCAATGGAGGAACATTGATTCATTGTTTCCGACATTTGGAAATGAAGCACGAAATCTAAGGCTTGGGCTTTGTACCGATGGGATAAACCCGTTCGGGGATTTGAGCAGCCGTCACAGTACTTGGCCGGTGCTGCTTTATATATACAACCTCCCTCCATGGCTTTCGATGAAAAGAAAGCATATCATGCTTTCGTGTCTAGTATCTGATCCGAAACAACCAGGTAATGACATTGACGTATACTTGACTCCGTTGATTGAGGATCTGAAAACACTATGGCCGAAGGCGTCGAGGTGTACGATGCATACCCAAAATCAAGATTCACGCTTCGCGCTATGATATTTTGTACCATCAATGATTTTCCAGCTTACGGGAATCTGTCTAGCTATAGTGTGGAGGGCAAGAGAGCATGTCCGGTTTGTAATACAAATAGCCAGTGGTTGAACAACTGCAGGAAACACATTTACATGGGCCATCGGAAATTCCTGTAGCGTACCAACTAATATCGAATGAAGAAAAGGCTGCTACCGCTGTTTAACGGAAAGATCGAGCTTTCAAGGGTTACACCACCGTTGAAGGCACAGATGAGTGATATCGTCGCAAATATTAATGTTCAGTTTGGTAAGAAGTGCAAACCATCAAAAGACGGTATTTTCTGGAAAAAGCGGTCAATATTTTGGGAGCTCCCTTACTGGAAAAACCTCGACGTGAGACACTGCATCGATGTAATGCATGTGGAGAAAAATGTTTGTGATAGTATTGCGGGAACTCTTTTGAATATGCCAGGTAAGACGAAAGACGGACTTAAAGCCAGACAAGATACGGTCGAACTTCGAATGAGGCCTGAACTAGCACCGATAGGACAAGGAAATAGGACTTTTCTTCCACCGGCTTGCTTTATGCAAAGGCTGAGAAGTTGAGTTTCTGCGAATGTCTTAAAGGTATTAAAGTTCCAACTGGATATGCTAGCAACATACGGAGCTATGTCTCATTGAAGGATCTAAAGTTAGTTGGATACAAGTCTCGTGACTGTCATGCACTGATGCAACATTTGTTGCCGATTGCAATTCGTGGTATAATGCCGAAGCACGTTTCCTTTTCAATGCTATATGCAACAAAGTTCTTGATCCCGAGGTGCTAGATGAGTTGCAGGCCGATGTGGTAGTGACTTTGTGTCGGCTCGAAATGTTCTTTCCTCCGTCATTTTTCGATATTATGGTGCATCTCGTCGTTCATTTAGTTTGAGAAATCAAGACATGTGGACCGGTGTACATGAGATATATGTATCCTTTTGAAGGAGGCGCTTTGGCAAGATGTTAAGGTGATTTAATTGGTATAATTAATGTACTAGAATAATTTTGATTCGATATATAATTAATTCTCTATTTTTTTTATTCGACAGACTGCGTGGAAGTTGCCAGACGATCCGGCTATCAAGGCAAAGGTCTTTAAGAAAGCCTGATCATTACGAAAAAATTGGAATCACAAGTACAGTGCGAAGGAAAAGAAGAAGGGCCCGAGTGTGGCGAGTGAATACCAACACATTTCCCAAGAAGGATTGGCCGCATGGAGGAATATGAGGGAGACCTCTGAATTTCAGATAAAATATTGATTTTATTCTGTTTTTACTAATATCGATCTAAATTGTGTTTTATATTGCAGGAAATTAGTGCAATATAAATCGTGAAGCAGAGGACGACGCCGGTCACGGTGGTGACGTCGCCGCCCCTACCTCTGGACAAATCAGTGATAATGCAAATCGCAGTGTGAATCTGAGCTCAAAACGTAGCAGTGATCGCAATTGTACTGTTCCATTGGGGGAAAATTCAACGACACGACAACCTAATACCGGGCAAATCATTGATAATGTGAATCGCAGTATGAATCTGAGTTCAAATGGCAGCAGTGATCGCAATTCTATTGTGAAATCAAAAAATACTGTTGCATTGGGGGAAACTTCAGCAATACGACAATCTGCCCCCAAGATAAGTAATGTTGAGGAAATGGAGAAGGAATGGCCTAAGATAATAGGATCTAATGGCAGAAACCCTACGCAGACTATCGCAGACAGTCCATGGCTCAAATTTAATGCAAAACTAGTGCAAAATCAGAATAATCAGCTTGAATATACTGAACAAAATGCTGAGGCAGGGCAGGAGATAGGGGAAGTGCAAATTGAGGAAATCCAAGAGGAAGTTGAGCATTGGAAATCGGCTATTATGTGTTATGTACTTGGGGCTAATCCTCCATATACTGTGATGGCTGGATTCCTGAAAAAGAAATGGGAGAAACTTGGATTGGTGAAGGTGTGGCAAGTGAGACAAGGACTTTTTCTGTCAAGATTTGCGAGTGTGGAATCGCGGGACAGAATCCTCCAAAATGAGATACTCCACGTTGATAAGAAACCAGTGGTATTAGCTCCCTGGACAGAGAATACACAACTGAATAAAATTGGTGTGGATAGTGTTCCTATATGGGTGCAACTTCCACAACTTGAGCTGAAATATTGGGGTTCCAAGACATTGAGCAGATTAGCTAGTCTGATTGGTAAGCCAACCATGACTGATGACATTACTAGGCTGAAGGAGCGTATTCATTATGCAAGAATACTGGTGGACATAGACCTTACTAAACCTCTTAAAGAGAATATCCAGTTCTTGAATGAGAGAGGACAATTGATGGAACAGAAAGTAATGTATGAGTGGGAACCTGTTTTCTGTATCAAGTGCCAATGTTACGGTCACGAAGCAACAGTTTACAGGAAAGTGAGTAAAAGTGAATGGCTACCAAAAAATACACCCATCCAAGAACCTGAAACAAATGCAATCCCAGCAGAGTCAGTTGTCCAGGCATCAAAAGCTGATAAAGAGAGGGCAATAGAGACCACATCAGACAAGACTGGAAATCGGCAGCCTAAAGACATAGATCCTCAGGCTGGTGAAATGGGGAACATAAGCGAAAGGGGAGCCAGAAAATCCTGGGCAGACTTGGTCATTCAAGAATAAAAGAGGCTGCCAATAGAACCTGTCACAAACCCATCCAAGCAGAGGGTACATGACCTTGGTCATGGATAGTTGGGTAGCTTGGAATGTTAGGGGCCTTAATGGCCCTGCCAAGCAGAGAGAGATATATCTTTTCTGCTGTAAATATGGAATAAATCTCATGTGCCTTCTTGAAACCAAATTGAAATAGGGCCATGTGAAAGCTGTATTGAATAAAACCTTCTTTGGTTGGGATTTTTGCCATAATCTGAGTGAACACCCGAACGGAAGGATAGTAGTGGTGTGGAAGGGAGGACTTGAGCTAGAACTGATATCAAAAACAGCACAATTGATGCATTTCAAAGTGACTAAAGGAGAGGAATGCATCACATATCTTACAGCTGTGTATGGGTACAATGAGCAGCCCTCTCTCGAGGGCCTCTGGGAGTCTCTCAAACATATTGGAAGTGTAACTAGGGGACCGTGGCTACTATGGGGTGATTTCAACAACATTAGAGGTTTTGAGGACAGGATTGGGGATCAGCTATCACAGCAGGAATTTTATGGATTCAACCAGTGTATATATCACTGCCAGCTCGAGGTAATTAGACAAAGTGGGTGTCAATTCACATGGAGCAACAAACAAGGTTCTGAAAAGAGAATCTGGTCCAAAATTGATTGGGCATTTGCCAATGAGGAGTCGATCAACAAGAACTTTAACCGCACTGCGGAGTTTTTGAATGAGGGAATCTCTGACCACTCACCAATTCCGTTGAAGGGAAAGGGACAGAGGCAAAAAACAGTAGGCCATTCAAATATTTCAATATGTGGAGTCTTGCTCCGTCCTTCTTGAGCACTGTGGAAAGTCAGTGGAAGAGTAGTTTAAGGCCTTCTCTGAGAAATATTTGCTATAATCTGGCCCAACTTAGAGCCCCTCTGAAAGCTTTAAATAGGAACACATTTGCAGATATTACAAAGAAAACAGAGATCATGAGGCAGATGCTTGATGAATGCCAAGATGCTCTTCACAAGGACCCTTTAAACATTGAGCTGTTGCAAAAGGAAGAGGAAGTCCGAAAGGAGTATGGATTCCTGAGCAAGGCTAATGACAAATATTTGAGGCAAAAAGCTAAAGCTCGCTGGCTGACACAAGGTGACCAAAACACAACATACTTCCATGCTATTATCAAGAGGAGAAGCTATATGAATCGAGTCATATCCATCAAAACAGAGCTGGGGGACATTATAACTGAGGACAGTGAGCTGCAGAAGCACTTTGTGGAGTATTATCAAAAAATGCTGGCCAAAGACAAAACGGTTAAAGCACAGCTAGACCCCATGGTGGCAGAGGCAGGCTACACACTTAATCTCAAAACCATTTGAAAGGAAAGAGATAATGGAAGTTATGAAGAGTATACATGAGGAGGTTGCCCCAGGTCCGGATGGATATGGAAATGGCTTCTTTAACATGCCTGGACTGTGGTAGGGGAGCAGATCACTGAGGCCATTCTGGATTTCTTTGAGACAGGGCAACTGCTACCTAGGCTGAATGGCACGTTACTGTGCCTGATTCCAAAGGTACCTGTCCCTCTCTCAGCTCAAGATTTCCGTCATATCTCCTGCCGCAACACACTTTATAAGTGTATTTCCAAGCTGATTTGTAGAAGGCTGAACACTGCTACCAAAACTGATCCACCCAAACCAAAGCGTATTTGTGGAAGGGAGGTCCATAGTGCATAATATTCTTTTGTGCCAAGATTTATCCGTATGTACAACACATGCTTCAGCCAGGGCACTTTTGAAGGTTGATATTAGGAAAGCCTACGACACTGTGGATTGGGTTTTCCTTAAGGAACGGCTTTGTCAGCTCAGATTTCCTATGAAATTCATAAACTGGGTAATGGAATGCATTACAACTGCCTCGTATACTATATCTATCAATGGAACACAAGCTCGATATATAAAAGGGGGTAGAGGGCTGTGACAGGGGGATCCATTGTCTCCTCTTCTGTTTGTCCTCATGATGGAGTACCTGACAAGAAAGTTGCAACTATCTGCCAATGATCCGCGCTTTAGATTCCATCCTCAATGCAAAGTGGTCAAGTTAGTGAACTTGTGCTTTGCAGATGATCTAATGATCTTCTGCAAGGGGAGGAGGGGGGCTGTACAGGTGATTAAGGAGGTGCTAGATCATTTCAAGATCACTGCTGGGTTGGAGGCCAACTCACAGAAGTCCAGCATGTTTGTTGCTGGTACTGATGTTCAAGAAGTGGAGCAGCTCACGAGATTAACTTGGTTTCAGCTGGGGAAATATCCCATGACGTACTTGGGGGTACCTATATCCCCTACCAAATGGAACAAAACTGAATGCCAAATGCTGATTCAAAAGATGACAGCCAGACTGAATTGTTGGGCAACCAGAAATCTCTCGTATGCAGGGAGGCTATGCTTGATTAACTCGGTCCTTTTAGCCACACATGGATATTGGGGGCTATCTTTATGCTGCCCAAGCCTGTTACAAAAGAGGTAGACATGATATGCTGAGAATTCCTATGGGGTAAGAAGGAAAATGGTAGATGCATTCCACTGATTAGCTGGGAGCAAGTTTGCAGACCAAAAAAATACGGAGGCTTAAATTTGCGGGACTGCGAAACATGGAGTAAGGCACTCATAAGGAAACAAATATGGGACATTACAATGGATGGGGAGGCCCTATGGATTAAATGGATAAACGCAGTGTAAATTAAAGGGAACTGCTTCTGGGAGTACATGCCTGCCACAGATTCATGCTGGTATTGGAAAAAATTGAATCGACTGAAAGAACAATTTCGAGACGGCTATGATGGGAAGAAATGGCTGAGTTCAGCTGATGGAAAATACTCTGTTTCATCGGGATATGACTGGTTAAAAGGCACAACTCCCCTCTTTCCCCCACATAAAGCGAGCTGGAATAGAATAATATACCCAGACAATCTTTTATGATGTGGCTTCTAATGCATAAACGGTTACTCACAATGGATAGGTTGAAGAGTTGGGATATGAATATTCAGGATCAGAGGTGCAAATTATGTGGCAGATATGATGAAACCGTGAACCATCTGTTTTTGGAATGCAGTTTCAGTCAAATGCTGCTGGTAAAAATCCAGACTTGGATACGATGTGATGAGAGTAGGGGCGTAAGATGAGTCGAGCCGGCTCACGAGCTCGATAAGCCGGCTCGACAAAAGCTCGGTTCAAGCTCGTGAAAATCGAGCTCAAGCTCATCACTATTGAGCTCGAGCTTTTCTTAACGAGCTCGAGCTCGAGCTCAGTCTTAGTTGTTCAAAAGCTCGTGAACAGGCTCGTGAGCTTTCTATTTATTTATTTATTTATTTATTTATGTTTTTCATTATATATTTCATTATTTTAAATTATACCTTTAAGGCTTTAACTTGTTATTTAATGGCTCAATAGAATAAAATAGCCCAGCCCAACAAACAAATTAGGGTCCTTTATTGATATTATTCCAATAGTCTTCTTCTTAATTTATTAAAAAACAGCCGCCCACTTCGTCTGTCTTCTTTCATCTTCTTCGCGATCGTCTTCTTCGGCTAGTGATTGAGAAAGGTCGAAGAAGATACCAGATTGCGTGTAAGCACTAAAGCAGTGCACTGTTAGACAATTTTCAGTGAACTTCCAGATACCATTTTCCTCCATCTTTAGGTGAAAGCTGTTTTTTTGTTCTCTACAGATTTAGGCTCGAGCTCACGAGCCGATCTCGAGCCTAAATATTCCTATCGAGCTCGAGCTCGAGCTTGGAATTGTATAGCTCATCGAGCTCGAGCCCGAAAAATGAGTCGAGCTCGGCTCGAGCTCGACTCATTTACACCCCTAGATGAGAGTCTATTATCCTATGGGAGCCTCTTTACATGGATGGCACGGCTGGGGTCCCAAAGGAATGTTCAAAGCAGCATCAAGGTAGCAGTCTTTACATCATTTGTGTATCACTTATGGGCTGAACGTAATAGAAGGGTCCATGGAGAGGAAGCAAAGACAGTGGAGCAGGTGTTTGGGATGATAGGTAATGAGCTGAAATGGAGGATTAAGAATGTATGGAAAAATGCTAGTAGATCGAGTGTTTGTCAGAGTGTGTGTGCATTTCCCGCCTAAGATGTTTTAATGTGGTTGTGTTGGTTGGAGGTAACAGAGTCTAGCTCTTGTGGTAAATGAAAAAGATTCTTTACCAAAAAAAATTAGTGAGAAGGCTAGACAAAATAAATCTCACAACATATATCCTCACCATCTCGGCACGTGGGGGTATAGAGGCCACATGGCCAATTGGGAAAAAGAGGACCCGATTGCTAACCTCGCAAAATTTCCCACGGACTTGATAGTGCCGTTGAAAGAGGGAAGTGTAAGAGGGGCAAACTTCATTCGGAGTCAAACCGTAAGAACGGAAGATGGCTCATTTATATTTCCATGTGACATGAGCCGGGAGCTAGCCTAGAAACTCATAAGTTTTACACTCTAATTCGATTGCTGCATAGAATTTGTTAATTAATCGTGTTTAACTAATAAACGATACAAATTGATAGGCACGGGTGAACGAAGAAACAAGTTGAGGAGAGTTTGTCCCCACGAGGCAAAACGATGCATTGACGAAGGCTTTGGGAAAGCCCGATCACAGCGGGCATCCTAGGGGTTTCCCTTCCCAATACTCCATTCGAGATGTGTTCGGCAATCCTACCGAGGGCCGGAGGGGTTCTAGTAGCTTTTTATAGATGGATCAGTTGAGGGCCGAGATGGAGGCTAGATTGAGAGAGGAAAGAAGCACGAGATGGAGGCCATGAGGGCCGAGGTGGGGCCCGAGGTGGGGGCCGAGATGAGTGCGATATTCTCTCAAATGGGGATGTCGATGCCGAACACGACCAGGAACACAATTCCAATACCGGCTCTGGCGCCCTTGCTCATACTCTCCGGAGATCTTTCGGATCGGCCTCGCTCGATCCATTTCCCTCGTCGAATATATCGGTAAGACTTATTTGTTTAACGTTTATTGTTTAAATAATCGGATTCATTTTATATTAAAATTTTATATATTTGAAATCGTGTAGTATCCCAAGGTCCGACTAGCGATTCGTAAAATCAACGGGGCGTTAGAAGTCGTGTGGGACAATGAACGATGGACGTGATAGTGTTCATCATGTCCCAGTGGCTGAATTGAACGTCATAGTCACGTTCGATAGGAATATCTTCCGGTACGAACCTCGGAGTTTATGACGTTAGGAGATGCACTAGGCAGCTTCGTACAGTGGCCACACGATTTGACATTATCGTCAAATGTGGTATGTAAATAAATATATGAATATTGATCTAATTTAAATAAATTAATTTGTAATTTCCTATGTAGGCACTTCCTACGCCGAGAATAGGGAATTCGTCAATGGAGTCCAGCAATGTTCAACGCAATGACAACGATATCGCACACCTAGACGAGAGATTGGTTCGGGGTCTAGGCAAGTATTGTCGGTTCTATTCGATAATCTCTCCTCTCGGATTGATCGCTTAAGTTGCTCTTTTGTATTCGATATGAGAGATGTTTACTACAATCCGGATTAATGCTTCTTAAATTTTTCTTACTAGCCGAATTATCCATCAATGAGTGCATGCATTCAAGTGGATTGAATTTTCCATTTTGGCTTGCTTTGTAAATCAAAAAATCTGTAATGCCCCGTTTGGATTCCGGATTTCGATTTGAAATCCGGATTTGGCCCAAATCTACCGTTTGGCAACCGACTGGATTTGGATTTCGATTTCGGTCAAATCCGATGTCAATCGAAACGCTTATTATTTGTCGGATTTGAAATTCCATGTCAAATGGTCCGTTTTCGAAATCCGAAGTTGAGTCGGCAATGAGTTTTTCGCAAATAATAATAATAATAAATAATAGCAATAAATAATAATAAATAATAGTAATAATAATAATGGTGATGGGTAAATGATGAGTCGAGCTGACTCGTGAGCTCGATGAACCGGCGCAAGCTCGTTACGGGCTAGCGATTGAGCCGGCTCGAGCTCGAGCTCACTCGTAGGTGCTCGAAAGCTCGAAGCCGTCCTACGAGTTTGTTTTTATTTTATTTTTGTACTTTTTAATCTTTTAACAAAAAGTTAGAAGTCGAGTTCGACGAGCTATTCGAGCGCTTGAGGTCAAACTTCATTTTGAAATCCGAATTTTGAAATCCTAACGTTTTGCCAAACAATGGATTTGGATTTGAAATTAAGATTTTGAAATTCATGATTTCAAATCAGGCGATTTCATTCAAATACGTCAATCCAAACGCAACCTAATGAAATTTTCCATTGTTTTGCTTGGTTTGAATTCATAAATCTGTAATGAATTCTTTATACTTTTATAGACGCGAATATTTCATCTTATCACTTACCTCTCAGTTGTGTTTGTAACATTAATGTTTGTTGTACTTTCAAAAAAAATTGTTGGTTGCACAAGTGTAGATTGTGCACCGTTTACTAGTATATGGAATGATTCTAAAATGTGTTTGTGCAGCTATACCATTAGAACTGTCAGGCCGGGCCGGGCAGGCTGGCCCGCCGCCCGCCAAAGCCTGTTGTTGGTGGGGCGGGACGGGCTGGCCCGCCATGTGGCGGGCCTTCAAGACTGAAGCCTAGCCCAGCCCGCCCCGGCCGCGGGCCGCGGGCCTGACGGCCCAGGCCCGCCCGCCTTAATTTTTTTTGATTTTTTTATTTAAACTTTTTAATTAATTAAGAATTATTTATAGTAGAATATTTTTTACTTTTATGTTCTTTACGAGATTAACTCGTAGAAGGATTTTCCATGCCAAATTGGCCACAAAATTCGCCTAATTGTTTCTTTTCATCTAGAGAATGCTCTTGACTTGTTTGTTTAATTTAATTTCGTTACATAGAGCTAAACCTTCTTGTATACAAGTTCTTATAAGTTTACCGTAGGTATAGGAGTTATAATCGATACGCGATTCTCCTTTCCTAAGATTATTCCTTACTCTTTCTGCAAAGAGTGAATGTAGGCCATCTATAAATTTAGATTTCCAATGAGTGCTATTCGACTCAGGAAGTTTCATGACTCGGCTAAGGAATATACCTTTATACCATCTAAAGGATGTAAGAGTTTTACACCTACGACTTTGGAGAAGGGTTCTGAAGTTTTCAGAATTATCAGACCATCGGCCTGTAAAGTGTTCAATGATATTTTATAAACAACATTATCCACTTATTGACCATTTTCTTCTTTTATGGTTTGATATATATGGTCTTTTTCATGTTGAGATTAATAATTATCCCACTATCCTTTTAAATGACCAGTAAAGTCAGCGACGATCATTTTCGCAACAGCTTTATCATTATTTTGATTAGCTTTGCAAAATGTACTATACATAAGCATTCTATGGACCGTCTAAATTCCATTCATAAATACTTCTACCACTATACGAATTACTGAGCATTAACTTCAAACAGAATATCTTGATGTCTTGGCCTAGGGTAATAATATTTACTTTGAATTGGCGTATCTTCATATTTTGTATGCTTTAGTTTATTAAGTTCTTCGTTATATTTTTCACATTATCAGAATTTTCAAGTCGATCTTCGAATTCTTCACTTAAAGTATTAATTTTAAGATTCTTAAGTTTTCCTTCAAGAAGATTTTCAATATGTGATTTAATTTAAAATCAGTAATTTTAGGAGGAGGCTGAATACTTGGAGAGGCTATATTAACCTTTTCAATTTCGACTTTATCTTTTAAAAGATGATTTTTAATATCTTTAATAGAAGACGAAATTTCTTCAATATTTTTCTTAAGTAAAGAAATTTTGTAGAATATAAATTTTAATTGTGCTTCGATTCATTAGCTGTCTTCGTAGATTGGAGCTTTTATTGTATTTGTCCTTAGTTAGGACTTATTTGTCATTTATTCCAAGCTTGTTTGGTATAAATACATTTGTAAACATTGAGCTTAATAGAGAAGGTTTTAGAATTTGATCCGAAAGGTCGATTTCTAAAGAGAGAAACAAATATCTTCTCTCACTACTCGAGATTCTCTCAAAAGCTCTCCAAGAAGGTTTTCGATCGAAATCTCAGTCTACGAAATTCTTACCGATTCCTTTAGAATTCATACCTAGGATCATAGAGTTGATTAAATAGGACATAACAGTTGGTATTAGAGCAGATTCGTTCTGTTTTGAATCGAAAATTGTTAGACTTGGATCGAAATTTTAATTCTGACACTGTTCCATCGAAGAACAGTTTTGGCGCGAAATTCAATTTCGATCTAATAGCTCAATTCTGTGCTTATTTGGCTTAAAATTGATGATTCTATGCTCGTCTTAGTGATATAAGTTGATTGCGATTAGATCTGTAGCTGTTTGAACTTCGATTTAGCAGATTTGATTTTATTCGAGAAGTCACTGTTCGCGCGAAGAACAGTTTGAACATGTTCTGATTTTGCTCAAATTCGACATTGCTTTATGACGTGTTTAATTGCCTGTTGGTGCGTAGTCAGTAGTTGATTTCGAGCAGATAGGTGTAATTTCACGGTCGAATTCATCATTTTCGCTTGAATTAGTGTTAATTGTATTCTGTGATTTTTTGCGATCATCTTAATTTTTCTCGCTAGATTCTTCGATCAGATTAATTTCTCGATCGAAAAAATCTGCGCTAGAATTTTTCGAGATCAGAATACGAAGTCAGACCTAAAGTCTTCTCTGTCAAGAACGACTGTAGTAGAAAAATTTTCGAGCATTAATTAGCGAAAAACTCGTTCGACAAAGACCAATTTTGACTTTGCATGCGCAAAACTTACTGTCGAAAAACTTTTTCGGTCAGACTACTCACTAGACTAAGCAAAAACCTTTTGCATCTGAGAAACTTTTTCAGTCAACGAATAGCGAGAAACTTACTAAACAATACTGTTTCTCCGCGCTCGAAATAAATTCGCGACCCAAATTTTTTTTCTCGACCAAAAGATTTTGAGCAATTTTTCTCGCTCGTAAAATTTTTCGCTGACATACTCTCTCGCACGAGAACAGTAACAGTGACAATTTTTCTCGACGAATTAATTTTTGATCAAACTTTAAAGATTGAGTCAAAAATAATCCTCGAATCTAATCTAGAATCAAATGCTACTAACTAATCGGCTATTTGTGAAGCACATCACATCAGTTCAAGACATCAAAACAACAAACGAATATCCTACATCAACTCGAAGAAGACATGGATGCTTACTCATTAGAAAATGATAATCGTCCTCCAATTCTCAAGAGAGGCGAATATACAGTTTGGAGAACCCGATTTCTAAATTTTATAGAGCTAAAGGAACAAGCAGAAGACCTTCTCTCATCAATTGAGCAAGGTCCAGCTCAGTTCTGGGTAGATGTTCCCGGGGACAACACTGCCAACCTTCCAATTCTTGCCTCTAGGCGACTGAAAGAGCCTAGGGAATATACTGCGGAGGAAAAAGTGTGAGCAAAAGCTGATCTAATAGCCAAGAACACGCTTATGCAAGAAATCCCAAATGATATCTATCGACAGATCGATAGTATTCCAACCGCTAAGGGAATATGGGATGAGCTGCACAAGATGATGCAACGAACAGAAGTCAGTACAAGGGCAAGAAGGCTAATATTCTCACAGCCTACGATTCATTCAGAGCTAAACCAGAGGAGTGCTTACATGATCTATACCAGAGATATCTCACCCTCTTAAATGAGATGAGGAAAATCGAAATCTCTAAGACAAACATGGAAACCAACATCAGATTTCTTTCCTCCCTACCCTCAGAATGGAAAAAGATATCCACTCGGATCAGACAGAATAAAGACCTTGAGGAGCTGGATATCCATGCCATGTTTGACAATCTTGCACAGCACGAGGAAGACATAAGCGAGATTAAGAAGGAGCAGAAGGGCAAACTTATCGACGACTCAGTTGCCCTAGTCTCAGACAGGAGGAGCGCAAAATTGCGAAAAGAAAAGATTGTCAAGCCTCCTACCCCCTCAGAATCTGAAGACGAATCAGATTCAGACATGGAGCCTGACATGAAAATGCTGGGAAAGCAGTTGGCGCTAATTGGGAAAATGACGAACAAACAGTACTTCAAAAAGAGGTCCTCATCATCATGCAATCGACTTAGGACCTCAAGCTCGAAGAACAAAGAACCTGCACCTGAGACTTCTGAGGTCAAGACTATCAAAGAACCGACCAAATGCTTTAACTGTGGAAAACCTGGTCATTACGCCCGAGAATGTACTCCCGAAGAAGAGGGACACTATTACTACTCCAGGAAGCTTCAACTTACGAAACAAAAGGAAGCTGGAGTAGCTCTAATGGCTGAACAAGACCACTGGCTCGAGGACACGTCTAGCTCAGAGGAAGAGAATCTAGCTCTAATGGCCCGTGTAGAGTATATATTTTAATTGTGCTTGATTTTATTAGTTGTCCTTGTAATTGGGGGCGTTTTGTATGGTAGTCCTTAGATTAAGACTAGTTTGATATTTATATCAAGTTTTGTTTGGTATAAATACATGTAAATCAATTGAGCTGAATAGAGAAAGTTTTGGAAATTGATCCGAAAGGCTTGCAATTCAATTTCTAGAGAGAGAAACAATAGTAACTTTCTAACTCTACTCGAATTCTCTCTCTCGTTCTTCAGTTGAGTTTTTCGATCGAATCTTAATGATGATCATTATCGTCGAATTACTTTAAATTCTTGCCTAGGATCTTAGAGTTGTTAATTGTAGGACCTAACAATTGGTATCAGAGCAGATTCGTTCTGTTTTGAATCAAAAATTGTTAGATTTGGATCGAAAATTATTTTTTGATTACCGTTCATCGATACAGTTTGGCGCGAAATTCATTTTCGATCCAATAGCTTAATTCTGTGCTTAATTGACTTGAATTTGATGCGTATGTGCTTGTTTAAGTGCTAAATGATGATTGCGAACAGATTTGTAGCTGTTTGAACTTCGATTTTAGGATTAAATCGATTCTGTGAAGTCACTGTTTGCGATGAACATGAAGAACACGTTCTGATTTTGATCAAATTCGACATATTTTGCTTCATAACGTGTTTAATTGCTTGTTCGTGCGTAGTTAGTATGATTGCGAGCAATTACCTGAAATATCACTGCCTAATTCCTTGTTTTTGCTTGAATCTGTGTTAATCGTATTCTGTGAATTTTTATCGATCGTTCTAATTTTTCTCGCTAGGTTTACGATCGGGTTAATTTCTCGATCGAAAAAACTTGGCGCGAGAAATTTTCTCGGTCAGAATACGAAGTCAGCGCTAGAATCATCAACACTAGAAACGATTTTAGTTAAAAATATTCCTCGAGCATTATTCAACGAAATCATTTTCGAGGAAGACTAATTTTGACTGCACGCGTAAACACTTTCCCTCGAAAAACTTTTTCGGTCAGACATTTAAAGTTTGACCAAGCGAAAAATCATTTACACGCGAGAAACTTTTCCAGTCAACGGATTTATTTTGACTTGTCGAGAAACGTACTGATCGACACGTGGTGTAATGTGCAAGTGCGACAAGTGATAAAATAAAACGTATACCTAATTACTATCACCGACGTGCGATAGGCAGTGGACGTATCGTTTATAGTGCAGTAAAGTGAGTAAACGAGTATCGAAAACGAGGAATAAACTAAGTACTAGTATTAACCTATCGACTCGATATTTAGCCTAAATAAAATACGCAGAAGGTGTTACGAATTATCTTAATAGATTATTTCCTAAATCAACGAGAAACTAAGAGAATACGTCTAAAACTGGTAAAGGAGCTTTCAGATAATAAAGATGTGCTCGGGATCCGACTCCCGCTAGGTATATCGCCTACGATAGTAAATCGTTCCTACGTGATTCTGGCTAGATCGCAGTAATTTCCTACCCGCTAACGAATTTGCTGTCGCCCTAAACGCTCGCGGGGATCTAAAGTGCAGTAATTACTAAAGCGAGGATCGAGTATTTGCTTTTGCCCATACTCGAATCCTATCTTATACGAACGGCCTAACCGTTGTTTAGCTGTCGCCCTAAACGATTTTCCACACGATCACTTTAACACATAGACATATTAAAGCGACGAAACAATTTCATAGATAGATAAATAGTCATAAACACGAGTCACGATAACATATCTCTTAATTGCAAAATAACATAGCGTTCATCTAATCCCAAACACACAGAGAATTTAGCTACTCATAATAGATGAGAAAACAACGAAAGAATTAGAGAACAGAGAAGGAAGGCTCATGATCTTGAATACTGGCGAATTATCGGCACTAGCGTGATGAATTTTCGTTCTTTGATCAATTGGGCGTGATTGCATAGTTGCTCCATCTCTTGCGCTCCAGGACGTGATTCTGCGTTCTTTTGGCTCTTCTTTCGTCTCTGGAGAGTTTAGGGTTGATATCTGGTCAGTTGTGTCCTTTCTGGGTCGAATTTGGGCTTTTTATAGTGAAATTCGACACTGTCACGGCCTGGCACAAGACAGGTCACGGCCGTGACACTCTCGGGGCAAAAAATGAGCTCACTGCCGTCCGTCACGGCCTGGTGCAGTAGTGTCACGGCCGTGACCCCCTCAACAGCTTTGCGGCAGTTTCGTATTTCTCTCGAATGGAAGGGTAAACGATGTCCGATTGACCTGAAATTTTAACCATAGATAGAAGACTCACTAATTTTGATTCCGGACAATGGAATTCTCAATCCGAGGTCTGGATTGAGAGATATGAATTTTCAAATGGTGCTGCTGCTATGGATCACGGCCTGGTGCAAGAAGTGTCACGGCCGTGACCATCTTCAGTCTAACTCTCTGCCAAGTGTCACGGCCAGGTGCACTATGTGTCACGGCCGTGACCTTCACCAGTTTTCATCGTTTTCGCGCCGTTTTGCCTCGTTTTCGCTCCTTTTAGCCCGAAACTTGTCCTAAAGCCTTATAATACCAAAACAAGCAGAAATAGGGTTAATAAGTGCATAAAATGACTACGAAAACTCTATTATGAGCCAATTAAATACTATGATAAACGTACTACGATACGTTTATCAAACCTCCCCACACTTAAGCATTTGCTTGTCCTCAAGTAAATTAGAAGTCAGAGAAGGCACAAATCAAGATAACGGCACGATTGTTTGCAATTTATCATCAAAGCTAGAAAGCACGAAACAGAATCAAGCGAGCAATCATGGACATCACACTAATGACTTGCACTTGTCGACCCAAACTTCCTTCGCACTGCCAATCGAGACTCATATCTCACAGGGATTCGCTCAAAATCACTCAGTGTATAGGCTAACATATAGTGAATCGCTCAATTCGTGCACTAGTCTCACCCTTACCATAAACTTGCACTCTAATCGCATCTCTACTATTTAAAGTGGCAAGCATAAATCTGAGGATCTTTTCGGGTTGAAACGGGTCAAATAATAACGAAGCGATAAGCATATATACTGAACACGTAGTCTTAGAGCTAGGACACGTAAGCGAAAAATATCAAAGAACATAGCATGATTAAACCGACAGTCACATGCTTCAACATAAGACTCAATGTTCTCGCTCTGAAATCCTAGACTTTTCTGCCCGACCCTCTCGACTCAGTTCCCTTTCATTTTCTGCCCTTTTACCTTAATTACACTCCACTTTTGTGCACTGCCCTTATTCCTTAAAAACATCAAGGTTTGGCTTTTGTCGCAAAGAATACATCGTCACAGCGAATGCCGTGTACCTAAGGATACTTATTACCAAAACCTATATCTTGCCAAAGGGTTATGGGCAGGCTTATGCAAGGGATCGGGTCATTTCAGAAAACGGTCAAGTAAGGGACAAGTCATTTCACGAATAGCAGAGAAGAACATCAAATCATACACTGAAACAGTAACTCTCAAGTTCGACTTCTGCTCTATTCTAATCAACTCGAGTAGAGGCTTATTCGGGTCAGTAGCTTTTATAATTCACGAGGTAAGCAAACAAATAGGCTCAGGTTCAAAGTGGCTAGCTAAGGGGCTTAGTCATGGTAAGAAAAATTTGGCCCTGGACTTAATTCCTAATGCCCTATCATTTTCATACTAACGCACCAGAAATAGTTTCAACACGCATCAGACAGGCAAGTTCTAGAGGGATATAGACTAGGCACGTCACACAACCAAGAAAATGAGCATAAGCTCGTCAGGCTCAACTCTCACAACGAAAAAGGGTTATGTGTACGAATCTCTCAAAGCAGTGCTATATCTATTCAAACAGACACGATTCAATCAATCATGCATATCCTAATTGCTCACAAAATTTCTTGTCATGCAAACCAGCTTGAGATAAGCGCAAATAATCATGCCTGAGTTCAATAATTCATGCTTTTCTAACGAAATTGATAGCTAACGGACACGTCATAGAAAAAATATTTCACGTAAATTCTCAACCTAAATTTCGCTCCCCACACTTAAGACATACGTTGTCCTCAACGAAAAAATGAATAAAGAAAGGGAAAAGAAGGTTAAAAAGAACGGGACTCCCCTGACGAATAAGTTGGCGTGGTCGTGACTGGATGCGTGAAGGTTGTGGATCGTGACTCGTGATATTCTGACATAACTAAAAAGAAAATAAAACGTAAAAAGGAACTAGACATAGATGATAATAATAATAGTAGTAGTAAATTTCGTATGCATCATATTCATAGGTAAATAAAAGAAAGTACTAGATAGATAAAACCTGGGTTGCCTCCCAAGTAGCGCTTTCTTTACCGTCATCAGCCGGACGTGCTTTCGTTCGCTTAGGGTGGCTGGAAATCAAGGTACAACACCTCTTTTCTGCTTAAGTCTCCCTCGCCTACATCCATGTCTTGGAGTTGTCGCTTTTCGCCGGGCAGCGGTTTCAGCTCTAGTGGCGGTCGTTCCTCGACTGGGCTCTTGTCCTTAACTTCTTCATTGTTCTCCTCAACGGCTATAATGGGCTCGTCGTCTTTCTCCCCGCTCAACACCTGTGATAAACCTTGCACAGAAGACGAGAAATCGTACTCACAAACATCCAAGTAGTAGCATCTATGTAGCACCCGGGTCCTCGTAAGTATTAGGGCCAATAAATTTGCACAAATGTTGACCACGATTATGCGCTTTTCATGCATTAATTTCGCGATTATGTGACTTACGTGAAATTTCGTGTGGAAATTTCGCGCCTAGGTGATCATCTGAAATTTGGTGCAATCAATTTATACTAATTGACACATAATAAATTTAGGAATTTCAAAAATACGTACGGATGGGTTAAGGTAATAATATTAGTGAGATCCAATAAGGCTATAATTGCAAATGGGCTAGGTTTAAACCCAAACTCAAGCCCAAGATAATTTATAGGTGTGGTCCAAGATGGTATATAAAAATGGCCCAAGTTGGTGGGCATGCAAGGCATTATAAATACTAGAATTTCAAGGCCCAATAAGAACCTTAGTGCCACAAAACATTAAAGATATTTTTGGAACAAAGCCCCTTGAATTAAGGAAGTCCCACGCTATTATATGTCCCATCATCATGCTTTGATTATATCAATATCTTTTCACCCCTTAAACAAGAAGAAAAAAACACGTCAACTTGAAGCTAAGAAATAAGAAAGACCGAAGAAAAAGAAACAAAGGGGACGAAGTAGATTTTGGGCAAGACCCTCACATCCAAGTTGCTCAAAGTTAGCTAGAGGAAGAAGAAAATCACCTTGGAGCCTAGGAAAGGGTATATATATCTACTCATGCTAACTTTTATTTAATATCCTACTATGATGAGAAGATTAAGGGGTCACGAAAGATATATTAACTTGTATTTTTAAGCAAGTTTTAACTCCAAAAAGAGCTCGAACGTGTGTAGGCTAGTCATATTCTTAACAAGAATCCCTTCGAATGAGAACTTAGTAACTTTTCCAAGCTAATGATTATTTTCTAGGATTTAACGATAATATGTTTAGATATATATACAAATAGGGTCTAAACGAATTCGTCTTTTAGGTTTAGAAATATTTAAAGTTCATATGGAAGTCATACGATTTTTAGAAAAGAAATACAGTTCGATCGACGCCCTTAAAGATTTTAAGTATCAAAAGTGTTTAAGGGTTCGCGAATTGAACCCTAGTTGACGAATTCTATTTGGCGGATTCAACTTGGTTAGGTCGGTGATTTCGTGAGTTGGACACGTTGGCGAACTCCTAGTAAGACGTTATTTCGCGAATTAAGAATAAGGATTTAGATTTCGCGAACTCTGATGGATTCGTGAACCTAGAAGTTTGCGAATTGAAGAACTCCGCGAACCTTAAAACCATAGGGTAAATTTTGCGAATTGGAAGAAGTCACGAACCCAAATATGTCGCGAATTATCAGTGTGGGATGATAGAATAAAATAATAGTATGTTGGCGAATTGTATGTGGCATAGAAAGTGACATCACGAAACCTAAAAGAAATAAAATAATATTATATGCAAATGAACTTCACGAATTCATAGGTTCATGAATTTGGTAAGCTTGATGGTGAGTCATACATCCACCAACCAATGAGCACTTCACAGCTTTAGTAAAGATGGATGTTCACGAAGCCTTAAAGAATAAAATAATATTATAAGGTACCTAGGCTCATGAATTGGGGGTAATATAAAATAGACTTAACAAGTTGATACTAGGTAACAAACTTAATAATTGAGTAGAGTTGGGAATTGTGCAAGCACTAGAAGAAAGTCACGAAGCACAATGGAATAAAGAAATATTATAAGCTAGATAGGACTTACACTTGAGAATAGAAAAATAATATAGCATATGCACTTCACGAATCCATAGAATGGATTTCACGAATTGAGAGTTGTACAATATGAATTCGCAAAACGAGGCAAGCTTAGATGAATTATATGTTAACTTTCACGAACCCTTAAATGCTCACGAGGTGAATAGGTCACGAATTGTCCAAGCTTCACGAACTGAAGACTTCGCGAATTGAGAAGTCAATTCACGGGTTGACCTAACTTAGCGAACTTCTTTTAAAAATAACTACATTTCTGACACAGTTTTGTATCTAATATTTAATAATTAGGGAAATTCGATTACTTAGATGGTATACATAATAGTACACTGACATTATAATTTTGTACTTAAGGACAGGGACTAGGAAAATCATCGAACTAGTAGCTAGTAATCTACGGACGTCAGCTAAGTGGAAATCCAACTACGACACATAACATATGTGTATGTGCCTAATTTATGTGACTATGTGATGATGTGTTTACGTGCTTATGTGAACTTGTATGATATGGTTTCATGCTTTTAGTAAGCATTATGACGATGATGCATTTGCATATGCACGAGCATGCACGACACGTTGGGGAAATGAGATGATGAGTGCGCACATATATGTCGCAAATAGCGAAAAGCGAATGCCGAAGTGGGCAATGAGGATATTATTAGTTAAGATAAGTGGCGGCTTCCGGGGCACCGAGACGGCGTTGATGCGCCGTCGGCGACGTTGATGCGTCGCCAGTTTACGAACGACGTTGATGCGTCGGGGGATACCATGGTTGGGTTGATGCCCTCATGGTCGGGTTGATGCCCTTATATCCCTGATTAGCGTGGTTGGGTCGATGCCCTCATGCTTTAGTATGGTTGGGTTGATGCCCTCATACTTTGGGCTGATGCCCGTGGTTGGATAGAGCTCTTTACGGTGTACGCCTGGGTAAAAGTCTGCCAAGGGCCCTAAGATAAAAGATATGAGATTAAGTTTGATCCATACGACGTAAGATGCATCGGCGTGGATTGCCTTTGCGGGGTTTTATCACGTGCACGTCATGCATGATTTCTACTTACTGAGCATATCGCTCATCCCTTACGTTATGTGTTGTAGGTGCGAGCGACCACGGTACGTGATCGCTTAGATGGCAAGGCCAATCTTTTGGAGCTTCGCGCTGCTTTTGGGGTGGACGTGTGTGTATGGATGACGACCTGTGAGGCCGGGCGCATAGGAGCCTTTTGCTGTGCCGACACACCTTCGTCCTCGTAGTTAAATCATGTCTGGAACTTAGGGTTCGACACGTATTCTTTTGACTTGTACAGAACATCATTCCATTATGTAAATGGAAAAAGAAAAATTTTATTCGCATTTTCAGTATATCTTACTAACCACAACTCGCTAGGCACATAGGAATGCGCTAGAATAGGCAGTTAGGAACGTCGGGTCGTGACAGAGTGGTATCAGAGCTTCGGTCACAGGTTCTGTAGACTGTCCATACACACACACCCAAAAGAGCGGAAGCGGCCTTGCAAGTAAGTGTTAAATTTATGTGGATCTATATGTTGCATAATTTATTGGCCTAGGACAATCAGGATAGGGATAGAAGATGGTAAGAACAAGAGGTGAGTCGAGCGGCGGCGATGACCAGAATAGGGGAAACACGGCCCCTACTGACAACCGCGACGCGACCATTTTTCAACTTACGGAATTGGTGCGCCAGCAGTCAACCCAAATACAACAGCTGATCCAACAGAACACCCCGAATGCTGGAAACACTCAGGCCGACAGGGCAGAGATAGTGGGAGAAAGGTTCAGGACGTTGAACCCACCAACATTCGAGGATACAGCCGACCCAACGGCAGCTGAAGACTGGATCAGGACCTTGGAGAGCATATTCGTTTACAGCCGCGTTCCTGAGGCAGAGAAGGCCCTATGTGCCGCGTTCTTACTAAGAGGAAGCGCAGGGCATTGGTGGGACACCATTATGGTGCTCGAAAACCCCGCGACAATGAGCTGGGAAAGATTTAAGGAACTATTTAGGGGCAAGTACCTTACGGCCCCAGTGAGAGCTCAGCGCCTGAATGAGTTCATCAACCTCAGACAGGGGTCAATGACTGTGGCTGAATACATCAGGAAATTTGAGCAGCTGTCCAGGTTCGCTGCCCACATGGTGAGCACAGAGGCTCTAAAGATCGAACGCTTCCTTGAGGGCCTTAAGCCGGAATTATATCGCGATGTGAGTATGGCGGGATTGCAAGGAGCCACGTATGCTCAGGTGGCGGAAAGGGCTATGGTGGCGGAACAGGCTGAAGCGAGGATTGTCCGCGCACAAGAAGCTAAGAGAAAGTTTGCGCAAGTACAAGGAACGCAGTGGAGCGGAGGAAGTCAGAAACGCCAGTTCGTACCCAAAGACGGGAAGCCGAACTTTCAGAATAAGCCACCACAACGCCCGCAAGGAATTCCAAATCGACCGCCGAACCCAAATCAAGGGGGATTTCCAGTCCCAACTGTCCCGAATTGCCAAAAGTGCGGGAAAAGACACTCTGGTGACTGCTATGCCCAGACCAACAACTGCTTTAAGTGCGGGAAGCCAGGGCACTTTTCGAGGCAATGCCCAGATTGGACGACAGGAAGTCAAGCCGGAAGTCAAACAAGACCCCAGATGGTACCAGCTCGGGTGTATACAATTACATCCGAGGAGGCAGAAAACGACTCAGCGGTGGTGACAGGTACCCTCCTTATCCACCATACTCCCACATGCGTCCTAGTAGACTCAGGGGCCACACACTCGTTTGCGTCCATTAAGTATGTGACAAAACTCGGGGTTAGGCCTCGTCGATCTGAATATGAATATAGTGTAGCTATGCCACATGGGGATCCGACTAGAACGAATCAAGTACTGAGGGAATGTTCAGTGTCAGTAGGTAATAAGGAGCTACCCATAGATTTAATAGTCATCCCAATGAATGACTATGAGGTCATTCTTGGAATGGATTGGTTATCGAAATACGGAGCCGTGATTGATTGCAACCGCAGATAGTCACATTCCATATAGAAGGGAACGAACCTTTTACCTTTGAAGGGACGGTGAAAGGAAGGAGCGTCTCTAAGATATCGGCACTAAAGGCTCAGCGCCTAATCAAATCCGGATGCGAAGCGTACTTCATATTTGCTATGAAAAAGGAGGAGGTTTCACCCCTAAAGTTGGAAGAAGTGCCAATAATTCGAGAATTCTCAGACGTTTTTCCCGAAGACTTACCAGGATTGCCACCAGATAGAGAAATTGAGTTCACCATAGACCTAGTACTTGGAGCAGCGCCAATATCTAAGGCTCCATATCGGTTAGCACCGGCAGAATTAAAGGAGCTCAAGGAGCAATTAGATGAATTACTACAAAAAGGATTTATTCAGCCGAGTTTCTCTCCCTGGGGAGCGCCAGTCCCGTTCGTGCGAAAGAAAGACGGAACCATGCGACTGTGTATCGACTACAGGGAGTTAAACAAAATGACGATCAAGAACAAGTATCCCCTCCCGAGGATCGATGACCTATTTGATCAACTACAAGGCGCTACGGTGTTTTCAAAGATCGACCTACGATCGGGATATCACCAACTAAAGATTCGGGAGGAAGATATTCCTAAGACTGCCTTCAGTACACGCTATGGACACTACGTGTTCCTAGTCATGCCATTCGGGCTGACTAACGCACCCGCAGCTTTTATGGATCTGACGAACCGAGTGTTCAAACAATTTTTGGATAAGTTCGTCATAGTGTTCATAGACGACATCCTAATCTACTCAAAGACGAAAGAGGAACACGAGCAGCACCTGCAAACGGTCCTTGAAGTATTGAGGGAGAAGCAGTTGTACGCCAAGTTCAAGAAGTGCGAGTTTTGGCTAGACCAAGTCGCCTTCTTGGGACATATTATCTCTGGAGCAGGAATCTCGGTGGATCCGAACAAGATCGAAGCCATTAGTAACTGGCCACAACCAACAAATGCAACCGAGGTACGAAGTTTCCTCGGCTTGGCAGGCTATTATAGGAAGTTTATTAAGGACTTCTCGAAAATAGCTTCCACGCTGACAAAGTTAACGAGGAAGAACACACCATTTCGTTGGAGCGAGGAATGTGAACAGAACTTCCAAGAGCTTAAGAGGCGACTGACAACAGCCCCAGTCCTTACGATACCGTCAGGAACCGGGGGATTCTCCGTTTACAGCGATGCCTCAAAGAACGGCTTAGGATGCGTGTTAATGCAGAACGGGAACGTAGTAGCCTATGCCTCACGACAACTGAAGGAGTACGAGAAAAACTATCCGACACACGACCTGGAATCGGCAGCAGTGGTCTTCGCCCTAAAAATTTGGAGACACTACCTTTACGGAGAGCGGTGCAAAATCTACACGGACCACAAAAGCTTAAAATATTTCTTCACGCAAAAGGAATTGAACATGAGACAGAGACGGTGGCTGGAACTGGTGAAGGATTATGACTGCGTAATCAACTACCACCCAGGCAAAGCAAATGTGGTAGCAGATGCACTAAGCCGAAAAGCCGTGAGTACAGAACTACAGCTGCTCGAAGTCGAGGTTGTGCAATTAGGCGAAGTCGAGACTAGATTAGCGGCTTTAACACTGCAACCTACGTTACTGGAGCGAATCAATAAGGCTCAGGAAAATGACGAGTTCTATGTTAAGAACAAGGGAACCCAGACAGAGCAGCCGGCAGTAGACTATGTATTCCGAGACGACGGGAGCTTGTACTACAAGAGCAGATTATATGTACCGGACGACGCAGGACTTCGAAGAACTATAATGGCGGAAGCACATACTACACCATACTCAGTACATCCTGGAGCCACGAAGCTGTATAGAGACCTACGAACGCACTACTGGTGGCCAGGAATGAAGAAAGACGTAGCCGAATTCGTCAGTCAATGTCTCACTTGTCAACGAATTAAGGCAGAACACCAACGGCCAGCGGGAACGCTGCAGCCTTTACCAATCCCAGAGTGGAAATGGGACAACATAACGATGGATTTTGTAAGCGGATTGCCGAAGAACGCGAAAGGGCACGACGCAATTTGGGTGATTGTAGATCGACTTACGAAATCTGCTCATTTTCTGCCAATAAGTACGACATTCACCATGGAGCGATACGCGGAACTGTATGTCCAAGAGATAGTACGACTCCATGGAGTACCATTATCAATAATTTCAGACCGCGACTCAAGATTTCTATCCAAGTTCTGGATAAGCTTACATAAGGCGATGGGTACAAAATTATCGTTTAGCACGGCTTATCATCCGCAGACGGACGGCCAATCCGAGCGGACTATCCAAACACTAGAAGATATGTTACGAGCCTGCGTGCTTGATTTAAAGGCAATTGGAGCAAGTACCTTCCACTCGTGAAATTCTCGTACAATAATAGCTACCAAGCTACGATTGGAATGGCTCCGTATGAAGCCTTGTACGGGCGTAAGTGCAGATCCCCAGTGCATTGGGACGAAGTCGGTGAAAGGGCAGTGCTAGGCCCAGACATGGTACGAGAAATGACAGAAATTGTCGCGACGATACGAGAAAGGATGCAGACAGCTCAGAGCAGACAAAAGAGCTATGCAGATCGGAGACGCAGACCCTTAGAATTCGAAGTTGATGACTGGGTTTTCGTGAAAGTGTCACCGATGAAAGGCGTTAAGAGGTTTGGGAAGAAGGGAAAATTGAGCCCGAGGTATATTGGTCCATTCAGAATAGTGAAAAGAGTTGGTGAAGTAGCCTACCAATTGGTACTACCGACATCATTATCTCAAGTGCACGATGTGTTTCACGTCTCAACCTTACGAAAGTACATTGCTGATCCGAATCATGTGCTGAAGGACGAATTCCCACACCAACAACTGAAACCAGACCTAAGTTACGAGGAGACCCCAGTAGAGATCTTGATGTATGAAACCAAACGACTTAGGAACAAGGAAATTCCTTTGGTAAAAGTCCTGTGGCGGAATCAGTCAGTAGAGGAAGCCACATGGGAACGTGAGGATGAAATGAGGGTCCGCTATCCTGAGTTGTTCCAAACGGGCTGATTTCGGGGGCGAAATCCTCTTTAAGGGGGGGAGGATGTAGCACCCGGGTCCTCGTAAGTATTAGGGCCAATAAATTTGCACAAATGTTGACCACGATTATGCGCTTTTCATGCATTAATTTCGCGATTATGTGACTTACGTGAAATTTCGTGTGGAAATTTCGCGCCTAGGTGATCATCTGAAATTTGGTGCAATCAATTTATACTAATTGACACATAATAAATTTAGGAATTTCGAAAATACGTACGGATGGGTTAAGGTAATAATATTAGTGAGATCCAATAAGGCTATAATTGCAAATGGGCTAGGTTTAAACCCAAACTCAAGCCCAAGATAATTTATAGGTGTGGTCCAAGATGGTATATAAAAATGGCCCAAGTTGGTGGGCATGCAAGGCATTATAAATACTAGAATTTCAAGGCCCAATAAGAACCTTAGTGCCACAAAACATTAAAGATATTTTTGGAACAAAGCCCCTTGAATTAAGGAAGTCCCACCCTATTATATGTCCCATCATCATGCTTTGATTATATCAATATCTTTTCACCCCTTAAACAAGAAGAAAAAAACACGTCAACTTGAAGCTAAGAAATAAGAAAGACCGAAGAAAAAGAAACAAAGGGGACGAAGTAGATTTTGGGCAAGACCCTCACATCCAAGTTTCTCAAAGTTAGCTAGAGGAAGAAGAAAATCACCTTGGAGCCTAGGAAAGGGTATATATATCTACTCATGCTAACTTTTATTTAATATCCTACTATGATGAGAAGATTAAGGGGTTACGAAAGATATATTAACTTGTATTTTTAAGCAAGTTTTAACTCCAAAAAGAGCTCGAACGTGTGGAGGCTAGTCATATTCTTAACAAGAATCCCTTCGAATGAGAACTTAGTAACTTTTCCAAGCTAATGATTATTTTCTAGGATTTAACGATAATATGTTTAGATATATATACAAATAGGGTCTAAACGAATTCGTCTTTTAGGTTTAGAAATATTTAAAGTTCATATGGAAGTCATACGATTTTTAGAAAAGAAATACAGTTCGATCGACGCCCTTAAAGATTTTAAGTATCAAAAGTGTTTAAGGGTTCGCGAATTGAACCCTAGTTGACGAATTCTATTTGGCGGATTCAACTTGGTTAGGTCGGTGATTTCGTGAATTAGACACGTTGGCGAACTCCTAGTAAGACGTTATTTCGCGAATTAAGAATAAGGATTTAGATTTCGCGAACTCTGATGGATTCGTGAACCTAGAAGTTTGCAAATTGAAGAACTCCGCGAACCTTAAGACCATAGGGTAAATTTTGCGAATTGGAAGAAGTCACGAACCCAAATATGTCGCGAATTATCAGTGTGGGATGATAGAATAAAATAATAGTATGTTGGCGAATTGTATGTGGCATAGAAAGTGACATCACGAAACCTAAAAGAAATAAAATAATATTATATGCAAATGAACTTCACGAATTCATAGGTTCATGAATTTGGTAAGCTTGATGGTGAGTCATACATCCACCAACCAATGAGCACTTCACAGCTTTAGTAAAGATGGATGTTCACGAAGCCTTAAAGAATAAAATAATATTATAAGGTACCTAGGCTCATGAATTGGGGGTAATATAAAATAGACTTAACAAGTTGATACTAGGTAACAAACTTAATAATTGAGTAGAGTTGGGAATTGTGCAAGCACTAGAAGAAAGTCACGAAGCACAATGGAATAAAGAAATATTATAAGCTAGATAGGACTTACACTTGAGAATAGAAAAATAATATAGCATATGCACTTCACGAATCCATAGAATGGATTTCACGAATTGAGAGTTGTACAATATGAATTCGCAAAACGAGGCAAGCTTAGATGAATTATATGTTAACTTTCACGAACCCTTAAATGCTCACGAGGTGAATAGGTCACGAATTGTCCAAGCTTCACGAACTGAAGACTTCGCGAATTGAGAAGTCAATTCACGGGTTGACCTAACTTAGCGAACTTCTTTTAAAAATAACTACATTTCTGACACAGTTTTGTATCTAATATTAAATAATTAGGGAAATTTGATTACTTAGATGGTATACATAATAGTACACTGACATTATAATTTTGTACTTAAGGACAGGGACTAGGAAAATCATCGAACTAGTAGCTAGTAATCTACGGACGTCAGGTAAGTGGAAATCCAACTACGACACATAACATATGTGTATGTGCCTAATCACATATAATCACGAATTCTATTTCGGATGGATCGCTATCCCACATATAATCACATATACGAGAATACATTATACCTCAACGTCCACGACACGAACTACCAATTAGACCTGAACACCTTCCGGTGTCCAGACGATATAATCGTGTCTATCCTGCAAGGCCATCCACTATGGCATGCACTAACTGTGACGGCATCAGTGCCGATGGTCTACCTCCAGCAGTTGTGGGGAATGATCAAAGGCATCGTTTTGGACGGGGCATACCATTTCACGACGGTTGTAGGGACGATGCACATCTGCATGGGCAAGAACGAGTTCAGAGCTCTACTTGACCTCCTTCACAGCCAAAACTACGACCCCCTCTCATAAGATGAAGAACTGGTGGCTGATTTCCTCCAGATAGGGTACCATCCGCCGCTCACCAAACTCGCTCAGGTCCAGAGCAACGGTATTCCTCACCCGTGGAAGACACTGTTCGGGATCGTGAACAAGTGTCTATCCCCGAAGCACGCCGGCTTCGACAAGGGCAACGGCCATATCCTCCGGATATTTCACGGGTCGTGTTCTCGTGGAATTACGATTTCGCCCAGCTGATCTGGAATAACCTCGCAGAACAGATCAGACAAAAGGAGAACAAACGGTCCAAGAACGTGCCGTACGCGAGATGGTTCTCCGTCATCATCCCCCAACACATGGAGATGTACGAGCAGAACATTCCTCGCCTACCTCCGGGAGGAAACTATCAGTCGCCAAGGCTCAAATTCTTCCACAACCCAAGGCTGGTGGACCTAATCAGCCTTCAATGGCGTTCCTCTCAACCTTTTTTGACTCGCTGACCCCACAGGAGCTGAATATCAAAGATACTGCCGGGAACATCACCTCACCGAGGAAATGATTAGAGGGCCATGTTGATTGAGTCTAGATGAAGTTATCAACCTTGCTAGGAAAATTGAAACCCAACTCAACCGGCAACCATCACGAATGCACAGTGGCTGTTCAAATCAAGAACCCTCACCGCTCACAAACGACAAAGGGAAGGCTCTTAGTTTACCTCCTCAACAACCTACTGAAAAGTCTACCGCCCAAAACCAAATGACTAGCAACCAGCCTCGAGGACCACACCCGAAAATAGGCAGCCAAATCCGTACACGAAGCCGTTTGGAGATAAGTGTTATCGGTGTGGTGAACCAGGCCATTGTTCTAACGAGTGTCGAAGTAGGAAGGTGAACGTAGTCGAGAGACATGGTATCGATCAACCACCTGATCCTGAATGGGCTGCGACGAGTTACGTTGATCCTAACGGTGATGATGATCAGCTATTCGAGGAAGAATGCAAGGGCGATGACTCTAGTGTGGTTGGCATCGGTCGACGACTATTGCTGACACCACGGGTAGCAGAAGACCCACAACGTCATAATCTGTTTCGTACGAAGTGTCTCGTCGGTCAGAAGGTATGCACTATTATTATTGATAGTGGCATCGTTGAGAATATGGTGTCCAAGGAAATGGTTCAGAAGTTACAACTGCCAACCGAGAAACATCCAACTCCCTATAAGATCGGATGGATCAAGAAAGGTGCAGAGTCGAAAGTCACTGAGGTCTGTCGCGTTCCACTCACGATTGGAAAGCATTAACGAGATGAGATTTTGTGCGACGTCGTCGATATGGACGCTTGTCAAATTTTGCTAGGTCGACCATGGCAGTTCGACGTCAATTCTTTCCATGATGGATTGTGTTGCTACCATTGATTGAGCGAACTCAATTACCCAACGACTCTATAACATGGGGTAAAGCGGTATTCGTCGCATCCGAGGCCGAGTTTAATGCTAATATGAGGGAGGTCGATGAGGTTCGACAAAATTTGGAAGCTGCCAATAGTACATGTAAATCTGACACCGATAAACATCGTAGGCCTAAAGAGTTCAAGGTAGGTGACTTGGTGATGGTTCACTTGCGCAAGATTAGATTTCCAGCAGGCACATATAATAAGCTGAAAAACAAAAAGTACGGACCATGCCGAGTCATAAAGAAAGTGGGCAATAATGCGTACGTGGTGGATTTACCCGAAGATATGAACATTTCTTCGACTTTCAACGTGTCCGATCTATTCGAGTATCACCCACCTGAGGAAGCGCTTTATCCAGAATACAACTCGAGGTCGAGTTCTTTACAAGTTGGGGAGACTGATGCAGGACAATATGGTTGAGATAATTTAGGATATTTGAATAAGTATTATTATATATTATTTGCTATATTTAAGGAGATTTGGGTAGGATATTACCTAGATTTCATATTTTCTCTTCTATATATACCTATGTCGCATAAGTTGTTTGATCATTCAGAATATTAATAAAAAAAATTCAGGTTTCGTTACGACTTCGTGAATTTAAAGACGTGTTCTTTACTTTTCGCATCAATTACTCGCTTCCGCTCCGTCATTTTCAAAGGTATTCGATTGGTGTGTCGATTTTGTTGATTTTTGTTTGATTTCGTGATGGATATGTGGGTTTCATCGTTCGTTCATGTTCCTCTTTTTTTTAGGGTGTTTTTGTCCAATTGGTCCTTAAGTGAAAGATAATTTTTGAATTGGTCCTTAAGTGAAAGATAATTTTTGAATGGAGTTAAGTGATAGTATTTTATGTTAGTGGGGATTTAAGTGAAATTCTCCCTTAAAGTTATTTGAATACATACAAAAAATTCGAACAAAGCAATTTCAAATAATCAAATTAAGTCTATGCCCTATTACATCAAATCCTCCTATGACTTTCCGGAATCATCGTAGAAATAACATGACATTTCTATCATTATGAAGTATCATTTAATTAATGTAAATTCTCATTTTTCATCTTTTTTCTTGAGGCAAAATATAAATATAAAATTCGAGTACAGTCATTCTACATATTAATTAATTAAAACAAGTTAGTCAGCTATTAAAGTAATGGGCTTTTGTACATGATGTGTCCGGCCCATCACTAACCCGATATTGGTTAAGTTGTAATGGGCTTAGACCAATAAATTAATCAGTGCTGTTATTATATAGATATTAGAATGCAACTTTACATGATGTTGTGTCTAGGGGTGTAAATGAGCCAAGCTCGACCTCGTTTGAGCTCAACATAAATGAGCCCGAGCTCATTTTTGTCGAGCTCGAGCCGAGCGTTTGTCGAGCCAGCTTGACTCATCTTCCATCCCTAGTTGTGTCTCTTACATGTTGTTCTTAAAAAAAAGCTCGCGAGCTTTTGAGCCACTATGTTCGGGCTCGAGCTCGAGCTCTAAATAAACGATCTCGAGCTCGAGCTCAACATAAACTCGACGCATCTTTCACCCCTAGTTGTGTCTCTTATATGTTGTTCTCATGCATAGCTTGTTGGTATTTTTTGTTTGTAAATGTATGTTACAGCTCTTGATGTTTGTTAAATAATTTATTAGGACTATATAGACTGAATATGAATATTAATGAGAATCATACAAATAGATGGAAACCCAGTACATATCTAAATGGGAAAAGATAGATGGCCACAACACAACGCTCTCATAGGCATCTCCAATCATTTACTTTATCTATAGCGTTGATACAGTTAAATTCGTCAATATATACAGTTTGAGTTTGTAATTCCAATCATCTCCTCTATATTGTCTAATAAAATTATATTATCATTATATTTTATTTTTTGACAATCACAAATGTTATTAACATTATTTAACTAAATAAATTATTGTAAATTATTAAAATTATAAAATTAGAAGAAATTATTTGACTTAAAAAAATAAAAAGAAAACGTAAAGGAAAGAAAAAAGAAAACAAAAATAACAATGAAATTCTCCCTCCTCATCCCCGTCATCGTCTTCTTCCTCAAGACCCAACATATTTTTTTAACCCTATCGATCCTCCATTTTCTTCCAAACCCATCCTTCAAGCAATTTTTCTTCAATTAATTGTCCCATATCCTTATTAACAAAGATTGAATTAAAAAAAAAAGAAATAAGATTTAACTTTTTTCTTTTAATAATAATAATCTCTCTCTCTCCCCCTCCCTCTCTCGACTTCTCTCTCTATATTTATCTTTCTCTCCCCCTCTCTTCTCTCTCTCTCTCTATTTATCTCTCATTCTGTCTCCCTCTCTCTCTCCCCACTCTCTCTCGCATTCTCTCTCTATATTTATCTCTCTCCCCCTATTTCTCATCTCTCTCTCTCTCTCTCTCTCTCTCTCTCTCCCATCTCTCTCGCTTTCTCTCGCCATCTCTCTATATTTATCTCTACCCCCTCTCCTATCCTCTCCTCTCCTCTCCTCTCTCTCTCTCTCTCTCTCTCTCTCTCTCTCTCTCTCTCTCTCTCTCTCTCTCTCTCTCTCTCCCCCTCTCCCTCTACCTCTCTTCCTCTCTCCCACTCTATCTCTACCGGATTTTTTAAATAAAGGAATGATAGATTTGTAATTATACTTATTTAAACCTAATACCATCTAAACCCATAGACCAAATATGTCAGACATCATTACTTAATCCCATCAACCAAACACCTCAAAAAACGCATATCCTCCATATAAATCCAAGTAAAACTATACCATCCAGACTAGGGGTGGGCAATCGGGGTCGGGTATCGGGTACCCGACCCGACCCGATCGGTTTTACCCGATCGGAAGTTGAAAAGTCGGGTTTCGTCGGGTATCGGGTTTAAACCCGATACCCGATGTTATATTTCGGGTCGGGTTTCGGGTAGCATATTGCTACCCGAAAACCCGATCGGGTACCCGATCTACCCGATTATATGTTAGTAAAAAAAAAAATTATCTAGTCCATTAACATACAACACACACCCACTCGCGACAATACACACACCAACCCCAACAACACACAACCCCATACACAATCACACATACCAAGACACACACACCCAACAAGACCACCCATACAACACATCGAGACACACACACACTCGAGACACACACCAACACACACATTGCACGACACACCACACCACACACACCAACGTCCATACTGATCGATACACAATATCAAAAAAAAAAAAAAAAAAAAACTTAAAACACACACAGACGCACGGCATAGCAGAAGGCCAAGCAGACCATGAGACCACCCACCTCACATCACCCTTCCTCCGCGCCGTCACAGTGCCATCACCGTGCCATCGCCCCTCGCCGTGCCTTTCACCACCGTGCGGCCCGTGCCCCTCAGCCTTGGATTTCTTCCCATCTTCGTAGTGGGTGTTGGGATTGTATGGGGCGGCGCAGCTCTGTAGACTCTTCTTCTTCGTATTCTTCTGTTGTTATGAACCTACGAGTTCTTCGATGTCTAACTTAAGTTTTCTTTTTATTCAATTAAGCATACTGTAAAAAAAAAACAGAAACCCGAACCCGACCCGCGGGTACCCGACGGGTTTCGGGTACCCGATTGCCGGGTACCCGAAATTCGATCGGGTCGGGATCGGGTTTAAAAATTAATACCCGATTTTTTCGGGTACCCGACCCGAAGACCCCGATACCCGAAATACCCGACCCGATCCCACCCCTAATCCAGACCCATCCCTCCAACCAAACGGGCTGTAAAAAAATCAATTAAACGCCAATCTGTTATAAAAACATTATTGTGATTAATATTTATATTATGATAATTATGATAATATAATTATAGAGAGAAATATCTAGAGAGAGGAAGTATGAATAATTTCAATACTTTGGTGTGTTTTACAATACAACTCAAGGTGCTTAGTTATAGGCAAATTTCTTAAATTACAACCACAAAATAAAATATTACATTCACATACAATAATCAAATCTAATTTATAATCTCATCTATTCCATCCTTGTTTAACAACTACATATACATCCACTCCAAACTCCAATATTTCATAATACTCCAATCAATTTTTTTTTTAATTAAGTAGCAACAAAATATATTTAACGGAGATTTGATATGGAGATGAAAAGTCAATAATATCCTCTCATAATTACCCTTGTAAATTCCCATTATTTTATTGATATCATATTTAACTCTCTCTTTTCTCTATAATTCCTCTGACCTCTCCCCTCTTTGGAAAACCCTAGCAACTCCTGCAGCCGTCACCCCTTCACAAGAACCCTTCACCACCACCTCTCCCATAACCATTCCCCCACCAACACACAGTTCTCTCGCAGGCGCCGGCGCAGTGCTCCCCGTTCTTCGGCGCGAGGACGGGGAGCGACACCTTTTTTCTTCTTTTTTTTAACTTGTTTCCGCCTTGCCGCTGCCGCCTCCGCTCACCAATGCTGCTTGCCGCAGCCGCCGTCTTGCCGACACCGCCTCAGCTTGCCGCAGCTGCCGCCTCCACCTCGCCGCCGTAACCCTCGTTCAACGCTGCTGACTCGTCGCAGCGCCTTCACTCGCCACTGCTGTCTCGCCGCAGCCGCCGCCATCTCCACTGCCTTCACCGGCTCTGCCTCCTCCGCCATTGCTGTCGTCTCCTCTGCCACCTCCGCTGCCTCCGTTGTCTCCACTGCCTCCGCAGCCGCTGCCATCTCCTCTCCCGATCTTCGGGTCGGGATCTTTTTCTCCCTTGTGGAGCCCCTCGTCCGATGAAGACAAACCCAAAAGTTGAAGGCTTAAGAAAGTGAAGGGTGTCATTTAGCTTAATAGCTTTTCTGTAATAGGTTCTTTAATTTTGGGTCGTAGATAATGGTTTTATTTTCTGTCGGGTTTTTGTCCCTTGTGGACCTTTCTCTCCCCATGTGGGAGTGTGGTGCCCCTTTGTGGGGTTTTGTTTTCCCTTTTGGGCACTTGTCTCCATTTGGTGCAATGCGACCAAACGACTCTATGTGCTGTTTAGCACATTTGAAATTTTGTTTTTAATGACAATGGCAAGTTATCGTTGGAAAAAAGGGTATATTATGGGTCAGGCCCTAAAACCCATTTTTCAACATGATTCAGGCCCTTTAGCATTTTAATTTCGGCCCAAGGACCTACTTACTGAAAAACATTAGAAAGAAGGACCAACCAATACGAAATGACATTTATGTCCTTCATAGTTGCCCAAAATTAAACCCATTTGCCATCTTCTCTTTCGTTCGATTTTTGTTGCTTTTAGGATTATAAAACCGACTGAAATATCCTTGTCAAGGTGCAAATAAGATTGGAGCGACTTCGATTTCTCATGGGTAGTTATAATAAACGAGTAGTTAAATGTTGTAAGACGAAATAAGTATGAAATTCACTTCGAAAAAACAAGATTATAAATGGGCCAAATATCGATTTTAATGACCGATTAAGATGAAATTGGGTGAATTTGATAATGGGTTTTAATAATGAACGAGAATTAGTGAGTTTAAGAAATAAGAAGCGAAGAATTAGTTTGGGTCTTAATAATGTAACTAGTTTATGTTATGATTTTCCAATTTTATATTGCAAACACGCTACATTCACTAAAATATATGAATTTGAGAAATTTTAAACTAAAATATATTAGTTTAGGTTGTGATTTTCGTGAGGTTATGTTGGAGTTGAAGAAGTTGGAGTATATAGTATGGAAAACAAGTACCACTCTTCAATTCACGAACGTTTGGATCAAATTTACTAACGTCTGAATTTGCGTAATGTTGATGTCTTTCATACCATATGCCTTCCAACAATTACGGTTTGGGAGTTAATAATTGACACATAATTTCGAATCTAATGGCGTAGTGAAAAAATACCCAAATTATTGGGGTCGATCGTATTTTGGTGAAATTAAATAATGAAAATCGAACGAACGAGCAAATAAGGTGCCGCACCGAGCTGCCCATACTATGGGTACTTCGAATTTATACATATTGGATGTAACCGTTGCCAAAACGGCTTTGATTTCATCTTATTTTCGCATATTAGAATCCTAAATAGAAAGATAAAATTCATTACAAATCATACATCTTGCGTCGTCAATACCACAATACATGATCATACCTTACACGCTGAAATTGGTTGGTTAACTGGCATTCGAAATTTCGGAGCTCGATTCAATGTAAAAACGAGATTCATAAAATAAATAGTCTCTGTCAGTAACAATTTTCTGCATCATAGTAACGGGATGCAAAATAACGTTAACCATATGTTTATAACAATATAATCTAACTGCATAACTGAAAACGGCCGTAAAGTAACGCTTATTATAGTATGTTAAGAAGGGTATTATCGTCAATTCATATTTTTAAGCCTTAACTCTGCCTTTTACGTATGATCCTTAAAACTAATAGAAATTCTGGCAGGGACTGAATAGTTTAGAAACTTACTGACTAGGGACTGAATATAAATTTTCCCTTTAAAAAAATTACCCTAGTAGAATAATAAATAAGCTGAAAAAATAAGATTCTTTTTGCGCCGCTATAAAATGAAGAAATATCACGTCACAACGAAGCTGTTAAGAGAGACCTCTCTTAGCTCCTAATCTAACGAAGCCTAATAATGGCCGTCTCCAGCTTTGCAAGGACTTTTCCGTCCTTTAAGTGCTGTTCAGATCCCGAGTTTTCTCGGCCGGAGATTCCCTTCTCCGCCGGAAATAAACCCCGAGTCTCGTAGATCCTCCTGCGAGGTTCGTCGTCCGGCAATGGATTGTCGTCTCTCTTTTTACGGTTTGAGAGTTAATAATTGACACATAATTTTGAATCTAATGGCATAGTGAAAAAATACCCAAATTATTGGGGTCGATCGTATTTTGGTGAAATTAAATAATGAACATCGGACGAACGAGCAAACAAGGTGCCGCACCGAGCTGCCCATACTATGGGTACTTCGAATTTATACATATTGGATGTAATCGTTGCCAAAAATGGCTTTGATTTCATCTTATTTTCGCATCTTAGAACCCTAAATAGAAAGATAAAAATTCATTACAAATCCTACATCTTGCGTCGTCAATACCACAACACATGATCCTACCTTACACGCCGAAATTGGTTGGTTAATGGGCATTCGAAATTTCGGAGCTCGATTCAATGTAAAAACGAGATTCATAAAATAAATAGTCTCTGTCAGTAACAATTTTCTGCATCATAGTAACGGGATGCAAAATAACGTTAACCATATGTTTATAACAATATACTCTAACTGCATAACTGAAAGCGGCCGTAAAGTAACGCTTATTGTAGTATGTTAAGAAGGGTATTATCGTCAATTCATATTTTTAGCCTTAACTCTGCCTTTTACGTAAAGTTGGTCCTTAAAACTAATAAAAATTCTGGCAGGGACTGAATAGTTTAGAAACTTACTGACTAGGGACTGAATATAAATTTCCCGTTTAAAAATAAGGGGCGTTCCTATATCAAGCCCCATCGTAAGTATGAGTTTGAGTTCAAGCCCCTTTCATCCCAAATACAGTTTTAAGGACCAGCATTAAGTTAAATTCAAATTAAAGGGCACAATCAATGACTTGACGAAAATGCCCTTGTACAATTTATGTAGGTGTTATATAAAGAGGTATGATATCGCTATATTGTGTTACGAGATGTTATACAAATGTTATCAATTGAAAAAACTATTTGGACGATCGATTTTGCCGTAAATTTTCAGTACGTCGTTAGATTTAAGATCTGTTAGGAATAATTTGTGGAAATTCATTTCGGAACTAAGATAAATCGGGCATGTTTTTGGTCGAAATTAAAGCCAAATATGCATAAATTCGAGAGACCCATGGCTTGGAATTTACGTCGCGCCTTAGTGTTGACTCAATCGTTCGTCCCTGAAGATTAACGAATTGAAAGTGAAATCGCCAGAGAAAATTTTTAAAATTGAGTCTTCGTTTTGTGGTATAAAAACGCGCAAGTGGTATAATTTCCATAAGATTTGGTACAATAGTGGCATAAAGTGGTATAGTTACGATAAGAAGCGTTACTCGAACTGGTACGAGATATAATTCTAATTTGGTATTAATTTTATATGATCATGTACTAAGACAGCGTTAAGTGGTATAACTACCATAAGAAGTGGTTTCCAGATGTTATGCAAATGGTATTAATGGAAAAGCTATTTCAACGATCGATTTACTGTAAATTTTTTTACACATACTGGGCATAAATCAATTTTGATGTGTAATCGACGATCTCAATGATATTTATGTCGTCAGACTTAAGATCTGTGAGGAATAATTTCTAGAAATTAATTCGAGAATAAGATAAATCGAGCATATTTTTTGTCGAAATTAAAGCTAATATCATAAATTCGAGAGACCCATAGCTTGCGCATCACGCCTTAGTGGTGACTCAATCGTTCGTCCCTCAAGATTAACGAACTGAAAGTGAAGTCGCCAGAAAAATAGTTTAAATGAGTGTTCGTTATGTGGTATCAGAAACGTGTAAGTGGTATAGTTTCCATAAGGTTAGGTACAATAGTGGCATGAAGTGGTATAGTTTTGGGCGGAACTATTATGTAATAAGGAAGTCACTTTATAGTGGGCGGCAAAGCTGAATCTCAGTATTATTTTGGGCGGGAACTTTTATGTAATATGTATTCATGTAATGATGTGGTACCAGAATTACTTTATGTGTTATAGATAACGGTTTTTGCGCTAGGGTATCCAGTTTTATGTTTTAGAGTATCGGGTCTTAGGATAAACGTTTTCGGGTTACAATTAAGGGTTTATTAACGTAAGATTTGTTATTTATTGACGTATAATGGTGGTTAGGATACATTTGTTGTAATTCATAATGGCAAATATCGATGTGATGTAATATAGTTGTATACGATTTGCATTGGTGTACATTTTACATGATCTAAACCTCATTACTTAACTACTTACATCATATTTGCATAAACGTGGCAAAATCAAGAAACTTGGTGGTTTAGATACATCAAATCATATATTTCCATGATTTTTATTCTTCTACAATCGAAAAAACCAATTTCTATTTATGAAATTTTTCGAACCATTAATATGGTACAGATAATATACTATATGGTATTGTTTCGTAATGTATTGTCACCAAGATAGTATAAATTGTTACCTAAATAGTATTAAGTGGTATAATTTACATGTGATGTGGTATCATATAAAGATGGAGAGACCATATTTACTGACGGCCCATGAAGTTTCTGGAATGTTCTTATTTTTTGTTATGAATGGAGTATAAATTGTTACAAAATTATGCTGAAGTGGTATAATTTACATGTGATGTGGTATTGTATAAATATGGAGACAGTTTGACGGCCCATTGGAAAGTTCTTATTTTTTGTTATGCATGGAGTATAAATTGGTATGAATATACACTGAAGTGGTATAATTTACATGTGATGTGGTACTGTATAAAGATGGAGATGGTTTGACGGCCCCTGAAGCTTCTGGAATGTTCTTATTTTTTTGTTACGAATGGAGTATAAATTGGTACTAAGATATTATTAAGTGGTACAATTTACATGTAATGTGGTATTATATAAAGATGGAGACGATAATAGGCCCATGAAACTTCCGAAATGGTCCTATTTCTGTTGCAGTGGTATAAATTGGTAGTAGACTATACTTAAGTGGTATAATTTACATGTGATGTGGTACTGTATAATGATGGAGACGGTAATAGGCCCATGGAGCTTCTGGAATATTCTTATTTTTTTGTTATGAATGGAGTATAAATTGGTACCAAACTATACTTAAGTGGTATAGTTTACATGTGATGTGGCACTGTATAATGATGGAGACGGTAATAGGCCCATGGAGCTTCTGGAATGTTCTTATTTTTTGTTATGAATGGAGTATAAATTGGTAGAAACTATACTTAAGTGGTATAGTTTACATGTGATGTGGTATTTCATAAATATGGAGACGGTAATATGCCCATGAAGCTTCTGGGTATTTTTGAGTGGAGTATAAATTTGTACCAAACTATACTTAAGTGGTATAATATACATGTGATGTGGTATTATATAAAGGGAGACGGTTTGACAGTCCATGAAGCTTCTGGAATGCTTATTTTTTTGTTACGAATGGAGTATAAATTGGTACCAAATTATACTTAAGTGGTATAGTATATGCCTGTTGGCCGCCGTTCACTCGATTTACCGACTTTCTTCTTCACAACAACTTTCTTCTCCTTCTTCCGGCCAATTCCCCGGCGATCGACGTCGTTCTTCTTCCTAGCAACCTTCTTCTTCCTAGCAACCTTCTTTCAGCCACTTTCTTGGTGATCGACGGGCTTCTTCTTCAGAGCCATCGCAAGATTCGTCGATGAAGTGTCGAAATTGGTTGGATTTCGTCGATTAAGGGTTCAAATGGTAGAAAATTCTTTGGATTTTCTCGGTGAAGGGCGGAAAGCTAATTTTAGGGTTCGTGGTACTGAAAATAGATTTTTGGTCTCAGTTCTTGTCTTAATAGTATATACCATAAAATTTACGGATCATACCACTAAAATAGATTTATATACCACTTTATAATACGTGGGATTTAAGTCTAAAAAGTGATGTAATTCCAGGTAAAAATAAGGGTAGAAAGGTCTTTCCCGTCTGAATGGGTCCTTATCTCTAACCTAAATATTGTTTGGGTCCTTCTTCCTATCTAAAACATAAAAAGGGCCTGAATCCTACTAAAACTACTTTAAGGGGCCTGACTTACAATTGACCCTAAAAATAATTACCCTTGTAGAATACTCCCTCTGTTTCACAAAGAAAATCGTTTTAGATGTCTTTTTTTGTTCTAAAAAGCAAGTCGTTTTGGTATTTTCTATAAATATATATGTGTAAATTTTCAACATTGCCCCCATATTAAATAACAACACATGCTTCATAAGTGGAATAATAATTAATAGTTAATGAGGGGTATAAAAGACATTTTAACACATGTCTTAATATGTGTGAGAAAATCTAAACCGATTTCCTTTATGAAACAGAGAGAGTAATAAATAAGCTGAAAAAATAAGATTCTTTTTGCGGAACTATAAAACGAAAGAAATATCACGTCCTAATCTAACGAACCCTAATAATGGCCGTCTCCAGCTTTGCAAGGACTTTTCCGTCCTTTGAGTGCCGCTCAGATCCCAAGTTTTCTCGGCCGGAGATTCCCTTCTCCGCCGGAAATAAACCCGAGTCTCGTCGATCCTCCTGCGAGGTTCGTCGTCCGGCAATGGGTTGTCGTCTCTCATTTTAAGGTTTCCTCCTAATTTCGTGCGCCAGCTTAGCACCAAGGCTCGTCGTAACTGCAGCAACTTCGGCGTTGCTCAAATCGTCGCGGCGTCGTGGTCGGACAAGAATCCGGCGGCTTCTTCAGCGCCTCCGGCGGCTAACGCTGTCGATGTGGCGGCAATAACGCCGGTTGAGGTCGAGATAGAGGCCTCCGGCGTTGATTTATGTTGCGAGGGCGAGGATGTACAGATTGTAAGCTCGCCGGCGTTCAAATACGCTCCATTTTTGAATTCCGATGGCAGCATCGCTATTCATGCTGGTACTTCTTTTGCACGATTGATCTTGATAGCCCTTCCAATTTTTATTGTTGCGTCGGTCTGCTTGTTGGTTATGCTATGTGCATTTTTTTTGTTTATGCTAAGTGGATTTTTTTTGCTCTGTGTTGTGTTGGTTTGAATAAGCTGAACCAATTGCATGTTGTGGCGTAGTCTATTAATGAACGTATCTGTGTTTGTTTTTCATGTATTGCTGATAATGGTTTTGGTAGTTGAACATTATGACCTGTTTAATGTTCTCTAGCAATTTGGGGGGCGTGGCACTTGCCGGAAGGTATGCATATGAATGCTCATTAACTCATTTTGCAGGTGACAGGTTGGGTCGTGCATTGCTACTGATGCAATAACTACTCCTGTAGTCAACACATCTGCTTATTTCTTCAAGAAAACTGCTGACCTCATTGATTTTAAGGTATAGTTAGTAATATCTTGAAGACTAATTGTTTGTTTGAGCTTTCGTCATTCTATATTGGACTAATTGATCTAGGTTGTAGAGTGCTTGCATCAGGTATTTTTTTTGTCATTTCATTTTATGTGTTTCATATGATAACTTGATGATCAACTTGATCTGTTCGCAGGAGAAAAGGAGTGCAAGTTACGAATACGGGCGCTATGGGAACTACACTACTACTACTGTTTTAGAGGAGAAGATAAGGGTAAATGTTCTTTGGTATTTTCTTCTTTACTTTCTTGAAACTTTTATCAGTTGAGCTCATTATCTCTGCTGATATTTCACATCCTGTGCACTTGAAGGGGCTGAATCAACTGTTGTAATGGCTTCTGGAATGTGTGCTAGCACTGTCATGTTAATGGCACTCGTCCCTGCCGGTGGGCACATAGTCACAACCACTGACTGTTACAGGACTAGGATATTTATTGACAATTTCCTTCCCAAAATGGGCATATCTGTACGTTCATTTCCTGAAGTTCAACTTCTGTTTCTTCTATTGGTCAGTGTTTGAAAAGCGATCGCCTAGGCTCGCCTAGGTGACCGCCTACTCTAGGCGAACTGGAGCTCAGGCGAGGCGAAATCAATGAGGCGGTCGCCTCTACCGCCTAGGCTCGCCTTTCCAGTTCGACTAGGCTCGCCCGGGCGCTTAGTTTTTTTTGTTTTTTTTTTTTACTTTTTTTTCCCTTTACCTTTCATTATTAATGGGCTTAATCAATTGCACAATTAAACCTTTAATTGTATTAGAAAAATCATAAAACTAGACTTTAAAAACTTAATTGGAAACCCTACTGAACTCGCTCGTGGCTTCTGCAGCATCACCAAAGTTCGAGCATTTTAATCTTTCTTTTTTTATTTTCTGTTTTTGGGTCTTTTGTTGGAATATGTCTGTATATGTGTTGGAAGGGATATGGGTCTCGGTCTGCTCTGTTTTCTTTTTCGTTGTCATATGCTACAGTATTAAAGCTTTAAAGGGGATGTCTTTTTCATGTTTCTTTTTATTATTTTTACTTTGGTTATTAGTTGCAAACTAAAATACAAGACATATTAATTTTTAAAATTTATTTAATATTTTTAAAAATACGTTCGCCTAGGCGTTCCGCTTTTCGCCTAGGCTCGCCTAGGCAATCTCGGCCCCGGATTGCCTCGTCTCGCTTTTCGCATTTACAAACACTGCTATTGGTTGGAAAGCATCGAAATCTACGATGAGCATTCTATGTCAAGTTATTTTGATTGTGTTTCCGGTCGTATTATCTAATCCTGAAACAAATTTATGTGGGATTATGACAAAGAGGGAACAAAACTTGAGGAAAACAAAATATTGTTTGCTTCAGATTTTCACTTTCGAAATCTTTATCTGTTATGGCAAAACTGCAGGCTACTGTTATTGATCCTGCTGACGTGGATGGTCTGGAGTCTGCTTTAGAGAACCACAACATAAGTAAACCTTGTAGAAATTCTCCTTGTGCTTTTCATTTGCCATTATTTGTTCCTTCGGCTAAAACGCCTGATAAAAATGGCATAAAAATGTTCTCTAAGGTCACTCTTTTTTTCACAGAATCTCCCACAAATCCCTTCCTGAGATGTGTTGACATTGAGCGGGTTTCTAAGCTTTGCCATGCCAAAGGAGCCTTAATGTGCATTGGGACTTTTGCAACCCCACTTAACCAGAAAGCCCTGGCTCGTGGAGCTGATATCATTATACACTCTGGTACCAAATACATTGCAGGCCAATGATGTATGTTTTGAACCTTTAATCAATTTTTGTCTGTAAAACTGTTCATGACCCATCTTTGCATTAAGATGGACTCATTCTTGCATACAGGTTCTTTCGGGAACAGTAAGTGGCCCTGAGAAGTTGGTTGGTGTCAGCCGTTCGTAACTTGCATCATATTATGGGCGGTACTCTAAATCCTGTGAGTTATCCGTAGAAATATTTACCCCATAGGATGATGCTCTTTGACATTGAATCCTTGAGCTTGGTTTTATAACGACACGGCTTTGGTTTCCTTCCCCGTTGCTAGTCCTAAATATGTGATTTTTTCACCATGTCTGATCAGAATGCTGCATATCTGATCATAAGAGGCATGAAGACGCTGCATCTACGTGTACAGCAACAAAACACTACGGCTCAAAGGATGGCCGAAATTTTAGAGGCACATCCAAAGGTATGTGCATTGATTCATGCATACTCAATTGGGTCGTGGTCATATCTCTTCCTTTTCATTTTCTCTCTCAATAATTTATTTGATATATGAATTATGATCTAATGATCGACGGGTTTGACTTAAACTTGCAGATTACGCGCGTTTACTATCCAGGCCTCAAAAGCCACCCTGAACACCACCTTGCAAAGAGGCAGATGAGTGACTTTGGTGGAGTTGTTAGCTTTGAGGTTAGTATACTCCGTGTCTGCACTTTCGATTGTTTATTTGTTTCATTCTTTCTTTTCATTAGCAAATCAACAACATTGGTGTAGGTCGACGGAGACTTATTTGCCACTGCAAAGTTCGTCGACTCGCTCAAAATACCATATATAGCCCCTTCATTCGGTGGCTGTGAAAGCATTGTTGATCAACCAGCTATAATGTCTTATTGGTGGGTCTCAAATTATCGAATAACTCGTTATTAGTGGTAATAATTACAATTGTGAGTTGATTATGGTTTATTTTATCAAACAGGGATCTGCCGCAGGCAGAGAGAGCCAAGTATGGTATAATGGACAACATGGTTCGTTTTAGTTTTGGAATTGAGGACTTTGAAGACTTGGAAGCTGACATTCTTCAGGCTCTTGAGGCAATATAGAAAGAAAGTGAGGTGATTTGTTTAATTTTGTTGCATCTCTTGGCTTAGTAAGGTTTTTGTTAAAATCCAATCCTTCGGATTGTTACCAGATTCTGTTGGACGCTTTAACCTCTATCGGGGTTTTTGTTCCTGTTGTTCAAGGACTGCAACGATGATTAAATATATATCATTAGCCTTAAATTAATGTGTGGTTCGAATATCGTCTGTCACTTGTGTATATTTTAAGAGTATGGTCGGAAAAGAGATTATACTTGGAATATGCTCTTGTAACAAAGAAACTTACCCAATAATGCTTATTTAAATCTTTCAGCTATCGCGATTCTTTCTTTTTCCTTTTTTTTTTTTCAATAAAAATCCATTTGTCTACTAAAATTTCTTATAAAATTGTACACCAAATTTGAAGTTATCGTGTAGATATAATATCGTAAATAAAAAACGAAAAGCTTTCTAAAAATATTTTAACTCTCTATGATGGAAAGCAGATTCTTTTCATGCTCTTTCGTTGTTTTAATTTCATCTCACAGTTATTCTATTCTATTATGTGAATTATTTTTGTAGGAAATAAAACTCATTTAGTCAATTGAAACTGTTATGAAATATTTGAAAAATAATATAAAACCAACGTGTGATTTCAAAGAGAAAGTGTATTGCTTTGCTTAGTAGTGTGCATTTTCCAATGGAACTATACAACCTATTTATAGGCAAAAAATTCATCTACCACACCTACCACATTAAATCTAAATTATGGATTTCCACATAATAGTTTACTCATAATACTCCCCATTGGATGTCCATTTCGAAATATGGCTTGTTAAAAACCTTACTAGGACCCAGTGGGATAAAAACACAGTAAAGAAAAAAGAGTACATAATCCCTTTGATATGCTTTCAGTTGTTGCCTCATTAAAAACCTTACTGAAAAACACCGTGGGAAAAACCACATTGAATGGAGTGCAACGTGTATATTCTCCCCTGATGATAACATTACTCAAGATCTTTGAGCCTTCAGAGTGCAATTAAATCTACAAGTTTTTTGAATAATCCTGGGTAGCGCTTTGATGAATAGATCCGCGAGGTTGTCACTTGATCGAACTTGTTGTACGTCAATTTCGCCGATCTTCTGAAGGTCGTGCGTATAGAAGAATTTAGGTGATATATGTTTGGTTCTATCACCTTTGATGTAACCTTCCTTTAATTGAACAATACATGCGGCATTGTCTTCATATAAGATCATCGAATGTAACTTTTCCTATAATAACCCAGAAGTATATGTTGGATTATTGATCGCAACCAAACGCATTCTCTGTTAGCTTCGTGAACCTAAAATTTCCCCATGACTAGATGAAGTGGCGGTTAAACTTTGTTTAACTGACCGCCAAGAAATAGCAGTTCCACCATATGTAAATAGATAACACGTTTGCGATCGAGCATTATGTGGGTCGGATAGAAAACCAGCATCTGCATATCCGATTAGATCTGACCTTGACTCATTTGAATAGAATAATCCCAAATAAGTTGTTCCTTTAAGGTATCGAAAAATTCGTTTAAATCCGTTCCAATGTCTAAAAGTTGGTGATGAACTATATCTCACAAATAAATTTACAGCGAACGCTATATCAGGTCGCGTATGACTCCAAAGATACATTGGTGCTCATATGGCACTAAGATATGGTACTTCAGGACCAATCAATGCTTCATCATTTTCTCTAGGTCTGAACGAATCTTTATTCACATCTACAGATCGAACAATCATCGGAGTATCCAACGGACGAGCTTTATCATATAAAATCTTTTCAATACCCTTTTCGTATATGTTTTTGACATACAGATATTCCATTCTTCAAATATTCAATCTGCAGGCCGAGACAAAATTTCGACTTTTCGAAATCTTTCTTTTCGAACTCATTTTTCAAACAATTAACGGCATTTGATAACTCTTCAGGAGTTCCAATTATATTGATAGCATTAACATGTACTGCTATGATGATCCACATCTTCTCATAAATATTCACTTAGGCAATATACCACATATGCCCAGATTGCTTTAATCTATAAAGTGATTTGTTCAGTTTAATTGAGTACTCGTCACGGGGCCCTGAATTTTCAGGCAACTGAAATCCCTCAGGAAGATTCATATAAATGTCACTATCAGGTGAGACCATATAAATAAGCAGTTACAACATCCATTAGACGCATATCGAGTTTTCACGTATTGCCAGACTTATTATATAACGAAAAGTTGTTGCATCCACCACAGGAGAATATGTGTGGGGCCCCAGTCCCCGTAAATTAGGTCGGCCAATAAATTTCGTTTATAACCTAAGTAATTACGTGTTTAATTTCATACACGATATATACTTATGGGAAATTACGGATTTTGTGCTCATGAGTTCCATGAGAATTAAAGTGCAAATATGTGCCACTAATTATGTGTTTACGATGACTCCCAACAAGTAGGAAATTCTCGAGAATGGTATATAGAAATACGGACTAGGATTTACTAGACCACGAAGCACCGAATTTGGGCTAGGAAGTCACTTTGGACCATGAACCTATTGTAATGGGAATTACCAAGTGGGCTAAAAGTAGAATTAGGCCCAATCCATAAAGAGAGATCAACTTGGGGACAAACACCCCTAAAACAAAGAAAACCCACGCCAACTCTAAACTTTACCCTCAAACCTATGAAAATATCTTATCAAACACACCCAAAAAGACTCCATAACCACACCCAAGAACCCACGAAAACGAAAGAAGAAGCAAGGAAGAGATCGAAGGGAGCTCCAAACGACACCCTCAAGCCACTTAAGATTTAAGTAAGTAAATGAAATTATCATTTTTCGCCCTTGTGGTTTTATTACTAGAGTTAAGCGTGTTTAGGACTAGGAGGTTTAGGAGACGAGATGTTACATAGACGGCAAAAGCCCTAACCTTGGACGAAAATCCATAAGCTAAAGATTTCCTTGAGCTTAGCTAAATGTTGGGTAGAATAAGCTAAGAATCTTGTTTCGGTGGGATGAAGAATTGAAGATGATGAAAAATGTCGAAACCATATTAAGGAAAATGTCGAAACCTTGTTAGGAAATATGTCGAGACTTATGTGGAATTTATGTCGACATTTTCTGTTTCGTATATCGAAATACAATGTCGAGAGGTTAAGGTAAATATCGAAATGATAGACAAAATGTCGAGTCCTTTTATTTGGATAAAATGACGAGTTCAAAGAAACCGATATAAATGTCGAAATGTTAGGATGGAAATGTCGAGCTTATATGTCGAGATTCATGTTGAGTCATGTCGACATTTTCTTCAAATGTCGAAATGCAATGTCGAGGTTAGATAGTTAAAAATGTCGAGATTGGTTTTCAAGAAAGTTATCGAAACCCTATTAAATTATATCGACATTTAGGAAAGAACCCGACATTCATTCTGATCCATATCGAGATTTAGTTTTGAGTTCGAGATTTATTTTGAAAGCAATAGCTCGCGATTTTCTTTATAATGTCGAGTGAGATGTCGAGATGCAAGGTAAAATGTCGAAGCTAGGAAAATGTCGAGATCTTCAAATGTCGAGAAGGTACAAATTTAGACTGACTTCGTGAAAATGTCGAAGTAAATGTCGGAATAGATGTCGAGACCGATGTCGAGCTTATATCGAAATCTTTATGCGTTGATAAATATCGAACTCATGTAAGAAACGTGTCGAGATTTATTCTTGAATGTCGAGACCTATGTAAATCTAACTCGAGAGCTTTGTCTATAACGTGATACCAATCTCGACATCTATCCCATATCGAGATTTAACTAGTAATGTAGCTCGAGATTTACAAATAATGCCGAAATCCGTTCCATATCGAAATCTACCTTGGATATGCCATGTCGAGATTCGTTAATAAGATATGTCGAGATCCATCCAAACCCTAGCTCGAGATCCTTATAAATTTAAAGGTGGCACTTTAATTTGAGTCAGATTCGGAATGCCAGGATTTCGGAATTTATAAATTAAAACTAGGGAATTCATATAAGCCTAAATAACTAAGTACGACGAAAATTAGTATTTCGACGAATTAGCTGAGGAAAACAAAAGTACTAACGTCATAACCCTTTTATTCTAAAAGGTCGTACTTTAGGAGGTTCACGGGGCAGTACGCTCGATTAGCTTGGACGACAAGTAAGTAGAAATTCAAATACAACACGTAACCTGCCTGCGTCCAATTATGTGAATTACGTGCTCGTGATTTTTGTATGAGATGTGTACGTATGATACGATCAAATTATGTGCATGATGGCATGATTAGGATATGTACATGAGCATGGCATGAGCATTTGCACGCATGCGTAGTGTATAAGACGCGAGGTATGAGCGTGCGTAAGATCGCCAATGTGCGATGTATATTCGCCGATATTGGCGTCTGTGTCGACTCGAATGAAGAGTCACGGCTTCCCCTATGCATCCAGTAAGGCGAATGAAGCTATAAGGCCTGTATAAGAGGCTGGGGAAAATGCCCCGTATGCGGGAGATGCAACCTGGTGGATGCGGCCCGGGGCACACGCTGAGCAAGGAAAGACTCCTTCGGGTGACCTTCTAGCGTGTAAAGCACCACCCGGAGGGAAGATTCCTTCGGGTGACCTCCGGGGTTAGTGGCCTCGGTGTTGGCTACCAGTGAGAAGCGCTCGCGTGGAGGCCACACTGAGTAAGGGAAGTTCTTTCGGGTGACCTTCTAGTGTGTGAACCTCCACACTTGAGATCTCTAAGGATGGCGCAAAGTGGGACTGAAAGCCGAGGGCCCGCAAGAAGTAAGAGCATGAGTCGAGGGAAGAGTACGTATAAGAAAAATAGTATGAGGGTTAGAAAACGACGGCGTGGATTGTCGATCGTTAGGACACGTGCATACATGCATAATTTCTGCTTACTGAGACTCGGTGGCTCATTCTTTACGTTACGTGTTGTAGGTTCTGCCGATCACGGTACGTGATCCGATCCTTATGCGAGGCCGATCTTTTGAAGCTATCCGGCTGCTTTTGAGGTGGGAGTGTGTGTATGGATGACGACCTGTGAAGGCCGGGAGCATAGGATGCTTTTGGCTGCACACGCACACACATGCACTTGTCTTCTGTATAGATATGACTACGATGAATTGTAGAACGAATTGCAAACATTCTTTTGACATGTGTATAAGACTTCCGCACGTAGTTTTAAAAAGAAAAATTTTATTCGTATTTTTACGCTTTTATCCGATAATAAAGCATTAGATACTTAAAATTGGAACGGAATACGAGGGCGGGACGACGGGTCCTGACAGAGTGGTATTAGAGCTTCGGTCACAGGTCCTGCAGACTGTCCATACACACACTCAAAAGCCCGGAAGCGGCCTTGCTTGTGAGTATCATGTTATGTGAATTCTTTGTATGGTTTAATTTATTGGCCTTAGGAATTGTCAGGATAAGTAAAAATGGTAAGACTTAGGGGTGAAGGAAGTAGGGAGTCGGATCAAGGTAGGGACCCCAATAACCCTACTGACAGTCGGGATGCCACCATCCTACAACTCACGGAACTGGTCCGGCAACAATCGGCCCAGATCCAACAGCTGATCCAACAGCAAAACGCTGCTGGACAATCAGCCAACTTACCTCCCCCACCCGAGCGAATTGAGATGATTGGGGAGAGGTTCAGGAAGCTTAATCCTCCACTATTTGAGGATGCCGTAGACCCCACCTCCGCCGAGGATTGGCTGAGAACGCTGGAGAACATGTTCCAGCACAACCGCACACCTGAGGCGGAGAAGGTTATGTGCGCTGCCTACCTACTGAGGGGGAGCGCTGGGCACTGGTGGGATACCATCTCAGCCATCGAAAACCCTCTAACGATGAGCTGGGATCGGTTTAAGGAGATTTTTCGGGGGAAGTACTACACCGCTCCTGTTAGAGCCCAAAGGATGAACGAGTTTATCAACCTCCGCCAAGGGGCAATGACAGTGGCGGAATACATCAGGAAGTTCGAGCAGCTTTCAAGATTCGCTGCTCATATGGTTAGTACGGATGCGCTCAAGATCGAGCGGTTTATGGAAGGGTTGAAAGCCGAGCTGTACAGAGACGTGAGTATGGCCGGGATACAAGGAGCCACGTACGCGCAAGTGGCTGAGAGGGCGCTTGTGGCGGAGCAAGCCGAGGCTAGGATTGCTCGCGCCCAGGAAGCAAAGCGCAAGTTTGTACAAGGGCCGCAAGGGAGCGGAAGCAACCCAAAGCGGCAGTTCGTAGCCAAGGGTGGAAAACCGAATTTCCCGAATCGATCGGGACCACCCCCACAGTTCAACCCAAACCAGGGTAGACCCCAGTTGGACCTACCCGTATGCCCGAAGTGTGCACGGAGGCACATGGGAGTCTGCAACTCCCAAAATGCCATCTGCTTCAAATGTGGCAAGACGGGCCACTATCTGAGGGCATGTCCGGAGAGCGGATCCGGAAGTCAAGCTGGGAACCAGGCAGCACCACCAAGGGTACCGGCTAGGGTTTTCACCATAACCTCCGAGGAAGCAGAAAACAACCCGGACGTGGTAATAGGTACGCTCCTCGTCTATGAAACCCCCACATGCATCCTAGTCGACTCAGGAGCGACACATTCGTTCGCGTCCACTAAGTACGTCACAAGGGTAGGAGTCACGCCTCACCAAGCTGAGTGCGAATTTAGGGTTACTGTTCCGAACGGGAATCCTACCCAAACTAATCAAGTTTTACGGGATTGCCCAGTAGTGATCGGAGATCAGGAACTGCCCATAGACCTCATAATAATTCCCATGAATGATTACGAGGTGATACTTGGAATGGATTGGCTATCGAAGTACGGAGCTGTCATAGACTGCCACCGCAAGATAGTCACGCTCAATACGGATGGAAATGAACCCCTCAAGTTCGTACGAACTAGCAAGGGGACCATGATCTCTAGACTATCAGCGATAAAATCCCAACGGCTGATTAAATCATGGTGCGAAGCCTATCTGGTGTTCGCTATCAAGTCAGAGGAGAACCCCTCTCCAAAAATCGAGGAAGTGCCGGTAGTAAAGGACTTCCTCGACGTATTTCCCGAGGAATTACGGGTTCTACCACCCGAGCGGGAAATAGAATTTGCCATAGATCTGGTACCTGGAGCGGCGCCAGTATCTAAGACCCCATATCGGCTAGCACCGACGGAGATGAAGGAATTAAAGGATCAACTCGACGAACTCATGCAGAAGGAGTTCATACAACCGAGTTTCTCCCCATGGGGAGCGCCGGTGCTATTCGTGAAGAAGAAGGATGGGTCCATGCGATTATGCATCGACTACCGGGAGTTGAACAAGTTGACGATCAGGAACAAGTACCCACTCCCTAGGATAGACGATCTGTTCGATCAACTACAAGGCGCAACGGTTTTCTCCAAGATCGACTTAAGATCGGGCTACCATCAGCTGAGAATTCGAAAGGAAGATGTCCCGAAAATGGCCTTTAGTACCCGTTATGGCCACTACGAGTTCCTGGTGATGCCATTCGGTTTGACTAATGCGCCCGCAGCTTTCATGGACTTAATGAACCGGGTGTTCAAGCCATACTTAGATAGGTTTGTCATCGTCTTCATTGATGACATCCTAATCTACTCGAAGACGAAGGAGGAGCACGAGGAACACCTGAGAACAGTTCTGGGAATACTACGGGACAAGCAACTATACGCCAAGTTCAAGAAGTGCGAATTCTGGCTCGACCAAGTCGCCTTCTTGGGACATATAGTATCAGGAAAAGGGATTTCTGTAGACCCGAACAAGATAGAAGCCATTAGCAACTGGCCCAGACCGACCAGTGTAACGGAAGTACGGAGTTTCCTCGGTCTGGCGGGTTACTACAGGAAGTTCATCAAGGATTTCTCAAAGATAGCGTCTACACTGACGAAGCTGACCAAGAAGAATACGCCATTTCAGTGGACCACGGAATGCGAACAGAGATTCCAAGAACTGCAGGAATGGCTTACAACGGCCCCAGTTCTTACAATACCTTCGGGAACTGGAGGGTTCACGGTGTATAGTGATGCATCGAAGAACGGGTTGGGGTGTGTGCTAATGCAGAACGGGAATGTAGTAGCATACGCTTCTCGCCAACTGAAGGAGTACGAGAAGAATTACCCAACGCACGACCTAGAGTTGGCAGCAGTGGTCTTTGCTCTCAAGATCTGGAGGCATTACCTCTATGGAGAGCGGTGTGAGATATACACTGACCACAAGAGGCTTAAGTACTTCTTTACTCAAAAAGAGCTAAACATGAGACAAAGAAGGTGGTAAGAGTTAGTTAAGGATTACGATTGCGTAATCAACTACCACCCAGGCAAGGCGAACATAGTAGCCGATGCCTTAAGCCGAAAAGCAGTGAGCACGGAACTACAGCTACTGGAAGTTGAGGTCGTACGACTAGGCGAAGTCGAAGCGCAATTAGCAGCTTTGACCCTGCAGCCTACGCTGTTAGAGCGAATTAAGACAGCGCAAGCCGCCGACAAGCTTTATATAAAGATCAAGGAAGTGCAACAGGAACCACCGGCGGGAGATCTCATAATACGGGAAGACGGACGGATATACTTCAAGAACCGGTTGTACGTGCCAGACGACGCCGAACTAAGAAGGACTATAATGATGGAGGCACACGCCACGGCGTACTCTGTACATCCAGGAGCAACGAAGATGTACAGAGGCTTAAAGGAAAACTATTGGTGGCCAGGAATGAAGAAGGACATAACAACGTTCGTGAGCCAATGCCTGACGTGCCAGCAGATAAAAGCCGAGCATCAAAGGCCGGCGGGAACTCTGCAACCGTTACCCATTCCGGAATGGAAATGGGATAACATTACCATGGACTTCGTAGTAGGACTGCCAAGGAATGCGAAAGGGCATGACGCGGTTTGGGTAATCGTTGACAGACTAACAAAGTCTGCCCATTTCCTACCTATTAGCACGACGTTCACCATGGAACGATACGCCGAGCTCTATATCCAAGAAATAGTGCGACTGCACGGCATTCCATCCTCAATAGTCTCAGATCGCGACCCCAGATTTCTGTCGAAATTCTGGACGAGCTTGCAAAAGGCGATGGGAACGAAGCTATCATTTAGCACCGCATACCATCCACAGACGGACGGCCAATATGAGCGAACTATCCAGACGCTGGAGGACATGCTCCGAGCTTGTGTGCTCGACTTCAGAGGAAATTGGAGTAGGTACCTCCCACTAATCGAGTTCTCATATAATAATAGCTACCACGTCACCATTGGGATGGCACCGTACGAAGCGCTATACGGGCGTAGGTGCAGATCCCCAGTACATTGGGACGAGGTTGGTGAACGAGCAATGTTAGGCCCGGACATCGTACGAGAAATGACGGAAGCTATTACTACCATACGAGAAAGAATGCGAACGGCACAGGGTTGACAGAAAAGCTACGCAGACCGAAGACGTCGACCACTGGAATTCGAAGAAGGCGATATGGTGTTCGTTAAGGTGTCGCCAATGAAGGGCGTGAAAAGATTTGGGAAGAAAGGGAAACTAAGTCCTAGGTATATAGGTCCCTTCCGAATAGTAAAGAGGGTCGGCGAGGTAGCCTACCAACTAGAGCTGCCAGCATCGCTATCACAAGTACATGACGTGTTCCACGTCTCAACCCTGCGGAAATACATAGCTGACCCAAACCATGTTCTAGGAAACGAGTCCCTACATCAACAATTGAAGCCGGATCTGAGCTACGAAGAGATTCCGGTGGAGATATTGATGTACGAGACTAAGAAGCTTAGGAATAAGGACATTCCTTTAGTAAAAGTACTATGGCGAAATCAGTCCACGGAAGAAGCCACATGGGAACGGGAGGACGAAATGCGAATTCGTTACCCCGATTTGTTTCACATGGGCTGATTTCGGGGGCGAAATCCTCCTTAAGGGGGGGAGGATGTAGGGCCCCAGTCCCCCTAAATTAGGTCGGCCAATAAATTTCGTTTATAACCTAAGTAATTACGTGTTTAATTTCGTACATGATATATACTTATGGGAAATTACGGATTTTGTGCTCATGAGTTCCATGAGAATTAAAGTGCAAATATGTGCCACTAATTATGTGTTTACGATGACTCCCAACAAGTAGGAAATTCTCGAGAATGGTATATAGAAATATGGACTAGGATTTACTAGACCACGAAGCATCGAATTTGGGCTAGGAAGTCACTTTGGACCATGAACCTATTGTGATGGGAATTACCAAGTGGGCTAAAAGTAGAATTAGGCCCAATCCATAAAGAGAGATCAACTTGGGGGACAAACACCCCTAAAACAAGGAAAACCCACGCCAACTCTAAACTTTACCCTCAAACCTATGAAAATATCTTATCAAACAAACCCAAAAAACTCCATAACCACACCCAAGAACCCACGAAAACGAAAGAAGAAGCAAGGAAGAGATCGAAGGGAGCTCCAAACGACACCCTCAAGCCACTTAAGATTTAAGTAAGTAAATGAAATTATCATTCGCCCTCGTGGTTTTATTACTAGAGTTAAGCGTGTTTAGGACTAGGAGGTTTAGGAGACGAGATGTTACATAGACGGCAAAAGCCCTAACCTTGGACGAAAATCCATAAGCTAAAGATTTCCTTGAGCTTCGCTAAATGTTGGGTAGAATAAGCTAAGAATCTTGTTTCGGTGGGATGAAGAATTGAAGATGATGAAAAATGTCGAAACCATATTAAGGAAAATGTCGAAACCTTGTTAGGAAATATGTCGAGACTTATGTGGAATTTATGTCGACATTTTCTGTTTCGTATATCGAAATACAATGTCGAGAGGTTAAGGTAAATATCGAAATGATAGACAAAATGTCGAGTCCTTTTATTTGGATAAAATGACGAGTTCAAAGAAACCGATATAAATGTCGAAATGTTAGGATGGAAATGTCGAGCTTATATGTCGAGATTCATGTTGAGTCATGTCGACATTTTCTTCAAATGTCGAAATGCAATGTCGAGGTTAGATAGTTAAAAATGTCGAGATTGGTTTTCAAGAAAGTTATCGAAACCCTATTAAATTATATCGACATTTAGGAAAGAACCCGACATTCATTCTGATCCATATCGAGATTTAGTTTTGAGTTCGAGATTTATTTTGAAAGCAATATCTCGCGATTTTCTTTATAATGTCGAGTGAGATGTCGAGATGCAAGGTAAAATGTCGAAGCTAGGAAAAATGTCGAGATCTTCAAATGTCGAGAAGGTACAAATTTAGACTGACTTCGTGAAAATGTCGAAGTAAATGTCGGATGATGTCGAGACCGATGTCGAGCTTATATCGAAATCTTTATGCGTTGATAAATATCGAACTCATGTAAGAAACGTGTCGAGATTTATTCTTGAATGTCGAGACCTATGTAAATCTAACTCGAGAGCTTTGTCTATAACGTGATACCAATCTCGACATCTATCCCATATCGAGATTTAACTAGTAATGTAGCTCGAGATTTACAAATAATGCCGAAATCCGTTCCATATCGAAATCTACCTTGGATATGCCATGTCGAGATTCGTTAATAAGATATGTCGAGATCCATCCAAACCCTAGCTCGAGATCCTTATAAATTTAAAGGTGGCACTTTAATTTGAGTCAGATTCGGAATGCCAGGATTTTGGAATTTATAAATTAAAACTAGGGAAATCATATAAGCCTAAATAACTAAGTACGACGAAAATTAGTATTTCGACGAATTAGCTGAGGAAAACAAAAGTACTAACATCATAACCCTTTTATTCTAAAAGGTCGTACTTTAGGAGGTTCACGGGGCAGTACGCTCGATTAGCTTGGACGACAAGTAAGTAGAAATTCAACTACGACACGTAATCTGCCTGCGTCCAATTATGTGAATTACGTGCTCGTGATTTTTGTATGAGATGTGTACATATGATACGATCAAATTATGTGCATGATGGCATGATTAGGATATGTACATGAGCATGGCATGAGCATTTGCACGCATGCGTAGTGTATAAGACGCGAGGTATGAGCGTGCGTAAGATCGCCAATGTGCGATGTATATTCGCCGATATTGGCGTCTGTGTCGACTCGAATGAAGAGTCACGGCTTCCCCTATGCAGCCAGTAAGGCGAATGAAGCTATAAGGCCTGTATAAGAGGCTGGGGAAAATGCCCCGTATGCGGGAGATGCAACCTGGTGGATGCGGCCTGGGGCACACGCTGAGCAAGGAAAGACTCCTTCGGGTGACCTTCTAGCGTGTAAAGCACCACCCGGAGGGAAGATTCCTTCGGGTGACCTCCGGGGTTAGTGGCCTCGGTGTTGGCTACCAGTGAGAAGCGCTCGCGTGGAGGCCACACTGAGTAAGGGAAGATTCTTTCGGGTGACCTTCTAGTGTGTGAACCTCCACACTTGAGATCTCTAAGGATGGCGCAAAGTGGGACTGAAAGCCGAGCGCCCGCAAGAAGTAAGAGCATGAGTCGAGGGAAGAGTACGTATAAGAAAATAGTATTAGCGTTAGAAAACGACGGCGTGGATTGTCGATCGTTAGGACACGTGCATACATGCATAATTTCTGCTTACTGAGCCTCGGTGGCTCATTCTTTACGTTACGTGTTGTAGGTTCTGCCGATCACGGTACGTGATCCGATCCTTATGCGAGGCCGATCTTTTGAAGCTATCCGGCTGCTTTTGAGGTGGGAGTGTGTGTATGGATGACGACCTGTGAAGGCCGGGCGCATAGGAAGCTTTTGGCTGCACACGCACACACATGCACTTGTCTTCTGTATAGACATGACTACGATGAATTGTAGAACGAATTGCGAACATTCTTTTGACATGTGTATAAGACTTCCGCACGTAGTTTTAAAAGGAAAAATTTTATTCGTATTTTTACGCTTTTATCCGATAATAAAGCATTAGATACTTAAAATTGGAACGGAATACGAGGGCGGGACGACGGGTCCTGACAATATGTCTCCTCATAATCAATACCAGGTCTTTGCGAAAAACCTTGTGCAACAAGCCGGGCTTTGTATCTCACAATTTCACCCTTTTCATTTCTCTTTCTGATAAAAACTCATTTGTATCCAACCGGCTTTATATTCGCTGGTATACAGACTACAAGTCCGAAAAACATTCTGTTTCTCAAGTGATTTTAATTCAGCATCGATTGCATCTTTCCATTTTAGCCAATCATTTATTTGTTTGCATTCTTTTACTGACCTTGGTTCATGATCCTCATTATAATTAATCTCATTCATTTCTTAATGAGAATTTATCGTCAACGTTGACTTTATATCGATTCCATCTTATTCCATTCTGGGCGTAATTGATCGAGATCTCTTCATTATCATTATTTTCAATTTGTTGAGGTACCTGAATTTCATTCTTATCATCATGTATGCCCATCGATCTTGGACCATTCTTATTATTTGCTCACTTTCTTTTCCGAGGATTTTTATCTTTGGAACCAGAGGGCCTACCACGCTTTAGTTGTGGGTTAAGTTCAATCGTATTATCTATCTGTTCTGCAGGAACATCAATTTTAGCAGGAGCATTAACAGCTGGATATGTGACTTTGTCACTCTTTTTGGGTCAGCACTGTCTGGCAATTGGTTTGCTAAACTTTGTAAATGAATTATCTTTCGTTCGAGGATCATATGATTTACCGATAATTCATTCCAACTAATATTTCTTTCCAACTGTTTCTTTTGTCCCCTGATGTCGGAAAATTTGTTTCATCGAAGTGACAGTCGGCAAATCTGGCCGTAAATTGATCTTCTTTTAAGGCTTCTAAACATTTATAATTGATGGAGATTCAAATCCGACATATATTCCCAACCTCCTTTGAGGTTCCATCTTTGCGCGTTGTGGTGCAATTGGAACATATACTGCACATCCGAATTCTTAGATGAGAAATATCTGGCCTTGCAATTAATTGCAAGCGTTTAATCAATGACTCCATCAACAAGACGATGGAAGTTTCGACTTCATCAACAATGGCCTTGCAATTAATTGCAAGCGTTTAATCAATGACTCTGCAAGCCCGTTTTGTATATGGACGTGTGGCACATGATGCTCGACATCGATACCGATAGACATACAATAATCATTAAATGTCTTCGAAGTAAATTACCAGCATTATCAAGGCGTACTTTCTTTATGGGATAATCTGGAAAATGTGCTCTTAATCTAATCAGCTGAGCAAGTAATCTCGTAAATGCCACGTTTCTTGTAGATAATAAACATACATGGGACCATTTACTTGATGCATCAAATATACCACGAAATATTTAAATGGTCCACATGATGGATGTATCGGCCCACAAATATCGCTATGTATACTCCAAAAATGCAATAGATTCAGTCTTTACCTACATTTGTGTTGGTCGAATAATTAACTTCCCTTTAGAGCAGGCAACACATGGTAATTCATTAGACTGAAGTTTATTACTGGGCAACCACGGGCGAGGTAGAAATTTATTACTGGGTAAAAACAGGGGTTACAACCTCTCAATCTATAAGGAGAAAACACACACTATCTCTCTTTATAGTTGGAGCAAATACCGAACAAACCCTCTATTTTTTTTCTTTTCTTTCTTTCTCCCTCTCTCTTCTTTTCTTTCTTTGGTGCGTTCTCTAATGCCTCATTAGCTCCCCTTTTATAGGCAAAAGCCTTACTAATACAATATAATAATATTATAATTAAATATGTGTAGTATAGGCCAGAGTCAAAAGACGGTAATATTTCTATAATTCTTTTTTTTTCATTCAAAATCACTTTTGTAATGTGGAAATATTCAATAGCTCCCATTTGTGCAGTCTGAACATGATAACCGTTATTTGAATCGCTATAAAGCTTAATAAATTTCTTTGAGACTTAGAGGAATATAAAGCATTTTCAATAATCAGCTTTCTTCCTCTGGGCAATAATATATTAACTCTTTCGGAGCCTTCAATTATATTTGTGCTACCTGATATGGTTATCACAGGGGTTTCTTTCATATCAAGATGCTCGTAATATTACTTATTTCTTCAGAATTGTATTAGTCGTTGCATAGTCTGCAAGACAATTCTTCATTGCACATGCTCGTGTCCATCATAAAAAATCATTTATAAACAAACATATATTATCATTAATACATATTATTGAAAACAATTGATACATAACAAACACATGAATAGCATCGAAATAATAATAATAGCAAACATAACGATAACATTCAAACGATACATATCAAAGCACATAATAATAAAGCATTTAATTTATAAACTGATAGCAGGTCAAATTTCTTCATTGAGGAGCAGAAAATCGTCGGCATTGAAATTAACACATTCATCATTAACACCAGAAGAAGCAATTGTACCCTGAACAAAGTTTGTTTCAGTTTTCTTTCCTTTGTCCTTTGATTCTTGATACAACTCAACAAGGTATTGGGGCGTACGACAAGTGCGGGACCAATGGCCCGGACCACCGCATTGATAACATTGTTCGTCATTACCTTTGTGTTCAGTTTGCTTCTTTTATTTTTCTGTCATAAACTTTCAACTTCTGGGACAGATTTTGATAACCGCACGATAATTATGATAAGCACCACGGAAATATTGATAACCACCACGATAACTTCTTCCACGACCGCGATGTCCACCAAGACCACATCCACGACCATTACCTCGACTATTATCATTGTTAACATTGACTGCATTCGCTTCAGGGAGTGCAGCAGTACCAGTCGGTCGGGATTCATGATTTTTCATCAGCAACTCATTGTTTTGCTCAGCCAACAGTAAACAAGAAATAAGATGTGAGTACTTTTCAAATTTTCTCTCCTGATATTGCTGTTGTAGAATAACATTTGATGGATGAAATGTGGTGAACGTTTTCTCCAACATAATTGCATCGGCATTAGTTTCTCCACATAATTTCAGTGTAGAGGTAATTCTATAAACATCAAAATTGTATTCGCTTACCGATATAAAATCTCGCAAGCGTAAATTCACTCATCATACATTGCATTTGGGAGAATAACAGTCTTTAGTGGTTATATCGATCTTCCAAGTTTTTTCACAAGTCTTTCGGGTCTTTCGCTGTTATTCAATTTTCAGACTTTCATGAATGTGGTGGGAAGAAAAATCATTGCCTTCGCCTTGTCCTGCTCAGATGTCGCATTGGTCGGTTTGATGATATGACCTTTCATTTTCAAATGAATTTCGGCATCTAGTGCCCAAGAGAGATAATTTCGGCCAGTGTATCGAGTCAATAAACTCAAGGCTCGCCAAATTCATCATATTATTATAAATACAAAAAGCATTTTAACAGTGATAATATAACAAAATAGTACACGCATAACTAATCTTCAATGAAAATAATATTCGAAAAACATAGTCAATATAGCCAATTATTTCAAATATATAATTAGATGTTACTGGCGGGCGTTACAAACCGGCACATATCAGGCGGTACAAACCGGCACATAATAGGCGGTATAAGCCAGCACATATCATATGGTACAAACCATCACATGATAGGCGGTATAAACCGAAACAAGCTAGTCTGACAAACCGAACCAAGCTAGTTGTATAAACAGAACCAAGCTAGTCGGATAAACCGAACCAAGCTAGTCGGAAAAAAATTAATATGTTGAAGTGGTCCCGATATCAAATAGATGAAACCTAACTAAGTTTAAAACCAGACACAGAGATGTTGACTAAATGTTGATCCAACACACATGCCAACACTCGGGATCAGAACGTTTTAGAACAGCGGAAAAATAAAACTTAGTAGCGAAAGACGACACACACGAGATGTAAAATTGTGCAGCAAGTTATGGCAAAATTCCACTATTAAAAAGGGATTACAAAAATAACAACTATCAAAGATAGTAAGCTCATGCCTAAAACAAATCTAAAGTTTCGAAACCTTTCCTAAAAGCTTACGTCTAGACTCTAGACTCAAAGGGAAAGAATAAAGCTAGGCAAAACAACGAACGCTCTCTCGTTCTTTTCAGATCTCGTTCGCTCCATATATCTCGTGTAAAGCTCTGAGTATGTAGCTCGACTTCTTCTCTTATTTATAGGCATTGGCTCCCTCTTGGATTGTTAAAAGATCTCTTGAAAATCTTCTAAAATATCTCCTTGAAGATCTCCCCAAATATAGTAAATATTTGAGTTCGAATCTTCTTAAGCTCTTGGGTGATCTCATATCTTCTATTTATGGTAGTGAATCGCCAATTTTTATGTAGGTGCACCACTTATTTTGGGGATGAAAGACAAAATCTTCTTTCAAATCTTCGACATTAACAATCTCCCCCTTTTTGTCTTTCTTCCCAAAACCCGTGCTTTTCTGCATCATCTCCCTTTTTTTGGGAAGGAAGAAACTCCCAGTTAAGCGTTTCCAATTGATGTTGGAGCAGATGTTGTACTAACATTTGGTGCAACATCTGACATTCCTCGACAAATGACTCTGTTGGAGCAGATGTTGAACAAACATTTGGTGCAACATCTGACATTCCTCGGCAAATGACTTGCTGCTATAAAAGGTCAGTGCAGAATCTCAAAAAACTCTACTCAACAAAAAAATCCAAACATATGATTAGAGCAAATAAAATAGAATAATCATCAAACTATTCAAAGTACTAAATGTTAGTACAAAGCCATCCGAGGTCTTTAGGTAAATCTGCAAAACAGAAACATTCGATAGGTATTCAACACGCAATCATACCAGAGAGCAACTCTGCATGCACAAAAGTATAAAACTCTATCAAGCATGCAAAAATTAATACGGATAAGAAATTCAAACTCTCGATGGAGTCTTCTGCATTCTTCTATTCAGCTTCTCTCTGTTTCAGTTCTAACTCCCCCTGTCAAAGTTCCCGTACCACCTGCAAAAGTTGCACTACCTTGATTAGCACCATCAGCACCATCTTCTCCCCCTTGTTTGGAAACCTCGGAGAACATCTCCAGGTGAAATGTTGAGGAAGATGTGGAGCCAACAACTGGATCAACATTCTCAGACTCGAAGTTGTGTGAGTTCGCCTTAGACATTCAAGAGTAAAATTATCGAAGCAGAGCAGTATAAATCTTGAAATCTATAACTGAAAGAATGTTCCGAATTTGCAGAGATTGCTTAAATTATGAAATAGGATTTGTGCAAGTGGAAGATATCAAGGAGCCGAGCCAAGTCCATAAAAGTTCAGAGTTTCCAACGGTGAAACGGTCATACAGTATAAATGCATCGTGGAATAAGTGTCAACCAAAAAAATAATCGTTGGAGGCCTAAATAAAAAAAATACTAAACAGCTTTCTATCATGAGATATTCGAATAAGCCTAAATTGTATAATATAAGTGGAGATAAATAAGTCACACACGAACTATCATGAGCAAGTCATGATTCAGCGGAACATACGAAGTCAAAAATCATGGTAGGAGCGAGCGATACTTACCGATTAGGCAACGTTGATAAGCACACGAGACAAGCGTAGCAGGCTGTTCTTTGAGAGATACTAACGCGATATGAGAGAGATACTAATGCGATCTGAGAGATATAGATACTAGACACATGCAATCCTAAAACTAAAGCACGTAACACAAAAAAAACATAGCGTGATCAAACTGACAGTCACATATGTTGCCCCAACACAAAAAAGGATCACGAGCATTTTTTTAAGGAAGAGGGTCATTTCAGGGCGGTCTAGGTGAGCCAAATCATTTCAAGAATAATAAAGAGAACATTAAATCAAACATCAAAGCAGTAACCATCAAGTTTGACATATGCTAGGTTGATCAAATGTTGGACCAACATTCTAATAGACTGATGCAATCTATGGATTTTTTCAGGTCCGAAAACCTTTCAAAATCCAGTGCTTTCGTAAATATATCAGCTAATTGATGCTTAGTATTTATATGCTCTATTCTAACTAACTTTTTTTCGACCATATCTCTCAGATGATGATGCCTAATATCTATATGCTTGGTACGTGAATGCTGAATAGGGTTCTTAGAGATGTTGATGGCACTAAGGTTATCGCAGTACATAAGTACGGACTCACTTTCTGAACCATAGTCACACAACATGCTATTTAACCACAGAAGCTGAGTACAGCAGCTACCCGCAGCTACATATTCAGACTCAGCTGTAGACAATGACACGCTATTTTATTTCTTACTATACCAAGACGCAAGATTATTACCTAAGAAGAAACAGTCGCTCCTTGTGCCCTTGCGGTCATCTTCGTCACCTGCCCAATCAACATCACTATATCCTACAAGATTCGTGTTAGTATCCTTCGAAAACCATAACCCAAAATAATTAGAGCGTGAAACATCCATTGAAAAGGATCATAAACGCTTAGTTACGTCAAGCGGAGGCTCTGATACCAATTTGAAGTGGTCCCGATATCATATGGATGCAACCTAACTAAGTTTAAAACCAGACACAGAGATGTTGACTAAAATGTTTATCCAACACACAGGCCAACACTCGGGATCAGAACGTTTTAGCACAGTGGAAAAATAAAACTTAGTAGTGAAAGACGACACACATGAGATGTAAAATTGTGCAGCAAGTGGAACTTGCTGCGAGCCTCATGACAAAATTTCACTATTAAAAATGGATTACAAAAAGAACAACTATCGAAGATAGTAAACTCATGCCTAAAACGAATCTAAAGATTCAAAACCTTTCCTAAAAGCTTACGTCTAGACTCTAGACTCAAAGGGAAAGAATAAAGCTAGGCAAAACAATGAACGCTCTCTCGTTCTTTTCAGACCTCGTTCGCTCAATATATCTCGTGTAAAGCTCTGAGTATGTAGCTCAACTTCTTCTCTTATTTATAGGCATTGGCTCCCTCTTGGATTGTTAAAAGATCTCTTGAAAATCTCCTAAAATATCTCCTTGAAGATCTCCCCAAATATAGTAAATATTTGAGTTCGAATCTTCTTAAGCTCTTGGGTGATCTCATATCTTCTATTTATGGTAGGTGCAATCTCCAATTTTTGGCATGTAGGTTCACCACTTATTTTGGGGAAGAAAGACAAAATCTTCTTTCAAATATTCGACATTAACATATGCCACCGTTGGGATTCGAAATCTGGACCTCCAATCACTTAGATTTTGACGATATTCCGCGAAACAAGTCGGACTATGGCATTTTGTTGTATATTGTATATATATTTTAAATTTGTATAATGTTATTATAAATATGAAACAAAATTATTATACTTTAATTATGCCCGTATAAATCTTCGGCAGAAATTAGAGTCGTCGGCGGAGATCGGCGTTGTCCGTAGAGTCTCGTGCTGATAACGTGTTATGAAACATTTAAATAATACTATAAAACCAACTTGTGATTTCAAAGAGAAAAGTGTATTGCTTTGCTTAGTAGTGTGCCTTTTCCAATGGAACTATACAACCTATTTATAGGCAAAAATTTCATCTACCACATCTACCACAATAAATCTAATATGGAAACCCAGATAATAGATTATTCATAATAAAAACAACATATGCCTGAAGTTCCATTTCTTGTGCTCCAAACAATAGTTAAATTTATAATGAAAGATACAAAGCTAAATAGTCTGCTCGGCAAGAGACTCTAAATACAACTAACGACAAATATGCACGAGTTCTCTTATGAAAGAGAAACCATGGAACCACAACAAAAGAAAAAGGAACACAAACCCCAAAGAAAACAAATGTTTAAGCATGGAACAAGAAAAACTACAAAATCTATTGTATATTGAGTCTAAAACTCCACGACTATGATTTTTGACCCAGATCCATAGTACTCTTCATTTTTTTCGTCTTCTTCAAAATCTTGTATTGTTCGGGAAGAACACTCTCATAAAGGGAGAAAATAACTCTTACAAGAGAAGACTAAAACTCTCAAGTAGGGAGAAACGAGAAAAAAATAGGAGAGAATAAAAACTACAAAAAAGGTAGAAAACAAGGGGAGCTATCCAACCTCCATTAACAAAGGAAGGGAAGTAGGGATGGAGAAAACCTAGAGAGGAGGAGGAGAAATGGGTTTTAGAGAGGGGGAGTCTGAGTTCAATTTGCATAAAGTTCTATTCCAAAACCACGTAATAATATAATTGCATTATTTTTCTATTAGGAGGTATTCTCACACAATCCCCATGTATATGTCTCACAATCCAATTAAATTCAGTTAAAAGTGTCTAAAACCTCATTGTCGGCTATGAATGATCCTGAAGTCTAGGAAGACTAACTTTTGTGGCCTATGTGTCTAGTCCCAAGTCCACATATTATGATAATAGAGGAGTTTAAGTAGATTCAAACTCATGATCTTCATCGGGAGAATCATAACCCAACAAATTAAGCAAAGCTTACTACAAGTTCGGGATGCAAAAATTTGAATCATGTGGATCAATAACTCTGTAGTGCAATCGAGGTGTACAGTTAGCTACATATGAACCAACAAAAAGGGTTAAGGATAATAAATTATATATGCAGCCAAACATCGCCAAAACAATATCACTTCTAGAGATAGATATTCGATCTCTTCAACGACACAATATGAGTGTTCAGGAATTTTATTATGTTATGCAAATTATTAGTAATTACATAATTGATAGAATTACAAGTGTTTGCACCATATATCTCTCCTAGGGAAGAACAGCGTCTCGTTCAATTCGAGATGGCTCTTCGTAGTGATTCGAAGGACTTTGAGGAAAACTCTTGCATCAGAATCCTCGACCTACAGTCGCTTCGGTGGTCAACTAGTTACTTGATTAGGAGACTCGTTTTGAAGTTTCAGACAAGAAAAATGAATTCTCCCCAACCTAGGCCATTTGTTTGTAGTTCCTCTTGAAGTCTATATCACCAAGTCATGGTTTGCATTCTCCTTCCTCTTCAAGCAGTATATCTTCAGTTATATTGATTCTTGACATTAAAGACTCGAATCGTATATCGTCTATTTTACTACATTTACATCATTACGTCTTACCCATCCAGTCTATAAGCATAACGTCACTCCTATGCCATTAACAAGGGTCTGTCTGAACATCTCATTTGTCTCTTTTAGATGCTTGTTATGTTCCTAACTATACCTTAAATCACACATCTGCTGGTAAACTTTGTGGCAGTGGCCTTTGTAACGATCAACACTTGTAAGTCCATCTGCAAGAAAACTCTATGGAAAGGTGGTGGTTTTAATTCGTCTAGTCGTCCAATCGTTGGTTAAGTGAGAAATTGAGTAGGAGAGGGTTTCATCCTTCATTCATAGGATACCAAGTATCGGGACCAATCAAAGTTTCGATTCTTTCTACGAGTTTAACTCTGAAAGAAGCACTTCATGAGGCCTCCCAGTCTTTCAATTTTATTTTCTTCCTTTCATAGGAGTATCTTATTGAAATCCGACTCTGTATTGTGACAAGATGTAATACCCGTAAAATTTAATACGGATTTTTGTTGTGAACGACTACATAATTAGGAAGGTTGATAAAAGAATTTCATTGTGAAGCGAAAACATAAAAAGTGACGGCTTTGAATTATTTCGGAGCTTTATATAGGAATTAATTGAAATTTATAAGGATAATATAAATTAGATTTGGGCCATATTTAAGTTAGTCAATTATAATACTTAAGGCCCAATTTTTCAAAGAAACTATAATAAATTACTCAGGGGTAAGGTAAACTTTCACCACCTTGTCTAATCAACCACAAATTTCGAGATGTTTATATCAATCTAATAACTATGGGTCACGAACACAACCCAAAGAAGCCCTTATGAGAGCAACCCAGCTTGAACACTCCAAGTACCAAAAACTGAGCTCAAGTAAGAGGATCGACAGTTAGAGATTACACTAAATTTTGCGAACGACTTTAGCGGGAGGACAGGTAGGTGAATCACTCATCTACAATACGTAAACACCTACCTGATTTACGTGTTTTACATTTATATCATGTTCCATTATATTATATGCATGACATACACATATCATATCAGGTTGAGAGACATATTTACACCGTATTGAGACGGTGATTATTTTGACGTACCGTTGAGCGGGGTAGTTCGAGTTTATTGTGTTTGGTTGACTTGTTGAGGAGTTGAGGTTGGTACTCATATGACACCTGACGGTAGACAGGCGTGATCGATCTGTCTACTCGGGCGTGAATGTCCCAAGGTGCAAAACCGTCGTGATTGTTATTTTTCGCGGAATAAGCGACCTGACAGGGCAGTTGCGTGATCGTCAAAATGCTGTCAATGTAGGCTACCGACTACAGAAGAGCGACCTAGCAGGGCAGTTGCGTGATCGTCAAAATGATGCTAGTGTAAGCTTCCGTATGTTATTGTTATATTATGGGCGCGCGATGTGTCGAGTCTGACCTAGGGCCCTGTGTTGTGTGATTTGGGATAGGATTGTGGGAAAAGAAAGAGTGAACATTGCATGTGAGATATTGGATCGGGAATGAGCATTCACGTGCATACATGCATTTTTATTCACCTACTGGGCAAATCGCTTAGAGTTTACGTATTGTAGGTGTTGACCTTTTTGGTCCATATATGTTAGAGAGTTTTGATGAACGATGTAATTGTAGTGACATTAGGTCTATAAAATAAGCAATTCGATTTGGGACAAATAAAATGTCCAAGTTCATGATAATGTTCAACCATGCATTGCTAATGAGCTGAAATTTGTTAAAGTGTTGAATATTTGAATTGCGTGTGATTTTGTGATGATTTGATGGAACTAAGTGATCGCATGTTATAGACAGTCCATGAGATAGGATATATCGTTCTGTGCTATATATGGAAATAATACATGAGATATCCTACTGAGTTATAAAAGGAAAATATGCTGTTTATATATGGAAAGTGATATATCCGTTGATACTTGTTTATTCCTGGACGAAAATCACTTATGCGATTCTTGCATGCTTTCCACTGTATTTAATGTGCAATATTGAATTAATATCTTTCCTTGTGCCGATTGGATTATTATATTAAGGAAAGATTTGATTTGATTGACCTTATGGATAAAGTGCTCCTATATGGTAGGTGGTATAACGGGTGATATCTCTGAAATAAGGAAAGTTGTGCCATGATGTGATAAATCGATTTAAGTAAGCTCTGATCTGACTTGTGTTCTAAACATGGTAAATATATTGATTAAATGCTATGAGCTGTACATGGAAAACGTGCGGATGCCTTGCTATCTTGTGTGCCATACTTGGAAAGTAAATCTGGATTGACTCATTACTAGGAACTGATAGCAGGGAATCACTTATGGAAAGTTTCGATATGGAAAATATATGCGAAGTGGTTGAATATGCTTGAGAACGAAATTGAGCTTTTATATGGAATATAATCATGCTTTAATGTGCTATATGACCGTTGTGATGATTTATTAAAAGCATGATTTATATGGTATGATTGATTCGAAAGCTACATGGAAACTATGCTTGATTTGGTGATTATTGTTTGATATGACTTTCCATGTGAAGTGCTATTAGAAACGGATTATATATGAGCTGCACTTTAGATTTTCGAAAAACACACGAAATTTGCGAATTTAAGCCTACGAGAGATTTTTGAGCAGAGAGATACTAAGCGATTCCTGAGCCATTTACTTGCTATAGCTTTCTGCCTTGTTGAGCGTTAACCTGCGTATCCATCACTGAGCGAGTGATTTATCCGATATTCCATCATCCGCTGCCATATATTCTGTCTTCGGACGTGTTGTCTTCGGACGTGAGCAATACCAAGGAGGCAAGGTCGACGTTTACGCACACGTGAAGGGAAGGACAGTCCGGGGGCCCCTTCGGTAGCGAGCTGTGTCTGTCGGGATCAAGGAGATTCCGAGGATCGAAACTCGGCGTGTGGTAACCTAGTAGTGTCTAGTGTTCGACTTGTTTCGGTTGTGTATTGGGCTAACCAATCAGTTTTGTATCCAGCTACGGTGCATTATAGTGATTGGTTAAATTCTTGGGGAAGCAAATCCCAAGGAGAGGAGTAAACCCCAGTTGGGGATATAACCTCTATAAAAATAATGTCTCGCATTTACTTTTCAGTTATTTCGTTATCACTGTGAGACAGACCCGAAACACATCCGACAATACTAGGATATAACAGGCATACTTGTCCCGATAGTATTTGACATATCTAAGTCACCACACTAAGGTTTTGTAAAAGAAGCATAAAATTTTATAAGCCTAATTCACCCCCCCTCTTAGGCACATTTATATCTTCATTTGGTATCAGAGCGGGTTACTCAAACGACGGGCCTAACAAGCCTGAGTTAAAGATCTAATGGCTTCTTCGAGTTTTGATGTTTTTGCAGAAGGACAGTCCCATTCTAGGCCACCACTCTTCGATGGAACAAACTATGCTATATGGAAAAATCGTATGAAGGAATTCCTGCTTGCTACTGACTATGATCTGTGGGATATCATCACAACTGGACCTTACGATCCCAAAAAGGCGGATGGAGCTGCAAAGAAAGGGTCCGAGTACGATGCAACAGACAAGCGAGGAATATCCTTGAATGCCAAAGCTAAGAACATGATCGCCTGCGCGCTTACAAGAGAAGAATACAATCGTGTAAGTTCATGCGAATCTGCGAAGGATATGTGGGAGATGCTTCAGGTCACACATGAGGGAACCACTCGAGTTGTACAAGAAAGAATAGCCCTCTTAACTCACCAATACGAGCTGTTCAAAATGGAGGACAACGAGACCATAAGCCATATGTACGCGAGATTCATGAACATCATCAATCAAATGTTCTCGTTGGGAAAGAAAATACCAGACGGTGAGAAAGTGCGGAAAATACTGAGATCTCTTCCAAGAGAATGGCATCCCAAAGTAACTGCCTCTACGAAGCAAAGGACTTGGACGAACTTTCCGTGTCAGAACTAATCGGATCTCTTGCCACCTACGAGATGACTCATATCTCCATCAAAGAGAAAGCAACCATCCGAAATCAACCAAACATTGCCTTTAACACCGAACAAGAAGACGTTTCAGAAGGTGAAGAAGAAACTGAGGAGGAACTAATGGAGCAGATTGCCATGCTGACCAGAAGGTTTGAAAAGTTTCGGATGAGAAGGAAGTTCAAAGGAAACTTAAAGTTCCAACCTAGGAACAAGGGAATATCGTCATCCGGGAACAACGTGCAAGCCAGGCCACTTCGCCTCAAACTGCCCGATGGAAAATGATGACAAAAAGGTAAAGAAGCAGAAAGCAATGGTCACTAACTGGGAAGAGGGCGAAAGCGAAGAAGAGGAAGATCTCGCCTACATGGCCAATGATGATGATCAGGTATCTTCTTCATCCACTATTAAGAAAATTCTTTTTCTAAATGAATTATATGCTAGGCAAGATGAATCTCATGATAACGCTTCCTCAGTCCCTGAAGTAGATGAAAGGGAAGAAATGTTTGAAATTATTCAAAATGCAGAAAGAAGGATTAAGTCGCTCAACTCACAAGTAAAGAGTCTGATTAGGCAACGAGATGACGTAGCTAGAGAAAAGCATCAAACAGATCTAGTAAATGAGCGTCTTAAAGCCGAGCTAGAAACTCTTAAGGAAGAGAAAGTCTTGTGTAATTGCGAAAAGCCTAGGAAGCAAGAAAATATATCTAGAGACACGTCCGTCCTTAAGGATTTCTTAGAAGAAAACAAAAATGTTAGACTTTTTGTAGGACAACATAATCTCAACATGATACTCGATCTTCCTAGACATGTTGGAAATACAGGGATAGGATATTCCGCAACACCTAAGCATGCTGCACCATCACCAGATATTAGAAAGCCTAAATGTTTTTCATGCGGCCAACACGGTCATTATGCTAACCACTGTTTCTTGAAGAAAGCTGATAAAACTAGATATGTCTGGAGACCAAAGCAGATTCCTAAGAATCAAAGTTCTAACACTGGCGCGTCTGTGTTTATGAGATCACAGTCCGTGACAGATGATATATCATGTGTTAACAGTTATTTTACCACTAACCTTTTAGAACCCAATCGAAGTTGGGCACCTCAGAAAAGAAATGATTCATGCAGGTACAAAGAAGAAAATCCAGCAAAAAGAACAAGTGGTACCTCGACAGTGGGTGTTCCCACCATATGACAGGTGATATCAGCAAGTTTGTGTCGGTAAAAGCATATGATGGAGGATATGTCTCCTACGCCGACAATACTAAAGCTAAGATCATTGGGGTTGGAACTGTTGGTAACACTTTACATACTACTATAGATGACGTATGGTTAGTTAAGAATCTAGAACATAATCTCATCAGCATTAGTCAACTATGTGATAAGGGTCATACCGTCACCTTTGAAAATGATAAGTGTATTGTTAGAAACAATGATAAGGTACTGTTTAGTGCATCTAGGGATAGGAATATTTATTGCATAACTCTTGATGATATCACTAACCAGAACGTCAAGTGCTTAGCAGTTACACAGGATAACACCTGGTTATGGCATAGACGCCTAGGACATGCCAACATGGAATTACTGTCTCACATCACAAGCAATGCACTGGTGCGAGGTGTTCCTGACATAAAATTTGTCAAGGACAAAACATGCAAGGAATGCCAAATGGGCAAGCAGACCAAGACATCGTTTAAGGCAAAGAATGTGATATCCACATCCAGACCTCTGGAATTACTGCATCTCGACCTTTTTGGTCCTGTCCAGACGATGTCTCTGCGAGGTAAAAGATATGCATTTGTTATCATTGATGATTATTCCAGGTATACTTGGGTGATATTTCTTGCACATAAGAATGAGGCACTAGATAACTTTGCATCGCTAGTTAAGAGACTTGAAAATGAAAAAGAAACAAACTTATGTAGGATACGCAGTGATAACGGACTGGAATTTGATAGTAAGTCATTTGCATCATTCTGTGATCAGTACGGATATAGTCATAACTTTCTGCCCCTATAACTCCTCAACAGAGTGGCATAGTTGAACGTAAAAATAGGGTATTACAGGAAATGGCTAGATCTATGTTACATGAGTATGATATTCCTAAACAGTTCTGGGCGGAAGCTGTTAGTACAGCTTGTTATGTGTCTAACCGTGTTTTCCTTAGGCCGATAGTAAAGAAGACCTCTTATGAAATCTGGCATGGTAGAACTCCAAATATTAGTTACTTTCGTGTGTTTGGATGCAAATGTTTTATCCTGAACGATAGAGATAAGAGAGGAAAATTTGACTCTAAAGTTGATGAATGGATATTCCTTGGTTACAGTCTTCACTCTAAGGCATATCGTGTTTATAATAAAAGGAAGCTGACTGTTCAGGAGTCCATACATGTTACTTTTGATGAGATACCTAACGCAGATGCTACTGATGAGGAAGGTATAGATTTGCCCTGTGCAGAATTACAGGATACTGAAGACGGTAAGGACGATATTCCAGAAGATGAAAATGTAGAGACACTGGAACCAAAAGCTGATGAGCTACAACGTAGAAAATGGAAACATGCTTCCAGTCATCCAACAGATCAAGTGATAGGAAATATCAGATCTGGAATCAAAACTCGAGCAACTGTACGAAATCAGGATACAGAGGAATCTCATGATGTACTACTTTCAATGATGGAACCAAAAACAGTCCATAAAGCCTTGGATGATGTATCCTGGGTCTCTGCCATGGAAGATGAGTTGGCTCAGTTCGAAAAGAGCCAAGTATGGACACTCGTAGAGAGACCGGATGAAAAATCCATCATAGGAACCAAATGGGTCTTCCGCAACAAACTCGACGAACATGGTAATGTCACAAGGAACAAAGAGAGGTTAGTTGCAAAAGGTTATTCCCAGGAGGAAGGTATTGATTTCGATGAAACTTTTGCTCCGGTAGCTAGATTAGAGTCTATACGTGTCTTACTTGCATATGCATGCTTTAAACGTTTTAAACTTTTTCAAATGGACGTAAAAAGTGCATTTTTAAATGGCGTTATAAAGAAGAGGTTTATGTAGAACAACCACCGGGCTTTGCTAGGGAAGATTTTCCAAACCATGTTTTCAAGTTGAATAAAGCATTATATGGTTTAAAGCAAGCACCTAGGGCATGGTATGAAAGGCTAAGTAAGTTCTTGATTGACATAGGATTTACGACTTGAACTATTGATAACACGCTGTTTATTAAGTATGAAGGTGATCACATGATACTGGTCCAAATATACGTTGATGATATCATATTTGGTAGTACTAATATCCTTCTTTGCGAGGAATTCTCTAAGTCTATGCCGAAGGAATTTGAGATGAGTTTAATGGGTGAGCTGAACTACTTCCTTGGGTTGCAAATAAAGCAACTTGACGATGGAACTTTCGTATCCCGGACGAAGTACAACAAGGAACTACTGATAAAGTTCGGGATGAGTGATTCCAAAGCGATTTCCACTCCCATGCATCAGACCACCAAAATAGACAGTGACGAATCAGGTACACCAGTTGATCAAACAGAATACCGAGGTATGATCGGAAGCATTCTTTACTTGACTGCTAGTCGCCCTGATATTATATTTGCTGTTGGTATGTGCTCGAGATATCAGTCTGACCCTAGGGAATCTCACCTAACAGCAGTTAAGCGTATACTTAGATATATCAAGGGTACTATAAATTTTGGTCTATGGTACTCTCATACGGATGAATTCCCATTAATGGGATATTCCGACCCCGACTATGCCGGCTGTAGGGAAGATAGGAAAAGTACTAGTGGAACTTGCCAATTACTTAGAAATTCCCTAGTAACTTGGTCTAGTAGAAAGCAAAATGCTGTCGCCCTCTCCACAGCCGAAGCTGAATATATGGCCTTAGGAAATGTTGTCAACAAATTCTTTGGATGAAACAAACCCTTAGTGATTTTGGGTTAGGTTATGATAAGATTCCTATTATGTGTGATAGCACTAGCGCTATTAGTATCACTAAGAATCCCGTGCATCACTCTCGTACTAAGCATATTGAGGTTAAACATCATTTCATACGAGACCATGTTCAGAAGGGGAATATCAGTGTGGAATTCGTAGGAACAAATGATAAGCTTGCTGATATCTTCACGAAACCCCAAATTGAGGCAAGATTCTGCGACATCTATGATCGATTGGGAATTATCGAGCTAAATAAGGTTAGTAAATCTGCCTAATTCCATCATTTTCTCTAGGTTACTCTATTTTAGATAGAAATTCTTAGCTATCCTATCTTAAGGTATTCATTCAGCCCTTAGAATATTTTCGTGGATCCTATAGATCTTTTCCTTAAGTATGATTCTCGTATTTTAGGAAGAAATTCGTAGTTATCTCTTCCTGGACATTCCTTCAGCCATTTAGATTATTTTAGGAATATCCGATCTTCTGGATCTGCCCTTAAATGTGATCAGGTTATTTTAGGAAGGAACTCGTAGATATCTCTCAAGCCGTTCAGTTATTTTTGGGAACTCATTTATTTAATATATATTCCTATTCAGTCTAGTCACATCCCTTCGTTAATCATGAGATCCCGTCTAATCAGTCAGACATTTCTGACAGTTTTCTCTTCTCTCTAATTTGAAATTTCAAATTTCAAAATTCGAAATCCATCCTTATCTCTTCCAAAAATAAACCGACCTTGTTCCTTTAAAAGATTCAAACCGTTCCTCAACCTTCATCATTCAATCATCTTCTCCAAACTTCTCTCAACCTTCAAACCTTAATCAATAGCTAGAACTTCCGGATCCAAAAGTGCTCTTCCCAAATCATCCAGCCGTAAATGAAAGGAACCTCCATCAGACGAAGACCTATCCGATGCTGCTCCAGACTCATCCACGCCATTTCACCATCAACCACCCCTGTTCGAAAAACCCGTTCAAAAGACAAATCGGTTGAGAAAGGACCATCTCCCTCTAAGATTCCCAAGAAGAAGAAGAAGAAAGACAAGAAAACAACCCCTGTGAGATCACCCGAGCCTGAAAAATCTGTTTCGAGTCAAGAGGATGCTGAAGAAATTCATGACGAAACCCAGAAGTCCTGCTCTAAAAGCCCAACGCCAGAGGAAACCCTGAAATCTCCTTCCCCACTTGATAGGGCCTCGCCATCTCCAAAACCAAGCCCTAAAACTTCTGATATCCCTTCCATTGATCTGTCCAACCCAACTGAGATCCCAGTTGAAGCCCTGTTCCTAGAAGAAAGTAACCGAACCGTCTACAAAAGCTTCAGCAAGCGTGACATCGCTCGTGGTCGAGGCGTCGTATTCGACAAACTACCTGCTGGAACTGTTATCACTTGGCTGAAAGACTACGGATGGGAGAAATTCCTGAGTATCAACAAGCCCTACTACCCAGAAGCTGTCAAGCTCTTCTACGCAAACTTTGACTACGATGAGTATGAAGGACACATCAATGTCCGCTCCTATGTGCTGGGAGGCAGAATCCACTGGACCACGAAGAAGATCAACGAGATGCTTGGAGTTCCTGATGAACCCCTCTGCCACTACGACATGAACAACTGGTGCCATGCTGATGGTTTCGAATCCAGTGATGTCCTTCTGAAACTCTGGAATACCCGTACTAAGCCCCGCTTTTCAGACGGAGAAGCTCTCAATCAACTTCCATAGATTTCTTCTTCCTTCATAAGCTACTGAACATGACCTTGTGGAGTGCCAAGATCGGAAGTGGCGGTCACTCTACCACTATGAATTTCATGAGCACTTTTGCCGTGTACATGATATCCCAGAATCGCAAGTTCAATCTCGGGTATGTGATCCTTAAGCACATGATCCAGGCTGTTGAAAGCACAGACAAGGCATTGCCTTACGGGATGTTGCTCACACACTTCCTTGAGTGTGAGAAAATCCAGATGCCGCCGGCATGGGAAGATACGGCCATCCACGTTGTGGATCTTGTGACTCTGAAATGCATGGGGATTCATCACACTAAAGGTCAAGGCTGGTTCAAGGCCAAGGAGAACAGATCAGTGGACAGCGCCCAGAAACGGTCGGCTGCTAAAGGGAAAGCGAAGGTCAAAAGCGACGAGGACGATGACTACGAGGATGAGCTGAGCGTAGGGAAGGCAGGAATCTCAGTGCTGCGCCGCGATATCTCCGATATCAAGGCTGATAATCAGAAGCGCTTCTGCAAGCTCAAAGAGCAGTATACCGAGCTGTCCCCGAAACTATCCAAGCTCTCAAAGCTCGTCAAGAAGACCCTTCCTAAGCCCGCCGATTCTGAAACATCTTCAAGCCAGTAGGCTGCCCCTCTAGTTCCATCCTGCTCCTAGTAGCCCCTAGGTTATTCCGCTCTGCTAGTATCGTTTAGTTTCTAAGTATCCCTCCCACCTTTTTTATAATGAAGGGGGAGTAGTAAGGTAAGTTTTAGGCGTTTTGCGTCTAAGTCTAAGTGTTTTTGGTATGTAGGGAAGTTCGTTGAACTCTAATATAATATTTTGCTGCTTTTATGATATATCTTCTATGTCTAACATCTTTGCTCTGATCTATGGATATACCATGTGCTGATCTTATACTCTGATGCTTGAATGTGCGAATTTGACTGTGCTAAGTGCCTGCTGCGATGATTACATGATTGATTGAACCATGCTTGGAAATTGCGCACTTAGGCAGGGGGAGCACACTCACGGGTAAATTTCGACATTTAGTACTCAAGGTATAACATAGAAATAGATAGGATATATCCGCACTTAGACAGGGGGAGCAAAATTTGATTATGATATATCTTATGCATGTCATAGAGATAACTGCACATAGGCAGGGGGAGCAAATGGGTATCACATGTGATTAGGAAATATCGTATGCTCTGCTTTGTGATTATGGAACACTTAGACATATGCGCTAGGACTTGCGTAATCGAATATGCTTACTTGCTTTCGTGCTACATCAATTACATGTCATCATCAAAAAGGGGGAGAATGTTGACCTTTTTGGTCCATATATGTTAGAGAGTTTTGATGAACGATGTAATTGTAATGACATTAGGTCTATAAAATAAGCAATTCGATTTGGGACAAATAAAATGTCTAAGTTCATGATAATGTTCAACCATGCATTGCTAATGAGCTGAAATTTGTTAAAGTGTTGAATATTTGAATTGCGTGTGATTTTGTGATGATTTGATGGAACTAAGTGATCGCATGTTATAGACAGTCCATGAGATAGGATATATCGTTCTGTGCTATATATGGAAATAATACATGAGATATCCTACTGAGTTATAAAAGGAAAATATGCTGTTTATATATGGAAAGTGATATATCCGTTGATACTTGTTTATTCCTGGACGAAAATCACTTATGCGATTCTTGCATGCTTTCCACTGTATTTAATGTGCAATATTGAATTAATATCTTTCCTTGTGCTGATTGGATTATTATATTAAGGAAAGATTTGATTTGATTGACCTTATGGATAAAGTGCTCCTATATGGTAGGTGGTATAACGGGTGATATCTCTGAAATAAGGAAAGTTGTGCCATGATGTGATAAATCGATTTAAGTAAGCTCTGATCTGACTTGTGTGCTAAACATGGTAAATATATTGATTAAATGCTATGAGCTGTACATGGAAAACGTGCTGATGCCTTGCTATCTTGTGTGCCATACTTGGAAAATAAATATGGATTGACTCATTACTAGGAACTGATAGCAGGGAATCACTTATGGAAAGTTTCGATATGGAAAATATATGCGAAGTGGTTGAATATGCTTGAGAACGAAATTGAGCTTTTATATGGAATATAATCATGCTTTAATGTGCTATATGACCATTGTGATGATTTATTAAAAGCATGATTTATATGGTATGATTGATTCGAAAGCTACATGGAAACTATGCTTGATTTGGTGATTATTGTTTGATATGACTTTCCATGTGAAGTGCTATTAGAAAAGGATTATTAGAAAAGGATTATATATGAGCTGCACTTTAGATTTTCGAAAAACACACGAAATTTGCGAATTTAAGCCTACGAGAGATTTTTGAGCAGAGAGATACTAAGCGATTCCTGAGCCATTTACTTGCTATAGCTTTCTGCCTTGCTGAGCGTTAACCTGCGTATCCATCACTGAGCGAGTGATTTATCCGATATTCCATCATCCCCTGCCATATATTCTGTCTTCGGACGTGAGTAATACCAATGAGGCAAGGTCGACGTTTACGCACACGTGAAGGGAAGGACAAGTCCGGGGGCCCTTCGGTAGCCAGCTGTGTCTGTCGGGATCAAGGAGATTCCGAGGAACGAAACTCGGCGTGTGGTAGCCTAGTAGTGTCTAGTGTTTGACTTGTTTCGGTTGTGTATTGGGCTAACCAATCAGTTTTGTATCCAGCTACGGTGCATTATAGTGATTGGTTAAACTCTTGGGAAGCAAATCCCAAGGAGAGAAGTAAACCCCAGTTGGGGATATAACCTCTATAAAAATCTTGTCTCGCATTTACTTTTCAGTTATTTCGTTATCACTGTGAGACAGACCCGAAACACATCCGACAATACTAGGATATAACAGGCATACTCGTCCCGATAGTATTTGGCATACCTAAGTCACCACACTAAGGTTTTGTAAAAGAAGCATAAAATCTTATAAGCCTAATTCACCCCCCTCTTAGGCACATTTATATCTTCAGTAGGTACTGAGTCTGACGCTTATGTGCGTCAAGACTGAGGCGGCTGGTGGCGGTGCTCCACGAACTTTTGAGGGCGGGGCGGTACATGGATGAAGACCTGTGGAGCGGCGTTTTTGACGTTTGGGGCTACGGCCTTTGTATAGACTTGACGCTGTAGACGATATCTTGTTGTAGTGTAAATTATTTTAGGAAAAAGTTTTGTGAGACGGGGCTTCCGCGGCTTACGCTGCGGAAATCCACCACTAATCTTACTTAGAAAATGAGGGTCGTCACAGGTGGTATCAGAGCTTAGGCTTTAGGTTCTGAAGACTGCCCATGTACTGCCGCTCAAAAGCCTGGAGAACCAGCTTGGCCTGTAAGTTAAATGCTTGATTATGTGATTACGTGTTATTTTATATGTGTTTATGTGAATAATTGTAGACAATAGTTGAAAAATGCCAAGGACACGTAGTGAGCATGTGGGCGAATCCAGCCGTAGGGCTGAACCAAAGTCCCCTTCGAATGAAAGGGACTCCACTATCTTACGACTGACTGGCTTACTCCAGCGTCAGTCAGACCATATTAATGGTCAATCGGGTCAAATCGACGAGCTACTCCTTCATCATAGCTCGTCTGAACATCATCCCTCTTCACAACCAGCGCGAATAGAAATTATAGGGGAACATTTTCGAAAGATGGATCCCCCGACGTTTGCAGATGCAACTGATCCCGCGATGGCTGAAGATTGGCTGCGAACCATAGAAGATATGTTCACATATAGCCGCGTTCCTGAAGATGAAAAGGTCCTATGCGCCGTTTCCGTGCTGAGAGGAAACGCCCGCTTCTGGTGGGACACAGTGAGGGTCTTGGAAGACCCAATGACAATGACGTGGCAACGATTCAGGGAACTCTTCCATAACAAGTATTTTACAGCGCATGAACAGGAACGACGAATGCAAGAATTTATGAATCTGAAACAGGGGCAATGCCGGTAGCTTAGTACATTCATCGATTCGAGGAGCTATCCTGTTCTGCTCCTCATATGGTGTCAACAAACCTGTTGAAGGTGACGAGGTTCATTACTGGCCTCAAACCCGAACTTTATCTTGACCTAAGTATTGCGGGAGCCCGACAGGTGGAATTTACTCAAGTAGCAGAGCGGGCCATGATAGCGGAGTAGGCTGAGGCTCAGATTTCTGAAGCTCAGGAGGCAAAGAAGAGGAGGGAGAGTCAGCAAGGACTAGAAAATGACCGTAAGCACCAATTTTTCAACAAAGGCCAGGGGAATCGCCAGAGTCAACATAACTGGCGCCCAATGCTGCAGCAAGGACCCATAAATGTGCCAAATAGACCCACAAACTCAACACCCCAATGCAGACAGTGTGGCCGTTACCATTTCGGCGCCTGTTATCAACCCAGACCAACCCAAACCCACAGTGTTTCAAATGTGGAAGAATAGGGCATTATGCTAGGAATTGCAATACGATTTTGCCCCATAACGCGACTCAAACACCGGTTCGACCTCCACCGGTTACTGCATGAGTTTTCACACTTACCAATGAGGAGGCCGAGGCAAATCCTTCTGTTGTGACGGGTACGTTAACTATCTTTAACGTGCCCACATCTGTATTGATTGACTCTGGAGCCACACATTCATTTGTGTCGGCTAAATATGTGTCAAAGGTGGGAATATACCCTACCTCATCTGACTACATAGTTACTCTACCACATGGTGATCCGACGCGCACCAACCAAGTATTGAGAGGGTGCGTCGTAATTATTGAGGGTAGGAACTTGAGTGTCGACCTGATTGTAATCCCGATGAACGACTATGATGTCATCTTCGGGATGGATTGACTTTCAAGATATGGAGCCATCATTAATTGCAACAAGATGGTCGTTAAATTCCAACTGCTCGAAGAAAAAGCATTCCAAGAATATCAGCTCTGAAGGCTCAGCGACTTTTGAGGTCAGGTTGTGAGTCTTATCTAGTATATGCGGTGAAGGCGGAGGAATTACCTCAGCCAGAACTGAAAAGTGTGCCGATAGTCAACGAATATGCCAATTTTTTTCCCTATTATCTCTCGGGGTTACCCCCTGATCGAGAAATACAATTCACAATAGATCTAATGCCAGGGTCAGCACCAATCTCTAAAGCACATTACCGTCTAGCACTGAATGAGTTAAAGGAATTGAAAGAACAACTAGAAGATTTATTACAAAAAGGATTTATTCAGCCTAGTTTTCCACCATGGGGAGCACCCGTTCTTTTTGTATGAAAGAAGGATGGGTCGATGCGACTGTGCATTGACTATCGGGAGCTGAACAAGATCACAATCAAGAATATGATTTATTTGATTAGCTACAAGGAGCGACGGTATTCTCAAAAATTGACCTCCGCTCGGGATACCATCAGTTGAAGATCAGGGAGGTAGATATTTCTAAAATAGCATTCAGTACGAGGTACGACCATTATGAGTTTTTGGTCATGCCTTTTGGACTGACAAATGCCCCAACTGCTTTTATGGACTTGATGAATCGAGTCTTTAAAGACTACCTCGATCGATTCGTATCGTCTTTATTGACGATATCCTAATCTATTCTAACACGAAGGAAGAACATGAGAATCATTTACGAATCGTCTTAGGAATCCTGCAAGAGAAACAACTTTTCGCCAAGTTCAAGAAATGTGAATTTTGGCTTGAGCAAGTAGCCTTCTTGTGACACGTGATTTCAGGGAATAGAATTTCAGTGGACCCAAGTAAGATCGAAGCTGTGAATAACTGGCCAAGACCTACTACTCCCACCGAGATCCGAAGTTTTCTTGGACTTGCGGGATACTACCGTAAGTTTATAGCAGACTTTTCCAGTATTGCCTCTAAGTTGACCAATCTGACGAGGAAGAACGTTCCGTTCAAGTGGACCGAAGCATGTGAACAAAGCTTTCAAGAACTGAAGAGACGTCTTATCTCTACCCCGATATTGGCTATACCATCGGGAACCGGAGGATTTGCGGTGTACAGTGATGCTTCAAAGAACGGATTTGGATGTGTGCTGATGCAGAGCGGAAAAGTGATCGCTTATGCTTCGCGACAGCTAAAGGAATACGAAAAGAACTACCCAACTCACGACCTCGAAGTAGCAGCCGTAGTGTTCGCTCTGAAGAATGGAGACATTATCTCTACGGAGAGAAATGCAAAATCTTCACAGATTATAAAAGCTTGAAGTATTTCTTCACTTAGAAGAAATTGAATATGCGGCAGCGACGATGGATAGAGCTCGTAAAGGACTACGATTGCGTCATCAGCTATCATCCAAGCAAGGCAAGTGTAGTCGCAGATGCGTTAAGTCGAAAAGCGGTGAATGCAAAGTTACATCATCTTGGAATAGAGGTAGTTAATTTGGGCGAAGTTGAGGTAAGACTAGCAGCGTTAACCCTTCGACCCACGCAGCTAGAACGGATCAGGAAGGAGCAAGAACAAGACGAACTCTACCTAAAAATGAAAGAGGCGCTACCCGAGGATTTTAAAATACGAGAGGATGAAGCTTTATTATACAAGGACCGTCTTTATGTACCTGACAATGAGGAGCTGCGGCAAACAATAATGAAGGAAGCACACACGACCACATACTTGGTACACCCAGGAGCCACGAAGATGTATCAAGATTTGCGAACGACGTACTGGTGGCCAGGAATGAAGAAAGACATTGCTACATTCGTGAACCGATGTAAGACCTGCCAATTAATTAAAGCAGAACACCAACGACCCGGTGGAACCCTACAGCCCCTACCCATTGCAGAATGGAAGTGGGATCATATCACGATGGATTTCGTCGTTTGGTTTACCCAAAACAACGAAAGGCCATGATGCTATTTGGGTGATTGTTGATCGCTTAACCAAATCGGCTCATTTCCTTTCTATCAGCTCCACTTTTTCCATGGAACGTTATGCGGAATTATATATTCAGGAAATTATCCGCCTCCATGGAGTTCCAGTTTCTATCGTCTTGGATCGAGATTCGAGATTTCTATCGAACTTTTGGCAGAGTTTACAGAAAGCAATGGGAACTAAGCTCTCGTTCAGTACTGCATATCATCCCCAAACCGGCGGGGAGTCTGAACGAACAATTCAAACCCTTGAAGATATGCTACGAGCTTGCGTGTTGGACTTTAAGGGAAACTGGAGCAAGTACCTGCCATTGATTGAGTTTTCATATAATAATAGCTTCCACGCTACGATTGGGATGGCACCGTACGAGGCATTATATGGCCGCAAGTGCCGATCCCCAGTCCATTAGGACGAAATCGATGAATGAGCACTGTTGGGACCTGATACGATTCGAGAGATGACTGAAGCAGTAACGAAAATACAGGAAAGGATGCAAACGGCTCAGAGTCATCAGAAAAGTTACGCGGATCATCGACGACGGCCTTTGGAGTTTGCAGAGAACGATCAAGTATTCCTGAAGATTTCCCCAATGTAAGGAGTAAAGCGTTTTGGAAGAAAGGGCAAGCTAAGCCCCAGATACATAGGCCCATTTAGGATTATCAGACGAGTCGGCGAGGTCGCGTATCAATTAGAATTGCCGACTTCTCTATCGCAAGTTCACGACGTATTTCACTATCGACATTGCAATAATACGTCATGGACCCGAGTCATGTGATCCAGAATGAACTTCTCTATCAACAACTTAAGCCTGACCTAAGCTATGAGAAGCAGCACGTGGAAATTTTGATGTACGAAACGAAAGGGCTCCAGAATAAAACGATTCCGTTGGTTAAGGTTTTGTGGCGAAATCAGTTAATTGAGGAAGCCACTTGGGAGCGTGAGGACGATATGAGAGTCCGTTATCCCGAGTTATTCCAGTCGGGATAATTTCGGGGACGAAATTCTATTAGGGGGGAGGATGTAATACCCGTAAAATTTAATACGGAATTTTGTTGTGAACAACTACATTATTAGGAAGTTTGATAAAAGAGCTTCAGTGTGAAGCGAAAACATAAATTGTGACGGCTTTGAATTATTTCGGAGATTTACATAGAAATTAATTGAAATTTATAAGGATAATATAAATTAGATTTGGGCCATATTTAAGTTAGTCAATTATAGTACTTAAGGCCCAATTTTTCCAAGAAACTACAATAAATTACTTAGGGGTAAGGTAAACTTTCACCACCTTGTCTAATCAACCTCAAATTTCGAGATGTTTATATCTATCTAATAACTATGGGTCACGAACACAACCCAAAGAAACCCTTATGAGAGCAACCCAACTTGAACACTCCAAGTACCAAAAACTGAGCTCAAGTAAGAGGATCGACAGTTAGAGATTACACCAAATTTCGCGAACGACTTTAGCGGGAGGACATGTAGGTGATTCATTCATCTACAATACGTAAACACCTACCTGATTTATATGTACTTATGTGACTCGGTGTGCTACATGATTTATGTGTTTTACATTTATATCATGTTCCATTATATTATATGCATGACATACGCATATCATATCAGGTTGAGAGACATATTTACACCGTATTGAGACGGTGATTATTTTGACGTACCGCTGAGCGGGGTAGTTCGAGTTTATTGTGTTTGGTAGGCTCGTTGAGGAGTTGAGGTTGGTAATCATATGACACCTGACGGCAGACAGGCGTGATCGATCTGTCTACTCGGGCGTGAACGTCCCGAGGTGCAAAAACCGTCGTGATTGTTATTTTTAGCGGAATAAGCGACCTGACAGGGCAGTTGCGTGATCATCAAAATGTTGTCAATGTAGGCTACCGACTATGGAAGAGCGACCTGGCAGGGCAGTTGCGTGATCGTCAAAATGCTGCTAGTATAAGCTTTCGTATGTTATTGTTATATTATGAGCGCGCGAGGTGTCGAGTCTGACCTAGGGCCCTGTGTTGTGTGATTTGGAAAGGATTGTGGGAAAAGAAAGAGTGAACATTGCATGTGAGATATTGTGATCGGGAATGAGCATTCACGTGCATACATGCATTTTTATTCACCTAAGGCGGCTGGTGGCGGTGCTCCACAGACTTTTGAGGGCGGGGCGGTACATGGATGAAGACCTGTGGAGCGGCGTTAGGATTTTGACTTTTGGGGCTACGGCCTTTGTATAGACTTGACGATGTAGACGATATTTTGTTGTAGTGTAAATTATTTTAGGAAAAAGTTTTTGTGAGACAGGCCTTCCGCGCGGAAATCCGCCACTAATCCTACTTAGAAAATGAGGGTCGTCACACAAGATGAGTGATATCTAGATCATCGACTACTCATTCTTTCTTGAATACACCAAGCACATGGAAACCGAATTGTCATCTCGCTCGACACCACTTTCAGTACAACACTTTCACGCTGTCATATATCCCTTCCGAAGTGGTCTGGATACGAATGTTGACTAAGTTTAAAAGTAAACACAGATATGTTGACCTTAATGTCGAAACAACACTCGAGATAATGTCGAAACAACGGAATAATTCAAATTAGCAGTAAAAAGGCACAGACACGCTTTTAAAAATACACAGCAAGTTTTACAACCTGCTATGCTCCTTCAGGGCAAAATTCCATTACTTGAAGGGTTTACAAACATACGAACTATCGAAGATAGTAAAACTAGCCTAGAAAAAAATCTCACAACTCTCCTCTTCTTTACATTACTTAAAGGTAAAAGTCTAGGCAAAAAGACAATGAAATTCGGCGAGCGCTCTCTCTCTTTTTCTTTCTCGTTCGTGTTGTCTGTATTTCGCCTTTAAGATCGACATCTCTATTTATAGTTGCTTGGATATCTTGACATCTTCTCAGCTGATCTCCATATCTTTTCATCTTTTCGGCTGATCTCCATATCTTCTTATCTTCTTGATTGAGCTCTAGATCTTTTATTTTTGGCAATTAATAAATTCTAATAATAGGTCAAACTGTTTTTGGGTTGAAGGACAAATCAACATTAAAATCTCCCCCTTTTTGCGTTTTTTTCCCAAAACCCGTATAGATATGTATTGATAAACTCCCCTTGAAGGCATCAAGACTGTATGCAAACACAAAAGTCCAGCATGTAATAAAAAAACCAGAAAATCTAAGACTTTCAGAGAGTCGTCTGAGGCTTCCTCTTCTGCTCCCCCTGCATAACTGCACCACCTTCTCCCCCCTTTTTGGAATAAAGTGAACCCCGAAGAATATCCAGGTTCGATGTTGCGGCAGATGATGAAACAACATTCTGCGACTTGGAATTGGGTGAGTTCGCCAAAACAAAATTATCCAAAGAAGATAGATTTTGGAATCGATTGAAAGCGTAAAGAAATCTTGAGTTTGCAGAGAATAATACGAAATATTATGTAATAGGATTTGTGCGATTGAGGATAAATCAAGCCAGTAAAACGGGATTAAAACTCTCCAACGGTCAAAAAATAAATACGATAGATCATGAAAAAGCGTGCAATCATAAAAAGCGTGGAGTAAAAAGATGCACTTATATAACCGTTAGAGTCTTAAAAACTTTTAACGACTTCCTTTCCAAAAATATTTCAAGAAGTGTATTAAAACAAAAATCGAATAAATGTGCACTGCCCATTTCTCATCTGAATCCGAGACTTTTCTGTTCGACACCCTAAAACTCAATTCTCTTTCATTTTATGCCCATTCTTACATCAGTTATTGATATGTAATATTGTGCACTGTCCTTATTTCCTTATCATGAAGGTTAGGCTTTTTGTACGCAAAGACTAGATCGTCACCACTAATGCCGTGTATCTACAGAATCTTATTACATGGACCTTTATCTTGAATAAAGGAATATGAGCATGCTTTTCTGCAAGGGAGTGAGTCATTGCAGAAAACGGTCTAGGTGAGTCAAATCATTTCACGAATTAACAGAGATATAGTCAGATCAAATATTAAAACAGTAACAATCATATTTGACCTATGCTTTGTTGATCCAAATACTGGATCAACATTTACAGACACTGATAGACCTATAGATTTCTTAAGGCTTGAGAACCTTTCACTAAGGCTTTACTAAGAATATCAGCTAACTGATTTATCGTATCTATATGCTCTATTCTAATCAACTCTTTTTGTACCGTATCTCTTAGAAAATGATGTCTTATATCTATATGCCTGGTCAGAATGTTGAATAGGATTTTTCGAAATATTATGGCACTTAGATTATCACAATATATAAGAACAGAATCACTCTTCAAGCCATAATCACCTAACATGCTATTCAACCAAATAAGCTGAGTACAACAACTACCCGCAACCACATATTCAGCCTCATCCTTATAAAGAGAAACACAATTTTGTTTCTTACTATACCAACACACTAGATTGTTACCAAAGAAGAAACATCGACCACTCGTGATCCTGCGATCATCTTCGTCACCTGCCCAATCAGCATCACCTCAAAATTCTTTTGACATAATTTAAATGAGAAACATTTGGCTCAGCCTGATTCTCGCACATACACAAACACTATACATAATGTTTGGTCTACTAACAGGAAGATATAATAAGCTACCTATTATGGCACAATATATTGTTGGATCAACATTTTTTCCAACATTATCTACTTACCTTCTGTGAAGATCTCATAGGAGTTTTGATAACCTTGGTGTTGGTCCGAGATTTCACCAACAATGCGACTTAGGACGGATTAAACACGCCGAATGATCGAGATTTAGGTTCGGGCGTGGGGGCTTGGTGGTGTTCTTGAGGAGCCTCTCTAAATAAATGTTTATTTTATCTACCCACACAAGCACACCTAACTATGTGTTAGGGTTTTAGTATTTATACCACAAGTTGGTATATAATACTTGGGCCCTTGTGAAGGCCCATTACATGAATAACTAAGAACTAACCCAACTAAGAACTAGTCCAAAGTTTTAATAAAGCTAACCAACAAAGATAATATAATGAAATTGAACCCTACAAAATATTTCCTAACAATCTCCCCCTTAGTGTTCAATCTTCAGTTCAGCGCGGGATATCTTTGTTGGGCATATTGGAGATCTCGATTCCTAGCAAACTCCCCCTACAAGGGATATCTCCTCTTCTTGCGGAGGCATTGATGGCTCGGCTAGGACTCACTTGTTAAGATTCTCCAATCTTCTTCTTCTTGGCGGATTTGTCGTCTTCGAATGGAAGTTGTCTAGTTCGGCCTCGAAGATGACTCGTCTGGCTCCAGAAGAAGGTAGGCGTGGGGCGTAAAAAGTTTGCCAAGGCTCTATTGAAATGTGACTTTCAAGAGTAGGGAGCCCGGTCTTCAGAGTGGTCAGCGCAGTAGTGGCGGAATGTGGTGGAAGAGATGTGCCATGGCTCCTTCGAGTATTCCATTATGAACATAATAGCCTGACACATAAGAATGTGCGCGGAGGTAGTGGAAGCCTCCGGCGGTGCGTAGTTGGTGGAGGTGGTGGAGTAGGTGTTGTGAGAGGTGGCATAGGTGGTGTGAGCGGAGGTGGATGATGGTTGCTGCTGAAGCTGCTGTACGATCTTCAACTCATTTCTTCTCCTTTGCTCCCCCTTGAGATGATCTCTGTCTTCGGGATCGTCACGTCGTCCGTGGGATGAGTCTGCCTCTGGTGTTGATGGTGGTGATGATGGTGTAATGTGGTGTTGAGTGAGGCAATCAAGTGGGATTCTCAGGAGTAGCAGCAATTGGTGTTCCTCCGGGTTCATTTTTGAACACTGGAGGGACGGAGCAAGCATGTGGTGGCGTAGGCGGAGGCGTGGTGGAGTGGTGTCGGTGATGGGACCTTTTCCTTCATAGATCCTCGTTGAGCGCGGCATGGAATGTGTAAGTTCCTCGCTGATTGCTATGAGTCGGGGCTCCATCACGAACGGGGTAACTAACCAGACGGGGGTCACAAAGACGCTCCGTCGTCACAACATCGATCCGATGTGCCGCCTGTTTGCACAGGACACAAAGAACCGGAGAGCCACAAAGGCTTTCCGTTCGCACGGACGATGAGACAAGCTCGTATCCGTGGCCCATCGACAGTTGTGGTGAGGGTGGCTGTCGTGGGTCTTCCGCTCTCAGTCACAAGGACGTCATCAAGCGTTCGGGCAAGTTCACGAAGAACCTGTGGTGCGTAAAGAGTGTTTGTGTCCTAGAAAGTGGAAAATTTCGGTGGGTGAGGACATTAGGCTCTATGTGAGTGGAAGTGGTGCAGTGAGACGCGAGTCACTGCATGTTCAACATCAACCGTCTCCAAGTGGGGCGGTGATGGCTAACGTGGTTCCTCTTGTGCGAATGAAACAGCTATCTGCGAAAGGATAGCTGAGTCGTTGGGAGGGGTTAATTGCGCGGTTGGACCAGATACCGCGACTTCTACTCGGGAAACGAACGAGTCGTCTCCTGTACCTAAGGGCGAGGTCCGGGTTGTGGTGAGATATGACAAAGGAGTGCGATCATGTCGTCGTTGGTTCGCAACTCCTGCAAGCGACTTACTTCATCCTCCCGAGATCGTTGATTGGATCTTTGCGTGGAGGAGGATGCCGCGCGACCTGTACCTAGACTAGAGAGGCTAGGGTAGGCTCGTTCCTGGGTTAGGATCATGGGGGTTTCACTGATCCATGGGAACTATGGTGGCGTGGCGTGATCGCGTTGAAAGGCGACCACGAGTGATGTCGACGAGGGTGGCCCAAAACTGTTGATCAGACACTTCTGAGACTCGTCAGGTGGTGGTGGTGGTGAGGGCGTAAAGAGGATCACGGTGGCTTTGGACGTCTCCATGTAGCGCACCATGGTGGAATGAATGGCAGTGGGTGGACGGTGGAGTCTGGTACAAGAGATCCACATCGCCTAAGCATCAAGATTGGATGGCGCGCCCACTGATGGTTGGTTGATCTCTTGTCAACCCTTCTTTGTAGGTCCAGGTTCTGCACGGATTTGTACAGAAGCCATGATGGTTGCTCGCTTCTCTGACATCCCTTCATGCACGTGGAGCAATCCGTGTAACGTGCATGATGGGGTTGGTTGCTCGCAGTGCATACCGGTCATGAATGTGGAGCAACCCTTGTACCATTCATGCCGGGGGTGGTTGCTCACGTCGTGTACCAGTCATGTATGTGGAGCAACCCGGGTACCATACATGCTGGGTGTGTGAAATTGGCATTTGGAAATTTCGCTCCGAAAAGTTTGCGGGTGACCTAAACTTTTTCTATAATGTGCCAATTACCGTCCTAGGTCGATTGTTGGGTACGGTGATCGTTGCCGCGTTTTGGATTTGCCTTCAAAATTTTACAAAAACGTCGTCTATACCGAAAATTTTGGCCCAGAAAAATTTATTTCGGAAAATTTTCGAAAGTGTAAAATAGACAAAGTCCAATGGCCTTAGAAAATTTTTCTCTATCCAATGATATAAATTTTCCATTGGTAGAAAAAAAAAATTCCAACCCTTATTTAATCCGAGGGGTGGGCCAGAAATTTTGGTGAAAAAAAAAACGCTTAAGTGTATTTTTAAAGAGTGATTTTTGCAAGATTTGAAGCTAAAAGGTGTGTTTGGATCAAGTTTAAAGGTTGAGTGCAAATTTCTCGGGGGGTGCAAAAAATGATGTGTGAGAATGTGCGAAAAATGTTGTCCCGAGAAATTTGGTTGTGAGAGTGAGTCGCGAAAATAAGGAAATTTCGCATTCAGAGGAAATTTTCGCATGTACTGTAAAAGTTTCGCATATCAAGAAGATTGCGCATTCAGAGTAAAATTTCGCATGTATAAAAATTTTCGCAAGTTATAGCACATAGACATGTCGTGAGAAATTTTCGCAGATTGAGTAAAGTTTCGCAAGTATGGAAAATTTTCGCAAGTTAAGAAATCTCGCAAGTTGTCCAAATTTTTCGCATGTATTCCAAAAATTTCGCGGCGAAAATTTGTTCGAAAAACGGTATTAAATTTTCGCAGGTAGAAAGAGTTTTCAAGTTAGCAAAAAATTCGCAAGTTTTGAATTTTCTCAAGTGATATGGAAGTGAAGTGATGATGCGAAATAGTGAAGATGCGAAAAAGTGAAGTTGAGATTTCTGGGGTTGAAATTTTTGGATCACTGTAGTTGCGAAATAGTGAAGATGCGAAAATATGTATGATGAAGTGAAGTGTATGAGAATTTCGCGGGGCTTCACATGCTGTAGCAGCGAAATTTCTCGGAAAAAAAAAATTCAGTTTTGAAAAATTTCTCGGGCAGCGAAAGTTTCTCAGGTTGATAAAATTTCTCGGGCAGCGAAAGTTTCTCGGACTGCGAAATTTTCTCGGCTAAGAATTTTCTCGGGTAAGAAAATTTCTCGGCCAGTGAAAGTTTCTCGGCCAGCGAAATTTTCTCGGCTAAGAATTTTCTTGGGTAAGAAAATTTCTTGGCCAAGAATAGAGCATGGGCAGCGCGACTTTTACCAGAAAAATGGCTCGTTTTCGCTCAAATCTCACTCAAAATCGACGAAACTTGTTCCAAAACATCAGAAAAACATTCCTAAACACATAATCAACCTTTGGGATGTCTAAAAACAACAAATCGAGGTCAAAATCGCCCAAAAACAGAGAATGGCCGAAAATAATTTTTCAAGCAATTTTTCACTCAAATCTTGCTCAAAACACGCAAATCCGGTCGCGTTGGGCTCTGATACCAATTGTTGGTCCGAGATTTCACCAACAATACGACTTCGGACGGATTAAACACGCCGAATGATCGAGATTTAGGTTCGGGCGTGGGGGCTTGGTGGTGTTCTTGAGGAGCCTCTCTAAATAAATGTTTATTTTATCTACCCACACAAGCACACCTAACTATGTGTTAGGGTTTTAGTATTTATACCACAAGTTGGTATATAATACTTGGGCCCTTGTGAAGGCCCATTACATGAATAACTAAGAACTAACCCAACTAAGAACTAGTCCAAAGTTTTAATAAGCTAACCAACAAAGATAATATAATGAAATTGAACCGTACAAAATATTTCCTAACACTTGGCATTGTCTAACACAATTTTCTTCACAGTATTCTTTGCATACTTTTTCTGGGACATAAAGATGTCGTCTTTGCTTTGTTAACCTGCAGGCCTAAGAAAATAGTTAGTCGCTGATACTCATCTCAAAAGTGGAATTCATAGCTGGATAAACTGGTCAGACATAGACCGAGAAGTAGATCCAAAATTAATATCATCAACATAGATATAAAAGATTAAAATATTATTACCAGCTCTTTTCACAAAAAGTGTTCTACCGACTTCACCTCGCACAAATAAAAAGTCTAATATACTGAAGTAAGTCTACCATACCATGCACGACGAGCTTGCTTAAGACCATAAAGAGTCTTCTGCAATCTAAACACATGATCAGAATGGTGTGGATCTTCAAAACCCTTATGTTGCTCAACATAAATATCTTTATCAACATAGCCATAAAAAATGCACCCTTGACATCCATCTGATGTAAGGAAACTGAGCCAACAAGTAGTAGCCTAATAGATTATAACCTAGCTACGGGGGCAAAAGTCTCATCAAAATCTATCCCCTCGACTTGTGTATAACCTTGGACAACTACAGCTTTATTTCTAATAACTCTACCATGCTCATCAGATTTGTTTTTAAAATCCACTTCGTACCAATCACATTCACATTTCTAGGTCGTGGAACCAAAGTCCATACCTGATTTTCTCAAATTGTTAAAGCTCCTCTTGCATAGCTTTGATACAAATAGGGATTTCTTCGGGATGGGTGCGGCTTCAGAAGGCAGATTCATCGACTTTTCAGGCACGATTTCCTCGGAAATAGGGGTTTCTGCCGGAATTTCTTGGGGAGGCACTACGGTTTCTGTTCGCCCTTCGTTGGGGTTCGTCGTTTATTGGTCAGCTTCAGGTGGTGGCGCGGTTTCTACAGGCTGCGACGGCTGCACTAGCGGCGGAGAGGGCAGACGAACCTCCATAGGAACAGGGCAATCGACGTCTGGACTGTAAATCTGGGCATGTACGAATTGGTCTAACATGTTTTGGGAACTAGAGCCAAAAACAATATCATCTACGTAAATCTGGGCAATCAAAATGTCCGAACCAACTCATTTTCAAAGAGCGTTCGATCCGCTTCTCCTCGCACGAACCCAAATTCAAGTAGGAACGTAGTCAACCTACCATACCAGGCTCGAGGTGCCTGCTTCAGTCCATAGAGCGCTTTCTGCAACTTAAAAACATGATTAGGAAATTGTGGATCTTCAAATCCTTTAGGCCAACATAAATTTCTTTGTCTATATAACCATTCAAAAACGCACCCTTAACATCCATTTGATGCAAGGTAATGTTGAGCCAGCATGCAATAGCAAGTAATAACCTAATCGACTCTAGTCTAGCAACAGGGGCAAATGTCTCATCAAAATCAATTCCCTCGACTTGTGTATAGCCTTGGGTAACTAGACGTGCTTTATTCCTAACTACTCTACCATGCTCATCAGACTTATTCTTAAAAATCCACTTCGTGCCTATGACATTAATGTCTTTCGACCGTGGTACTAAGGTCCAAACTTCGTTCTTCTCAAACTGCAAGAGTTCCTATTGCATGGCATTAATCCAATAATTATCCTTGAGAGCTTCAAGGACATTCTTAGGTTCTATCTCAGAAACAAAACACTTAAAGCGTACCTCAGCGTATACGGTGTTCATGCATACGTTTCTTACCATCGATTTGTAGTCCTTACGCGGCTTGTCTCTGGTTCATCTTCCTTCGTTCACGTTACCAATGATAAGTTCAGTGGGATGGTCCCTTCGAATCTTACTTGGTGGATCCCTTCGAACTTCGCTGGGTCCAGCTTCTTCCTCATTCTGTTCAGGTTCAGGTGCTGAGTCAGATGCTGGCTCATCATTTGCCTCCATAATCTCCTCTGTTTCATCAACACCTTTGACATCTTCTGTAATAACAACTTGTGGTAAAGAAGACCAAGTTTGTTTACTGAAGAAATCCTTATACGGATTAAAGCAGTCTCCAAGACAGTGGTATAAACGGTTTGATTCTTTCATGTTGGGTCATGATTTCTCCAGGAGCACGTATGATAGTTGTGTTTACTTCCGGAAGTTAAATGACAGTTCGTTCATTTATCTATTGTTATATGTTGATGACATGCTCATTGCGGCTAAGAATCTTGCAGAAATTCACCAGTTGAAGGCCTTATTGAACGGTGAATTTGAGATGAAAGATTTGGAAGCAGCTAAGAAGATTCTTGGTATGGAGATTAGACGTGATAGAGGAGCTGATAAGTTACCCCTGACCCAGGAAAGTTACCTCATAAAGGTTTTGGAGATATTTGGCATGAGCGATGACAAACCAGTCAGCACTCCTCTTGCTAGCCTTTTAGGCTATGCGCTGCTCAGTCACCATCATCAGGTGAGGAAGAAGCATACATGGCACGAGTTCCTTACTCGAGTGCAGTCGGCAGTATTATGTATGCAATGGTATGTACACGTCCTGATATTTCACAGGCTGTTAGTGTTGTTAGCAGGTATATGGCTACCCCAGGGAAAGAACACTGGCAAGCAGTGAAGTGGATTCCTTGACGGGTACTCTAAGCATTTGTTTGGAGTTTGGCAGAAACAGTGATACTCTCGTTGGCTTCGTCGATTCAGACTGCACAGGTGATCTCGAGAAACGACGATCTCTTACTGGTTATGTATTTTGTATTGGAGGTTGTGCAGTAAGCTGGAAAGCTACTCTACAACATGTAGTGACGTTGTCTACTACTGAAGCATAATGCATCACGATTACTGACGCGATCAAGGAAGCGTTATGGTTGACGGGGTTATTCAGCGAATTAACTCAGAATCAGTGAGTTATTACTATTTTCTGTCAAAGTACGATTCATTTGACTAAGGATCAGATGTATCACGAAAGGACTAAGCAAACTGATGTCAAGTATCACTTTATTCGTGATATCATTGCAGATAAAGAGGTGTTTATCAAGAAGATCAACACGGAGGATAATCCTGCAGAACTTGACTGGTGTTTTAAAGTTGCTGAACTAGCCCGTCGGGGCTACGGTCGGAGGGAGATAAATGTATTCTAAATTAAGGTGGAGTTATTTAGGAATCAAAATCAAGGTGAAATAATTTTGAATCTCGGTCAAGGTGGAGATTTGTGATGTGACCTCGATGCTGCCAAATGAACAGTACTCCCACGCCTTATTTGAAAAGTCCAAGTGTGCATATGAAAAGAAGAAAGTGAGGCAGCATTATTGTTTCTCGTGCACCCACTTTTAGGATTTGGACTACGCGCATTTACATGGGCAATCGAGGCAAAAATTTCATTTATAAATAGCATGATACGAGGGAGAAGGAAACACACCACACACCACACTGATCTTCTTCTCCTCTGTTATTTTCTGTAGCCTACTCCTATATAATAAAGAAGTTATACCCTCCGGCCCGTGGACGTAGGTCATTCCAACCGAACCACGTAAATCTCGTGTTCAATGTCCAAATATATTTTCGTCTCTTCTATTTTTTATCGTCATTTTCGGGCAAATAATTATCGGGGATTTCCGCATATCCTAACAATTTTAAACACTAAATTTTGCGTGTCTAATATATGTCTGTTTTTTAGTAGTGGCATGAATCAAACAAGACATTCGTGGAGATAGAGAAGCTTAGTTAGTCGACAATTTTAGAGAAATTATCCTTCCTGGCACTATTTAATTTAGTCATGCTCAAGGTTCTCTTATGCTGTGTGGAAAGGTGAATGGTAATATATATCGTATAATTTTACAATACTAGTTGTTGCCCCGTGCGATGCACGGGTCTACTCTCTTCCGTTCATTTATTTAACAAGAAGTAATATTTGGAGTTTTAAAAAACTGTATGATAATAAGGTTGTCTATCAGATAATTGAAGTGAGCTACCCGCTCGAGCGCCCCAAAAGAGATCCAATTTGGCATTCACTTCACGCAATTCACCCGTGAATGACCTAAGAAAGTTGTCTAAAGGCGTAATCTTGTGGTCGAATCATTCCTCTTCAACACTTATGAACTTTACTGTCTCGATTTAGTGAGCCTTCGTTCAATTCGGGAAAAAATCATATCCACTCGCCCATTCATGCACAACACCACTAATCTTATTGCATACATATAATCACATATAATCTTAAACCGTAACAAAAGGTGGCATCGGTACTCAAGAAGGACTGAGTTGACAATAGCAGAAAAATAATAGCAGGTGGCAAATTGCTAAGGGATATCTAGTAAATCGTATCTTGTTTTGGTTGGCCTGTTGACCGAGACAACATTCATCAACGCTATGTTAACTCTACACATCTGCAATTTTTCTTATTTTTCGACATTCATTACACATTATCGTATGATAAATGAGGCCGAGACAACACATCCAAGCCACGACAATTCCGACCAAAGTGCCGCCGAAGACTTGCAACGGCGTGTGGCCGACGAGCTCTTTTAGCTTCCTTTGGCTTATTGGATGTCCTTCGAATAAAACCCCAACAATCAGATTCAAAACCAAACAGAAGTTCAAAACCCTAATAAATCAGTCGAAGAAGAAGATGAATGAGTATGAAGAAAAAAACAAAACCACGTTTTTCCCCTACCTCGGGCTGCATACCTGTGTGTCGCCTCACGCCGGCGGCGTCGTACATAACGATCAGAGTGAACCACAGGCAGACAAAAAAAAGCGAGTCGGCGACGCCGTGGCAGAGGGCCACCGACGTCGTGAGGCCGACTTGCCGGAGGCAAACATATCTTGAAGTACCATTTTTTGAACTTACTTCATAAGTTCTTGATACCAGTTTTTCTGCAATCGAAATACAAAATTGAGCTCGAGGTCTTTAAGTGTAGTGGTTTCGTCGATTTCTCCCCCGTGGGACGATCCTTTGAGGTCGAATCTCCTATGTATTCGTTACTCCGAGCAAAATAAGTTTCCATCACTATAAATCGTGTCTGAATTTACAAAGACAAACATATTTCAGCGATCAAACACAGATTTCGTTTCTGTAATAAATATAAACACTGTAATAAATGTAAAACCTTGACTCCACCAACTGGTTTGACGCAATGTACGCCGAAGAACTTTGTCACTAACGAATTTTCGTAACGACAAACGTGTTGGTAATAAATGGGAAGCATCTTTATGAGAACCTTAAGAAAGAAAACTATCCAAAGTCACAAATTTTGATTTATGCTCAAAATCGAGTAAATAAACTAACCTTGACTTCAGATTTCTTGACAGTTTTGATCATAAACCTATCGTCTTGTGTAAGGTAGAAGAAGCTTCCACTTTTTCCAGGCGATGGAAGTTCCCTCAGAGCCTCATTTCCACAAACGGCCAACATGTAATCGGCGGGATCTACTTGAAACAGCTCCCTTAGATGTATGCTTTTTTCTATTTAGAACAATATAGGTCTTTAAGTGTAGTGGTTTCGTCGATTTCTCCCTCGGGTTTATCTGTAATGCGACCGTGGGACAATCCTTTGAGGTCGAATCTCCTACGTATTCCATACTCCGAGCAAAGTAAATTTCCCATCACTATAAATCGTGTCTGAATTTACAAAGACAAACATATTTCAGCGATCAAACATAGATTTCGTTTCTGTAATAAATATAAACACTAATAGATGTAAAACCTTGACTCCACCAACTGGTTTGACGCAATGTACGCCGAAGAACATTGTCACTAACGATGGAAGTTCCCTCAGAGTCTCATTTCCACAAACGGCCAACATGTAATCGGCGGGATCTACTTGAAACAGCTCCCTTAGATGTCTGCTTTTTTTATTTGAAACAATATTTTTGTAATAAACAACAACTGAAGAATTATCCAACCAGCCTGGTAATTGATTTATCAAGAAAGCAAAGGATCAAATTTCACCTAAACACCACAGGGCAGTAATCTTTCCATCGAAAGTCTTGGGATTGGTGGGGAGGAGTGAGCTTTGATCCTTCGGGTGGAAACCGAGTCCAAAACTTCTCTTTTGGATCGAAATCGCCGAGCTTAAGATCTCTTACTACTGAAGCATGTTTCTCGACAGAGTACCTACAAAACATTAAACATAACAACTTTGTAATAACGTGAAAAGGAATAAACGATCAAACTGTAATAAATATACTCTAAACTGGATCCCAAGCTGAAGATTAAGCATCATATCATAGTTCTTATGCCCTTTAGAAATCGTCTGCCCGGTTTTTTTTTCACCTCTCCACCGCTAAAACATGGATTCTTCCTAAACTGCTTAATCCCTTCTCTGTCCAAGACAAAGCCATCCCTATACGGCATTGAAGCCTCTAAGTCATCCATTATATCACATGTAATATCACCATCTTCACCTTCAGATACCCAAGATTCCAAAATACATATCCTAGGAAACGATCTCTCACCATTACCACCATCTACAGAAGAGGACATTTTCTTCCCCACACCACTACCACTTTCCTCTTCAGCAACCATCAAAGGAGTTGCTAATCTATGAATGAAGTAGCCTTTAAAACCCTCTCTCCTACTAACCCCACCTTTCCCAGGATAGAACGTACCGTTTAACACCTGATTCTTACAAGAAGAATTCTTACTATCGCTCGACCAAGAACCTATGTAACAGCTCCCATCTGGCCAAGTAAACACTCCATGACCTTTGGTACGCCGGCGGCATCGATCAGAGTGAACCCCAGGCAGACGGAAAAAGCGAGTCGGCGACGCTGTGGCAGAGGCCACCGACGTCGTGAGGGCGGTGCACAACGCCGAGTGGGAGGCCCGCTTTCTGCCAGAGGCAAACATATCCTGAAGTACCATTTTTTTTTTCCATGACGAAGTGCAAGAAAACCTTTATCGATTGGGCGTCGGCCCAAGCGCACAACCCAAAACGAACGTTGGGTTCACCGACAATGTGGCGACGAAGGGAGAAACCTTCACCGTCGCAGTAACGCTCATCAGAGCGACGCCGACGGCACCGTTGTGCAGTAATCGGATTCTAGGAGAGGAGAATCATGAACGGCCGAAAACCCTTTTGCGTATGTGGATTTCAACAAGAAATCTTGAAGATTGGGATTAGATATGAGAAGGGTTTGGACTAACTAACACCACTGAATTTTACGGGACTCTTCGTTTACATGCTAGGAATTGGCCTTTCATCTCCCAAAAGAAAAATCGGATCACATTGGTAGGAAGATGAAAATGAACAGTCACTTGGGAATAATGATAGGTGGCAAACTGGCAATTTCTTATGAGGGCAAGATGGTAATTGTCACCTGTGTCGCTGGCGTGTCAAGCAAGGAGGAGACTTCTCTTGATGACGTGGCGGTGCAGGACAGTCCGAATCTTACTTTTATATATTATAGATTAAAAAAAGGGGAAATTTTGTGTCAGGCACCAGAATATTTTAAAATTAGGGATCAGACCATGTCAGATATTTGTTTAGTTTTAAGGACCTCTTTTTTGAAAAATTAAGTGAAAAGGACCCAAAACTGTGATTTGACGAAATTACCCTTAATAAAAGTGATTTCTGAATGGTATTTGCCGTCAGTTTTATGTTATACAGTTATACTGATTTGTTACACAGTTATACTGATTTGTTACCGTAACAACCGCAAGTGTTACTCTAACGTCATAAGACGTTACTTATCGGCAGTAAAATGTTATAACAGACATATTTATTACATCGAACTATCGAACCCCATTTTTAACACAGATAGAGCACAATCGATTGTTAACACCTTGTTTTGTTTTCCATCATGCGATATTACACCATAAACCCTAAACCGTAAACCCTAAACTCAACGCGACGACCATTAGCATTTTTCTATAAAAGATCGAATCATTAGCGTTTCGATCTTATTACACGTTTCGAGATTGAAAATTGGTAACCCATTATAGGAGCATTGCTCCTTATAATGATGAATTTTCTGTCTAGGGAAACAGGGGGGAGATGGTCGGGTGGAGGGGTCAAGAACAATTATAACTGTTACACAATTATACTGATTTGTTACCGTAAAAACCGTAAGTGTTATTTTAACGTCATAAGACGTTACTTATCGACAGTAAAATGTTATTAACAGACATATTTATTACATCGGACTATCGAACCCTATTTTTCCCTCTGATCGAGCATTGCTCCTTATATTGATGAATTTTCTGTCTAGAATAACAGGGGGATGGTTGGGTGGAGGGTTCGAGAACAATTATAACAGTTTTGCGCTGAAAAAAACACTTCCTTTCATTTGGATAACAACAGTATCGTATTGAGTACCATATGGCGTCTATTTAGTAACAAACGAAGTCACACAAGTACCACATCATTCAAAACTAATACCGTCTGCAGTAACACATTAACAAATGATGTTGCAGGAATCGGTATTATTTTTGAATATTATGTTACTTCTGCGACGTCATTTGTTACTAAATAGACGACATATGGTACTCAATACAAGACTGTTGTTATCCAAGTGAAAGAAATTGTTCTTTTTCAGCGCCGAACTGTTATAATTGGCTGAAACGGATTATTTAGGTATACAACGTAATTTTGGCATATGTCAGGGTTAAATATGTCTTTTTGCGTCATTTTAGGGCCTGATCACTGAGTTTTCCGAAAAGTGGGTCCTTAATATTAAAGTCCACTGTAATTGGGCCTGAACCCTAATCCAAACTTCTTAATGGGGCCTGAAATTGAATTAACCCTTAAAAAAACTCTTTAAACTACTTCCAACGTGAAATAATTCCACAATCTATTTTCTTCAAGAAGGGTTATTCCACCACTTCACTAATTAAGATTCATTTTCCCAAGCCCACCTTTCCCAGAAAACTACAATTGAACCGACATAAAATCACGTTAACTAACATAAGTTCTACCAATTGCCATGTCTTTTTCTTCTTAACTTTAGGACAGAATTTATTTAGTTTTATAGATGATTACATCCAAGTAAATAGAAACTTTCTCTTAGGAATTCTCACCGTGCTTGATTCTTCCCAGCTCATCTCTTTTCAATTTTTCATCTGCATTAAGAAGTTCATGTTGATCGGACAGAAAACAATTAAATCAAGTTCGCAAAACAGCAAGCTTGGACGAGATGACGTGGTTTTCTGTATGAGGAAATCTGAAAAGCTCAACGATTTCTACGTCGAAGAAGGAGGAGGATTTCAACATCTCACTACAGTTTGTAGTCCTTTTTTTATTTGGCATCAAACATGTTGACATGTTTGATTTACAATTTGATGATTGACATTCTGCTAACAGTGATCGAGTGATGGTTGACCATGACAGAAAATGGTTTCTTAATGCGTCCACCTATGTAATTATTAACTCCTAGGTTGTGATAACTATGAGTGAATTGAAAGATCAAAGTAGGGTTTTGTCTGGAAAAGATTCCTATTTGATATATTCTATATATGCTATATGACTTATGAGGGGTTACGTTTGGATGAGCAAAGGGCACTAGTTACCTGGAAAATTTGTGTTAATAATGAGAAAATAAAAAAAAGATTGAATCTAAATCTAATACACCTAGTGAAACTGACGCTGTGTGATTCCTCCTCTCCGACGCAGAAACCGTCGAAATTTTCGCAACCTCGATGAAATTTTTGCATCACTGATATAAAAATTGCATGAAAACATAGCTATATGAATAAAGGTTTAAGGCAAGTGAAACATGTCCATAGAGGTAAAGATATAAAAACTTGGTTTTAATTCATAAAGCTATTAGCTTGTAAGAGATGATTATGCGATGCAATGTGGATTGGTTCGAAAAAAACACCTAAGTTGAGGTATTTATATCAGAAGATGGAATGGTTCAAAACAATCATGAAGAGGCATATTCTTGATGGTTCCATAGATGTGTTTTATGGATATGAGTGGAGAGATTTTCGAGCTGCAAACATATATCTTTACGCAAAATGGGCCTCTGATTCCATCATAGATTGGATATCCCTTGAGGATATGCCATTTGCCAGTATTTGTGCTATTACATGAGAAAAGGAAAATACATTGTACCATTTCTTATACGGTGAGAGCTGTCGAATGGAGATTTGCTTCCAAGAATACCTGCTTTTCATTGTAGTTCTCAGATGCTTATCAGCTTATTCAGCACTGAGGAATTTGGCGGAGAAACTACACTACTTTGATCAACACAAACATCGTGTTCCACTGAGAAGGTATACATGTAGATAACATACTTCACGTATATCAGTAGTAATACCACAACACTTGTCGTATAAAAAGCTATAAATAGGTAATTGCGCGTTTCTATATGCATTTCTGAATCATTGAGATATTTAGCTATTATGCTATATGTCTTAAATGTTCCTCAAACTCTATTTTTTTGATTGAGAATTGCTTTTTCAGCAGCAGCAAAATCATTCCACATTACTGCATTAGCTAGAGAAAGGAGATAACAAATTTGTACATGAATATAGTAGCATATATAGGTACTATATGATGTTGATGGAAAAAATAACAACATTTAATGGTGCGTTTGGTTTGCAGAATTCGGTAGGAAATGAAAACGAAAGGTCTAGAGATACAACGATAAAGCGTGAAGTACAATTCTTTGATGCGCTAACTCAGGTGTCCGTCATCTTTTCCACTGCGTTTAGTTTGGGGATTCAGTTAGGGAAAGAAAAGAAAAAGTGTCAAAGTACGACGGGCGAAGCGAAAAAATATAGTTGTTATGCGACGACTTAGTTTTTCGTCGTGTTTTCTGTGAAATTTCGTTATCGGGCCTAACATCACCTCATTTAAGAGGAGAGTTGGTCCACGTAAGTTGATGGAATACCATCCTGAAAACAATTGATTTTATGGGTGGAACCCCATCAACTTATGTGGGCCAACTCTTCTCTAAAGTGGGCCGATGTTAGGCCCAAAACATGGTACAACTCTCCTCTTAAATGAGCCGATGTTAGGCCCAATGACATTTGACATGGTATCAGAGCGGACGATCTTGGTTCATGAGGTTAGAAAAGAGTGACGTTCCTCACTCACTCAAACTCAAAATATACGGGGAGTTCGAAAAGAAGTGATGTTCATGTTCGAATTAAAAAGGTGGTTCACATGTGAGGGGGAGTGTTAAATAGATAAAGCAAAGCATAATAAGTCATATGTGTCCCACATTGAATAATTGAGAAGAGATTGAATAGCTTATAGCTGATGGGTTATTCCACTTATCAACAATTGGTTTTAGGGATGAAACTCCATCAACTTATGTGGGCCAACTCTTCTCTTAAATGGGCCGATGTTAGGCCCAATAACAAAATTTCACATTTTCACGCACGAATTCCGCCCACTAATAAATATTTATGATTTTATCCCAACATATGCTATAAAGGAGCAGGATTATAATTAATTGATCCATTCTAAAGAATGCAATAAATAATATTCATTACAGTTTCTAGTGGCCGGTTAGAAGAAAGAGCAAAAAGCACGAAAGTGAGAGGGGCAGTTTTGTCTTTTTGGCTTATTCATTTCATCAATACGAATCGAGCTAGCTGGATCCTTGAGTTCTTGTTTGGTTGCTGTTTTCATTTAATTATGTCGTAGTATAAATTCAGTTGAACTTTGATGTGGACTAAAATAGATGGGCCCGAGAAATTAATAAATAAAGGCCCAGTAGGCCCATTTTATTGGGCCTGAGGGGACCTCCGACAGACCTGGGGGAACTAACAACAGGAGCTGAAGGAACTAGGGACCTGAGGAACTACCTGACAGACGAACAAAGCTTCCCTGATACGCAACCAGTAAAAAGATCTTGTAGAAAGGGGGATCCAATGAAAAAATGCCACGTGTCTGATGGAGAGAGGGCGGCACCCCTGGAAAAGCTGCGACCACTGTTCACTATAGAAAACTATCTGCAAACTGTCAAAGGCTCTCTGACAGACGGCCTGTCATCCTGAGCATCACACGGTCCCAGAAGGTCTTATCACCAGGGATCTCGAGAGGGACCTCCAGGCAATATCCAGGAGCTAGGACGTACCTTCATGTAATACCCAAGAGCCTTTTCTCCTATAAAAAGGGGACTTCGTCATTTTCACCATGGATTTCTCCTGGCAACGCTTCTTAACACTTATAATATTCTCTCTCTACATTTTTTACGTCCCAATAGCTATTTTATTAGGTGTTCTTGATATAAAGAAGAGAAAGTGAGCTGCTTGAGTGTGTAATCAAGTATAGTGAAAACAGTTCCCGAGCGCCCGTGGACGTAGGATCTACAAAGATCCGAATCACGTAACCCTTGTGTTATTTTCGTTTACGTCTTCAAGCAGGTCCCCCGTGTTCCAAACACCTTCAAACAGGTCCCCCGCATTCCAACCACGTTCAAATAGGTCCCCAGCGTCCCAGACACATCTCAGCATGTCCCATACAGGTCCCCAATGTCCCAAACAGGTCCCCAAACACGTCCCGACTTCCACAATACGTCCCAATACCACAAATACGTCCCCCACAAGTCCTAAACACGTCCCCCTCAGTCTCTCTTTCAATAAGCACCTTACGCACATAACTTTATCGATTCTCCGGCTATATAAATTCCTTTACCCACACACTTATAAATCTCGTTGATTGGGTTTGCCCCATATCAAACTTAATGCTGAGATTGTGAAGCGTCCAAAAATGTCCCCACCCGTGTTGGCGTGTAAATCATACGACCTTCGTCATCGCATCGCCGCTTCGTAGAATACCTGAGATATTAGAAAACACTCTAGAAAGGCGCCATTTCGGCGATGCCCCTCATCTGCTCAAGTCAGATAAATCATCGTGATCGTCATCGTTATTCTTTCAAGAGTATATTTTGTAGTCGTCAAGATAGCGTACCTTTTGCGAGGGAAATAACAAGTATTTATAGTTAGAGACATTACTCGTTCTTCCGGGTTTTTCAGCCTCTTCCCGACCCACGATCTTGTCCACTTATCACGTTCTCCATCTTCCCATGTTCTCGTCATGCATCTCATTCGTTGTGCGTCATCCTGATTATTTGGACCTACACCTCTTCCACGTTCTATCCCCACTTATTCAAGTGGGCGGCTAATGGTCTTGCTTGGGTAACTTCCCGAATGGGAAGAGGTCGGGATGACGCTAACTCGGGCAGCCACGCCATCGGGCGGCTCGGGCTCTCCTTTTAGCCTTATTCCTAGGACTGCTCGGGCACACTTTCCTTGAGCCACACCCTCGGGCTGTTCGGGCTATTTCTCCAGCCTCCTTCTTGATGTTGCTCGGGTGCTCTTACCACAGCCCTTTGGCATTCTTGCCGGACAGCTCGTCGGCACTCTTACGAGACAGCTCTCGGGACTCTTGCCAGACAGCTCTCGGCACTCTTGCCAGACATCTCCTTGGAACTCTTTCCGGACTTCTCTTGGCATTCTTGGCGGACAGCTCCTCGGCACTCTTGCCGGACTGCTATCGGTGTTCTTCTCAGATAGCTCTTCGGCACTCTTGCCAGACAGCTCTCGGCACTCTTTCCAGACAGCTCGGCGTTCTTGTCATACAGCTGTGGGCACTCTTGTCGGACAACTCTTGGCAAACACTCTAGACAGCTCCTTGGGGTTGCTAGGACATTTTTTCCTCTATCTGATTCATCCTCCTGCATCCCTTTGGTTCATCTTCTTCTTCGCTCGTGTTACGTCCCGAGCGCATTCTTTTCCCGAGGGATATTTTCGAGGTTAATATCTTCTCGCTTTTGTATTCAACGTCTTTTATACCCGCAAAGATTTTACGGGTGAAACCCGAGTACGTCAAAGTCCCCCCCACAAATAGTCCAAAAAGAGTTGACATAGTGAGTAAAATATTCGAGCTTGGGGAAAAGACTCTTGTCTCGCAAAGATTTTTGTCCTGCCACATTCATGGATACTCGACCTCTCGTTACTCGGTCATGTTTCCTCGGGCATGTACTTAAGCAATTTAATTCGTTCGGCCGAGATTTTTCGTTCATCTGAGGGTTCAAGATTTGTTTTTTTATTTTTTATTTTTTTTGTGCGAAGGTTTGAGCTCTCTTGCCTCAATCCAAAGGCCTTTGTCTTCTCGCCTCATTCACCGAGGATGGGAATTTTCGCGCCTCATTCATTTTCTCGCCTCACTCATCGAGCGGTTCGGGATTTTCTCGCCTCACTCATCGAGGAGTTAAGAATTTTCACGCCTCATTCATTGAGGTCTTAAGAATTTTAGCACAATCATTCATCGAGGTGTTCGGGATTTTCTCGCCTCATTTATCGAGGACTTTTGTATCTTCAATTCAACCAAGGTCTTCAAAATTGTGCCTCAATCCGAGGGCTTTGTAACCTTGATTCAATCAAGTCTTTGAAATTGTGCTTCAATCCGAGGGCTATGTATCCTTGATTCGATCAAAGTTTTCAAAATCGTGCCTCAATCCGAGAGCGACAAAGTTTTTCAAAATCTTGCCTCCATCCAAGGATTTTGTATCCTTGATACAATCAAGGTTTTTGTATATATAATATTTTCCTTTTTGAAAAAACCGGTTCGATAGGTTTAACAACGCCACGTACCGTTAATCGTGATTTTTGTAAAGTTTTTTAATAAAGATCCGCCCAAATGGTATCAGAGACATGGTGGATGTATTAAGAAGTTAAGGTGTAGTTTACCATCTTATTCATATGAATTTGATGCGGCGCAAAGATACTGTTAAACAGTATTGAAGAGGAATATGATATTCCTCAAGATTTAGATAAATTAAATCGTTGAATAATTCCTAAGATATATTATAAAATAATCTATAGGAACCTTCTATAAATTAGGTTTGAAACAGGTAGTCAAAACTATCGAAGAAACTATCTCTTCAAACAACGAAGAGATGGTTATTAGGCTTCTAAGTAATAAAGAATTAGAAAATATAGAATAAACCATAAGTTTATTCATATTGGGTTAGTTCCAGTTGTAATACCCGTCAAATTTAATTACGGGATTTACAATAAAATTAGTGGTGGAGAGTATTTAATTAGAAATTTTGTGGGATTAATTAAATGAGGAAATTGGAACTTTGGGCGAAATTCCGATTATAATACATAATTATTTTGAATTCGATGTGTGATATGATGTTTTTACGTCTTATGCCTTTAAATGACTTATGTGTCTGTATGATTTCATGATGTGCGATTTATAATTTGTTATATGTGTTATATGTACGGTACATGACTTCTTATTTTATGATGATATTAGAACTTAAGGTAAGCAAGATAATAATAATATAAAGACTTAAATATTAGGTTATGCTTAATAAAATAATAATAGAAAGACTTACGATATTGGGCCAGGTGTAATACGTAAATTAAAGCCCATGTTTGCAAGATGAACATTAAGTTACTTAAGCCATAGGAAAATAACGTCATCACATGTCCCATCATAGAAAACCTTTCGATAGTTTAATGTTTATCAAGAATCCCTTTTATGGTAAAACATCATTCAAATTGTAAAACTCGTTGAACACTAAGCTGATCGTCCCGAGAGCTTAAACCAGAAACCATATAGAGAAATTCAAGCATAGTGAATAGTATCCCTTTTACTTTATAAGCAATTGATTAATTTTCCTTTTGTTATTAGTAGGAAAGAATACGAGTATATGAGATGAAATATTAGGAGTTGTCTAAGATTTAAAGTGTATAAGAAATTATGGGATACGAAAATCTGGAATTAATTAGGGTTGTCTATATTAGTTTAGCTAACGAGGGTTTTTAGAACCTTTAGAATTTCGGTTAGGTTATGTAAGCTCGAAACTTAGTCAGAATATAGGAAGTTTTCTTATGTCCAAACTGTTCTTGGAAGAGTGTTGAGCTTTGATCGAAAGTTTCGAGTGATGATAGGATTTTTTAGATTATGAATCTCGAAATCTATGTCGAGATTTAGTGTTGGAAGTGACTTTGAAATGCAAGTAGTATAAATGTCAAAATTGTGTAGTAATTAATAAATCTCGAAACTATGTGAGTATTGTAGAAATAATGTCGAGAGCTATTTTCAATGGATATCGAAATTCATGTTAGAACTTTGGAATTTTGTCGAGTCATGTCGAGGTTTAGTTCTGATATTGATTTTGAAATTCTATATGGAATCTCGAAATCAGAGTTGAAATTATATCGAATCTATGTTTCAGATGTCGACACATATCTCGACATATTTTTATAATTTAGACACATCTCGATATTTTGTTCTAATATCGACACACATATTTCGAAGTCTCGTCTAAATTCAATATCGAAATCTAGTTGTAAAATCTCGAGATCAAAGCTCGACATTCATCTCAAAAAGCCATGTCGAGATTTAATCTTAATAGTGACTCCGAAATTGTGTATAACATATCGAGATTTTGCTTATAAATTTTAACATACATCTCGAAATCCTTGTGCAATATCAATATCGAACCTTAGTATGTATACCATACAACTCGAGATTTAACAACCATTTAAATGGCCACCACGTGTATATAACTTTTGTCTCCTTTAATGGTTTATATATATACACGTGTATGTAGACATTATCCATTCATGTTGAAAATCCATAACAAAGCTCGAGATATGTCTTGATGTTGATATCGAGATTTATCTGGAGCCATGTCGAGATCTATTTAGTGTCGAGATAATTGTGCACTATTTAAATGTCGAGACATATCTCATGAAACATGTCGATATTTATACCTAATATCGAAATCATGACAAATGTCGAGATCCACTAATAATAAATGTCGAGATCCACTAATAACACAAACTCGAGATTTATTAACATGTCGAGATCTATCTCTTAAATGGTATTTCTCAGTTTACGTTAAGTTCTAAATTTTAGGGTTTCGAAATTTATAGAAGTCGAAATTAGGGTTTTCAAACTAAGCCAATTTCGTGAAATTACAATTACACTAACAAACCCTAATTTTATATGTTTGTGTACTTAGGGTTCGAAGTTTAGCGACCTACCGTACGACAAATTTAATAGCTAAGGATACCAGGTAAGTGGAAATCGCAACTACAACACATAATTATATGTGTATGAATTATGTGTCTATGTGCCTTTCATGATTTTATGTGACTCCTATGATTTCTATGTGACGTAAATTCACGTGATTTTTATGTGACGTAATTCATTCTATGAATATTGCACGCATGTTTATATGATTCATGGCATGAGCACGTGCACGCACGACTAGTATAAGAGTCAGGGAAAGAGAGCGTGCATGAGTATAAGATCGCCTGTGAGCGATGTGTATCTGCCGATATAGGCATTTGTATCGACTCAATGATGAGTCTCGGCTCTTTTATGCTACCACGGCGATTCACGAAGCCGAATTATCTGATTCACGAAAGGTAGGGGAAATATATTACGACGATTCACGAGGCCGACTGCCTGATTCACGAGAGGCAGGTAAATACCCCGTAGCGGGAGATGCAACCTGGAGGATGCGACTCGAGGGTATGAGCGGCACCGAGGGAACCTCGAGTGTTGGCGACCTCGTAGTAAGCTACCAGTGAGAAGCGCCCGCGTGTCAGACTGCATTGGGATGGAAAGGCGCCTTGTGGTTAAACGAAATTCGTGTGCCCGGGTTAGCCTCTCAATGGGAACGCATTGGGATTGAACGCCACTATTAGCCTCTCAGTGTGGACCGCATTGGGATTGAAAGGCACCATAGAGTTAAGCACAGATTTAGTACTCGGGTTTAGCCTCCCAGTGTGTGTACTGCCACTTATACCCTTAGGGGTTTGAGCTCTATATGGTGCATAGTAAGATTGAAAGCCGAAGGGGCCCAATTATGAAGTCAATGAACGAGAAGGATGAGAGAAGTCAATAGCATTGCCGCGAATGCCTTCGCTATTTAGGTCACGTGCATTGCATGCATGATTTTCACTTACTGAGCTTTATAAGCTCATTCGGCATTTTTATGTGTTGTAGGACCCCGCGATCACGGTACGTGATCATTTTCACGGCGAGGCCAACTTTTCAAGTTTCCGGGGGCTTTTGAGATGGAAGTGTGTGCATGGATGCGACCTCGTGGCGGCTCAGTAGATAGATTTATTTTGACCCGCAGGCACGCTTTCCTATGTAAATAGGACCCACTATGATTTTGTAGACAACGTTACTATTTCTTTTTATAAAAGGAAAAATTTCATCCGAAATTTCATACGACCTATTTCATTATTAGGACATTAGTCGCGTAGACTAGTTAAGAAAGTAGTGGTGGAAGGGGGGCGCCACACAAGTTGCTTTTAAACCTTTGACTTTAGAAGGTTTAGGTAGGAGTTTTATAGCAGCTCTTAGAGACGGTAGAATTCTCGAATGGAAACAATCCCTTACGGGAATAATTTAGTCCAATTTAGCGCATGCCCAATATACTTTAGCGTATACGCAAATCTCGAATTATCATTGACCGATGCCAATATGGATGCTTTAATATAAATGTCAAAACTCACGGATACAACTACGCTCCAGGATCGGAAATAATATGCATCTGTTATAGGATTTATTATAAGTCGTTATATACGCCTAATCCACAGTGTAACATTGTGGATAAACCTATAAACGGAACTATTTTTATAGAAACTAATTTTAGCAGATCTAATATTACAACTCGAAGATCTATGGAAGAAATCCAATTAACAGAAAATTGGATAATCGAAAGAGCTATGCCTCTTCTGCCCAAAATTAAGAACAATCCTACTACAGACAACCGATGTAACTGTTCAATACAATTTGAGCAAAATCGAAGATCTATCGAAGTCAAAATCCCTAGGTCTAGAATTTCTAGATCAGCCTCATCTCACTATCATATATCACCCATGTGATTAAAATCGCCCTCTAGAGCCTCGACTTCTCAATTAAGAGAATCAACCTCTAGTGATTATTTGCAAAACAAAGTAGAAGAATTAAGGATTAATTCTGATAATATTGTTAATGGAGTTTTTAAAATTAAGACGATGAAATAACCGAGTCCGAAATGAATTTTCATGTTAATGTATTTAAACCCAAAATTGATTTTAGTCCGAGTTCACCGGCAAGAAAGAAAATTCAACAAGAATTTAATTTACCCAAATGGAACTCTTTCGAAAATGGTTTTTTGAAAGCTTTAATAAAGAGGATGAAGTTATTATCCAAGAAAAATTTTATATTGATTTGTCAATACAAAATGAAATGTTACCTTTTATTCTCTGGTTTTCGACAAAATATTTTAAAAAATGATTTCTGTCCTCGAAAGAAATTATAAGCTTTCAACGGGGAAAAAATTACTTCAATTTATCCTCCTCAAACTAGTTTTCAAATGGAAAAGAAAATGAAATTAGATATTATAATGCTTTTCAAAAATTACTTGAAAACGATACACTTACCGTGACTATAAGTCATATTAATTGTCATTTAAAACAAGAAATTATACTAATATGTATGTTATTGTTCTAGGAGAACAAATTTCTTTACTTAAAAAAATTTGAAGAAATTTCGTCTTCAATAAAAGATATTAAAAATCATCTTTTAAAAGATAAAGCCGAACTTGGAACAGTTAACACTGCTTCTCCAAGTATTCAACCTCCTCCTGAGATTATTGATTTTAAATTTTAATCGCTATCTCATATCGAAAATTTACTTGAAGAAAAATTTAATTGTCTCAAGCTTAACACTTTAAGTGAAGCGTTTGAAGATCGATTAGAAAATTCTAATGATATTCAAAATATTTGTAACAAAGAAGTTAATAAGCTTGAACATGCAGAACATGCATATAAGCCAATTAAAAGTAAATATTACTACCCTAGGCCAACTCCTGAAATCATATTATTCGAAGAACAAGTATTTATGCTCAACAATTCGTATAGCGGAAGAAGCATATACGAATGGAATTTAGACGGTTATACCGAAATTTATAATAGATTCATAGGATGCTCATGTATAGCATGATTTGTAAAGCTAACCAAAATAATGATAAAGCTATTGCAAAAATGATCGTAGCTGGCCTTACTAATTAGTTAAAAGGATGATGGGGTAATTATTTATCTCAACTTGAAAAAGATGATATCTACCAAACCTTACAAGAAGAAAACGGACAACAGGTGGATAATGTTGTTTATACATTACGTTTAAATATCATTGAACACTTTACAGGCCGATGGCCTGATAATTCTGAAAATATCATAACTCTTCTCCAAACTCTTAGGTGTAAAACTCTTACATCTTTTAGATGGTATAAATATACCTTTCTTAGCCGGGTCATGGAACTCCCTGGGTCAAATAGCACTCACTGGAAATCCAAATTTATAGATGACCTACCTTCACTCTTTGCACAAAGAGAAGGAATAACCTTAGGAAATGAAAATCAAGCATTGTATACAAGAAATATTAGCTTTATGTAATGAAATAAAGCTGAACAAACAAGTCAAGAGACATTCTCTTGATGAAAAGAAACAATTAGGAGAATTCTGTGGCCAATTTGGCATGGAAAACGCTTCAAAGAGACAATGTCATAAAGAACATAAAACCAAAAAATATTCTTCTAAACAATATGAAAGAAGAAAAAATCGAAAAATTGAAAGAAGAGAACAACAATTCTCTAAAGACAATTACCAAAATAACAACAAATGTCCTCCAATTGTTTGCCGAAAATGCGGTAAAATTGGTCACAAAGCAAAAACTTGCTTGACCAAAAAGAAGATCAATAGTTTAAACATCAATAGTGATCTGAACGAAACACTATCAAAAATCCTCCTTGAATCTGATAGTGAATCGGAATACTCTCCGAATGATGAAAACAACATCATCGAATTTCATCAGATTCTGATGAATGTCGAAATTGTCAGATAGGACAGCTCTGTTCCAAAAAATCCCATAGTTCAGAATCTGAACTAGAAGATAATAATTTCTATCAAATTATATCCCAATTTCAAGATGTCAACGTTCTTGACAATAATCGTTTTGAAATATTAAAAGAAACAGATGATCCGATTTAAAAAATATGATCATAAAAAGAATATTCAAAAGGAGGACGAGATTTTTAAAGAAGTTATTCCTTAGTCTGAACCATATAGTATGACCGAAGTAATGAAATTACTTCATAATAAGAATAAATTTAATAAACTTTAATGTCCTGTTAATATCAGAGATTTAACATTAGAAAATATCAAATCTTAAAACTGAAATTAAAGACTTAAAATTAAGCCATATTGTCTTAAAAAGAAGATTTTCTAGGTTATTAAAAGAAAAGAAATTTCTGACGAATCTTCAAAATCTTATGTAGAATTTGCTAGTACCTCTGAAAATGTGGAAAATGATAATTTCTTTCAACATTAGAGGTTATTACTTCCCAAAAATGGTTAGTGAAAATATCACTGCTAATTGATGGGAATTTTAACAAAAACTCTAATTGCATTAATTGATAGTGGAGCAGATTTAAACTGCATCCAAGAGTGTATTATTCCTACCCAATATTTCCATAAAACAACCCATTCTCTTACTCTGCAAGCGGAGAAAGATTACAAATTAATTACAAAATACCTAAGGCTTTTATTTGCAAAAATAATGTCTATATTCCTACGTCATTCTTGCTAGTCAAGAATATTACGAATCAAGTAAGTCTTGGTACTCCATTTCTTAGGAAAATATTTCCTATTAAAAATATTGACGAATATGGATTCAAAGAAATTTCGAAAAAAGGAAGTATACTTTGAATTTATTACTGAACCTTTTTCAAGAATTCTTAATGAAATTAAGGATTCTATTCTTATTAAAGCAAAAGAAAACCAGATAATACCTGAAATAAGAAATCAGTATACTTACGATTGAGGATAAACTCCAAAATCTTAAGTTACAAGAAAAGATTAAATTATTACATAACCAATTTACGTTGCAAATATGTAACGATCTTTCGAATGCATTTTGGGACAGAAGAAACATATTGTTTCTTTACCATACGAAGAAGATTTTAGTGAAAACAAATTCCCACTAAAGCTCGTCCTTGTCAAATGAATTCCGAATTATAAGAAGTATGTAAAAAAGAAATTGCTTCTCTTTTACAGAAAGGTTTAATAAAACCTTCTAAATCTCATTGGTCGTGAGCGGAAAAAGGAAAGGGGAGCACCATAAAGAAAGTTTTGAAATGGATTAGGTATCCCATTCCGAATAAAAAAGATCTTTTAGATCGACTATTTGATGCCCTTATATTTTCAAAGTTTGATTTAAAATCAGATTTTTGACAAATTCAAATTGCCGAAAAAGATAGATATAAAACATCTTATACAGTCCCAATTGGACAATTTGAGTGGAACGTTATGCCTTTTGGTTTAAAAAATGCTCCCCTGAATTTCAAAATATTATGAACGATATTTAATTCCTTATAGTAATTTTATTATTGTTTATATTGAGGATATTCTAATCTTTTCTAATGATATAAAACTCATTTTAAGCATCTTAAAGTTCTCAAGAAAATTATTATTCGAAATGGATTTGTAATATCTAGTCCAAAAATGAAACTATTCAAACCAAAGTTAGATTTCTAGGTCATACTATCGAAAAATGTAGTGTTAACCTATTGACAGAAGTATTGAGTTTCCAAATTTCCAGATCAAATCATTGACAAAACTCAACTTCAAAGATTTTTTTTAGGGAGCCTTAATTATATTTCTTCTTATTACAAAAATCTTGCAATTGACACCTCTATTTTATATGATAGATTAAAAAAGATTCCTTGCCAGTGGACAAATAGTCACATTGCAGCAATTAAGAGAACTAAAAAGGAATATTTAGTAAGATTCCATTCGGGATGCATCAATATGTTATATGAGCATCCGAGATGTCGATCAATAGCACGTGGAAGGTGTCAATTAAAAAGGCATAATCTCCTATGTCGATGATTGATATAACATGAAGCGACGCCAAATCAACATGTGTCCACCAAGGTGCCCACATAAGGTGAGAACCATGAAATTCCTCTATATATATACTTCACGTATAAGTGACACTGCCTTTGAACTAGTCGACCGATGTACGGTGGGAAGTGAAAGCGATGAGTGCTAACGAGCTATCCTTGTGGATGGACCATACCCAAACTGGTTAGGCACCTATGAGAAATCAAAACTAGACGATACAATGCAAACAAATTCAACTAATGAATTAATTAAATATCTACTTTAAGAATACGACATAAATTAATAATGCGTATATAAATACTTGAGTTTCCTCCAAGAAGCAAAATATTTGCACTCACTACTTACAATAGTATCTAAACTCTTTGAAGTGTGGCACTCTCTTTTTTTTTTTTCCCGGAAACGATAACTTGCATTAATAAACAAAGGTACAGGGGCTAAATAGCCCAAAGGGTCTCTCCGGTAACACAGTATCCGGTAGAGAAACAAAGGCTCACAAGGAGCAATGCATCACGAAAACAAAATAACAAGCCGACAGAAAACGAAATGAACCCCGAACTTGGACCAAAAATCTATAGAACATACGACAGAAAAGGTTATTAATCCAAATCTACGGTACTCTACATTATTTTTGTCCAACGCCTCTAGGTTATCGTCTTCATCGGAAGAGGCTCCACAAGGGAGAAATGGCTCCACAACGGGAGAAAAAGCTCCCGACCTAATGGCCGGGAGAAACGAGCTCCCCACGGGAGACTCGCGGGTGGACGATAGTGAGATGGGGCGGACTGTAGTGGTGGTGGCAGAGGACGCGACCGGCGAGGGCGGCACAGGTGGCGGCAGGAAGCAGCCGCGACAGGCGGCAGCGGCAACGGATGGCTACGGCAGAGGTGGCAGCAGCGGATGGCGGCGACATAGGTGTCGTCAGCGGCGGAGGTTGCGGAGGAGGAGCTGCAGCGGAGATGACGGGGGCGGTTCCAGGTGGCTGAGGAAACGGCGGCGATGGTGGCAGCGGCGGGCGACGGCGGTGGGACATCAGCAATTTTTTTTTTTATAATAACAAGAACAAAGAAAGGGAAAAAAATAAGCAAGATCAAAACCTCCCCCACCTCCTCCTAATGGAGGTGGAGGAGAAGGGGGAAGAAAGGAAAGGGGAGTCGGCGGCTGGTTTTAGGGTTTGAGAGGAAAGAGCGTAGAGAGAGAATTTATTTTTTGACACAAGTGTGGCACTCTCTTGACATGACCAGATATGGTAGTTTATAGATGAGAAATCGAAAAGATACGTAACCGTGGCCACTTATCGTGTGGAGAGTTTGCCGGAATCAAACCACCACACAGATATTTTCGGGCACGGACATTTTCCTTGGGCTAAAGGTTAAACAAGTGGTCTTTTTCATGACTACTTGAGTATTTCGTATGTACTTGATTTTTTCTACAACTTCGGAAAATTTAATGGATTTGGACTATGTTCCAACCTCTTTGTAAAACCGGTCTGGACGGCCCGCCTAGGCTGCACCTAGGCGCTAAGCGTCTCCCTCTGCGGTGATATCCGGTTAGGAGGCCGATCAATCTACTAGGTTGATGATTAAATGGTCCCAATTTCTTTTCTTTTTTGTGGAGAAAATTTTTCTGGGTACATTGATTTTTGGAAATTTTTCTCTAAATACAAAAAAAAAACATTATTGGGATTGAAATTATTTGTTTAGATGGATAAATTTAATATACTATTACTTTGGTTTAGCATATGAACAAAAATAATAAAAATAGATACACCGATTAATTTCTTTCTAGAAAGTACCTAGGCCGTCTAGACACTAGGCCCATTTTGGACGCGGGACTAGCGCATAGCAAATATTTCAATATTGGTCTCAACATTAATGAGTAGGGATCCCTAATTAAATAAGGAAACAATCAAATATCCCCATTTGCATTAGCCATGGTTTGAGTTGTTAAATTCCATTAGCCACGGGTTCAACTCTCATTACTGCGTTTCTCAGGCTCAGAGCGGGCGAATACACATATTAGGGATCGGGGCGGGTCTGAAGCGGGTTTGCCAGGACCTGGAACTCGCCTCGTTTATTATTTTATGGACCCGGGATCCCGTCCCGACGGCCTCAAGAGAAACCCGCCCCGCCTCGACGCCGGATAATCCGGGTCTGGCGGGTCTGACCTGCGAGACTAGGTTGCTTTATATATTTTTTTTTAAATTTTGTAACTTTTAATTGATATAGCTTTATATAATTATATATTTAATTATATATTTATATAATATGTAAATATTTCTTTTTTTCCGAAACGATAGCTTGCATTAATAACAAATGTACATGACTAAATAGCCCAAGGGGTCTCACCGGTAAATCGTCAACCGGTAGAACAAAGGCTCATAGAGGAGCACCACACAATCCCACAAACATACACTCGCACATGGGAAGAAAGGGGTCTCCAAGGGACCAAAAACCGACAGAAAACAAAACCCATTATCTACGATCAAGAACTAAAGAACCTAACAGAAAAACTATTAAGCTAAATCTACGATACTCTTATCTTTCACTTGGCCTTCGATTTCTGGGTTTTTATCTTCATCGGACTGGTGCTCCACAAGGGAGAAAAAGCTCCCGAACTGCGGGTCGAAAGAAACGAGGAGGGAGGAAGGAGCGGCTACTATTCGGAGGCGAGGGAGGAGCAGGTTAGGTTGGGGTTTAATATGTAAATATTTCTATTATATAAATATGTTTAAATGTTATATAAATATATTTATATAATATATAATTATATATTTCTATATATATGTATGTAATTATATATAAATATAAATCGGGTGAGTTTCGGGTCGGGGTATGGGGAGAGATTAGCCGGACTCAAGACCCGTAACCCGAATATTGAAAACATACATGCCCCATTAGGAGCGGGTTCTGGCGAGTCGGTGTTTTTCAACCCCATTGTCATTAAATTAGTGAATAAATAGCGAGGTAAATTAGTAACCCGGTAAACCCTGGTTTAGACCAGGTAAACCCCGGGGTTGACGTGATAGTCTGGAAACAACTTTAATCATGTTAGCCATACTAGGACAAGTTCATGTGTGACAAGCTCAACTCAAAGTATTTTGTGACCAGGAAAAGTCGAACCTATGTGACCTACCCCGCAAAGACTTCGAGTGTCTCACATTGACCATTAGACCAAGCATCATTGGCTATTAGTGAGATATTTTATAGGGAATTACTATTCACCGTCCCCTTTTTACTAGTCACCGCCCCCTAAAGGCTTGTAAAAAGACGATTTTGCCCTTTTGATATTTAAATTAATTTTAAAAGAAAAAACTATAATTCCGGTACGAAATAGTGAAAAACATATACAAACAAATTCGAACGATCTTCGGCAATGGATCGAAACGTGGCAACGTAAAAAAAATTCGATTTAACATTTTAGGGCCGATCAATCGATATTTTCGAACACGGGTCGGAATCGTTTGAAAAAAATCCCGATCATTTTTGGGCCGGCGCATGGCACGGCCGAAAACATTTTCGGCCGGCGCAAGGCAGGGCCGAAAAATATTTTCGTCCGTGCCTTGTGCCGCCGAAAATTTTTTTCGGCCCACCTGTGGAGGACCGAAAACTACTTCCGATCGGAGCTGCGCCGACTGATATGATTTCTAGGTCGGCACTGCACCGGCCGAAAATATTTTCGGCCGCCTCTATAGGCGGCCGAAATTGTTGTTCGTCCGTTTATTTTTTTGAAATATTTAATTCCTGTTCGGGAATAATTATTTGTATTAGTAATTTTTTCGTGTTATAATTTGTACTATCTATTAATTCGAAACGGCATAAAGATGCAAAAAATATTCCAAACATAAATAGTATGCGTCCGATACATAAACAGTCACAAATTATACTGCTCAATTAGGTGCAGCCAGTGATCCAATCGACTCATTTCTTTCCCAACCGGCAACTCGACCATCACGACACGTGAACCAATACGGATGTAAGATGGGCATAGGAAAATCTGAACATAAGTTTAGTCTAATATAATGCTGATAACTATCTCCATGGTGCACTATGACGATCGTACGGCTCGGTCCAATAGCAGTCCGACCGGCACGCAGTTGCAATATTATGTTCAAATGCATGTTGATGTTCGACCCCTTGCTGTACCCGAAGAGGATAATTACATCGTTCCAAAGTATCGCCACAGCCCACAGATCACACGGTGATGTCATCCAGTGGTTCGCTGCACAAGGTCCCCCTTCCCAGCGTATACGATTCACCTGCATTTCCAATGACTCACCATAGTACAATGCCGAGTAACGCTCCCAGTGGGCCGCGAGTTCTAGTCATTGTAAATATGATGTGCGATAACGCGAAATCCACAGTTGCCGTCAGCCACTACATCCTTATAGCTACTATATGTGGATGGATGACTGTTGTTACGAAATTCGCCAAGTGGGTGTGGTAGAAGTCTGACTCACCTGTAGAACGAATTTATCAGGATTAGATATGCATCCGTGTTTGAATGAATTTACGAGTAAAAGATAGTAGTACCTGTCTCCGTAGTAGATCCACGAGACCACTTCGCAGATGAAGATGACGTACGATCCTGGCTGCTGCGACTGGTACTGCTGCGCCCTCCATTGCATCCACCCCTTCGGATTGCGTACTCCCAAGCACTTCGATCCCGCTTCGTCGAGTTTTTTTTTTCTTCGGCCGACCTTTGACAGACGTCTTAATGCCAGGTTCATTCCACTCACGGGCGTCAAAATATAGATGTTCATCAACGACTCGATGGAGGCCACGCATAACGGCGGGATCGCGACCTTCTGCCTCACGCACGAGGTCATATAAGTAATCCCGATCAGAAATATCGGGAGTTACTCCCTCACCGATCGTGAGTGTCCTCTAGAAATCGTCCACGCAGTCTGCAGCAACTGGGTAGTTATTGTCGACACACTGCTGAAGCTCGCATGCACATAGGAGCTCGTGCGTATGTCGAACCACACATCCGCACTCGGAGTAAACCTGATCCGCCAACTCTTTAGCACGCCTCAACTCAGTTCCCATTATCGATATTGAATAGTTTGAAACTCTGAACAATATCATGTGCAATGGAAAACCTGAGTTCCCAATAGGTCGTTTCGAGCAGGACTCCTCCAGTGCCTTCATGTTAACATAAAAAATTATGAAATAAGGATTTCGTTTGACACGTAATAATAATTAATTTACCTTTCTGATGCGATTCAGTTGGTTCTAAATCTGCTCGTGCACCTTCACCCACACGGTGTCAAGAGACCCAGTGGCCGAGTTCAGCCATTGCTTCGGCTCGCTGTGAGCACTCTCCACACGACATGTAGTGGTGTGCCCGAAATGAAGCACCTTGTTCGTCCAAGCTTTGACGAAATTCTCCTTATGCACCAACCATGTCGATTCAACGTACTTGACGACAGCGGGATTGGCTACCCAACGCAGAGACATATCACTCGTGCCTGCTCGTATGCGTCTATCGTGGAGCTTCCACGACTGCTTTCCAGTCCTTATGCGTGAAGTGAGCTGCGGTCTTATAGTTCTTCCCCGTCAGCCGATAAGCTTTGTTCTCCATGTCTTTATAAATATGCCACGTGCACAACAGATGGTGAGAATGCAGAAATCTTCTGTACGAGTCGAAGAAGGCCCAACTCACGATCAGTCACAATCGCCGAAGGGTAGACACCTAGTCCCAGAATATCCCGAAGAGACTGCAACACCCACCCATAACTTCCCTCCGTCTCGTCCTCCATAACGGCAAACCCACACAGGAAGTTGTGATTACAGGGAATCATCCCTATAATCTCAACTAGAGGCATCTTGTACCTATTGGTCTTGTACGTAGAGTCAATGCCAATAAAGTACGGATGCGTCCTCACCAGTGCGAGTGAGTCCGGGTGTCCGAGAAAAACATGTGTCAGCGCATCAGTCTCGTCGTCACCCAGGGACCGAACATAATATCCGGCCTGTGTCGCCTGGTGCATCAACTGGATCACCACGTCTCGACCCTCAGAATAGTCCTTCTTCAAACGATCTCTGTAATTATTTATATGTCTGATCGTCGCGTGATCCTCTGCGTGTCGAGCCCTCATCGCTGAGAGGATATGAGCTAGTTTGGCTTGCGCAACATTCATTTCCTCTACGACCTTCATTGCCTGGCTACTTAACCCACTCGTCTGGCGATGTCTCTCGGGATACTGTATGAGTGGGTGATTGTGCATGGATTTCTCAGGTGGGCCCGTACAAATGTACCATCCCCTAGTCATTGGATCCTCCTAAGCTATGACTACAAATGGACACCTGCAATTATTAGACTTCTAAACCCTCTCCAGTTTATCCACGTTGCCTCTATAACGTTCTCCGCGAGAACATCTCAACAGTTTTTTCGTGCCGCATTTCTTATGCGACGAAATAATCAGCTCGAACTCAAGACCAATAGCAACACCTTTCGCCCAGTTAATGGCTTCCACGTCGGTCGGAAGTCGTCCTCCTCCGCGAAAATGCTCACTGTAGTTTACGTCGTCGCCGTCCGGGATATGGACTTCCCAGTCCTGGTCTGCAATTAAATATTGTTTTTTTTAAAAAAAAAGGGGTCGGACAAAAATTTCGGCCGCCAATAGAGGTGGCCGAAAGTGAATTTCGGTCGGCGTAGTCCGGACAGATTGGATTTATCGGCGGGGACTGCGCCGGCCGAACAGCATTTCCGGCCCTCCATGGCGGGGCCGAAAATATTTTTCGGCCGCCACAAGGCACGGTCGAAATTATTTTTCGGCTTGGACACGGTGGGCCGAAAATTCTGTTCGATCGGGACTTCTTTTAAACGATTCCGACCCGTGTTCCATAATTCATCTACCTACGAACGAATTTTTCGAGAATTTGTTTACCAGTCGTGCGAATAGACCCTTTCCCCTATCGTCGATCCATTGCGATTTGAGTTTTGTTATTTTTTTAGTCTGATTTGGATGTATGATTGCGATATGAAAGTGTTGTTTTTTTATATAGACGTTAGTTTTTTCTTTTTAAATTAATTACAATATCATAAGGGCAAATCGTCTTGTTGCAGCCCTTTAGGGGGTGGTGACTAAGAAAAAGGGGGCGATGAATAGTAATCCAGTATTTTATATACCTCCTCTTATTAAAAATGAAATACCAAACAAACGATAAAGAACAATACTCCAATTACATAAAGAGTTAATTCCGTTTCAGCCCCACTTAAGCAACTTCCATTTGGTTCAGCCTCAATTGCCTTAAATTTCAGTTTAAAACACCCATCTCAAGTTTGCCTTAGAGTTAAGGACCCAATTGTGCTAAAAAGTCCCATTTGCCCTCAACTGTTGCGAAAATTTACAAAGCTATGCCATCACACCTCACGTCCGATTTTTTGTAGATCTATGATTCTTACAACACCCAAACGCCTTGAAATCTCCGAAATCTTCGACGTTATTGAGCGGAATGGTAAAATAGAGCTCAATTTCTCATGTGTTCTCGTAACAAAGGAAAATTTCGATGTTATGTTGGAATAATGCTTCAAACTCAATTAAAAAATTTTGGTACAAGCACGAGTGAAATCTTGACGTTTGTGCTTGAATAATGTGGATTCACACCAATTCGGATGTGTCTTAGCAATCGACATGAAATTACAACGAATCTTGCTGCGACCTAAGATCCAAACATTTTTAATTTCAGTAACGAATCATTTTACCTGGGTATCACTTTCTGCTCGTACGAAAACACTAACATAAAAAACTATACCATATTCTTAACATTGACGAATAAATGTTGCCTCAGTAATAACAAATAATTCTTTGAAAAAAAAATAATAACAAATAATTAGAAAACAATAACGTGTCACGAGAAAGATAAAAAATTCCAGTAACACATCACGTCATCGTGGTACCACTTGCGTCTGTTTCCGAAACAACATCCTCAAAAATAATAACAGATGACTAGCACTGAGGAACAAATGTTGCATAATGTATAACAAAAAATGAGAAAACAAAAACGATTTATTTCCTATAATAACTACATGCAACTAGTACGGATTAGGGTGTCAAGAGGAAGATCAAAAATTCGTACGACACCCAAAACGCCCTGAAATATCATATATCTTCGACGTTATTGGGCGAAAAAAGTAAAATCGAGCTTAATTTCTAATGGTCCTCATAACAAACGAAAATTTTCGATGTTATGCTGGAATAATGCGTCAAACTCAGTTCAAAAATTTTGGTACAAACACGAGTAAAATATTGCGTTTGCTCGAATAATGTGGTTTCACACCAATCCGGATGTAGGTCGACACGAAATTACAACGAATATTGTCGTGACCTAAGATCCAAACATTTTCAATTTCAGTAACAAATCACCTGATCGGGGTACCACTTTATGCTCGTATGGGAACACTACTAGCAAAAACTATATCAGATTCTTAACATTGACGAATAAATATTGCCTCAACAAATCAGTTCAGTTAACACGTCACTTTATTTAGGGACCACTTTTACTATTTTGGAAACCCTACCCTAAAAATAATAACTGATTCCTAACATTGGGGAAAAAAGTTGCCTCTAACATATAACGAGAAGACAATAACGTTTGTTTCCTATAATAACTACATGCAACTAGTGCAAAATAGGGCGTCAGAGGAAGATCAAAAATTTGTACGACACCCAAAACTCTCTGAAATCACACAAATCTTCAACGTTAGTAATCGAAAAAGGTAAAACCGATCTCAATTTCTCATGGGTCCTCATAATCAAGGATAATTTTCGATGTTAAGTTGTAATAATGCTTCAATCACAATTCAAAAATTTTGGTAAAAAAACGAGTGAAATCTCGACTTTTATGCTGGAATAATGAGTATTCACACCAATTCGGGTGTGGGTCTTAGTAATCAACATGAAATAACAACGAATTTTGCTGCGAACTAAGATCAAAACGTTTTCAATTTGAGTAACACATCACTTTATCTGGGTACCATTTTCTGCAAGTTCCAGAACTCTACCTTCCAAAATTGTAACAGATTACTAATAAAAGATAATAATGCCTCATGTATAACACATAATAGAAAAAACTATAACAGTTTGTTTCCTATAATAACTACATGAAACTGGTACGGACTAAGGTGTCAAGAGAAAGATCAAAAATTCGTATGCTACCCAAAACTCCCCAAAATTGAAGAAATCTTCAACGTTAGTAATCGACAAAGGTGAAACCGATCTCAATTTTTCATGGGTCCTCATAAACAAGGAAAATTTTCGATGTTATGTTGGAATAATGCTTCAAACCTGTAGAGTATATATTTCAATTGTGCTTGATCTCATTAGTTGTCCTTGTAATTAGGGACTTTATTTGTATTAGTCCATAGATTAGGACTAGTTAGATATTTATACCAAGTATGTTTGGTATAAATAGATGTAAAAAATTTAATTGTGCTTGATCTCATTAGTTGTCCTTGTAATTAGGGGCTTTATTTGAATTAGTCCATAAATTAGGACTAGTTAGATATTTATACCAAGTATGTTTGGTAAAAATAGATGTAAACAAATTGTGCTTAATACAGAAAATATTGATCCGCAAGGCTGCCGAATTCATTTTCTAGAGAGAGAAGCACACAAAACTTTCTCACAGTAAAGGTTTTCTCTCTCATGTTCTTCAACAAAAGGTTTTCGATCGAATTTCAATCTTCATCATTCTAATCGATTTCCTTAGAATTCGTGCCTAGGATTAATTGTGTTGAAAAACAGGGACCTAAAAATTGGTATCAGAGCAGATTCGTTCTGTTTTGAATCAAAATTGTTAGAATTCGAATCGAATTTCATTTTCTGGAACTGTTCACACGAAGAACAGTTTTGGCGCGACAAAGTTTTTCGATCTGAAGTGCCTAATTCTGTGCTTATCTGATTTGATTTTGATGTTTCTGTGTTTGTTCATGCAATAGAATCAATTGCCATTAGATACGTAGCCGTTTGAATCTCGATTAAGCAGAATAGATCAGATTTGAATCGTTACTGTTCGCGCGAAGAACGAACTTGAACACAGCTTGATAGTGATTAAAATCGACATGTTTTGCTTCACAATGTGTTTAATTGTCTGTTCATGCGTATCAAGCATCTGGTTACGATCAAAAACCTACGATTTCATAGTCTAATTCATTGTTTTTGGTTGAATTGGTGTCAATTAGGGTTCTAATTTCATTCGCGGAAATTCAATGTTTCTCGCTAAAGTTTTCGATTGCAGAAATTTCTCGATTGCAAAACTCCGCGCGAAAATTTTTATCGGTCAGACCATTAAGTCAGTGCTAAAATCATCTTTACTAAGAATGAGTTTCGTAGAAAGAGTTTTCGAGCGTCATCTAGCGGAAAACTTTTTCGACGAAGACCTATTTTGGCCTTTGCGCTCGCAAAAAAAATTACCGTTGAAATTTTTCGATCAAAACTAATATAGTTTGACCAAGCGCAAATTACTTACGATAAAAAAACTTTTCAAGTAAATGAATTTATTTTGACTAAGCAAGAAACCTACTCTAAGTATTGTTTCTTGCGATCGGAATAAATTCACGATTAAAAGATGTTTCTCGACCGAAGTTTTTGAACGAATATTTCACGCTCCTAAATTTTCTCGCTGACACACTTTCTCGCACGAGAACAGTGACGTGCACTCTAATTTTGACTGAATTATTTTCGATCGAAAATCTAAAGATAGATTCGAAAACAATTCTCGACTGCTTAAATATCAAATGCTACTAACTAATTTGCTACGTGTGAAGCACATAACATCATTCAAACTCATCAAAACAACCAACGACGGTCCTTTGTCAACAACAAAAAAAAGGAAGAGATGGATGCTTACTCGCTAGGGACAACCGTCCACCGATCTTGCAACGCGGCGAATACACTGTATGGAGAAGCCGCTTCCTAAACTTCATAGCTCTAAAAGATCAAGCTGAAAATCTACTGCAGTCACTCGAAGAGGGACCGACACAATTTTGGGTCCACGTAGCTGGTGATGACACGGCTACTCCTCTTATTCCTCCTACTAGGCGACTTAAGGAGCCTAGGAAATACTCTATCGAGGAAAGGGCCCGCGCGAAGGCTGATCAATAGCTATGAACACACTCATGCAAGGCATTCCCAATGACATTTATAGACAAATAGACAGCCTTCCAACGGCTAAGGGTGTGTGGATGAGTTGCATAGGATGATGCAGAGGATGGAAGTTGGCATCAAGGCCAAAAAGGCGAATATTCTCACTGCCTATGACTCCTTCAAAGCAAAGCCGTAGGAGAACCTATACGATGTATATCAAAGATACCTGACTCTTCTCAATGATATGAGGAAGATAGACATCTCGAAAACGAACATGGAGACAAATATCTGATTTCTATCCTCACTGCCCTCGGATTGGAAAAAGATATCCACCCAACTGAGACAAAACAAAGATCTGGAAGAATTGGATATCCATGCTGTCTTCGATAATCTCGCCCAACACGAGGAAGATGTTAGCAAGACTCAGAGAGAGCAGAAGGGCAAGCAGATTGAAGACACCGTTGCCCTAGTCTGAGAGAAGCGTGGGACAAAGCCTTGCAAAGAGAAGATCGTTAGGGCTCCCTCCCCATCAGAGTCAGAGGATGATTCAGAATCAGACATCGAGCCTAGCATGAAGGCACTGGGGAAGCAGTTGGCTCTAATCAGCAAAATGATGAGCAAAAGATATTTCAAGAAGAAGCCCTCATCCTCGGCCAACAGACTTCGGACCTCAACCTCTAAAAACAAGGAACATGTACCAGAGGGCCCCGAAGTCAAGAACAATAAAGAGCCCAACAAGTGCTTCAGCTGTGGCAAGCCTGGTCACTTTGCCAGAGAATGCACTCTTCCCAAGAAAAGAGATGCTAATTACTACTCCAAGAAGCTTCAACTAGCAGAAGGAAGTAGGAGTGGCCCTCATGGCAGAGCAGGACCACTGGCTCGAAGACACATCCGATTCCAGAGAAGAGAATCTAGCCCTCATGGCCCGCCTAGACACATCAGACGCCGAAACATCCAAATGGACGGACGAAGATAACGCGTCCACCTCATCACAAGAGGTAGACTCTACTTCCACATTATTGACCATGTTAGAATCATATCAAACACAATATGCTAACATGAAACGTGAGCAGAAAAGTATTAAGGAAGTAGAGAATAAACTTTCGAGATCTCAGAGAAGATAGACAGTGTCGAATCAGAACTTAGAAGCTCTAGTGCCCAAATAGAAGAACTTACTAAGAGCCTACATTCTAGAGAGACTAGTCAACCTCAGATAGTGACAGCATAGTAAAAGGATTAAGGAATTGGAAGATAGGGTAGCAAATAACTACAATTGCCTGGTTAGGAATCTCAATGAGAAAGCTACCCTAAATTGTAGGATAACCGAAGCTACCACTAAGATCACTAACTTAGAAGCTCAATTAGAAATATCAAATTCCAAGGTTAGTGAGCTTAGTAAAGAACTAGATGCCTGTCAAGCCGCTAAATTGACGGTAGAAAATAATTATGCTCTCCTAGGTGAGGAACGTAAGAAGTTATATGCGAAAATAAAGAAATTAGATGATCTACTTACGCGTAGGGGACATTCTTAACGGACGATATTTTTAAACGAGCCCAAGGATACAGATTTCTATAATCCAAAAGATGGACTAGATTTCACTAACCCACGTGTTTTACGGAAGAAAGAAATATATGATATTAAGAACATGGGTTTAGCATTAACCTCTCTTAGAGATTATACGGAATCGACATATCAAAATGCTTTCGATTGATCCTTGAGAAAAGTCTCACATGGGCCTGAAATCCCCTTTGACTACACGGAACTAAATGAAAGTGACAAAAATATGAAACCATCTTTAACACCTGTCTGTGATTTAGTTCAAGATCCACCTCCTGACTCTCAAACACACCACGAGGAAGTCAAAGACTTTAATTATAAAATTCTCTCTACATACCTCCTATCATAAAACAGATAGAGGAATCTCAAGCTAAACTAGATAAAGAACGAGAGAATTTCGAAGCTGAAAAGAAAAAGTTTCTTAAAGAGATGGAAAATCTCAAAGCTTCCTCATCCTCCCAAGCTACCTCACACGCTAATATGAAAAGCGTGAAAATTGAAAAATCGCCTTCGAAAGATAAAAAATGTAAAGATAATTCTGTTATAAGTGCTATGACTAACTCTATGTCACCTACGTCTACAGGGAGCGTAGGCTAGCACTGAAAACGAAGGCGAGAGTGTCTAGTATTAAGATAAAGAAGGAGCAAGTAGAATTGACTGTTTCTAAGAATGTTACACCTTCTGTTACAATAAAAGACACTCGTAGTAATAAAAGAGCCATTTATATTCTTAAGATAATTGCTTCTACTTGTTCACTTCAGCTTATCACCTTTAGAAGCGATAATTTCGAAATATGCTCTACTTCAAAAATAAACCTTAGTTATTCTGAAGCAAATGCCAATAGGAAGACACGTAGGAAACAAGAACCAGCCATAAAGAAAGCATATGGCGCTGTGCATGCTTGTATCACCTAATGTATCCCGTAAAAATTGAGTCCCCCAAGCACCTTAGGAGATTATTAAATGAAAAGCTCTTTTCCTCGGTCAAACCTACCAAAGCATTTGTAAGTGCTGAAATTAACCTTCCCTGCATGGTTCAACCCAAATGGGTTCCTAAATCACTGCCTAGGACGACAAAAGCCGAAAAGGCCAAGTCACCTAACGAGGCAAAACCCAAACCCACTTCTCTGAAAGTGAAATGGGTTAGTAAGACTCCCTCAAGAAATAATTTATGAATCATATCCGAACCTAAAACTATATCTGCTAATCTGAGAGGACCCATGCTTAAGTGGGTACCTAAAGCTCTCTAACTTGTTTTTGCAGATCCATCATGTGTGGTACCTCGACTCTGGTTGCTCCACACACGTGACTGGAAATCAAGAGCTGCTGAGCAACTACAAAGACCGACCAAATGGGAAAGTCAGATTCGAAAACAACGACATCTCCCATTCTTGGATGTGGGGATATCATTTTGGAAAATCTGACGATAAAAGATGCCTTTTATGTCGAAGGCCTCCACCATAACTTGTTCAGCATAGGCCAATTCTGTGATAAAGGATTTCACGTGGTCTTTCACGCTGAACGGTGCAGAATTTTGGACAGTCAGGACACAGAACTCCTCTACGGACTTCGGAAATCCAATCTTTACACAATCAACCTGACGTCCGTACGGCCCTTGACAGCTGTATGCCTCATCTCTCAGACTGTTTTATAGAGGAACAAATTATGGATCAACGACCGTCTCATCTAAATATGAAAGCTCTCCAACACCTTTCTACGAAAAAAGTTGGTCCACGATCATCCAATTATACTACTACAAAGGGAGCATCAATTTTCGGCATGTCAATTAGGAAAAATGAAGCGAGCGTCTCATCATGTCAAGCAAATTGCGTCTACTTCTCGCCCATGGGAATTAATCCACATGGACCTCTGCGGGCCAATGCAGACACAGAGTATCAATGGACGCAAGTATGTGCTAGTTATTGTTGATGACTACTCTCGCTACACTTGGACAAAGTTCCTCCGAACCAAAGATGAGATCGGGGACTTGGTTATCAACTTTGTGAACACTAATTAGAATCTGCTACAATAGACTATTCAAGTTATTCGAACGGACAACGGCACTGAGTTCAAGATAAACATCTCAGTGAGTTTTATCAGAAACTTGGAATTAGTCAACAATTCTCAGCCGCAAAAACACCTCAACAAAATGGGGTCGTTGAAAGGAAAAACAGAACTCTAGTGGAAGCCGCACGTACAATGCTGATCCATTCCGGCCTTCCACACTTTCTTTGGGATGAAGCAGTAAATACCGTCTGTTTTACCCAAAACAGGACAGTGGTTCACAAACGGTTCAACAGGACTCCGTACGAGATCATAAACAAGAGAGTACCCAGCATCTCATTTTTTAAGGTCTTCGGATGCAAGTGCTTTGTGGCGAACGACAGAGAGCAACGTGCAAAGTTCGACCCTAAAGCATTCGAAGCAACTTTCGTGGGGTATTCTTCAACATCAAAAGCGTATCGAGTATACATCAAGTCCAACCGCATGATTAAGGAAAGCTATAACGTCACTTTTCACGAAGTGAACCAAATGGCTTCTGGGCACATCAGTCCAGAACCCGAGCCTAACCAGATGGCTCCTGTTCAATCAATTTAGGACACGTGCTCAAACAGTTGGCTTCTGAAGACAACATCTCAGAACCCGTATTCACTGGTGTGTTGGCACAAAACAAACAGAAGATGGCAACAGCTCAGCAATCAACGCCGGACGAAGCGCTAAGATTTGTGTTGGAAGACTTGGATTCCCTCTTTGAGCCTCTCACCGTCAATTCTACACCCGACGAGGCCGATATTCCAAGTTCTTCAACAGTCCCTACCTCACCCCATTCAGAACTGCCTCAGAATAATGAAGAACCTACCGTGAGTATTGAGGAAGAATCATCAGAGTCGCTCCCTCCCAGTGCAGATATAGAACTTCCTCACACAAATGAACCGGAGATCATTGGAAATCTAGACCCACAAATGGCTGATGCTTCATCTTTAGCTTTGCCACATGAGCGCAAGTGGACTAGAGCTCATCCGGTTGATCAGATAATTGGCGATCCTTCGAGTGGAGTAAGGTCACGACATCAACATAGTCTTTTCAGCTGCTTCTTAAGCCAAAACGAGCCTACCAAGGTAGCAGACGCACTACAAGACCCGGATTGGATAATTGCGAATGCAAGAGGAAATCAACCAATTCGAACGTCTTCAAATGTGGAAATTAGTACCCCGCCCGCATGGGAAGACTAGCATTGGAACAGAATGGGTATTTAAGAACAAGAAGAATGAAGATGGCGAAGTGATCAGGAACAAGGCAAGATTAGTTGGAAAGTGATACAACCAACAGGAAGGCATTGACTACGACGAAACTTATGCTCCTGTTGCCCGAATTGAAGCCAATCGTTCTTGTTGGCTTACGCGGCTCATAAAGACTTCAAGCTCTATCAAATGGACCTTAAAATCGCCTTCCTCAATGGCGTAATTAAAGAAGAAGTCTATGTCGCTCAGCCAGACGGCTTCGTTGATAAAAAACATCCCGATCACGTCTATCGATTGGATAAAGCACTCTACGGACTAAAACAAGCCCCACGTGCTTGGTATGATGTCTTGAGTGAATTCCTCGTAATGTCTGGACTTATTTGAGGAACAATCGATACGACCCTCTTCACAAATGGCAAGACAAAGATCCGATGGTCGTTCAAATTTACGCATCATTTTCGGTTCAACAAATCCACGGCTTTGCAAGAAGTTTGGAGATCTCATGAAGAGTAAATTCGAAATGAGCCACATGGGAGAGATGCAATTCTTCCTAGGACTTCAAGTCAGGCAGCTCAATGATGGAATATTTATCAGTCAAACAAAGTATATTAAGGACATTCTGAAAAAGTTCCATCAAGATCAGAGCAAGCCTCTCAGCACTGCCATGTCAACAAGCTGCAAGTTGGATGCCGATCCCACAAGAAAATCTCTCGACATCACACTCTATCGCGGCATGATTGGATCTCTTCTCTACCTCACTTCTAGTAGGCCAGATATCATGTTTGCCACTTGTCTTTGTGCCCGCTTCCAAGCCGATCCCAAAGAATCTCACATGCTCGCGGTGAAGCACATTCTTCGCTACCTTAAGGGCACATCTACCTTAGGACTTTGGTATCCTAAAGGTACGAACTTCAAACTTATCGGCTATACTGACGCTGATTATGCAGGTTGCCGAATGGACAGGAAAAGCACCTCCGGTGTCGCTCAATTTCTAGGCAAAAAGCTAGTCTGCTGGTCATCCAGAAATTAAAATTGTGTCTCAACTTCGACGGCGGAAGCCGAAAACGTCGCAGCCGCCAGCTGTTGCTCACAAATGCTATGGATGCGGACTCAGCTAAATAATATGCGGACTCAGCTAAATCACGTTTATGAGTACAATCTAAATAATATACCCATATATAGTGATAGCCAAAGTGCCATTGCGATTACGTGCAATCCTGTTCACCATTCACGCACGAAACACATAGACATTAGATATCACTTTATCAAAGATCACGTAGAAAAATGCACCATTGACATGTACTCTATAAGTACGGAACATCAACTAGCTTTTCACCAAGGCATTGGATGAGAAACGATTCCAATTCCTTGTCGGAAAATTAGGCATGTTGAATCTTTCGTGATATGTGCATTACCTGATCTTCTGTGCTATCACATGCTCTATTCTATGTGTTTTCCATGCTTATTTATCTTTATCTTGCGTGATAAACAAAAAAAACTACTATACAAATATCTATAATAGAAGGGGAATGACGAGATCCTTTAGGATGCCTCGGTCTAAGTCACGTAAAATTTTTCCCGATGTACGAGTGATTCAACTGCTTAATTCTGTCAGTCTATGTCGCTTTCCTGTGTCTAAAGGTCTTAAGTTTGCTCCACTAGACACAAAGCCACCTTCCAAATGTGAGGACTCTAGCCCTTCAATTTTTCTCTCCTTGGATCTATCTCTTGAGTGAAGTCACACTACAATTAAATGCCTTTTCTAGTGATACTCGGCTTCATACTCGCCCTTCCTTAGATTGTTTGGAAAATGATTTGGGGCATTTAGGCAATTCCTCACTCGGCCTGTCACAATCCTTTTCCATATCATAGCCCTTAGTCATCCCCTTTGGACCTTCTCCGATTCCTTTTCTTTATTTGAAACCCATTTCAACATTCAACGGATTATATTTTCGTCAAATGGCTGTTCAAACAAGAAAAGTAGGGGGAGAAAAGTTAAAAAAACGAGAAGATGACTAAAGAAGGCAATGCTCAACGCACAAATACAGACCAAAGGAACCTGCTTTTCAAACTACCAAAAGAAGGCATGGATCTTGCTATGAACTTCTCCGTTGATAATCTCGTACGCTCCTCATAACGGCTGGAAAGAGGAGCACCTCGAAGTGAACTTCTCCAACGATAATCCGGTGTTATATCGGGAAACGAGAAGAGGAGCACAGCCTTGGGTACGAATTCCATAACCGTGAACTTCTCCAAATTGATAATATCTGAAACCTCTCTAGGGATTAGGAGAAGAGGAGCACGGTATCGGTCCAAGAACCAACAGGAAGAACTTCGCCTACGATAATCTGCTAGAGCCTCGTGGAGAAGCGGAGCTTCAGCTTGAGCATAAATGGATAACATAAGGGATGGGATTGAAAAGATGAAAATATTTTTTTTTGCGGAAAGAACAGAAGGAGACGGACGTAGAAATGGAAGACGATAAAGATAAGCCCACCTTTTTCCTATAACTTTCCTTCCTCCCTAAGTCCTAGCCAAATTAAACCCTTAAAAGTCCCTTTGATTCCAAACGACGATTTCTAGCTTAGGTGAAAATGATTAAATATGCCTTGATCATAGGAAAATTGACTTAAAATTGCTTGTGTTGACTTGAGCGATATATATATAAAATCCCCGAGTAAAAAATAATAAGAGCGCTAGAGAGAACTTAGTGAGAGTTGTCAAAATGGATCACTCTATGATCTTAGGACTTTAGTTTGATGACTAGACTTGACGTCAGCGTGTCTTTCAAGTGTCATACGAAAACTTAGGCGTGACGATCGATTGAAGCAAAATAATCTGACCCCATACTATTAATAATATTAATATACATATGAAAATTATACATATATATATAGATATACGAAAAAAATAATCGCAAATTTTGAATGCAAATTAAACTTGCATTGGTACTGAATGGATTAAAATGCGATTCTATTTGTTCATGCTCTTACCCTCACGCAAATCTTTATTACATGATTAGGGGAACATGTAACTAGTCAAAAATGATTAATTGCATGTTATATGAGTGTTACTTGTATTGATTTGCATAATTACGTGATAAATCGATACATGTGCACTATTCGAGGGGGAGCATCTACAATGACTCCATGTTTTGAGCTCCAAATATTTTTGATATTCTTTCCTTAAGTGTTGCAGAAATTTTTCATTTTGATTCGCTTTGGACAACGCTTAAATAAGGAGCATTTCACAAATCTTCATGACTGTGGACTCAAGACATTGGTAAAACAATTCGGGGGGGGGGTGCTTATTATAACAATTACTTCCTATTAACTCTCACATTCTCGACATCTTGCTCTAAGTATTGCAGATTTTCAAAGATCGATTTTGGAGTCAGATGTCAATTCTTCGAAAATACAGGGGTTAAATTGCATTTTAGTTTATATTTAGGGGGAGTAATTATGTGGTTTATTCTTAAAATTTAGGATCAATCTGAAATAATAAGGTAAACTTACTATTGAGAAATTCGGGCGAATGAGAAAATTAGTTTGGGACCAAATTGTAGGTTTTTGCTCTTATACAGACGAGCGAAAATTAAACAGGAATCGAAAAATTTTCGATCGGAATTGTCGAGCGAAAATTCAACAGTAACCAAATTACATTTCTCGATCGTAAGTTTCTCGATCGCAAATAGTAATGGGCTTAATTCTCTAAGTGTCGAAAACGTCTAATCAGCCCAATTAAACGAAATCATTAGTTTGCAGTCGAAAATCCCTAAATACACGCAAAACCCTCGATCGCAAAATTCAACAGTCAAATTTCTCGTGCGAAAAACTTCTTCTCTCAAAAGACGAACGTCAAATCTTCAAAATCTTTCGATTTTTCATCCGATTTTCGTCTTCAAAAGGTAGATTTGACATACGTTAGGGTTTATCGTGCATTTAGACTAGATTTGCGTCTGTATTTTGGAATATTTCGCATGATTCTTTGAAAATTTCTCGACTGTTCATACCCTGAAAACTCGAAATACTCGTTAGCAGTTTATTAGACCTTATTCTAAGTGTAATCTGGGTTAAAAACTGCATAATAGGCTAGTTTCGATGTTTCTTTAACATGGGTGAATATATCTTCGATTTTATGCGTTATCAGTGTCCGATTGACAGATAAGACTAAACTGGAGTTTAAAGGTTTAAATGCATCGAAGAACTTCCTCGCTCGCAAACAGTGAAAATTGAATTTTAATTTAATAAAGTCATTGTTTGCATCATAAAAGATTTTCGATCGCAAACAATTTCGAGTTAGTCATTAAGATAAATAACGTTGATCGAAATTTATTTACAATCGAATTTTATGCGAGCGAAATATTACTGAGAGGAATAGATAAAATAGATGCAATCTCTTTAAAATTTTCGAGTGTAAAACTTACAGTCGAAAATTTCGATTTCAATTGTTCTCGGTCGAAAAATTTCAGCGGCGATAAAATTAATTGATCGACGATAAAATTTTCTCGATCGTAAAATTTCACAGCGAAAAACTTATTTAAAATCGAAATACTTTCTCGCTCGTTAATTTTCATAGTGAAAAATTTTATTCACGCGCGAAAAATTTTTTGATCGTAAATTTACTTGGAAATCAATTTTCTCGATCGTAAATTTACGCTGAAATTTTTCTCGATTGTAAAATTTCTCTGCTACAGTATCTGTTAGGAAATATTTTGTAGTGTTCAATTTCATTATATTATCTTTGTTGGTTAGCTTTATTAAACTTTGGGCTAGCTCTTAGTTGGGTTAGTTCTTAGTTATTCATGTAATGGGCCTTCACAAGAAGCCCACCTATTATATACCAACTTGTGGTATAAATAGGAAAACCCTAACACATAGTTAGGAGTGCTTGTGTGGGTAGATCAAATAAACATTTATTTAGTGAGAGAGAGGCTCCTCAAGAACACCACCAAGCCCCCACGCCCGAACCTAAATCTCGATCATTCGGCGTGTTTAATCCGTCCTAAGTCGCATTGTTGGTGAAATCTCGGACCAACAATTGGTATCAGAGCCCAACGCGATCGGATTTGCGTGTTTTGAGCAAGATTTGAGTGAAAAATTGCTTGAAAAATCATTTTCGGCCATTCTCTGTTTTTGGGCGATTTCGACCTCGATTTGTTGTTTTTAGACATCCCAAAGGTTGATTATGTGTTTAGCAATGTTTTTTTGAAGTTTTGGAACAAGTTTCGTCGATTTTGAGTGAGATTTGAGCGAAAACGAGTCATTTTTCTGGTAAAAGTCGCGCAATGAAATAGTACTGTTCTTGGCCGAGAAAGTTTCATACCCGAGAAAGTTTGCATGAGAAAATTTCGCTGGCCGAGGAACTTTCGCTGGCCGAGAAATTTGAAACCGCGAAATTTTTTTCTCATGTTGAGAAATTTTGAAACCGCGAAAATTTTTCCAGGTTGAGAAATTTTGAAACCGCGAAATTGTTTTTTTCCAAGTTGAGAAATTTCTTGAAACCGCGAAACTTTGAAACCGCGAAATTTTTTTCTCATGTTGAGAAATTTTGAAACCGCGAAATTGTTTTTTTCCAAGTTGAGAAATTTTGAAACCGCGAAATCTTTCCAGGTTGTGAAATTTCTTGAAACCGCGAAACTTTGAAACCGCGAAATTTTCTAAGGCTGAGAAATTTTTCAAACTGAGAAATTTTCCACTACATGCGAAAATTTTACAGTACATGCGAAACTTTTACAGTACATGCGAAAATCTTCTTGATATGCGAAACTTTTACTGTACATGCGAAAATTTACTCTGAATGCGAAATTTCCTTATTTCGCGACTCACTCTCACAACGAAATTTCTCGGACGCACATTTCCACACAGCATTTTTCGCACCCCCGAGAAATTTGCACCCAACCTTTAAACTTGATCCAAACACACCTTTTAGCTTCAAATCTTGCAAAAATCACTCTTTAAAAATACGCTTAAACGTTTTTTACCACCAAAAATTTCTGGCCCCCCCTCGGATAGAGAAAAATTTTCTAGGCCCATTGGACTTTGTCTATTTTACACTTTTAAAATTTTCTGAAATCAATTTTTTTGGGCCAAAATTTTCGGTATAGACGACGATTTTGTAAAATTTTGAAGGCAAATCCAAAACGCGGCAACGATCACCGTACCCAACAATCGACCTAGGACGGTATTGGCACATTGTAGGAAAAAGTTTAGGTCACCCCCAAACTTTTCGGAGCCGAATTTCCAAATGCCAATTTCACCTCCCAGCATGAGTAGGTACTAAGAAAGCTGCTCCACACTCATGACTGGTATGCGACGAGGGCAGCTAATTTTCACCCAGCATGTATGGTACCCGGGTTGCTCCACATACATGACTGGTACACGACGTGAGCAACCGCACTCCGGCATGAATGGTACATGGGTTGCTCCACATTCATGACCGGTATGCACTGCGAGCAACCAACCCCATCGTGCACGTTACACGGGTTGCTCCACGTGCATGAAGGGATGTCAGAGAAGCGAGCAATCATCATGACTTCTGTACAAATCCGTGCAGAACCCGAACCTACAAAGAAGGATTGACAAAAGTTCAACCAACCATCAGTGGGCGCGCCATCCAATCTCGATGCTTAGGCGATGTGGATCTCATGTACCAGACTCCACCGTCCACCCACTGCCATCCATTCCACCATGGTGCGCTACATGGAGACGTCCTAAGCCACCGTGATCCTCTTTACGCCCTCACCACCACCACCTGACGAGTCTCAGAAGTGTCTGATCAACAGTTTTGGGCCACCCTCGTCGACATCACTCGTGGTCGCCTTTCAACGCGATCACGCCACGCCACCATAGTTCCCATGGATCAGTGAAAACCCCCTGATCCTAACCCAGGAACGAGCCTACCCTAGCCTCTCTAGACTAGCTCTAGGTCGCGCGACATCCTCCTCCACGCAAAGATCAAATCAACGATCTCGGGAGGATGACGTAAGTCGCTTGCAGGAGTTGCGAACCAACGACAACATGATCGCACTCCTCTGTCATATCTCACCACAACCCGGACCTCGCCCATAGGTACAGGAGACGACTCGTTCGTTTCCCGAGTAGAAGTCGCGGCATCTGGTCCAACCGCGTAATTAACCCCTCCCAACCACTCAGCTATCCTTTCGCAGATAGTTGTTTCATTCGCACAAGAGGAACCACGTTAGCCATCACCGCCCCACTTGGAGACGGTTGATGTTGAACATGCAGTGCTCCGCCTCTCACTGCACCTCTTCCACCCACATAGAGTCTAGTGTCCTCACCCACCGAAATTTTCCACTTTCTAGGACACAAACACTCTTTACGCACCGCAGGTTCTTCATGAACTTGCCCGAACGCTTGATGACGTCCTTGTGACCGAGAGCGGAAGACCCAAGACAGCCACCCTCACCACAACTGTCGATGGGCCACGGATACGAGCTTATCTCATCGTCCGTGCGAACGGAAAGCCTTTGTGGCTCTCCGGTTCCTTTTGTCCTGTGCAAACAGGCGGCACATCGGACACATGTTTCTATGTTGTGACGACGGAGCGTCTCTGTGACCCCCGTCTGGTTAGTTACCCCGTTCGTGATGGAGCCCCGACTCATAGCAATCAGCGAGGAACTTACACATTCCATGCCGCGCTCAACGAAGATCTATGAAGGAAAAGGTCCCATCACCGACACCACTCCACCCGCCCACGCCTACGCCACCACATGCTGCTCCGTCTCTCAGTGTTCAAAACTGAACCTGGAGGAACACCAATTGCTGTTACTCCTGAGAATCCCACTTGATTGCCTCACTCAACGCCACACTACATCACCATCACCACCATCAATGCCAGAGGCAGACTCGTCCCACAGACGACGTGACGATCCCAAAGACGGAGATCATCTCAAGGGGGAGTAAAGGAGAAGAACTGAGTTGAAGATCGTACAGCAGCATCAGCAGCAACCATCATCCACCTCCACTCACACCACCTATGCCACCTCTCACAACACCTACTCCACCACCTCCACCAACTACGCCCCGCCGGAGGCTTCCACTACCTCCGCGCACATTCTTATGTGTCAGGCTATTATGTTCATAATGGAACACTCGAAGGAGCCATGGCACATCTCATCCACCACATTCCGCCACCACTGCGCTGACCTCTGAAGACCGGGCTCTCTGCTCTTGAAAGTCACATCAATGGAGCCTTGGCACATTTTTTACGCCCCACGCCTACCTTCTTCTGGAGCCAGACGAGTCATCTTCGAGGCTGAACAAGACAACTTCCATTCGAAGACGACAAATCCGGCGCCAAGAAGAAGAAGATTGGAGAATCTTAACAAGTGAGTCCTAGCCGAGCCATCAATGCCTCCGCAAGAAGAGGAGATATTCCTTGTAGGGGGAGTTTGTTAGGACTCGAGATTCCTCCAATACGCCCAACAAAGATATCCCGCACTGAATTGAAGATTGAACACTAAGGGGGAGATAGTTAGGAAATATTTTGTAGTGTTCAATTTCATTATATTATCTTTGTTGGTTAGCTTTATTAAACTTTGGGCTAGCTCTTAGTTGGGTTAATTCTTAGTTATTCATGTAATGGGCCTTCACAAGAAGCCCACCTATTATATACCAACTTGTGGTATAAATAGGAAAACCCTAACACATAGTTAGGAGTGCTTGTGTGGGTAGATCAAATAAACATTTATTTAGTGAGAGAGAGGCTCCTCAAGAACACCACCAAGCCCCCACGCCCGAACCTAAATCTCGATCATTCGGCGTGTTTAATCCGTCCTAAGTCGCATTGTTGGTGAAATCTCGGACCAACAGTATCGTATCTTAAGTTCAAACCAACTTCGAAAAATTTCTAAGTCTTTTTCACTGTAGCTTTCAATAGCGAATATATTTTTGATCGCAAAAATAAATGGATATCTTGATTAAAAAATCGGCACTTGGGAAATTAGAAGTGAAACTTCAATTTACGAGCGACAAACTTCACGGAGTGAACAGTGGGCTTTAAACAATTAGAAAATTTTCGACTAAACTTTCATATGAAAAATATACATAGGTCGAAATATCATTCTTTATATATAGTCACTCTCATTTACCTATGTGTCAATCCATACATTCTTCACGATAATTTCGACTCAAAATTTTTGAACTAATGATCTACATTTCTTATGCCGATTTCAGATGGATCACTACCCTACCTACAACCACATTTATGAGAAGGCCATGTACCTTAATGTTCATGACACGAACTTCCAGCTCGGCACGACGTCCTTTTGGTGTCCTGACGAGATTATGGTGTCTATACTACAAGGACACTCCCTATGGCATGCTCTGACGGTAACGGCCTCAGTGCCTATGGTCTACCTCCAGCAATTTTGGGGGATGATCAGGAGCCACGTTGTTGAAGGGCCATATAGCTTCACAACGGTGGTAGGGACGAGGCACATAAGTATGAACAAGAATGACTTCGGTCTTCTCCTCGACCTCCCCTACAATCCGAACTACGACCCCACTCCAATTGATGAAGAGCTAGTGCGTGACTTCCTTCAGCTAGGATCGTCCACCTCTCACCAAACTCGCACAAGTGCATAGCAACGGGATTCCTCATCCGTGGAAGACATTGTTTGGAATCATCAACAAATGTCTATCCCCGAAGCACGCCGGCTTCGACAAAGGCAACGGCAACATTTTGCGGATTTTCCATGGAATCGTCTTTTCGCGAAATTACGATTTCGTGCAACTGATCTGGAATGATCTAGCCGAGCAGATCAGACAAAAGAAAAATAAACGCTCAAAGAATGTGCCGTATGATCGGTGGTTCTCCGTCATCATCTGCCAATACATGGAGCTGACGAACAGAACATTCCTCATTTGCCTCCTGGAGGGAATTACCAACCACCGCGGCTGAAATTTTTCCACAATCCAAAACTGATGGATTTGGATCAGCCGTCAATGGCCATACCGTTCGTGTTACTGAGGCTCGGTGACCCCACGGGAGCCGAATATCAGAGATACTGCCGGAAACATCACATCACCGAGCAGATGGTTCGAGGGCCCCCAACAGATTTCCAAGTGAGCCCTCCACAACAACAACACTCAAGCCCTGACTCCATGATTGATACAGTGGCCCAGGAGCTAGAGTAGGAGCTTCCAACTCAGGACGACACATTCCTGATATAGATGCCACGTTGATTGTTGCTGTGGCGGCAGAGTTGGAACACGAAGCTCCAGAATAAACATTCCAAGTGGAAGTGCCCATTCATGTTGGCATGCTCGAAGAAACCATTGAGGAGGTTCTTCAACAAGTAGCACAGCCCGGGGCAAAAATGGGGCAAAGCTCACTTCCACGGATCAGGCTCTTGAGGACATTGAACGTGATCCTACTCCTCATATAGCCACCCCATCCGACACAGAGTCTGATGAGGAGATCAGCTTGATAAGACGGACTCCCAGGCGACTTAGCATACAAATCGAGTCCCTCTTCACCGCCGTCACCACCGCACTAGATACCACGCCGATCATCTTTTCAAATGCTGCGGCCACTACTTCGCTAACTCTTGAGCCGCACCACAATCTACCGTTGTCTGGTTCGCAGGCCCACACCGAGCCTGTCGAAACACCCACAGAGGAGAATCTTCCAGATTCGACTCAAGGATTGGGTGGAAGTCTCGTAGAGTCACAACCTCAAGTGACTTTGAGCCAACTTGAGGAGCCGGTGTCTGCTCAAGGGTTGTTAACAGGCGACTTCAGTCGTCCTGATCCATCCACGGAGGCGTCCGCCCCATTTGTGACTGAAGACCACCTCCAGGCCGCTCTCCCCGCAGCATTCAAATCCTTCGAAGACAAATTATGGAGAGCGTGCGTATGACAATCGAGACGTCCCGTCAAGATCGAGGAAAAGCACCCATCTCGGAGCCATCTTCGGCACAAGCTGACCTCACCACCTGACAACCCACACCCACTGACCCCTTACAAAACTCATCCATCCTAATCAACCCATACACCATCCAAATCACCGAGCTCCATGATATTCTTCTAGCCCGCCTCATTGGTCTCACCATCCGGTCACCTCAGGAGGAATCGCTCTATAGGCGTGTGGACCATCCTGACCTACCCAAACGTGCCGAGGCCAAAGCTCTCACTTCATATGCCGACATAATGATCCTGACGATCAGGATCCTCATGAGGGGGAGAAGAGGCCAAGGACATCTACGACGAGGGCCAAGGACAAGGCTCGGGCGCAACGCAAATAGGCGGTGGAGCAGGTGAAACACAAACCACCCACACCCAAACTACCCACACCACGCACCGCACCACCACTCTAACCCACATCGACCCACCAACCTTTCACCTAAGTATGCCGCCGCCCACACCACCGACCTTCACAAGCCCCTTGCTTCCGGAAGAAGAAGCAAGTGCTGCCATGCTCGTCCTCTGGCGCAAACTCAGGCGACTCCCTCAACAGCTCCAGACCAACCGGGACCATCTGGACATGGCGTCAACCCACACGAGGTCCTAGAAAAGTACATTTTCGAAGGACAGTGGATGACCTATTCCATGCCCGATGAGCATCAAAGACAACGGCTTCAGGACGTTCGACACTTCCTACAACAAGCCTCGGTAGACCTCGCGCTCATAGAAGACGAAGAACTTCAAGAAGGAGAAGACTACCAGTGAGATATCCCAAGGCTACCAGAGTTGATCGCACAACGAGCGGCTTCCCCCACAAGACAAATGCCAGGGACAGTTCGAATCGACACGCCATGGGAGAATATTCGAATAGAGATACCCTTCCTTGAAGAAGTTCGTGAACACATCTGGAGGTCACCAGACAAGGTCAAGAAGCCGACCGAGTTCGAGCTAAGAGGGATCTCTCACTGGGATCAGCAGAAGAGGATGACCTACCTCTGGATGCTGACTTAACTTGGACCTGATGTAAGGCTGGGATGACTAAAGGACAAGTCAAGAGCCACTATAAGAGTCTCTCCCCGATTTGCCAGCTTCTTAGCGTCTATTATGCTAAAAGAGGACTTCCAACCCCAACCTATGTTATTGAGCGAGTGGACAGAACCCGAGAGGAACTAAGCGAGAGCGACCTTTCGTATCTCCCTACCGACAAGGAATACAACCTCTATCAGCTATACGTGAAGAAGTACAAAGATCCTCAAGGCTTCGCCAAGAAAGAAGGCCTCAAAGGGCTCTACTAGTTCATGACCGCACCGTTCAACAAAGGACCTGGGATCGAAGGGCTTCCAAGCAATCATGTGCACGTCAGCTCAGTCCTAGGCATCACCTACCACAATCCAATCATCAAGAAGACTAGGTTGATGCTGAAGACTGAGATTCAGAAGTTTTGCGACGGAACGATCAAGGTCATCAGGAGGAATATAGAGCAGAGGTTGGAAGAAATCAACCGAGAGACGAGACTGAGAATCCATCAGTTCGTGAGAGAACAGCCGCTCCTGATGGAGTTATTAGACGACATCGAGGAGTGCTTGAAGCCGAGGGAAACGCTCAGGAACTTCGAGTATGCGCTGGCCTTGCACAGGTCGTACTACGTCCGACGAGGACAAACAGCGGGGAAACGCAATCAAGCACAAAGGGGGAGATTGTAGAGTATATATTTCAATTGTGCTTGATCTCATTAGTTGTCCTTGTAATTAGGGGCTTTATTTGTATTAGTCCATAGATTAGGACTAGTTAGATATTTATACCAAGTATGTTTGGTATAAATAGATGTAAACAAATTGTGCTTAATACAGAAAATTAGAGAATTGATCCGCAAGGCTGCCGAATTCATTTTCTAGAGAGAGAAACACACAAAACTTTCTCACACTAAATGTTTTCTCTCTCGTGTTCTTCAACAAAAGGTTTTCGATCGAATTTCAATCTTCATCATTCTAATCGATTTTCTTAGAATTCGTGCCTAGGATTAATTGTGTTGACAAACAGGGACCTAACAAAACCCAATTCAAAAATTTGGTAAAAAACTAGTGAATCTCAACTTTTATGCTCGAATAATGTGGATTCACATTAATTCGGGTGTGGATCTTAGTAATCGACACTCGATGCTAGTCATGGAATAACGACGAGTTTTGATGCAACCTAAGATCAAAACATTTTCGATTTCTGTAACAGATCGTTCTACTTTATTGGTGACCTAAGATCAAATGTTGAGGTTATTAGTTTGATAATTGAATAACGAAGAATTTTAATGGGAAATATTGGAAAGTCTGTCAATTAAAAAGCTGGTTGGTAATACTTCATTTATTCTGAGTAACAATTCATGCATTCTGGGTAACATCACTAAGAACATTCTAGAAGGTTCTAGATTGTCAGAGATATTAATAGTACAATAACTTAATATTACCACATTGCCTGCAAATAAGACCACATGTCTGATAAAAAATAACAATATAAACAAAGGTTATAACAGATTTGTAGCTACAAGAACCACAAAATAGCTAATAAATACCACATGACTATTTCGATTAGTTTCATTCATAAATTCATTTCGTTGGGATGTATAAGATTGACATTCATGGAAATAGATGATATGATGAAGCTAAATCACAGAATTTCATTAAAAGTCACATTTTGCGAATGTTGATATCAATATGTGGAAGTTGAGATCAAAAGTCATGTAAACACATAGCTCTTCTTTCACAAATATATTAGTTCTCGTTTGATGAGACATAACGTTATGAATTCCATCACAAACGTATTCAAAGTTCAACATTAAAACACGAAAAACATTTAATAGACCATAAACTCAACATCCGAGATACCAAACCCTAATCAATCAAAATATGGATTTGTGAGCGAAATAAATGAATTTATGTGGTATGAAAAAAAACCTATTATCAGTATCAATATCAAAAATAGTGTTAAAAATTGGATTTGTACTGTTCTTTTATATCGGACATTCAGTATTATTGGCAAGTAACGTGGTAATATTCCTTGACAATATAGAAATTTCTTGAAACGTTTCATTTTCGAGAAAAAAAACCAAATTCGCATTGTCTTCCATTAACATTTGTGATTTGCTGAAGCTAAACTGCAGATTCATTGGAAAGTCACGTTACGTGAACATTGAGGTTAGTAGTCCAATGTTGATATCACTAGTATTGTAATCAAGATGATCACCTCCATTGGAATGTATATACCACACTCTATCATTATGTGTTAATCAAGATCCATTGTATACGTTTCACATTAAGACGTTAATAATATCAACATATCCTTCGTGCACTACCTTGGAGCCATTGACGTTAAAACCCTAAACCTAAACACGTAAGTTTAAAATGTAATTTGAAATGAGTGATTTCGTACTGGATAAGCCACGTTTTATACCTCTTTACTGGAGGGTTGTACCAGATTATTTGACGAACTCTTTGCCAAATATTGCAATTCCCGCCTAAATTATTGAGATCCCGCCTAAAATATTGAATTCCCACCTAAATTGGGTAACACAAGTCATGTAGATGATAACAATTAATAACTTACTGGTACCACTTTCTTATTTGAGAAAATTAGGCAAAATTCCGGCGATTGTATTTATATTCGACAACTTTGAGCGGCGAACAATAGAGCCAACACGGTGTCTCGGTGATTTGATCAGGATGTGAGTCTCGAATTTGTACGAAGTATCTTCAATTTCGACCAAATCGGGATTTGATTTCATCAATTTTTATTTTGCGTCAAAATAATCGAAAATACACCCATAAAATCAAAACGTATATCAAATGAGAGTTTTTCAATACCTATTAACTATTTTACTAGGACAGATGCTTTACCGTCCATACCACGTTTTCGGAACAGTGGTTTAGGCAACAATCTGGCGATTGTATTTAAATTTCGGCAAACCTTGATGTAATTCCAGATTATCAAGAACACTTCAACAGATTAAACCTTCGTAGAATGTGAATGGTATGCTTTTAGAGGTTTAGTGTTGAATACGTGAGATTTTTGCAAAATGGAAACTTAGATTAATGAGTGTTAGGGTTTAAGCTTAAATACCTTGAGAGGTATTTAAGCTTATTGGGCCCCTAACAAGCCCATTACAAACACAAACACACTTACAAATATAAAACATATAAAGTACACTGCAAAGATATATTAAGACTTAGAATAAATATTTTGGACACTTTTAAAATATTCCTAACATTCTCCCCCTAAGTGTCCAAAGTACATATGAGCCTATTTTCTAAGTCTTCACTTCTTCTTTTTCTTTGAGCGAGGAGGAGGTGGAGGTTCCCTGTGGGCCAAGTAGGTCTTCCTGAATCCTAGGGCGTGCTCGAACTATCTGATGTCATTCCGAAGAACAATTCGATATCTGATCTTTTCAACGAGTTTCCGTAGGACTTCCTTTTCTTCTAGCTCCGTGCCTTCTAATTTGTCTTCTTCAGAAACTGTCTTCTTCTTTGTCACAAGTTGGTTAAGGATAATCTTCAATGTTCCATCTGAAAATTTGGAGGCATCTGAAAGAAGGAATACTTGTAATTCCTGTTTCTGAGCTTGAAGGTAAGTGACCCCAGGAGATGGTTCAAGAACGATGTATCCCTCTCCATACTTGTCGAGATCCTTATATCTGTTAAGAGGACAAGATAGGTTGAGTTTGCTCATATTGTTTTCCAAGGCCATTTGGAAGTCATGTGATGCAAAGTATTTGATCTGTCTCAGCATGCACTCTTTGATAGCTTTGTAACCATCTCTTTTTGTGTGAGTGTCAAGGGTAAACTTGTTGCGATAAATACTGTAAAGCTTGTTGAGTTCGCCCAGTGGGAAGTAGGGAAGATCTGCTTCTGTATATCTTTCGACTTTCCTGTCATATCGATCAATCACAAAGACAGGGCCCACATATCTTCCTACCGCCCATTCGACATCCTTGACATCACAGATGGCTGTTTGGTCTCTGAGGTATTTTCTGTACTGATCTCTATTCATACCTCGCTGGGCTAAGCCTTCCCAGAGCATAATCTGATGACTAAGTCCCCTAGCCGTCCCTTTTAGGTGCATTAGGCCTCGAAGATTCAGCTCGTTGACTCCCTTAATTTCTTCCTCCTTCCGCCAGATCTTTGGATAGAGATCCTCAAGAAAAGGTGCCTTGGTCTTCGCGTTCCTCCAACGTGTTTCTATGAACTCGTAGCCCGGCGTCGGTTCCTCGGGCACTTGATGTCGAAGGAGTTCTGGAAGCTCTGGAAGATCTGCCTCAGGATTTTCTCCTTGCTCCTCTTCCTCTCGCTCAATGAAACAGAGGTCTGCTGCCGCCGCCTTCAAAATTTCGCGAACCTTTTCAATTCTAAGGCGGGACTCTTCTTCTATCTCTGTTCTCGTCATCCATTCCTCTTCTAAGATGTATCTGTCGATGTAGCCCTGAGGATCATTTGGACGAGGGTTTGTGGTTGTTTGGACTGATTTGGAGATCCTCAGAGAGCCAGACTCTGCTTCGCCAAGGGAAATTGTCTGGTTCGGCCCTGGCGTAGTTTGTCTGCCCCTAGAGGACTTTGGTGGTGGGTTGGATTGTCGGGAAGAACCTCCTCCACGAGTTTGAACACCGCGTCCTCGTCCGCCGAGAGTGATTCTTGGTCTCTTCTCCCCCTCAGGACGATCCTGATCCTCAGTATCGTCATGACGACGCTTCTGACTTGAGCCTTCTTGACGACATGTGGTTGGGTTAGGTATGATTCCACCCTTAATCAGCTTTTTGTAGAAATCTTCTTCTTTCGGAGTCCGCTGTTTGTCGAGGGTAATAATGCGAGAGATACCTATGTCGAAGAGCTCAAGTAGAGGCATGCTGTATGGACTGGGTTTAGGCGGTACTCGTGGTGGTGGTAGTGAGATGAGGCGAGGCTGTGACGGTTGGTCTACCATGGGTGCCTTTCCTTTGTCCGTGGAGGCTGATTGCATGGCATCCTTAATGAGTCCTCGAACCCGTGGTAAGGTCACGGATTCAAAGAACTCAAAAAGATGATTTTCCAGATAGGCCGTCGTCACAATTACGGGAGTTGGGGTTGGTGCACCGGCATCTCTAGGATTTGCCGTTATCACACGTTCAGAACTAGGTTCTGTACGGTGGCCCTTGTCAACCGAAGTCGGATGGACTTCAGTTTCCACGGGTCTTCCGACCTCTCCTTGCGATACATCTTTCGGAGATGGTACTCGGGTCGTTGTGGCCATATCAGTGTGACGGGCTTGGGTGGAGCTGTCTCCGAGATCGCCAAGGCGTCTGTTAGCACGCGTCCAGAACTAGGTTCTGGTCGGTGGCTCTCTGATGATGAGCTGCTGAGGTCATCATCATCGGTGAGACTTCCGTCCAATCCTCGAAGGGCCTCGATCTGAGGCTCTTCTATGGACGTTGACCCCTGAGGATCAGGCAGAGACTCGGGCTGTGTCGTGGGAATAGTTATGATTTGTTGTGGAATGGACACAGAAGCCGAGGCGAATGTGAAAAGGGGGGGTTCTGAGGATTTTGAGACACTTGCCTGTTGGGAGACAAGTGAATGGTCGGGTTCGGGTTGCTCGTGCACCGGTGGGTCAATGTCGGTGTCTTCTATCCTAGTGGGTGACCCGGCCTTTTCTGACGGAGCTAGTGCAGTTGTGGTTGTCTCGGGAACATCTATTAGTGGTTGTTCAAGTCGTTCGGCATGTGGTTGTTCCTCGAGCGATTGTTCAGGTATGGTTTGTTCAGAGGATGGTGGTTGTTGGTCAGGGATTGCTTCTTGAGATGTAGTCTGTGGTGCGTGTGGGACAAATTCGGTTTCTGTGGTTTCTCTCAGTATCTCACTTGTTTGTTCTCTCTCTCTCGTTTCTACTCTCTCAGTCTCACTAACCCCTGGGTTAGACTCGGGTGGGTTGGCCTGAGTCATGGGGTGTGGAATGTTGTAATCTTTGCAGTATTTTTCAATGTCTTCTGGGTTGGCTAGTAGTAAGGTAGCGCGTGGTATGGGCATCGGTTTTCGTGAATATTTCTCATCCGTTTTTCCCTTTTGAAGAAATTTGAGTTTGGGTGGGGTGTAGTTCTCTTCTTGCGGTCGTGGTGGTATCCCCGGTGTTGTAGTCATAAAGTGGTGGATCATCAGTGAAAACCACCGGGGATAGGGTAGATTCTGTGTCTTCTTCGATTTGGATTTTGATCTCTGATGAAGCTGATCGTCCAGGTCCATTCCTATAAGCTTGGCATAGTCATATCCTTTCCTGAAGACGATCCCGTGAAAGATTCGGAGAATCGTGATGTTGCATCGGTCCCATCCAGAGTGCTTTGGTGAAAAACATTTGTTGACAATTGCGAAGAGGGTTCGCCATGGGTGTGGAATCATAGATTGTTGAAAAACGGGAAACATACTCGAGTGAGCTGTAGTAAGCCATTTTCAACATACCTGCGATTATCTCGTTCTCGGATGCCTCTTCTTCATATTCTGGTTGAATTGACAGCCGAAGAATTTGTCGTATGAAATCCTTTGTGATTCTGACAGTCTCGTTTGCGATTTTTGCTTCATAGTAGGTGGTGTTGTCTGGCGAAATTTTGGTAGTCATCGTTCCCCAGAACTGTTGAAGGTACACTGTAGGTACGGGAACTGATGCAGAGAAGGCGTATCCCAGATGGTGGCTTCTCAGGATGGATGGTATGATCTCTTCCTTACACTTGAAAGTATTCAAGTCGATTTGAAAGTTGTTGTCCTTGATCACAATCCATTTGGAGGTAGAGTAGACGAGATCTGCTGGAGTAGTCATTCTGTCGAAACTGCAATTCAGAGAGAAAACGAATTGTGAATGAAGTATTTAAAAATTAAGTAATGAAGAACTGTTCGGCCCAAAAAAATTTTAAAGTGTTTTTCTCGAATGTAAAGTTTTAAAATTTTGATCAAGTGAGTTTCCCGAATTGAAACGGACTTTCAAAAACAGTTTCAAGATATGTTTTTGCGAATTAGTTTTGAAATTAAAGTTGTTCGCGAATTGCAATTTGAATAGCGAACTTGATGATGTGCGGGTCCGTGAAGACTGAAGTTTTAAATTGTTCGCTAAGTCCGTTTTGCGAATTAGTTTGAAATTGAGAAGATTCAATTCGCAAATTTGTAAAGTATAGTTCGAAATATTAGTTCGCACGTTGGAAATTTTGCGAGGTACAAATTTTGCGAATTTGGAATTTTGCGAGTCTGTCAAAGGAGTTTCGCGAATCGACTTTGAATTTTGAAAAGAATTTGGCGAAGTGTGAACCGATAGTTCGCGAAGTGCGAAAATTAAAAAAAAAATTGCGAATAAAGATTTGCGAATTCGGCAGTTCCCGAATTGACAAAAATTAAACACGACCCGCGAAACATTAGTTCGCGAATTGCATCTGGGAAGCCAATTCGCGAATTTAGATTCGTAAAATTTTGTTGGTCAATCGGTCAATTTAAAAGTGTAAAAGCACTTTACTAACACATTTTACGAATTCATTTTGCGAACTTATTCTACGAATGAATTCGCAAAAAACACATATTCAATTCGCGAATCACGAACAGAAAGATAAAAAACGTAAGTTTTTGAGTAAAATCCAGAAAAACCCTATTCGCAGAACATTGATTTCAAACGAAATTGAAGAATAAAAACCCAGAAAAAAGAACCTACAGACTGAACAGAACATTGATTTCAAATTCGACATTGAGAAATCTTGTCTACACAGTTCGTACTCATTTATCACGATAATCATCTAAACTAAGTACGAGTTTATTTCACGATAATCGTGTAACACACAAGATTAAACATAATAAACACTGAAAAAACGAACTCCCTGTTCTTTTCCGATGTCGACCCTGCAAAAACAAAGAGAACACACGAAAAATTAAGATTTAAGGTCTGTTTCTTCCGTACCTCAACGAAGTCAGTTAGCATGTGGGTGTGGACGGAAAGCACAATAACGAAAATCCAATAAACTATTTGAGTTCGACGCGTTTGAGAGTTTTTTTTTTTGAGAATTTTAGGGTTCGTAAAATCTGATTTGGGGAAGTCGCGAAGATGATAAGAAAATTTCGAGGGTCGAAAGGTAAAGATTTAGTTTAAAACTGGGCCGCGAAAATTTTTATTAAAGAGGCCCACTGAGAGTTCGCGAATTGTCCCTTGGTGAAGTTTTGAATAAACAGTTCGCAAATCAGAAATTTAAAACTTTGACGAACTAGAAGAAAGGAGATTTAAAGATTTACGATTTTCAGATTTGGAAATAAAATGAATTCACAAAATGTCCATGAGTTATCACGAAGTTCGCGGATTATGATTTCACGAATTGTGCTTTTGATTCGCAAACTAGTATAGTTTGCGTACTTTTGCGGGTCTGCAGATTTGGTTCGCAAAAAATATTGTAATGTGAAGTATGCGAATTTAATTTTAATAATTGATTTGCAACATGACCTAGGAAGAAAAAGTAAGTGTACGAGATTTTCAACTTACCAAAGATACCAAGTAATCTAGTAATGACCCAAATACTACCAATTTGGCTCGATCAATCACTAGGATAGCATCAAATCTATGAGTTTTTCAAGATCGATTTTTATGATACGATATCCTAATTGGAGAAGAAAAATCGTCGCCTTAGTCAAAAATTCGTCTTAATGTCGGGACAATAAATGACGTAAGGTTCCTTCGTGTTTATAAATAGATATGTCTCAAATCTCATTGAAGTACCTTACATCTAAGAACTAACACATCTCTTATTTTTCTCGTTTACAGATGAATTGGCAGAAGAAGGAAGAAGAGAAGAAGCTCGAGGAACAGGCAGAGTTAAGACGTAACTTTGAGCATAATTTGGATATGCTGGTTATTGAGATTTTCCTTCTTTTGAGCTTATTCGTTGTTTTATTTGCTATTCTGCTTTGGGTCTTAATCGGGCATGCGAGTTTTTAAGAGTTTATCTGCGTATTACGAATGTTTTATGCGTTTGAGAGAGCTGTTCGTGTTTTCAATAATTTTATGTATTTGTTGAAAAACTCCCCCTACATGCAATGCCTATCGAGTATCTTACGAATTGAATGATTGATGAATTCACTTACTCCCCCTCGATGCATGGATATAGCATTTCTCCCCCTCGATGTAACGCCATCAGCATTGGCACTACATCGACTTATTGGAAACAAGAAACAATTATTGGCACTAGCATCCAATGCTTTTGTAAGCAAGTCGGCTAGTTGAATCTCTGTATTGACAAAGTACATTTCCATTATGCCTCTTTCTACATGATCCTTTATGAAGTGATATCGAAGATCTATGTGCTTAGTGCGTGAGTGATGAACAGGGTTACATGTAATTGCGATAGCACTCTTGGAATCACAGTAAATAGGAATTCTATTTAGATCAAACCCGTAGTCCCGTAGCTGAGTTCGGATCCACAAAATTTGTGAGTAGCAACTTGCTGCAGCGACGTATTCTGCTTCCGCCGTGGAAGTTGACACACAATTTTGTTTCTTCGAGGCCCAACAGACAAGTTTATCGCCTAGGAATTGGATGTGTCCAGAAGTGCTTTTCCTGTCCAGTCTGCATCCTGCAAAATCTGCGTCAGAATACCCTATTAGTTTCATACTTGAGTTCTTAGGATACCACAGTCCAAGGTCTGGTGTTCCTTTCAAATACTTCAAGATTCTTTTGACAGCATGAAGATGCGACTCCTTGGGGATAGCTTGAAATCGAGCACAGAGGCATGTAGAGAATAATATGTCTGGTCGACTGGCAGTGAGGTAGAGCAGTGATCCAATGATTCCTCTGTAATGAGTAACATCTACATGTTCACCTAAGTGGTCTGCATCGAGGGAACATGAGGGTGACATTGGTGTGCTTGAGGATTTGCTCTTATCGATCCCATATTTTCTGAGAATATCGTGGATGTATTTTGATTGATTGATAAAAATCCCATCCTGAAGTTGTTTAATTTGTAATCCGAGGAAGAATGACATTTCTCCCATCGTACTCATTTCAAATTGTGATTGCATCAGAATGCCAAATTCTTCACAAAGTTTAGGGTTTGTAGAGCCAAAAATGATATCATCCACGTAGATTTGCACAAGCATGATATCAACACCATCTTTCTTCACGAACAGTGTAGTGTCAATTTTCCCTTTTGTGAAACCTGAGGAGATAAGGAAGTCAGATAACACCTCATACCATGCCCTTGGAGCTTGTTTAAGTCCGTACAGTGATTTGTCGAGTTTGTAAACAAAGTCAGGATGAGCAGCATTGAGAAATCCGTCTGGCTGCGACACATATACTTCTTCTTTCAGAATTCCGTTCAAGAAGGCTGTTTTTACATCCATTTGATAAACAGTAAAGTCTTTGTGTGCTGCATATGCAAGGAATAACCTAATAGCTTCGATTCTGGCTACAGGGGCAAACGTTTCATCGTAATCAATTCCTTCCTGTTGATTATATCCCTTGGCAACGAGCCTGGCTTTGTTTCGAACTACAACACCATCTTCATCCTTTTTGTTTTTAAATACCCACTTTGTTCCGATCACAGTCTTCCTTTTGGACGAGGAACTAAGGTCCAGACTTTGAGACGTTCGAATTGATTAATCTCCTCTTGCATAGCCACTATCCAGTTAGGATCCCGCAGTGCGTCAACTACTCTTTTAGGTTCTGTTTGGCTCAGGAAACAGGTGAAATTACATTCCTTTGAATGTGATCTTCAAGTCGTTACTCCTGTATTGGGATCTCCTATTATTTGATCTGTAGGGTGATGTCGAACCCATTTCTTTTCGTGGGGGTAATGTCGTTTCGTCTATTTGCACTTCCTCACTTAGTGGATAGTCGATTGCAGTCGCGGTAGTGTTGCCGGCTGAAGTTGAAGAAGAGTCCTCTGTCTGCGTTGTTGTCAGAGTTGTAGCGGTCGAGGCTTCTGCATCTGAGGGAGGAATTGTCTGATTAGGAATAGGTTCTCACTCATGAGTTGACGAACTAGGACTGGATTCAGTATTTGGAAAGGGATCGGTGGATGGTCTTGTCTGATTTTGAGAGATATATATATGTTCAAAAAGTAGATCCAGATCCAGTTCCTCTTGAGCTCATTGAGTGAAGCATGTGGGGTTGCTTTGTCTAGAGTTGTCAGTTGCTTGTTGATCTGGCTTCAAATTATCTTTGTCCGATCTTGGTTCTGAGGAGTTCCGTTCAGCGGCATCTTTCGAACACGCTCCTTCTTCTTTGTGAGAGTGAATAAGGTGGAGTGTTCTAGGTACTTGTCCCAAACTGCTATGTCTAGTAGAAAGTTTGAGTTCCTCATCAAAAGTGACATTTATACTTTCAATGATCATCCTTCTGTCTCTGAGAAATATCCTGTACGCCTTAGATTGTGCGGAGTAGCCTACGAAGATTCCTTCAGTTGCTTTTGGATCAAGCTTGGACTTGTCTTCGCGGTCGTTGGCGACGAAGCACTTGCATCCAAAAATTCGAAAATGGGCAATGTTGGGCAATCTTCCGTTTATGAGTTCATAGGGCGTCTTACCGAATCTTAGATGGATGTTTGTGCGATTCTGCGTATAGCAAGGAGTATTCATTGCTTCAGCCCAAAGGAAATGAGGTAGTGATGATTGGATGATCATTGTTCGGGCAGCCTCTACGAGTGTTCGATTTCGCCTTTCGACAACCCCATTTTGTTGAGGTGTGTAGATAGCAGAAAACTGTTGAGTAATCCCTATGGATTCGTAGAAGTCACTGAGCTGTTGATTCTTGAATTCTGTTCCATTGTCTGATCTAACTATTTTAACACTGCGCTGGAGTAGGTTCTGTGTTGTTCTGATTAGGTTTAGAATATGTTCGACTGTCTCTGATTTAGTTCGTAAGAAGTGTACCCAATTATATCGGGAAAAGTCGTCGACGATAACCAGCATATACCGCTTTCCACCTATGCTTTCAGTTCGCATCGGGCCACACAAATCCATGTGTAAAAGCTCTAGAGGATGTTGAGTGGATGCTGTGTGTTTTGTAGGATGTGAAGCTTTCTTCATTTTATCTTTCTCACAAGCAGAGCACATATGCTCTTTTTGGTACTTCAGTGGTGGGAGTCCAATAGCCAATTTGTTGGTTGACAGCTTGTTCGGGGTCTTGAAGTTAAGATGAGATAACCGTTGGTGCCATAAGTCATTTTGAGTTGAAGTTGCTTTGGAGATTAGGCAGATATCAGTCTTTGGTTTGATAGTTCTAATATCAATGGTGTAAAGATTTGTCTTGCGAGTTCCAGTGAGAAGTTCTTCACCATTGGCATTGAGAATTTTGCAAGTTTTCTTTAGAAACACAACTTGGAGTCCAAAATCACTGAACTGTCCTATTGATAAGAGGTTGTGTCAGTACTTCAACATACGAGACTTGTTTAATTGTGAGTCGATTGCATATGAGATCGCCAAATCCAAGGATTCTGGCTCTGTTGCTATTACCAAAGCGTACCAGTCCTCCTGGTCTATCAACGTAGTTGCTCAACAGTTCCTTTGTCCCAGTCATGTGTGTGGAGCAACCAGAATCTAAGTACCACACATGAATGGCCTGCAATATAAAACTAGAGGGTTTTAGGTACCCATTGAAATATGGGTCCACCTCTATTATGTTTCTTAGTCCGTTTAGACTCCCTAGATTTTCCTTTGTTGGTGGATGACACAGGGTCTCTAATTATTTCTTGGGTTGGGATTTGAGTTCCTGCAGTCTGAAGCTTTGGAACCCATTTGTGCACAGGTTCTTTGATAGCTTTTGGTTTTGATTCGTGTTTTGACTTTGTATTTTTGTTTTTAGGAATTGTTTTGTGAGTTTGCTTGGTGACATGATCATGCACGCTTTGTTTTTGATTTAGAAGACAATTTTTTTGATACATGGCGAAATAAAGAAGGTACAAAAGTTTTGGGAGGAAAATACTCAATGACAAAAGGTGTATTGAGATCACTATTCTCCTTCAAGATATCTTCCTTTTTAACCCATACTTGCCCCTTCAATGGCTCTTTGGTGGGTCCTGAAAATTTCAATGTATTAGTGCAGGAAATTTTGTCATGCGAAACTAAAGTGTATGAAATTGTGTGTAATCTTAATTTTTCTTTAAGTGAAGATATTTCATGAAGCAGTTTCTGCCTTTCTTCACCAAATGACTTTCTCTCGCTTTCGATAGTGGAGTGAAGATCACTGATTTTCTTTATGCAATCAGGCATATATCCTGTTGCATATGTAACCATCGGTGCCGTACTTTCCGAAACACCTGAGGTTTCTCCTTCATTTGGACGTGGAATATCTGACTCAAATTCTGTTATTGCTGGACAACGTCTTTCTTTATAACTATCATTTAATTCTGTGTAGTTAAAGATGTTTGAGTTTTACTGTGTGTTGATGTCTCATTTTCACTGACAAAAGGCATGAGATTTGCCAGACAACCTGTCTGCATGAATTTGAGATCATATAGATAAGGTGAACTTGATATGCCTAGTTTTAACTTACATGGGTTTTCAAAACCTAGTCCTTTATGGGGATTATAGAAATCAACGTTAGCTGGTTTGTTCAAGAAGATCGTTTGTTCTAACTGATCTCGTCGGGTTAAAACGTCCTCCAATTTTTTTATTTTGGAGTACAGTCTTTCCCGTTCTTTACTTAGTAAGTCATATTTAATTGTAGCGTCCATTGCCTGATCTCTATGAGATTTCATTTCCTTTTCTAAATCCTTGGCTTTAGCTTCGGATTTTTGCACTTGTATTTCCAGCTTAGCAATTTTTTCATTTGCTACAATTACACGATTCTTCTCACATGCATAATCATATCTAAACTTATCTAATACTACTAAATTCTTCTCTAAGTTAGCTTCTAGTTCTTTGATTTTCTTTTTCCCCAATTTGTTAGATTTATATAAGGACAAAAATTCATTTTTCATCTTAAGTAAGGAATCATAATCTGCTTCACTTACCTCCACTATGTCTGAATTGTTAGAGGTTTCCCCGTCTGACTCGCTACCTTCAGCTCCAGCTCCTTCTTCTTCGTCATCTAGTTTGGCCATCAGTGCTACGTTCTCATTATCGTTGTCTGAGGTATCTTCAAGCCAATGATCCTCTTCTGCCATTAAGACCAGTCCTTTTTCTTTTTGTTCAGCTAATTGAACTTTTCGGCGGTAATAGTTAACGTCCTTTTTCTTGGGCTGTGGCGACCCCACTCTCTAATCGCTATTGAGCGATAAATCGCGTCTGGTTTGACAGCGAAAGCCGCAGAGAACCCATCTTACAAAAACATTTATTTATACAAAAAAGTTAATACAGACGGGCCAGTGGCCCAAAACACCCTATCACTTGCCCACAGGTCGTCATCCATGTACAGCCCCGCCCTCAAAAGCCCATGAAAGCTCCGATAGCCAGCCTCGATCGTCGATTACCTACAACACGCAAACACTGAGCTATTGCCCAGTAGGTGAAATAATGCATGCACATGTGACTCGCTCACGTTCACTCACCCCCAACTCTCACTAATGCAATGCCACTCACTATCGCTCATCACAACGGGGATACACTCACCACCTCACAACGGGCCCTGGGCTCCATACTGTGCACCATCACGCGAAATCACTACCACGGTCACGAACACTACCACAACACGATCACAACACTACGGCAGTGGCCTACACCGAGCAGCCTCCCTGAGCCATATCAGGTCACACTCTCAGGTCACCTACTCTGCCTAATGCGGTGCCTACGCTGGTAGCCTACACCAGGTCCCATAAGGTACCCAGGTCGCACCCTCCAGGTCGCCTCCTCCCGCATGCGACAGCGTGGCCTACACTAGCTAGTCTACTTGGGGATGTCCCAAGCCGTTCCTTTCTAGGTCGCCCGCAGTCTGCCGCATAATGTCCAACGGGCCAATGGCCCACCGTCACATGTGCTGGCGCACAGCAGATGCCCACACTCACGTGACTCCTCTACGGGTCGACAGCCAATATCGGCTACTCACTCACTAGGTACAATACAGTACCACCGTTCCACCACGGTACACTCCATGAAATGACGTGTAATGCATATGCCGATACTTAACATGATAATATATAATAGCATGATGCCAGACGGAACGCACGTAAACACGTAAATTACATGATCACACGGTAGCACATAAGAGCACATATATCATGTAAATCATTTAGTGCATCATATTCACATTACTCACATAACACATATATTTGAAATAAGCACAAGTACTTTACGTGTTGTAGATGGATATTCCACCTACCTGGTATCCTTAGCTATTTAACCTATCGCACGGAAACGTCGCTAACCTTTGAACCCTAATTATAGAAACATATAAAATTAGGGTTTTTTTTGTCTATTTACAATCTCACTAAAGTGGCTTAATTTGAAAACCCTAGTTTCGACTTCTATAATTTTGAAACCCTAAAATTTAGAACTTCACCTATACTGAGAAATATCGTTTCAGAGGTAGTTCTCGACATGTTAATAAATTTCGATATGCTGAAAATTAAATCTCGAGTTACATAACAATGATTTCGACATTTATACACTACATAAAGATTTCGGCACAAAATAAATCTCGACAGGTGTATGGGTAAATCTCGATGTTCACTCATTGCATAGATATATCTCAACATATTGCATTTGTGAATTTCGATATAAATTATATTTCGATACTGTCATTAGTAAAACTTCAAGATGAATGTCGACATTGTAACTAAGATGTCGATGTATTTGTCGAGATATATATATGTATGTATATATATAAAGAGTTCGACATGTAACTTACAAGGGTTCGCTATTTAACCACATAACACGTAAGGATTTCGATATTATATATGAAAATCTCGAGTTGGGTTATAACAATTATTGAGACAAAAAATGTCGATATGATATATAAGGACTCGACATTTTGACACTAAGTCGAGATGTATCATCCGACATTACATATAAGGATTTCAAAGTTCATTCCAAAGATGAAACTCGATAGTTACCCTAGGATTTCGAGACAGTATATACATGCACTCGAGATTGATTAAACCATTCACATAGATTTCAGAAATTTCAACATATATTTCGAATTTTTATCTCGAGATGGTGTCTCGAGTTTACTCGACATTTTTCTATCTTCATTTCTTTAATCTCGGCATCATTCTTATCAATTTACAAGGTCTCGACATTTTACTATACTGGAAACCTTATTATCTGCAAACACCTTTTTGATACAAAATCATCTAATCTCTCGATTAAAATTCTACTTTTCAAGAACACAATAAACTTCAACATATTTAAGTCTTACGAAACTCAAGGCTTCAGGTACAAATGAAATTTTCGTATTCCCTACTCTTCTTAACATGCTTAATTATAAACGAAACATGAACTTAAAATAATAAATCATACCTTCTTGTGGTTTTTAAGAATGAATACTCGTTCCAGTGTTTCGCCTCCTCACTATTTTAGGGTTTTCGAAATTTGTCACTGAAATATGTTGATTTCTTTCTAGTCCTTTTCTAAGTGTTGCGTATGAAGTTAGATAAATTACATCGGAATTTTCTTAGTTCTTATCCTAATTTGTGATTGGTCTGATTCCTAAAAATATGTATTTCCATCGATTTCTCTTTCTCCTTATGTTGTTCCTTTTGATGATGAACCGTTAGATGATAAAGATTAGAACCTAGGGATTTGCAAGTGATGTGACAAGTTGATGACTAAGCCTTTTCTTCTCATTTAAGGAATTCCTATTTGACATTTGATTTACTCGATGCTCTCCCTTTTGTTCGACATTCTAATGTGTCGAGATTTTTATTTAGCAAAGTTCTTCCTTCGGATTCTAAAATCTCGACATCTTCCAGCATTTTCAAAGGTTTTGAGATCAAAGATCTCGAGCTCTAAGTGTCTCGGCCTTCAAAAAATTCGAGCCCCATAATTTCAACTTTATGGATTTCGACATTTACCTGTTTTCGAGATTGTTAATTTCTTAACTTCCCCAACTCGACATTCTTGTTATTTTATTGTCGAAATCGACTCTCTTTTGAAAACTATAATTTTCGAGACTCTAAGGTTTCGAGCTTCTAGTATATCAAAACTCATATCTTCCTATCTTATATAAAACCCTTTCTAAGTTCAATTAATTCTTCTACTTGGTTAGTAATCCTAATAGCATTTAATATATAATCACGTTGATACCTAAAATCATAGAATATGTCCCATGCAATCGCGTAAGTCCTAATTCATAACACATAAAATTTATAAACCACCCAACATGAAATCATATAGATACATAAGTCACGTAAAGCACTAAAAATATTAATACTCTTGTTCCAGGGTGTTACAACTAAGTCTCATACAATCTTAACCTTTTTATTTAGTTAGTCCAATAAAATCTCAACTTAAATACTTTCACACTAACTATATTGTAAATCCCGTAATTAAATTTTACGGGTATTACATCCTCCCCCCTTAAAGAATTTCGTCCCCGAAATTACGCCGATCGGAATAACACGGGGCATCGATTTCTTTTATCCTTACAGTGGTTTTGGATGTATTTGTTGTCGCGGTTCTCGTATTCGGGAAAAGCGAACGATAACCCTCATTTTTCAAAATTTACGATTCTTATCTAGAATCATTATTCCTTGATTGTCAGTTTTCCCCTGTTACTTAATTTAATTGTGTTGAACAACTAGACAAAATATTTATATTATCTTACAGTACAAAATATTACCTCCCCTAAGTTCACAAGTTCCCAAAATAAGGGCATATTTATCTTACATATCTGGTTCTACTCTACCCTAGGTTGTTCTTCATCTTCTTCAGCAGTGATGATAAATACCCTAGCAGGTACCCTGGAGGTTGGTTCTGCACACGTTGTTGATGCTGTGCAGGGGTCGGATTAACCGGCGGGTTCTCACGACAAAATCGCGAGATATGGCCCGCCTTTCCACAGTTGAAGCACTTAATATTAGGATTAGGACCAAAACAGACGCCGACATGTTGACGTCCACACAGGTGGCAAGTCGGCATCGGTTGTTTGGCCAGAGCATTGTTAGGTCTCGCATTCGGCCTTTGTTCCCATCTGGGTTCATTGGGCTCCCGCGGTTTGGCTGATTAGGAGCATGAACGACCAATCGTTTCTTCTCGTTTCCTTCGCGACCATATTGTCCCTGCTCCATCTTTCTCTTTGCTTCTCGATCTTCAGATAGCCTCGCCTCGGCTTCTTCGGCCACCAAAGCTCGTTCGGCAGCCTTAGAATAGGTCATATCCGGAGACCTCGTCACCGCGACATCTCGGTACAGTTCAGACTTCAGGCCAATTAGAAAACGTCCCACTTTAAGGTTGTCTGTCACTACTATATGGGGAGCAAAGCGAGAAAGTTGCTCAAATTTGCGGATGTACTCCGCAACAGACATCCCGCACTGACGTAGATTGATGAATTCCTCCATTTTCGTGTCACGAGCAGAAATGCTAAAATACTTTTCCTCGAAGAGCTCCTTAAAGCTCTCCCAGGTGATCGTATTTGGATTCTCCATCGCTGTGATGGTATCCCTCCAGTATCCGGCATTTCCCCGGAGTTGAAAGGCAGCACATAGAACTTTCTCCTCTTCAGGAGTTCGGCTATATTGGAACGTGGATTCAATAGTCCTAAGCCACACACCTGCTGCAATTGGATCTACATTGTCTTCGAAAATGGGCGGATTGAGTTTACGAAACCTATGCAAGTTGGGAAATTGTACGGTTCGAGTCATGTTCATCGGGACTGGATTCCCTTTCCTCGTGGCGTTGTCGGCTTGATTCGCCATTAAACTCACTCCTAGTTCGTACCATTTTATCCTACTAACTATAATCAAAGTTTCATATTAGCACATAAGAATTATCACAGATACATAAACACTTACAGACGAGGCTGGGCTTCCATGCTTTTTGCGGCCGTACATGGACAGTCTACAGAATCTATATCATAAGCTCCGATACCACCTGTGGCGACCCCACTCTCTAATCGCTATTTAGCGATAAATCGCGTCTGGTTTGACAGCGAAAGCCACACAGAACCCATCTTACAAAAACATTTATTTATACAAAAAAGATAATACAGACGGGCCAGTGGCCCAAAACACCCTATCACTCGCCCACAGGTCGTCATCCATGTACAGCCCCGCCCTCAAAAGCCCATGAAAGCTCCGATAGCCAGCCTCGATCGTCGATTACCTACAACACGCAAACACTGAGCTATTGCCCAGTAGGTGAAATAATGCATGCACGTGTGACTCGCTCACGTTCACTCACCCCCAACTCTCACTAATGCAATGCCACTCACTATCGCTCATCACAACCGGGATACACTCACCACCTCACAACGGGCCCTGGGCTCCATACTGTGCACCATCACGCGAAATCACTACCACGGTCACGAACACTACCACAACACGATCACAACACTACGGCAGTGGCCTACACCGAGCAGCCTCCTTGAGCCATATCAGGTCACACTCTCAGGTCGCCTCCTCTGCCTAATGCGGTGCCTACGCTGGTAGCCTACACCAGGTCCCATAAGGTACCCAGGTCGCACCCTCCACGTTGCCTCCTCCCGCATGCGACAGCGTGGCCTACACTAGCTAGTCTACTTGGGGATGTCCCAAGCCGTTCCTTTCTAGGTCGCCCGCAGTCTGCCGCATAATGTCCAACGGTCCAATGGCTCACCGTCACAGGCGCTGGCGCACAGCAGATGCCCACACTCACGTGACTCCTCTACGGGTCGACAACCAATATCGGCTACTCACTAGGTACAATAAAGTACCACCGTTCCACCACGGTACACTCCGTGAAATGACGTGTAATGCATATGCCGATACTTAACATGATAATATATAATAGCAATGATGCCAGACGGAACGCACGTAAACACGTAAATCACATGATCACACGGTAGCACATAAGAGCACATATATCATGTAAATCATTTAGTGCATCATATTCACATTACTCACATAACACATATATTTGAAATAAGCACAAACGTGTTGTAGATGGATATTCCACCTACCTGGTATCCTTAGCTATTTAACCTATCGCACGGTATGTCGCTAACCTTCGAACCCTAATTATAGAAACATATAAAATTAGGGTTTGTTTGTCTATTTACAATCTCACTAAAGTGGCTTAATTTGAAAACCCTAGTTTCGACTTCTATAATTTTGAAATCCTAAAATTTAGAACTTCACTTATACTGAGAAATATCGTTTCAGAGGTAGTTCTCGACATGTTAATAAATTTTGATATACTGAAAATTAAATCTCGAGTTACATAACAATGATTTCGACATTTATACACTACATAAAGATTTCGGCACAAAATAAATCTCGACAGGTGTATGGGTAAATCTCGATGTTCACTCATTGCATAGATATATCTCAACATATTGCATTTGTGGATTTCGATATAAATTATATTTCGATACTGTCATTAGTAAAACTTCAAGATGAATGTCGACATTGTAACTAAGATGTCGATGTATTTGTCGAGATATATGTATGTATATATATAAAGAGTTCGACATGTAACTTACAAGGGTTCGCTATTTAACCACATAACACGTAAGGATTTCGATATTATATATGAAAATCTCGAGTTGGGTTATAACAATTATTGAGATGAAAAATGTCGATATGATATATAAGGACTCGACATTTTGACACTAAGTCGAGATGTATCATCCGACATTACATATAATGATTTCAAAGTTCATTCCAAAGATGAAACTCGATAGTTACCCTAGGATTTCGAGATAGTATATACATGCACTCGAGATTGATTAAACCATTCACATAGATTTCAGAAATTTCAACATATATTTCGAATTTTTATCTCGAGATGGTGTCTCGAGTTTTTACTCGACATTTTTCTATCTTCATTTCTTTAATCTCGGCATCATTCTTATCAATTTACAAGGTCTCGACATTTTACTATACTGGAAACCTTATTATCTGCAAACACCTTTTTGATACAAAATCATCTAATCTCTCGATTAAAATTCTATTTTTCAAGAACACAATAAACTTCAACATATTTAAGTCTTTCAAAATTCAAGGCTTCAGGTACAAATGAAATTTTCGTATTCCCTACTCTTCTTAACATGCTTAATTATAAACGAAACATGAACTTAAAGTAATAAATCATACCTTCTTGTGGTTTTTAAGAATGAATACTCGTTCCAGTGTTTCGCCTCCTCACTATTTTAGGGTTTTCGAAATTTGTCACTGAAATATGTTGATTTCTTTCTAGTCCTTTATCTAAGTGTTGCGTATGAAGTTAGACAAATGACATCGAAATTTTCTTAGTTCTTATCCTAATTTGTGATTGGTCTGATTCCTAAAAATATGTATTTCCATCGATTTCTCTTTCTCCTTATGTTGTTCCTTTTGATGATCAACCGTTACATGATAAAGATTAGAACCTAGGGATTTGCAAGTGATGTGACAAGTTGATGACTAAGCCTTTTCTTCTCATTTAAGGAATTCCTATTTGACATTTGATTTACTCGATGCTCTCCCTTTTGTTCGACATTCTAATGTGTCGAGATTTTTATTTAGCAAAGTTCTTCCTTCGGATTCTAAAATCTCGACATCTTCCAGCATTTTCAAAGGTTTTGAGATCAAAGATCTCGAGCTCCAAGTGTCTCGGCCTTCAAAAATTTCGAGCCCCATAATTTCAGCTTTATGGATTTCGACATGAGATTGTTAATTTCGTAACTTCCCCAACTCGACATTCTTGTTATTTTATTGTCGAAATCGACTCTCTTTTGAAAACAATAATTTTAGAGACTCTAAGGTTTCGAGCTTCTAGTATATCAAAACTCATATCTTCCTATCTTATATAAAACCCTTTCTAAGTTCTATTAATTCTTCTACTTGGTTAGTAATCCTAATAGCATTTAATATATAATCACGTTGATACCTGAAATCATAGAATATGTCCCATGCAATCGCGTAAGTCCTATTTCATAACACATAAAATTTATAAACCACCCAACATGAAATCATATAGATACATAAGTCACGTAAAGCACTAAAAATATTAATACTCTTGTTCCAGGGTGTTACAACTAAGTCTCATACAATCTTACCTTTTTATTTAGTTAGTCCAATGAAATCTCAACTTAAATACTTTCACACTAATTATATTATAAATCCCGTAATTAAATTTTACGGGTATTACATCCTCCCCCCCACCCTTAAAGAATTTCGTCCCCAAAATTACGCCGATCGGAATAACACGGGGCATCGATTTCTTTTATCCTTACAATGGTTTTGGATGTATTTGTTGTTGCAGTTCTAGTATTCGGGAAAAGCGAACGATAACCCTCATTTTTGAAAATTTACGATTCTTATCTAGAATCACTATTCCTTGATTGTCAGTTTTCCCCTGTTACTTAATTTAATTGTGTTGAACAACTAGACAAAATATTTATATTATCTTACAGTACAAAATATTACCTCCCCTAAGTTCACAAGTTCCCAAAATAAGGGCATATTTATCTTACATATCTGGTTCTACTCTACCCTAGGTTGTTCTTCATCTTCTTCAGCGGTGAGGGTAAATACCCTAGCAGGTACCCTCGGAGGTTGGTTCTACACACGTTGATGCTGTGCAGGGGTCGGATTAACCGGCGGGTTCTCACGACAAAATCGCGAGATATGGCCCGCCTTTCCACAGTTGAAGCACTTAATATTAGGATTAGGACCAAAACAGACGCCGACATGTTGACGTCCACACAGGTGGCAAGTCGGCATCGGTTGTTTGGCCAGAGCATTGTTAGGTCTCGCATTCGGCCTTTGTTCCCATCTGGGTTCATTTGGGCTCCCGCGGTTTGGCTGATTAGGAGCATGAACCACCAATCGTTTCTTCTCGTTTCCTTCGCGACCATATTGTCCCTGCTCCATCTTTCTGTTTGCTTCTCGATCTTTAGATAGCCTCGCCTCGGCTTCTTCGGCCACCAAAGCTCGTTCGGCAGCCTTAGAATAGGTCATATCCGGAGACCTCGTCACCGCGACATCTCGGTACAGTTCAGACTACAGGCCAATTAGAAAATGTCCCACTTTAAGGTTGTCTGTCGCTACTATATGGGGAGGAAAGCGAGAAAGTTGCTCAAATTTGCGGATGTACTCCGCAACAGACATCCCGCCCTGACGTAGATTGATGAATTCCTACATTTTCGTGTCACGAGCAGAAATGCTAAAATACTTTTCCTCGAAGAGCTCCTTAAATCTCTCCCAGGTGATTGTATTTGGATTCTCCATCGCTGCGATGGTATCCCTCCAGTATCCGGCATTTCCCCGGAGTTGAAAGGCAGCACATAGAACTTTCTCCTCTTCGGGAGTTCGGCTATATTGGAACGTGGATTCAATAGTCCTAAGCCACTCACCTGCTGCAATTGGATCTACAGTGTCTTCGAAAATGCGCGGATTGAGTTTACGAAACCTATGCCCGATGGTTTCGGTTCTATCGATCTGGGGCGACGTATGTCGCTCTGACGAATTCTGGTTACGGATCAAGGCATTAATTTGTTCGGATTGGAGCCGAACAAGATCTGCAAGTTGGGAAATAGTACGGTTCGAGTCATGTTCATTGGGACTGGATTCCCTTTCCTCGTGGCGTTGTCGGCTTGATTCGCAATTAAACTCACTCCTAGTTCGTACCATTTTATCCTACTAACTATAATCAAAGTTTCATATTAGCACATAAGAATTATCACAGATACATAAACACTTACAGACGAGGCTGGGCTTCCATGCTTTTGAGCGGCCGTACATGGACAGTCTACAGAATCTATATCCTAAGCTCTGATACCACCTGTGGCGACCCCACTCTCTAATCGCTATTTAGCAATAAATCGCGTCTGGTTTGACAGGGAAAGCCACAGAGAACCCATCTTACAAAAACATTTATTTATACAAAAAAGTTAATACAGACGGGCCAGTGGCCCAAAACACCCTATCACTCGCCCACAGGTCGTCATCCATGTACAGCCCCGCCCTCAAAAGCCCATGAAAGCTCCGATAGCCAGCCTCGATCGTTGATTACCTACAACACGCAAACACTGAGCTATTTCCTAGTAGGTGAAATAATGCATGCACGTGTGACTCGCTCACGTTCACTCACCCCCAACTCTCACTAATGCAATGCCACTCACTATCGCTCATCACAACCGGGATACACTCACCACCTCACAACGGGCCCTGGGCTCCATACTGTGCACCGTCACGCGAAATCACTACCACGGTCACGAACACTACCACAACACGATCACAACGGCAGTGGCCTACACCGAGCAGCCTCCCTGAGCCATATCAGGTCACACTCTCAGGTCGCCTCCTCTGCCTAATGCGGTGCCTACGCTGGTAGCCTACACCAGGTCCCGTAAGGTACCCAGGTCGCACCCTCCAGGTCGCCTCCTCCCGCATGCGACAGCATGGCCTACACTAGCTAGTCTACTTGGGGATGTCCCAAGCCGTCCCTTTATAGGTCGCCCGCAGTCTGCCGCATAATGTCCAACGGGCCAATGGCTCACCGTCACAGGCGCTGGCGCACAGCAGATGCCCACACTGACGTGACTCCTCTACGGGTCGACAGCCAATATCGGCTACTCACTCACTAGGTACAATACAGTACCACCGTTCCACCACGTTACACTCCGTGAAATGACGTGTAATGCATATGCCGATACTTAACGTGATAATATATAATAGCATGATGCCAGACGGAACGCACGTAAACACGTAAATCACATGATCACACGGTAGCACATAAGAGCACATATATCATGTAAATCATTTAGTGCATCATATTCACATTACTCACATAACACATATATTTGAAATAAGCACAAGTAGCTTACGTGTTGTAGATGGATATTCCACCTACCTGGTATCCTTAGCTATTTAACCTATCGCACGGTATGTCGCTAACCTTCGAACCCTAATTATAGAAACATATAAAATTAGGGTTTGTTTGTCTATTTACAATCTCACTAAAGTGGCTTAATTTGAAAATCCTAGTTTCGACTTCTATAATTTTGAAACCCTAAAATTTAGAACTTCACCTATACTGAGAAATATCGTTACAGAGGTAGTTCTCGACATGTTAATAAATTTCGATATACTGAAAATTAAATCTCGAGTTACATAACAATGATTTCGACATTTATACACTACATAAAGATTTCGGCACAAAATAAATCTCGACAGGTGTATGGGTAAATCTCGATGTTCACTCATTGCATAGATATATCTCAACATATCGCATTTGTGGATTTCGATATAAATTATATTTCGATACTGTCATTAGTAAAAATTCAAGATGAATGTCGACATTGTAAGTAAGATGTCGATGTATTTGTCGAGATATATGTATGTATATATATAAAGAGTTCGACATGTAACTTATAAGGGTTCGCTATTTAACCACATAACACGTAAGGATTTCGATATTATATATGAAAATCTCGAGTTGGGTTATAACAATTATTGAGATGAAAAATGTCGATATGATATATAAGGACTCGACATTTTGACACTAAGTCGAGATGTATCATCCGACATTACATATAAGGATTTCAAAGTTCATTCCAAAGATGAAACTCGATAGTTACCCTAGGATTTCGAGATAGTATATACATGCACTCGAGATTGATTAAACCATTCACATAGATTTCAGAAATTTCAACATATATTTCGAATTTTTATCTCGAGATGGTGTCTCGAGTTTTTACTCGACATTTTTCTATCTTCATTTCTTTAATCTCGGCATCATTCTTATCACTTTACAAGGTCTCGACATTTTACTATACTGGAAACCTTATTATCTGCAAACACCTTTTTGATACAAAATCATCTAATCTCTCGATTAAAATTCTATTTTTCAAGAACACAATAAACTTCAACATATTTAAGTCTTTCAAAACTCAAGGCTTCAGGTACAAATGAAATTTTCGTATTCCCTACTCTTCTTAACATGCTTAATTATAAACGAAACATGAACTTAAAGTAATAAATCATACCTTCTTGTGGTTTTTAAGAATGAATACTCGTTCCAGTGTTTCGCCTCCTCACTATTTTAGGGTTTTCGAAATTTGTCACTGAAATATGTTGATTTCTTTCTAGTCCTTTATCTAAGTGTTGCGTATGAAGTTAGATAAATTACATCGGAATTTTCTTAGTTCTTATCCTAATTTTTGATTGGTCTGATTCCTAAAAATATGTATTTCCATCGATTTCTCTTTCTCCTTATGTTTTTCCTTTTGATGATAAACCGTTACATGATAAAGATTAGAACATTTGCAGTGATGTGACAAGTTGATGACTAAGCCTTTTCTTCTCATTTAAGGAATTCCTATTTGACATTTGATTTACTCGATGCTCTCCCTTTTGTTCGACATTCTAATGTGTTCAGATTTTTATTTAGCAAAGTTCTTCCTTCGGATTCTAAAATCTTGACATCTTCCAGCATTTTCAAAGGTTTTGAGATCAAAGATCTCGAGCTCTAAGCGTCTCGGCCTTCGAAAAATTCGAGCCCCATAATTTCAGCTTTATGGATTTCGACATTTACCTGTTTTCGAGATTGTTAATTTCTTAACTTCCCAAACTCGACATTCTTGTTATTTTATTGTCGAAATCGACTCTCTTTTGAAAACTATAATTTTCGAGACTCTAAGGTTTCGAGCTTCTAGTATATCAAAACTCATATCTTCCTATCTTATATAAAACCCTTTCTAAGTTCAATTAATTCTTCTACTTGGTTAGTAATCCTAATAGCATTTAATATATAATCACGTTGATACCTAAAATCATAGAATATGTCCCATGCAATCGCGTAAGTCCTAATTCATAACACATAAAATTTATAAACCACCCAACATGAAATCATATAGATACATAAGTCACGTAAAGCACTAAAAATATTAATACTCTTGTTCCAGGGTGTTACAACTAAGTCTCATACAATCTTAACCTTTTTATTTAGTTAGTCCAATAAAATCTCAACTTAAATACTTTCACACTAACTATATTGTAAATCCCGTAATTAAATTTTACGGGTATTACATCCTCCCCCTTAAAGAATTTCGTCCCCGAAATTACGCCGATCGGAATAACACGGGCATCGATTGCTATTATCCTTACAGTGGTTTTGGATGTATTTGTTGTCGCAGTTCTCGTATTCGGGAAAAGCGAACGATAACCCTCATTTTTTAAAATTTACGATTCTTATCTAGAATCATTATTCCTTGATTGTCAGTTTTCCCCTGTTACTTAATTTAATTGTGTTGAACAACTAGACAAAATATTTATATTATCTTACAGTACAAAATATTACCTCCCCTAAGTTCACAAGTTCCCAAAATAAGGGCATATTTATCTTACATATCTGGTTCTACTCTACCCTAGGTTGTTCTTCATCTTCTTCAGCAGTGAGGATAAATACCCTAGCAGGTACCCTCGGAGGTTGGTTCTGCACACGTTGTTGATGCTGTGTAGGGGTCGGATTAACCGGCGGGTTCTCACGACAAAATCGCGAGATATGGCCCGCCTTTCCACAGTTGAAGCACTTAATATTAGGATTAGGACCAAAACAGACGCCGACATGTTGACGTCCACACAGGTGGCAAGTCGGCATCGGTTGTTTGGCCAGAGCATTGTTAGATCTCGCATTCGGCCTTTGTTCCCATCTGGGTTCATTGGGCTCCCGCGGTTTGGCTGATTAGGAGCATGAACGACCAATCGTTTCTTCTCGTTTCCTTCGCGACCATATTGTCCCTGCTCCATCTTTCTCTTTGCTTCTCGATCTTAAGATAGCCTCGCCTCGGCTTCTTCGGCCACCAAAGCTCGTTCGGCAGCCTTAAATAGGTCATATCCGGAGACCTCGTCACCGCGACATCTCGGTATAGTTCAGACTTCAGGCCAATTAGAAAACGTCGCACTTTAAGGTTGTCTGTCGCTACTATATGGGGAGCAAAGCGAGAAAGTTGCTCAAATTTGCGGATGTACTCCGCAACAGACATCCCGCCCTGACGTAGATTGATGAATTCCTCAATTTTCGTGTCACGAGCAGAAATGCTAAAATACTTTTCCTCGAAGAGCTCCTTAAAGCGCTCACAGGTGATCGTATTTGGATTCTCCATCACTGTGATGGTATCCCACCAGTATCCGGCATTTCCCCGGAGTTGAAAGGCAGCACATAGAACTTTCTCCTCTTCGGGAGTTCGGTTATATTGGAACGTGGATTCAATAGTCCTAAGCCACTCACCTGCTGCAATTGGATCTACAGTGTCTTCGAAAATGGGCGGATTGAGTTTACGAAACCTATGCCCGATGGTTTCGGTTCTATCGATCTGGGGCGTCGTATGTCGCTCTGACGAATTCTGGTTACGGATCAAGGCATTAATTTGCTCGGATTGGAGCCGAACAAGATCTGCAAGTTGGGAAATTGTACGGTTCGAGTCATGTTCATCGGGACTGGATTCCCTTTTCTCGTGGCGTTGCCGGCTTGATTCTCCATTAAACTCACTCCTAGTTCGTACCATTTTATCCTACTAACTATAATCAAAGTTTCATATTAGCACATAAGAATTATCACAGATACATAAACACTTACAGACGAGGCTGGGCTTCCATGCTTTTGAGCGGCCGTACATGGACAGTCTACAGAATCTATATCCTAAGCTCTGATACCACCTGTGGCGACCCCACTCTCTAATCGCTATTTAGCGATAAATCGCGTCTGGTTTGACAGCGAAAGCCACAGAGAACCCATCTTACAAAAACATTTATTTATACAAAAAAGTTAATACAGACGGGCCAGTGGCCCAAAACACCCTATCACTCGCCCACAGGTCGTCATCCATGTACAGCCCCGCCCTCAAAAGCCCATGAAAGCTCCGATAGCCAACCTCGATCGTCGATTACCTACAACACGCAAACACTGAGCTATTGCCCAGTAGGTGAAATAATGCATGCACGTGTGACTCGCTCACGTTCACTCACCCCCAACTCTCACTAATGCAATGCCACTCACTATCGCTCATCACAACCGGGATACACTCACCACCTCACAACGGGCCCTGGGCTCGATACTGTGCACCATCACGCGAAATCACTACCACGGTCACGAACACTACCACAACACGATCACAACACTACGGCAGTGGCCTACACCGAGCAGCCTCCCTGAGCCATATCAGGTCACACTCTCAGGTCGCCTCCTCAGCCGAATGCGGTGCCTACGCTGGTAGCCTACACCAGGTCCCATAAGGTACCCAGGTCGCACCCTCCAGGTCGCCTCCTCCCGCATGCGACAGCGTGTCCTACACTAGCAAGTCTACTTGGGGATGTCCCAAGCCGTTCCTTTCTAGGTCACCCGCAGTCTGCCGCATAATGTCCAACGGGCCAATGGCTCACCGTCACAGGCGCTGGCGCACAGCAGATGCCCACACTCACGTGACTCCTCTACGGGTCGACAGCCAATATCGGCTACTCACTCACTAGGTACAATACAGTACCACCGTTCCACCACGGTACACTCCGTGAAATGACGTGTAATGCATATGCCGATACTTAACATGATAATATATAATAGCATGATGCCAGACGGAACGCACGTAAACACGTAAATCACATGATCACACGGTAGCACATAAGAGCACATATATCATGTAAATCATTTAGTGCATCATATTCACATTACTCACATAACACATATATTTGAAATAAGCACAAGTAGTTTACGTGTTGTAGATGGATATTCCACCTACCTGGTATCCTTAGCTATTTAACCTATCGCACGGTATGTCGCTGACCTTCGAACCCTAATTATAGAAACATATAAAATTAGGGTTTGTTTGTCTATTTACAATCTCACCAAAGTGGCTTAATTTGAAAACCCTAGTTTCGACTTCTATAATTTTGAAATCCTAAAATTTAGAACTTCACCTATACTGAGAAATATCGTTTCAGAGGTAGTTCTCGACATGTTAATAAATTTCGATATACTGAAAATTAAATCTCGAGTTACATAACAATGATTTCGACATTTATACACTACATAAAGATTTCGGCACAAAATAAATCTCGACAAGTGTATGGGTAAATCTCGATGTTCACTCATTGCATAGATATATCTCAACATATTGCATTTGTGGATTTCGACATAAATTATATTTTGATACTGTCATTAGTAAAACTTCAAGATGAATGTCGACATTGTACCTAAGATGTCGATGTATTTGTCGAGATATATGTATGTATATATATAAAGATTTCGACATGTAACTTACAAGGGTTCGCTATTTAACCACATAACACGTAAGGATTTCGATATTATATATGAAAATCTCGAGTTGGGTTATAACAATTATTGAGATGAAAAATGTCGATATGATATATAAGGACTCGACATTTGACACTAAGTCGAGATGTATCATCCGACATTACATATAAGGATTTCAAAGTTCATTCCAAAGATGAAACTCGATAGTTACCCTAGGATTTCGAGATAGTATATACATGCACTCGAGATTGATTAAACCATTCACATAGATTTCAGAAATTTCAACATATATTTCGAATTTTTATCTCGAGATGGTGTCTCGAGTTTTTACTCGACATTTTTCTATCTTCATTTCTTTAATCTCGGCATCATTCTTATCAATTTACAAGGTCTCGACATTTTACTATACTGGAAACCTTATTATCTGCAAACACCTTTTTGATACAAAATCATCTAATCTCTCGATTAAAATTCTATTTTTCAAGAACACAATAAACTTCAACATATTTAAGTCTTTCAAAATTCAAGGCTTCAGGTACAAATGAAATTTTCGTATTCCCTACTCTTCTTAACATGCTTAATTATAAACGAAACATGAACTTAAAGTAATAAATCATACCTTCTTGTGGTTTTTAAGAATGAATACTCGTTCCAGTGTTTCGCCTCCTCACTATTTTAGGGTTTTCGAAATTTGTCACTGAAATATGTTGATTTCTTTCTAGTCCTTTATCTAAGTGTTGCGTATGAAGTTAGACAAATGACATCGAAATTTTCTTAGTTCTTATCCTAATTTGTGATTGGTCTGATTCCTAAAAATATGTATTTCCATCGATTTCTCTTTCTCCTTATGTTGTTCCTTTTGATGATCAACCGTTACATGATAAAGATTAGAACCTAGGGATTTGCAAGTGATGTGACAAGTTGATGACTAAGCCTTTTCTTCTCATTTAAGGAATTCCTATTTGACATTTGATTTACTCGATGCTCTCCCTTTTGTTCGACATTCTAATGTGTCGAGATTTTTATTTAGCAAAGTTCTTCCTTCGGATTCTAAAATCTCGACATCTTCCAGCATTTTCAAAGGTTTTGAGATCAAAGATCTCGAGCTCTAAGTGTCTCGGCCTTCAAAAAATTCGTGCCCCATAATTTCAGCTTTATGGATTTCGACATTTACCTGTTTTCGAGATTGTTAATTTCTTAACTTCCCCAACTCGACATTCTTGTTATTTTATTCTCGAAATCGACTCTCTTTTGAAAACTATAATTTTCGAGACTCTAAGGTTTCGAGCTTCTAGTATATCAAAACTCATATCTTCCAATCTTATATAAAACCCTTTCTAAGTTCAATTAATTCTTCTACTTGGTTAGTAATCCTAATAGCATTTAATATATAATCACGTTGATACCTAAAATCATAGAATATGTCCCATGCAATCGCGTAAGTCCTAATTCATAACACATAAAATTTATAAACCACCCAACATGAAATCATATAGATACATAAGTCACGTAAAGCACTAAAAATATTAATACTCTTGTTCCAGGGTGTACAACTAAGTCTCGTACAATCTTAACCTTTTTATTTAGTTAGTCCAATAAAATCTCAACTTAAATACTTTCACACTAACTATATTGTAAATCCCGTAATTAAATTTTACGGGTATTACATCCTCCCCCCTTAAGGAATTTCGTCCCCGAAATTACGCCGATCGGAATAACACGGGGCATCGATTTCTTTTATCCTTACAGTGGTTTTGGATGTATTTGTTGTCGCAGTTCTCGTATTCGGGAAAAGCGAACGATAACCCTCATTTTTGAAAATTTACGATTCTTATCTAGAATCATTATTCCTTGATTGTCAGTTTTCCCCTGTTACTTAATTTAATTGTGTTGAACAACTAGACAAAATATTTATATTATCTTACAGTACAAAATATTACCTCCCCTAAGTTCACAAGTTCCCAAAATAAGGGCATATTTATCTTACATATCTGGTTCTACTCTACCCTAGGTTGTTCTTCATCTTCTTCAGCAGTGAGGGTAAATACCCTAGCAGGTACCCTCGGAGGTTGGTTCTGCACACGTTGATGTTGTGCAGGGGTCGGATTAACCGGCGGGTTCTCACGACAAAATCGCGAGATATGGCCCGCCTTTCCACAGTTGAAGCACTTAATATTAGGATTAGGACCAAAACAGACGCCGACATGTTGACGTCCACACAGGTGGCAAGTCGGCATCGGTTGTTTGGCCAGAGCATTGTTAGGTCTCGCATTTGGCCTTTGTTCCCATCTGGGTTCATTTGGGTTCCCGCGGTTTGGCTGATTAGGAGCATGAACGACCAATCGTTTCTTCTCGTTTCCTTCGCGACCATATTGTCCCTGCTCTATCTTTCTGTTTGCTTCTCGATCTTTAGATAGCCTCGCCTCGGCTTCTTCGGCCACCAAAGCTCGTTCGGCAGCCTTAGAATAGGTCATATCCGATGAACTCGTCACCGCGACATCTCGGTACAGTTCAGACTTCAGGCCAATTAGAAAATGTCCCACTTTAAGGTTGTCTGTCGCTACTATATGGGAAGCAAAGCGAGAAAGTTACTCAAATTTGCGGATGTACTCCGCAACAGACATCCCGCCCTGACGTAGATTGATGAATTCCTCCATTTTCGTGTCACGAGCAGAAATGCTAAAATACTTTTCCTCGAAGAGCTCCTTAAAGCGCTCCCAGGTGATCGTATTTGGATTCTCCATCGCTGTGATGGTATCCCACCAGTATCCGGCATTTCCCCGGAGTTGAAAGGCAGCACATAGAACTTTCTCCTCTTCGGGAGTTCGGCTATATTGGAACGTGGATTCAATAGTCCTAAGCCACTCACCTGCTGCAATTGGATCTACAGTGTCTTCAAAAATGGGCGGATTGAGTTTACGAAACCTATGCCCGATGGTTTCGGTTCTATCGATCTGGGGCGATGTATGTCGCTCTGACGAATTCTGGTTACGGATCAAGGCATTAATTTGTTCGGATTGGAGCCGAACAAGATCTGCAAGTTGGGAAATTGTACGGTTCGAGTCATGTTCATCGGGACTGGATTCCCTTTCCTTGTGGCGTTGTCGGCTTGATTCGCCATTAAACTCACTCCTAGTTCGTAGAATTTTATCCTACTAACTATAATCAAAGTTTCATATTAGCACATAAGAATTATCACAGATACATAAACACTTACAGACGAGGTTGGGCTTCCATGCTTTTGAGCGGCCGTACATGGACAGTCTACAGAATCTATATCCTAAGCTCTGATACCACCTGTGGCGACCCCACTCTCTAATCGCTATTTAGCGATAAATCGCGTCTGGTTTGACAGTGAAAGCCACAGAGAACCCATCTTACAAAAACATTTATTTATACAAAAAAGTTAATACAGACAGGCCAGTGGCCCAAAACACCCTATCACTCGCCCACAGGTCGTCATCCGTGTACAGCCCCGCCCTCAAAAGCCCATGAAAGCTCCGATAGCCAGCCTCGATCGTCGATTACCTACAACACGCAAACACTGAGCTATTGCCCAGTAGGTGAAATAATGCATGCACGTGTGACTCGCTCACGTTCACTCACCCCCAACTCTCACTAATGCAATGCCACTCACTATCGCTCATCACAACCGGGATACACTCACCACCTCACAACGGGCCCTGGGCTCCATACTGTGCACCGTCACGCGAAATCACTACCACGGTCACGAACACTACCACAACACGATCACAACACTACGGCAGTGGCCTACACCGAGCAGCCTCCCTGAGCCATATCAGGTCACACTTTCAGGTCGCCTCCTCTGCCTAATGCGGTGCCTACGCTGGTAGCCTACACCAGGTCCCGTAAGGTACCCAGGTCGCACCCTCCAGGTCGCCTCCTCCAGCATGCGACACCGTGGCCTACACTAGCTAGTCTACTTGGGGATGTCCCAAGCCGTTCCTTTCTAGGTCGCCCGCAGTCTGCCGCATAATGTCCAACGGGCCAATGGCTCACCGTCACAGGCGCTGGCGCACAGCATATGCCCACACTCACGTGACTCCTCTACGGGTCGACAGCCAATATCGGCTACTCACTCACTAGGTACAATACAGTACCACCGTTCCACCACGGTACACTCCGTGAAATGACGTGTAATGCATATGCCGATACTTAACGTGATAATATATAATAGCATGATGCAAGACGGAACGCACGTAAACACGTAAATCACATGATCACACGGTAGCACATAAGAGCACATATATCATGTAAATCATTTAGTGCATCATATTCACATTACTCACATAACACATATATTTGAAATAAGCACAAACGTGTTGTAGATGGATATTCCACCTACCTGGTATCCTTAGCTATTTAACCTATCGCACGGTATGTCGCTAACCTTCGAACCCTAATTATAGAAACATATAAAATTAGGGTTTGTTTGTCTATTTACAATCTCACTAAAGTGGCTTAATTTGAAAACCCTAGTTTCGACTTCTATTATTTTGAAACCCTAAAATTTAGAACTTCACCTATACTGAGAAATATCGTTTCAGAGGTAGTTCTCGACATGTTAATAAATTTTGATATACTGAAAAATTTAATCTCGAGTTACATAACAATGATTTCGACATTTATACACTACATAAAGATTTCGGCACAAAATAAATCTCGACAGGTGTATGGGTAAATCTCGATGTTCACTCATTGCAAAGATATATCTCAACATATTGCATTTGTGGATTTCGATATAAATTATATTTCGATACTGTCATTAGTAAAAATTCAAGATGAATGTCGACATTGTAACTAAGATGTCGATGTATTTGTCGAGATATATGTATGTATATATATAAAGAGTTCGACATGGCACTTATAAGGGTTCGCTATTTAACCACATAACACGTAAGGATTTCGATATTATATATGAAAATCTCGAGTTGGGTTATAACAATTATTGAGATGAAAAATGTCGATATGATATATAAGGACTCGACATTTTGACACTAAGTTGAGATGTATCATCCGTCATTACATATAAGGATTTCAAAGTTCATTCCAAAGATGAAACTCGATAGTTACCCTAGGATTTCGAGATAGTATATACATGCACTCGAGATTGATTAAACCATTCACATAGATTTCAGAAATTTCAACATATATTTCGAATTTTTATCTCGAGATGGTGTCTCGAGTTTTTACTCGACATTTTTCTATCTTCATTTCTTTAATCTCGGCATCATTCTTATCAATTTACAAGGTCTCGACATTTTTCTATACTGGAAACCTTATTATACGCAAACACCTTTTTGATACAAAATCATCTAATCTCTCGATTAAAATTCTATTTTTCAAGAACACAATAAACTTCAACGTATTTAAGTCTTTCAAAACTCAAGGCTTCAGGTACAAATGAAATTTTCGTATTCCCTACTCTTCTTAACATGCTTAATTATAAACGAAACATGAACTTAAAGTAATAAATCATACCTTCTTGTGGTTTTTAAGAATGAATACTCGTTCCAGTGTTTCGCCTCCTCACTATTTTAGGGTTTTCGAAGTCACTGAAATATGTTGATTTCTTTCTAGTCCTTTATCTAAGTGTTGCGTATGAAGTTAGATAAATTACATCGGAATTTTCTTAGTTCTTATCCTAATTTGTGATTGGTCTGATTCCTAAAAATATGTATTTCCATCGACTTCTCTTTCTCCTTATGTGGTTCCTTTTGATGATTAACCGTTACATGATAAAGATTAGAACCTAGGGATTTGCAAGTGATGTGACAAGTTGATGACTAAGCCTTTTCTTCTCATTTAAGGAATTCCTATTTGACATTTGATTTACTCGATGCTCTCCCTTTTGTTCGACATTCTAATGTGTCGAGATTTTTATTTAGCAAAGTTCTTCCTTCGGATTCTAAAATCTCGACATCTTCCAGCATTTTCAAAGGTTTTGAGATCAAAGATCTCGAGCTCTAAGTGTTTCGGCCTTCAAAAATTTCGAGCCCCATAATTTCAGCTTTATGGATTTCGACATTTACTTGTTTTCGAGATTGTTAATTTCTTAACTTCCCCAACTCGACATTCTTGTTATTTTATTGTCGAAATCGACTCTCTGTTGAAAACTATAATTTTCGAGACTCTAAGGTTTCGAGCTTCTAGTATATCAAAACTCATATCTTCCTATCTTATATAAAACCCTTTCTAAGTTCAATTAATTCTTCTACTTGGTTAGTAATCCTAATAGCATTTAATATATAATCACGTTGATACCTAAAATCATAGAATATGTCCCATGCAATCGCGTAAGTCCTAATTCATAACACATAAAATTTATAAACCACCCAACATGAAATCATATAGATACATAAGTCACGTAAAGCACTAAAAATATTAATACTCTTGTTCCAGGGTGTTACAACTAAGTCTCATACAATCGTAACCTTTTTATTTAGTTAGTCCAATAAAATCTCAACTTAAATACTTTCACACTTATTATATTGTAAATCCCGTAATTAAATTTTACGGGTATTACATGGGCATTCTGCACTCTCTGGCAAAGTGTCCATTCTTACCGCAGTTGAAGCATTTGCCGCCTTGATGAGGAGTTTCAGAGTTGTTTTCCTCATCCTGAGTCTTTCCTTTAGAGTTTGAGAAAGTTCTTTGACGATTGGAGGAGGAACCGGTCTTCTTATAATATTTCTTCTGCACGAAATTCGAGACCAGAGCGAGTTGCTTAGCAAGATCTTGAGGGTAATTTCCTGGTCTCCATGTTTCGTAAGATCCTTGGATTCGTCATCAGAATCAGAGTCTTCTCCCTCCTTAACTTGTGATGACTGGATAATTTCTTTGTCCTTGAATTATTTTCTTGATGATCGTTCAGTCAAAAGAGCAAGGGAGTCGCTTCCTATTGATTTGATTTCCTCCCTTCGTTTCTCCACATGATTGGAATGTTGATTAAGTTAGTCAAATAATGTATGAATGCTAACTTTGGTCAGGTCGTTCATTTGTCTTATCATAATTGCAGTAGCCTCCCATTCTGGATGAAGTGATCCTAAGAATTTGATATTGATCTCCATTACACTTTTTGTAACTCCATTCATCTTTAGCTCGTTTAGAAGAACAAGAAATCGATGGAAGGTTTCTTGGAGAGTTTCCCCTTTGTTAGCATGAAAGCGGTCATAAGAGATGAGTGTGTTCGCTATTGTTGTCATTGTATTGACTTCCGTCCCCTGCATCATAATTCGAAGAGCATCCCACATTTCTTTTGCACTATCACCACATTCGAGTTGCATCAAAATGTCATTGGGAATGGCTTGCATCATGTATGATTTCGCCACTTTCTCTGCCTTAAGTCGCAATTTTTCTTCATCACTGCATTGGTCAGCAGTTTTCAAGATCCCCTGTTCCTCTCTTGCAGGAGTGGTGTCAGTAGTGGCGGGAATTATGGTCCAATACTGTGTAGGTCCATTGTAAAAAGATTCCAGAAGGTTATCTGAATTGTCCTTGCTTTCTATGAAGTTGATGAACCTTCTCTTCCAGACTGCGTATTCTCCACGTCGGACGATGGGAGGTCTAACATCATTTCCCATACTGAAAGAATCCATTGCTTGTGTTTTGGATATGATCGTTAACGTGTAATGTGAGGAAAAGTTGATTTGAAATGAAATTGGTTCAAAGTCTAAATCTTTAGAGTTTGACTTTGACTCGAAAAATTAGTTCGTGGAATTTTGTTCAGATTCGTGGATTTCACTATGTGTGGATTGTGATGTGTGTTGATGGAGTTCGCAAAATGACAAAGGTTCGCAAACCGCAAGATTGTACTGATTCGCAAACTAATGAAGGATTCGCGAAATGTCCAATGACATGTACAATTGTCCCAATTCGTAGAATGAGATGAATTCGCAAAAGTGTGAAATAGTCCGCGAATTTCTACCGGAAGTTGAGGTTCGCAAAAATTCTTCGAACGAGTTCGCAAATTTTGCGGAGATTGGAGTTCGCAAAAGCTCTTCGATTGGATTTATGAAATTCTGCGGGCAACGAAATACGCACAATTCTTCTACTGGGTTCGCAAAATTCTGCGGAGTTGAAGTTCGCGAAATTCTTCGACTGGATTCGCAAAATACTATCTTTACTGGTTGGCAACTTTCAAGAATCCGCAAAAAAAAAAGCTATCAGAGAGTTCGCGATGAGGCAGTGTGTACTTCTTGATTCGTAAACTTTGGTTTCGCAAAAATTGAAGAGATATTTCACTGGTTGACTTGATTCCTTCAATTCACGGTCGGTCCTCAACTTGAATTCGTGAAACTGAATCGCAAATTTAGAATTGACGAATTCAAATCCAACTCAAGTGTCGTTCGCAATCTCAAAATCAGGCTAAACCACGAAGCTATTCTTCAGTTTCTCCAGCAGAAATCCAGAAGTTTGACACAAATTGACAAACCGATTCTGAAATTCTCAGAACATGTAGAAACCAACCAGCCGTCTAAGTTGCAGAACAATCTCAGAAAAAAACTTAAACCCACGATACTGAGCTTTTAAACGAAAGTTGAAAAATCCAATAACTTATACTGATGATGTTAAAGAACTTGGAATGAAGTTTCCTCACCTACACGCTTGCTCTGATACCACTTGTAATTCCAGATTATCCAAGAACACTTCAACAGATTAAACCTTCGTAGAATGTGAATGGTATGCTTTTAGAGGTTTAGTGTTGAATACGTGAGATTTTTGCAAAATGGAAACTTAGAGTAATGAGTGTTAGGGTTTAAGCTTAAATACCTTGAGAGGTATTTAAGCTTATTGGGCCCCTAACAAGCCCATTACAAACACAAACACACTTACAAATATAAAACATATAAAGTACACTGCAAAGATATATTAAGACTTAGAATAAATATTTTGGACACTTTTAAAATATTCCTAACACTTGAGCGACGAACAATAGAGTCAATACGGTGTTTCAACGATTTGTACAGGATATGGGTCTCTCAAATTTGTACAAAATATCTTCAACTTCGATCGAATCGGGATTCGATTTCACTGTGTTTTAATTTTTTGCGTCAAAAGATTTACGAACAATTTCACCGTAAAATCGAACATTCGAGACCCAAATAACATGATAAACCGTCTATCACATATCCAATTTTGTTTGATGCAGGTCGTGCAGATGGAAATAATATATACGATCGATTGTTTCGATCGAGTTTCCAGTGTTATAGTGATACCAGATATTTTAGGTACCAAACCCAGCTTATTCGAACCTTTAAATCAGTATATATATATGCTAGCTCATCAATACTGGTTAACAGTTTACGGTGACAGATGCATGAGTTTCCATACCATATTTCGGGAACAGTTGTTTAGGCAACAATCCGACGATTTTAAATTTCGGCAAACCATGAGCGACGAACAATAGAGCCATTACTGTGCTTCATTGATTTGTTCAGGATATGGGTCTCTCGAATGTGTACAAAATATTTCAATCTCGACCGAATCGGGACTCGATTTTCACAGTATTTTTATTATTTGCATCGAAAGGATTCGAAAAAAATTTACCTGTAAAATCAACATTCGAGACCCAAATAACATGATGAACTGTCTAGGACACACCCAACTTTGTTTGGTGCAGGATCTGTGTTCGTGCAGATGGAAATAATATATACGATTGATTGTTTTTCGGTCGAGTTTCCATTGTTATATCGATACCATATAATAGGTATTTGCTATCAAATCCAGCTTACAGTTACCTTTAAATCAGTATATATACCATATGCCAGCTTATCAATTCCTATTAACTGTTTTACGATGACAAATGCATGACCATCTATACCACGTTCTAGGAACAGTTGTTTAGGCAACAATCCGGCAATTTTAAATTTCGGCAAACCATGAGCGACGAACAATAGAGCCAATACTGTGTTTCAGAGATTTGCTTAGGTTATGGGTCTCTCGAATTTGTACAAAAGATCTTCATTTCGACCGAATCGGAATTCGATTTCATCGTGTTTTTATTATTTGCGTCAAATGAGTTCGAACAATATACCCCTAAAATCAAACATTTCGAGACCTGAATATCAAAACAAACCCTCGTGGATAAATCGAGTTTCGTTTCTGAGGATCGTTCGAACAAAAATAGAAATCTACGAAATTTTTTGATCGTAAAAAACGTGGTTAACGATGGTAACAGAAAACATGTTCTGGATACCTCTTATTATACAGCTTTTGTAGGGGTATTTTGGTCAGATCAACTTTTTGGTCCTTTTCTCTAACTTTGAAAGATATCGGGTCCTTAATACTGAAATTCATACTGACAGGGGCTGAATCATATCTCCAAACTTAAAAGAGGGGCTGAAACGAAAAAGCCCCTTACATAATACATGATTTGTAACGATACTTCCCTTTTTGGATGCATATAACTGGAAAGGGTAGAGAGCTGGAGAACTGCTAAACCCTCTTATCTTCAACCCCTCAGCTGTTCATCGCTGTTCATACTAAAAGATGCAGTTGCCCGCGCCAATTCGGGTCCCAACGTTCTTCTCTCGGCGGAGGCTCTTCGAGCAAAAGCTTGCAGACTTACAGAAATGCACAGACTTGAAACAGATCAAACAAATCCACGCACTCATTTACAAGTCCAACCTTCAAAATGACCCTTTCGTGGCACCTAAGCTGATATCAGCCTTATCTTTATGTGGCCACATGGGTTTGGCACTCAACGTGTTCGATCAAATGCCTTGCCCAAATGCTCATCTGTACAACACGCTGATCAAGTGCTACGCAAGGAACGATGACCCCTTGAGGGCTTTTGAGGTGTTCTGCCGTATGAGGAGGTCTGGGTTGTTACCTGATGGCCATACATATCTTTTTCTGATAAAGGCATGTTCTGGGCTGAGAGTCGTGGAGATGATTCATGCCCAGGTTGAAAAATTCAATCTTTATAGCGATTTATTCGTGCCCAATTCGTTGATTGATGTGTATATGAAGTGTGGCGTCGAGGGTGTTGGTTCCGCCAAGAGGATTTTTGAGGTGATGGTGGAAAAAGATGTGGTTACTTATAACACGTTGATCAGTGGGCTCGTGAAGGTTGGGGAGTTGGATAAAGCAAAGAATGTGTTCGACGAAATGCCCGAGAGAGATAGAGTGACCTGGAACACAATTTTGGACGGGTATGTGAAGGCTGGAGAGCTGAGCCTTGCGTTTGAGTTCTTTGAGAAGATGCCGTCGAGGGATGTGGTCGCATGGTCGACCGTCATATCAGGTTATTTGAAGGCTGGTGATGTTGAGATAGCTCGAATGCTGTTCGATAAAATGCCCGATAAGAACTTGGTTACATGGACAATAATGGTCTCGGGATATGCTGAAAATGGGTTTCAAAAGGAAGCAATTGCTCTATTCGATCAGATGGTGGATGCTCGATTGCTTCACGATGATGGGGTATTTGTCAGCATTTTATCAGCAAGTGCAGAGTCTGGTTCCATAACTTTAGGCAAGAGAGTCCATCATTGCATACTTAGGAACGGATATAGATGTGGGGTGTTGGTGAACAACTCTCTAATCGACATGTACGCAAAGTGTGGGAACCTTAACAAGGCGTGGAGAATCTTCAACATGATGAATTCAAAGGACTTGATTTCCTGGAATGTTATGATCCACGGATTGGCTATCAATGGGAATGGAAAGAGAGCTCTTGAAGTCTTTAACAGAATGAAGCAGGAAGGATTTTTGCCCGATAAAGTAACCTTCGTCGGCGTCTTGTCTGCTTGCAGTCACTCGGGCATGGTCAAAGACGGGATTTATTACTTTGAGAGCATGAAGAGAGATTACAACATTGCGCCAGAGATTGAGCATTTTGGCTGTATGATCAATCTCTTAGGCCGTTGTGGGCAGCTTAACGAAGCCTTTAGCGTTTTGAGAAACATGCCTTTCGAGCCAAATGTTGTGATTTGGAGCTCTCTTTTGGGAGCTTGTCGGATGCATAATGCTCTCGAACTAGCGGAAGAAGTGCAAGAACGATTGGCTCAGTTAGAACAGACCAATCGCGGGAATTTTTCGATCTTGTCTGATATCTACGCTTCGTCGGGGGATTGGAGAAGTGTTGCGAATGCACGAATGTCGATGAGGAAAGGCGATGACAAATGTTCGTGTGGGGTTAGTTTGGTTGAGTTGAACGACGGATTTCACGAGTTCACGGTGATGGATACCAAGCACCCTAAATCTGACGGAATATACGAAGCGATTAACGGATTGAATCAGCATCTCAAGAAAAGTGCTTTTCTTCCTTTACCTACCTGAATGTTGTACCAATATCAGATGGCTGCTGTATATTTTGTAAACAAATTCTGGTATTTTTGAGCTATTTGACGATTTGCTATTGTAAACATGTTTGGGGAGTAGATTTTATAGCTCTTCGTTTGTTTCGTTTTCTTCGGGAATCTCATTGTTATACGGGCGGTCATAAGAACAAAGCATGTGTTAAAACCAATACAGGCTTAGGGATGGCGACCTGGGTGGCCTCCCCCATTCTCAAATTAAAATTGGTTTAATTAACTACAAAATTAGCTACTATAATCTAATTACTATCATAGTTTGACATGTGACAGCTTTAACCATTATCCTATCTATCATGGTAAACGAACAACTTGGTTAGTTTTTATACACTGTGCAGCCACACGTCGAATTATAATCGAACTTCGGGCTATTTTGTCGGCAAGTAACAGTGCATTTGGTAAGCGAAAAAAAGAAAAGAACATGTGTAATAGTAAGCATTGAACCGTTACGCTTTGTGTATCATACCAATACATTATTCCTTTATTTTTTGGCATCAAATTCCGCATACCAAGTGCACTCTATAGATTAATTTCAAGGGCAAATTTCAGATTAGGCCCCATTTTATGTTTCAGCTACAGTTCAGACTCATGTCAGAAAATGCATTAGTTTTAAGGACTCATTTACTTCAGAAACACTTCATGGCTCCACCATACCACTTCATTACTCTGCAGTAACTAGAGCTGTCAAATTGGCGGGGCGGGCCGGGCCGGCCCGCCGCCCGCCAAAGCCCGCCGTCCTGCGGGGCGGGGCGGGCCGGCCCGCCGTTTGGCGGGCCCTAAAAATAGGAGCCCGCCCCGCCCCGCGGCGGGCCGCAGGCCCGGCGGGCCAGGCCCGCCCATTTAAAAAATAATTAATATTATTTAATCTAATTTAAAACTTTTAATTTATTAATAATTTATTATTAATTGTTGAATTTATTAAAAAAATTAGATAGAAATATGCAATTAATTATTTTTTAATTAATAAACATGATAATAATTAGATTTATTAATTAAATATCTAATTAACTTAATATTTATTATAGATTTAGTATATATTATATAATATATATAATACCTTAAATTGGCGGGCCGGCCCGCGGGCTAGCCCGCCCCGCCCCGCGCGGGCTGGCCCGCTCAGGCCCGCCCTTCAGCGGGCCTAAAAAATTGCGGCCCGCGGGCCGCGGGCCGGATTGACAGTACTAGCAGTAACATTTCATTCGTCTGCAATAACACTTAATGGGTCTGCGGTACCACTTCGTGGGTCTATGGTACCACTTCCTTGGTCTGTGGTACCACTTCATGAGTCCGTGGTACCACTTCATGAGTCTGTGGTACCACATGGGTCCTCCTCTCTAAATGAAAGTTATATTAGGTCCTTATCTCTAAATGTAACTTACATAGGTTCATAATTTAATTGAAAATATGTTTTGGGGCCTGACCCTAAATTAACCGTATTTTCAGACGTGATGTCATTACGCACCAAAGATTGTATTTATTTAATTGAAGTATCTTAAGGACAAAACCTATATGGTCTCTAATATTTACCGTGTGGACCAAATTAGTTCACGATTTTTCTCCTAAATTAGTTAGTCCTCGATGTTGCCAATATTGGACCAATTTGATTCTTCTGTCACGATTAACGTCAAAGTTTCAAGGGAATCTCACACGTTCTCGCACGTGGTCTCCTTCTTCGTAAAAAATCACTAACTCATGTGAAGTTAGGACACGAAACTGAAATTCTTTCTTACAGGCTTCGAATTTGAACTCTAAATCGTTTGCTTGCTCGAGCTCCAATAACAGTATAAGAACATGTTAGGATATTTAGTGATTGTGTCAATAGTTTAAGTCTTGGGATCTAATATTGTAATTAATCTCTTAACTTGGGCTTTGGACTAGAATGTAATTAATTAATTTTTGGTGTTTGGGCCTTAATATACCTAGGGTTAATGTGGTATATAAGGTGTTACCAACACCATTTGAAAGCTAATCAAAGATCAAAAGGCTAACCCTAGTTTTCACACACTACACACACTACAAGGTGAGAAATCTCCCTTTTCATTCCATCAAAGCCTCTTTGATTCCTTGTTTGGTGCATTCGGACCAACAAGTGGTATCAGAGCAAACGTGGATCGATCTGCATTGATTTGAATCCAGTTTCGTTCGATTCCAAGAAAGATCAAAGGTGTTTTTGGATAAAAAATCACTTTCGGGCATTTTGAGCTCGTTTTGGGGTGTTTATGCTTTGTTTTTGTGTTTAAAACCTTCCCCCAGATCGATTCTATGCCTAAGATGTTTTTAAAACACTTTTGGATCAGTTTTAACGAGTTTTGAGCAAGATTGAATCAAAAACTTTTCAGAAAAGGACATCTCGGCCATTCTCTGTTTTCGGTCGATTTGACCTATTTCTTGTTGTTTTTAGCTCACAAATCGGTCGATTATGTGTTTAGGAAAGAATTTCTGAAGTTTAGGATCAAGTTTGAGCGATTTGGTTGAGATTTGAGCAAGAACGGGACGTTTTTCTGGGAAATCGCGTGAAAAGCAATGGAACAGTACTAACATGTTCTTGACCGCGAAACTTTGAGCTTGATCGTTCAAGTCGCGAATTCTCCACGTCCGCGAAAGTCGATCCCGAGAATTTACAATCCGCGAAACTTTCCCTTATACTACATTTTTTCGCAACTATCTACTTTCAAAATCGGAGAATTTACAATCCGCGAAACTTTTACTTCTACTACATTTTTCGCAACTATCTACTTTCAAAATCCGAGAATTTACAATCCGCGAAACTTTCCCTTGTACTGCATTTTTTCGCAACTGCCCACATTCAAATCCAAGAAATTTCAAACCGCGAAACCTTGATTTATACTACATTTTTCGCAACTGCCCACATTCAAATCCAAGAAATTTCAAACCGCGAAACCTTGATTTATACTACATTTTTCGCAACTGCCTACTTTCAAGATCCGAGAATTTTAAGCCGCGAAACTTTCACTTAAACAGCATTCTTTTTCGCAACTGTTTACTTTCAAAATCCGAGAAACTTTCACCTGCGAAATTGGCTTACACTTCATAATCCGAGAAATTCCATATCCAAGAAAGCTTACTCCAAAAATTTCTTTTGGCCGCGAAAATTTTCATAACGTGCGAAATTTTTTTTTGACTTGCGAAATTTTCTTGCAAAGCTTTAAAATTCTCTACGTGCAAAATTTTTTCTTGCGAAATTTTATTGCGAAGATTTAAAATTTCTCAACTTGCGAAAGATTCTTACAAAGCTTTAAAAAAAAATTTCTCAACATGCGAAAAGTTTTATAACGTGCGAAATTTTCTTACGAAGCTTAAAATATTCTCAACTTACGAAAAATTTCTACAACATGCGAAATTCTTCAACTTGCGAATTTTTCTAAAATGTCAAATCTTTCTAGTGTTAAAAGTTTCTCGTGTTAAAATCTTTCCAAAATGATTTAAGATTTGATCCGTACACTTTAGTCCTATCTTCCTAGACCACTTTTGACAGAAAATTTTTTTTTTTCGTCTCAAATCTCGGTCTTAAATTTCTAGAACTTCTCCTAATTTCTAGATACATTTTCATTCATACATTATCGACCGTCACACACGATCACTTAGTTCTAAGAAATTCTTTAAACAATTTTCTTCTCAAACTCTACACATTAAACTCGTATTTATCATCTCGTTCGTTACTAACTTTCTTATCTCTACAAGATCAAAACCACAGACGATTCGACTGCACCAATCATGTCTACCACGAATGACATCTCAACAGTGGGCTCCGACACCAGGCCTCCGATGCTGCGCCAAGGCGACTACAGCATATGGACAAACCGATTCCTCACGTTCATCAGAAACAAAGGCGCACCACTCTCTCAATACCTTCTGGACTCCATTTTCAACGGCCCAGCACAGTTCTGGACAATAGTCCCTGCACAGCCAAATGCAAACCCTCCCAAGGATGAACGCCGCACTCCTAGAGGTCCCATCAATGAGGATGAAGAGGCTCGCACAGGCCGATAAGACTGCCAAAGGATATCTCTTCCAGGCTATGGGAAATGAGGTCTATGCTCACATTGAGTGCTGCACAACTGCTAAGGAAATATGGGATGAGCTCGTGGCAATCATGGCAGGCACAATTGAGAGTGCTCAAGGAAGGAAATCAGCATGTCTCTCGCAGTATGAACACTTCCAGGCCTATGAAGGAGAGGAACTGCATGACACATACCTCCGATACTTGAAGGTCATCAATGAACTCAAGAAAGCCAGGATCTCGAGGGACAAATTCGATATCAACAACCGCTTCCTTGGTAGCCTCAAACCACATTGGGGCAATGCAAATGGTAATGATGATTCAGAGTAAGGACCTCTCCAAAACACTTCCATCCATGCTCTATATGACAGTCTGTCTGCCTATGCTCCTTACGTGCAAAATTCCGCCAACACTCGAATCGACCCACTGGCCCTCCTCTCGAACAAAACGAATGAACGATCTTCCACCACTAAGACCAAACAGAACAAAGGAAAGCTACCAGCTACTGTATCGGGCACTCCTTCAGGATCCGAAGCTGACACAGAATCTGATGAAGATGTTCGTGATCTACGCAAACAACTGGCAATGCTCACTAAGATGGTCTCAAAGAAGCTCGGGAAAAAATCCTCATCCTCCTCCAATCGCCAAAGAACCTTTAGCGGCACCAAAAAGACCACTCCCACGGAGGAAGCTAAGCCAACAAAGAATGAAGAAGAATCAGCACCTCAAAAGTCTGTAAAGTGCTTTCGATGTGGGAAGTCAGGCCACTTTGCCAAAGAATGCCATGCCCCACGCGTAAAGGACTCTGGCTACTATGACCGTAAGGCCAGAATGACCCGCAAAATGGAAAGTGGGAAAGCTCTACTCACTGAAGAAGCTGAATGGGTGAACGACACTTCAGAAGACGAGGAGCCTAAGGATGAAGATTGCTGCATGGCAAGGCTGGTCGAACAGGACAAGGACGAGGAGATGGGTAACGCTGAGAAGAACACAGCTGAGACTCCTACCAACGCTGAGTCTGAGGTACGAATCTCACAACTCGATAATGTGTTTACTCACCGACACACCATCAACAAACCCACCGTAGATGCTCAGGATTATAATGAACTTAAGCTAAAATTTGAAAACAACTATGCCTTACTTAGTCTAAAAGTAGAAGAGCTTACCTGTGCAAACGAACGTCTAATGGCCTCTGAAGCGTTAGTCAAACGTCTGCAAAGCAAGAACGAACAAAGTGAGACTAAGGTTAAGGAAACTACACTAGCCATCAATTCATGTGAAACTTCTCGCCTCCTGACGGCCTCCCAATATGAACTACTTACGAAGGAAAGAGTTAGGCTATACCGCAAGGTAAAAGAACTTGAAGAGCAACTGCACCTTAAGAAAAAGGCCGCAAACATCTTATGCCTATTGAACCAACCAGTTGAAACAGAATTCTACGACGCCCGGATGGGAATCGGCCTGGCCAGCAACTGCGATCCAACGCCGCTAATTGTCAAAAGGTATAACATGTACAGTACATCGTTCCTGAAAACGAGGAAGGGCACTCCCTCACAGCTCATGCCGTTTGTAAGATCCTCCTCCGGTGTTCTTTCGGAAGAAAAGAGGGAACAGAACATTCTCTGGGCAGAAATCGCGTACGACTACACAGAGTTGAATGCTAGTAATAAGACTAAAAGGCCCTCACTCTCTGAAGACATCAAGTCTCAGTTCCCAACCGAAGAACAGGAAATCGCTTTCCGAGAAGCTCTCTCTCGCATCTATGTCCCAGAGAAACTTCTGATCATAGCAGAACTAGAACGAACCATAGATGTAGAGCGGAAAGCCTTTGCAAAAGAGCGAGAAGATCTACTTTACAAAATCTTTACCTAGAACAATCTCTCAATACGAACAAACCTTCTACGTCGAGTCAAATACCCGATTCTCAAACATGTAAATGCAACACTCTGACCACGCAAGCGAACCTCCTCTACGACGTTCATGAAATCCCCCATCTCGCCTAAGCCTAAGGTTAAGCGCGAACGTCTCTCGTCGTCAAACGCAAACTCACCGACTACTCGCAGGCCAAAGGCAATCAAAACCGAAGCACGAAAACAACAACCACATCCCCCACGCCAATACATGTATAAGACACCATACATGCAAGCACAAGTTAGGAAAATATGGGTTAGAAAGACTGTAACCCCAAATCATCGAACAACTAACAAAGGGAAAGCTAAATTAGAATCGACACAATCTGATTTAGAAACCACATTTCCCTTTAAGCGCATGAAAACTATACTTGTATCACAAGAATGCCCCGTCCGTATACGGGGACCCAACATTTGCTGATAATTGCAGGTCTGTCATGTGTGGTATCTAGACTCGGGTTGCTCCACACACATGACGGGGAACAAGGAGCTGTTGAGCAACTTCTCCGAGCGCTATCTCGGAAGGGTCTCCTTCGGAAACAGTCAAATGGCGCCAATTCTTGGAACTGGTGATCTCGTACATGACAAACTGACGATCAAGGGCATCTCTTACGTCGAGGGTTTGAGCTACAATCTCTTTAGCATTGGTCGTTTCTGCGACAAAGGATATAAGGTTCTCTTCGAATCTGACATCTGCAGCATTATAGATGCCTCGGGACAGCCTCTACTTTCTGGAACACGCACGTCTCACCTCTACGTACTCAATCTTACGACCTCTCGACCAATATGCCTTCTCTCTCGAGCCGCTCCCAAGTTGAACGATCTATGGCATCGACGTCTTTCTCATCTCAATTTCAAGACCATCAACAAACTACGTCAGAATAAACTCGTCAACGGTCTACCCCAACTGACATATCATAAGGAACACCTCTGCTCTGCCTGTGAATTGGGGAAGATGAAGCGATCGTCTCACACTTCCAAGGAAACACCGTCCTCTAAGCTCATCCTCGAGCTCTTACACATGGATCTATGTGGCCCAATGCCTACGGCCACACTCGGAGGAAGACGGTATATTCTTGTAATTGTCGACGATTTTTCACGCTACACGTGGACGAAACTCATACGTACAAAGGATGAAGTTCCTGATATAATCATCGAGTTTGTTGTTGCGTCCCAAACTCTTCATCAACAAAAGGTTCGGATTATCAGAACAGACAACGGAACTGAGTTTAAGAACAAGAAGCTCAGTAATTTCTACGCCACTCAGGGCATCACCCAACAGTTCTCAGCTGTGAAGACACCGAAACAGAATGGTGTCGTTGAGCGTAAAAATAGAACACTAGTTGAAGCAGCTAGGACTCTCCTCATTCAATCCGGACTTCCCCATTCTCTTTGGGGGGAAGCTATTCAAACAGCTTGTTACACACAAAACCGGGCTTCAATCCACAAGAGATTCAACCGCACCCCATACGAGATGCTGAATAACCGACGTATCCCCGATATATCTTATCTGAGGGTCTTCGGTTGCCGATGTTTTGTGGCCAATGATCGCCAACATCTTGGGAAGCTTGATCCAAAAGCAATTGAAGGCATCTTTGTTGGATACTCGCTGAACTCAAAGGCATACAGAGTCTATCTTAGAGAGAAACGATCAGTAATAGAAAGCACAAATGTCACCTTTGACGAAAGCGAAGGCGACCTCATGGCTTCTGCTCATATCAGACCAGAACCAGGTCTTCTACAGTCGTTGACAAAAGGTCAACCTTCAACGGCGGGAACTTCCTCATCTGAGGGCAACTCTGGTGAACTGGATCTCGACCTGCTCTTCAAATACTTCAATCCAGTCCCCAAGTCTCCCGTCGCCACCACTCAAACTACCGCTGCACACACTCCACCTCCACCACCAGCTATTGGCGATGATCTCGTCCCTCCAAACTTGGATGCGCTCAATCTCAACGAAGACGACATTTTACCCAACCCTGGGAACATTGCTGATCCTGATGCTGAACCTTCTCAGTCTACTACAATCGAGATCTCTTCTTCGGACACCGGACCCCAATCCAATGAACCTCCAACCGATACAAATGTGGCCAGCTCCTCTCAGACCAATGTACCTCTTTGGGCTCGCTCGCATCCTACAGATCAGATTATTGGGGATCCCACATCTGGTGTTTCAACACGTTCGGCTACGATGAATGAAAGTCTGTTTGCCTGCTATCTCAGTCAAGTCGAACCATCACGAGTAGCTGAAGCTCTCACCGATCCTGATTGGCTAATTGCAATGCAGGAGGAAATAAATCAGTTTGAACGTCTACAAGTTTGGGAACTCGTACCACGACCTCACAATAGATCCATTATCGGCACAAAGTGGATCTTCAAGAACAAAAAGGATGAAGACGGTGTTGTCATCCGCAATAAAGCAAGACTTGTGGCTAAAGGGTACAACCAACAGGAAGGAATCGACTACGATGAAACTTTTGCCCCAGTTGCTAGGATCGAAGCCATACGAATTTTTCTTGCCTTTGCTGCTCACAAGAACTTTAAAGTCTACCAAATGGACGTAAAGACTGCATTTCTGAATGGGTTTCTCAAGGAAGAAGTGTACGTTGATCAACCCGAAGGGTTCTTGAGCGAAGAGTTTCGTCATCACGTATATCGACTCTACAAGGCCCTCTACGGACTAAAACAGGCTCCCCGAGCTTGGTATGACGTCCTTTCAGACTTCCTTGTACAGTCTGGTTTCAAGAAAGGATCTTTGGATACAACTCTCTTCACAAAGCGGAGTGGCCCGGACATCATGATTGTACAGATTTATGTCGATGATATCATTTTTGGATCGACTGAACCACAACTATGTGAAGAGTTCGCAGAATTGATGAAGAAAAATTTGAAATGAGTATGATGGGCGAGCTGAATTTCTTTCTTGGTCTTCAAGTAAAACAACTCCCCGATGAAATCTTCATCAATCAGTCAAAATACATCCATGACATCCTCGAGAAATATGGAATGAAGGATGCTAAGACTGCTGCTACACCTATGTCACCCTCTGGCCGACCCGACGCGGACCCATCTGGTGCTCCCGTTGACCAAACCATCTATCGAGGAATAATAGGCTCTCTCTTGTACCTCACTGCTAGTCGTCCAGATATCGTTCTCTCGACAGGAATCTGCGCTCGTTTTCAGGCAACACCGAAGGAATCCCATCTCACTGCTGTCAAAAGGATTCTCCGCTATCTCAAAGGAACACCCAATCTGGGTTTGTGGTACCCCACTCGATCGGACTTCAAACTGGTTGGATTCTATGACTCGGATTATGCAGGATGCAAGATGGACCGAAAAAGCACCTCTGGAGCTGCACACTTCTTGGGCGGTAAACTCGTAAGTTGGTCGTCTCGAAAACAAAACTGTGTCTCAACTTCGTCGACGGAGGCAAGATATGTCGCCGCCGCTAGTTGCTGTTCACAGCTTTTGTGGATGAGAACCCAACTACGAGATTTTAATATTCATGTTGATAAAATTCCCATTTATTGTGACTCAAAAAGTGCTATTGCGATGACGAGTAATCCGATACATCACTCTAGAACAAACACATAGATATTCGTCACCACTTCATCAAAGAACATGTAGAACAAGGGACTATTGAATTGCACTACGCCACAACCGAAGATCAACTGGCCGACATTTTCACAAAACCGTTGGATGTCAAACGATTCCAACACCTAGTGACTATGTTGGGCATGTTGAATATTCAGTTGTGATCAATCGTCTCTACATGAACTTTGATTAAGTGTACATATTTCCTTTCCACTTCACTCCATTATCTATGTGTCTTCTGAATTTTTATGTGTCCTCTGAATTATGTCCTTTGAGGGGGAGTTTTCGATTAAGGGGGAGCGTCTGATTTTTCTAAAGGAAAGTTTTCGATTAAGGGGGAGCTTCTGATTTTTCCATTACTTAAAAAGGAGAGCTTTAGATTAAGGGGGAGTTTCTGATTATGCCTTTATAAAAATAATAAATTTTTTTTGGGGTTGAAATTTTAAAGTTTGGTCAAAATGAGTCAAAATTGGACTGATTAAAATGTTTTGGGTTGAATTTTAAAAATTTCTGGTCAAAAAGGGTCAAAATTGGACCAATTGAGCTTCAATTGGACCCAATTTTGACCAAGCCCGCGAAAGTCATATCTGGACCCAGCTTTGACCAAGCCATGAATTTCGGCCCATTTACACAAATTTCGCATGAACAGTGACTATAACCCCTAAAACCCCAAAACCCTTAACGTTATTCACTATTCTAAAATTCCCGAGAAAAAATTCAAAACTTTCGCAACCCTTATTTCAAAAATTTCGCAACCCTCGCATCGTCGTCATCGTCAAATCTGCTCTCAAAAATCTGTTTCCTGCTAACTTCATTGTCGCAAATCAGCTGTTCGGTATGAATACGCCTCAAACTAATCAATTTTCGCTCATTTTATCCTGTTTTGCCCCGTATAGATTGAATCTGTTAGGTTACGCCTCAATTTTCTCGGCTCTGAATCGAATGTATGCTAGGTTCTTTATGTTTAATATCCCCAAATATGCATTACCCATTCAATTACGAGTCGATTAAGCCCAGATTATAGCATTTTGGTTGAGATTTGAGTAGGTCTAAGGCTAAAATTTATTACGTCGTTTCGCATGCTTTCGCACTGTGTTCTTCACCGCGAAAATTCTCAAGAAAAATTGCTTTAAAACGATAATTTTCGCAGCTACAGTGAGGACAGATCCGCGAAAATTTTTTCCGAGAAATTTCTTAAAATTGAAAGTTTCGCTACTACAGTGAGTGATGTTCCGCGAAATTTTTATCCGAGAAATTTCCAAGGGCTAAAATTTTCGCTGCTACAGTGACTAAGGAAATGCGAATCTTTCATTCGAGAATTTACATAAGTTAAAATGCTTTTTCGCTGCTACAGTATGTGAAGTCCCGCGAAAGTTTATCTGAGAAATTTTTTTTTTTCACGTCAAAACTTTCTCTGCTACAGTGAGTGTCACCCCGCGAAAATCTCATAACACATCACTTCATCTACACACTTTCGCATCCTCACTCTTTCGCAATCAAAGTGAAACACGAAAATTTTCTCAATGCATAAAGCTTTTTCCTTCCGCGAAACTTTCATATAACTTGCGAAAATTTACCTTACTTGCGAAAATTCACTCTGAATGCGAAAACACTTCAACTTGCGAAAATTTTCATTATATGCGAAAACTTACTCTGATCGCGAAATGTCTTTCATACATGCGAAATTTACTCTTTTCTTTATATGCGAAAATTCGTGAATAGACTAAGTGCGAAATTTCCTTGATATATGCGAATATTAACTCTGAGTGAAAAATTGCTTTAACGTGCGAAAAATTTCCTTATGTGCGAAAATTCATATGCGAAAGTTCTTTCATACATGCGAAATTTTAGTCAATCCGCGAAAATGTCTCTCGACTTGTCTATGTATGATAACTTGCGAATTTTCTCATTACATGCAAAAATTTGGACAACTTGCACGATTTCTTAACTTGCGAAATTTTACTCACTGTGCGAAAATTTCTCATGACATGTCCATGTGCAATCACTTGCGAAATTTCTCTAATGCATGCGAAAATTTCCCTATCTGCGAAACTTACCCCATATGCGAAAAGTAACATTACTTGCGAAAATTCTCTCTTTCACTTAGCGAATTTTCATTACTTGAGAACCTTTACACATTATGCGAAAATTTTCCACTACTTGCGAAAATCTCTCATTACATGCGAAATTTTACACAAAATGCGAAAGTCCTCTTGACATATCTACGTTTTATATTTCGTGAATTCGATACTTAGTCCGCTCTAATCGTATAACAATTACTGTCGAGTACATATATGACTAACAAAGATCAAGCCACGCTTGAAGCACTTGAGGCGGCTGCAATCCAAAGGGACGTCGCTCGCATCGAAGTCCACACGCGCACCTATGTACCACCACCTGACCAGATATTCCCCCTAAGTCAATGGGCGGCTCTGATTCCCAACAACTACATGGTGGATTTGGAGAGCTTTCGGTGCGATGCCCCCGTCATAGTAGAAATCCTCAAAGGGCACCCACTTCGCCACGCCCTCACACATGGCGAGCCAGAAGCACAAGTATATCTTCAACAATTCTGGCATACGCTGCAGATAGCTGGCCCACTCCATCTCGCCAAAACCCTATCAGCCAAAATTGATCAAGACACGGTAGTCCTCACCCGCAAGATACTACAAGAAGTACTTCAACTCCCCGTCTACTCACCCTACGACCCACTACCGACACACGATCAACTAGTTGACGACATTGACAGACTGGGCTACCAATCAGATAATAAGAAAAAGAAGGGCCCACTTGTCCTCAGTGAAGTCACCACCCGCAATCTACCTCAACCATGGCGAACTCTGTACCTGCTAGTGAACAAGTGCATGTCAGGGAAGCATGCTGGTCAAGACCGCGGCAATTTCCAAATTCTCACCATCCTGACCGGCATCGCCCACAACCGCAAGTACAACTACGCCGATGTAATCTGGATGGATCTCGTCTCCATGATCCAACGTCGCGACCGGGAAGTCGCCAAGGGAGTCACAAACCGATTTGTACCCTACATGCGGTGGCTCCCTGCTCTCATCAAGCATTTCCGCCTGAACTCAACCACTATTCGCATCCGGCCGGCAGCGGAACACTTCATCATCCCAACTGTCGAGGGGTTCGCCAAGAAAAACATTCCGGCGAAGGATCGACACGCCATGATCATTCCGGACGAAGTGCTCGCCTACGCAGATCAGAAAAATCCGCACGTCCGCGAATATCGAGCCACAACCGCCGCGTTCCGCGAGAGCCCCCGACCTCTCTCCACTGTCCCTATGGCGCAGATCAACCCCACTGCTCCTATCCCCGGGACTAGCCACACCCCCCACCACCTCCAAAAAGTCTTCAGGTCGCGCCGCATCCTCCTCCACCCGCGTTCCGAAAAAACGGTCGCGTGAGGATGACGTAAGCCGCCCCATGGAGCGTCGATCGAAACAAAAACACGATCGACCTCCTCCGCCACAAATAAGCCGAGCCGAACCAATAGGTACAGGAGGTGATGTGTTCACCTCCCGAGTAGAAGACGTGGCATCTGGCTCAACCACGCAAACAACCCCACCAACCCACTTATCTTTCTCTCTACAGGAAGGTATTTCATTCCACGAGGAGCCACGTATACTGTGACGACCCGCCATCTACTACTAATTTCATACACTAACCTACGTGACTAAATAAAATATAAAATATATTACATAGGAAACATCGATAGAATTTTTCGATTTTACAAAACACACCACACCCAACTATTTTACAATACAAACATTGTTCATATTTTACATACAATACAAACGTATTTTTCAAAAGCACACATAATTAAACGTAACGCCCGCCGACAGGTCGCATCCATGTACACATCACCCTCAAAAGTAACCGGAAGTTCCAGAAGGACCAGCCTCGTCATCTAAACGTTTACGTATCGGATTCGCTACGTCTACAACACATAAACATGGGATGAGCTATAAAGCTCAGTAAGTAGGAATATGCATGTATGCACGTGTCCAAAATAGCAACGGCATCCGCGCCAATGCTTTCTAATACTATCCTCACATCATACTCATTCATTTCTCATTTTCATCAGGGCCCATAGCTACTTACTAACCGCACCATCATATCATGAGCTCAAATCCTCTTCGGATAAAATACGATAGTGGCCCACACTGGCTAGGATAAAATTAGGGTTTATCTCCAATCTTATCATTCACCAGGTCGCCCCTCTATCAAATTACTTTCTTGGCACTATAGTTATACTACGTGCCTTCCCAATACCTAATTAATTTAGGTAAATATACTCGACGGTTTTACCCCCGTCATGGTGCCTTTGTAGAAGTAGCTATATTCTCATCTATCTCCCTTACATATAATTCGCTTTTCATTCGAGTAATATAATGCACGCTCATTCCTCAAAATACTCAATATGATTCGTGCGTGCACATGAACATGATGCATAAATAATGCAACAATAAATATTCCAAACAATCGCATATAACAGATAATTCACATACCACGTATTCATCGAAGCAATTAGTCACATATTAATACACATATAAATCAATTTATGTGTTGTAGGTGAAATTCCCACTTACCTGATATCCTTAGCTTATCGTACGGTTAAATCGCTAACCTTCAAACCCTAATTATAGAAACATATAAAATTAGAGGTTGTTAATTTAATTATAATTTCCTAAAATTAACGTAATTTGAAAACCCTAATTTCGACTTTTATAAATTTCGAAACCCTAAAATTTATAACTCGACCTAAATTGGGAAATACCATTTCAGAGATAGATCTCGACATTATACATAAATTTCGATATCATTAATAAAATAAATGTCGATATATATATATATATATATGTACAAAGGTTCGACATCTTACTCAAGATTACCATTTAAAATTCATATAACTCAAAAGCACTTTGAAATCCTCGCATCATACAACCACCTCGAGATTTCATGTCGAAATCTTTGTAAATGTCGAAATCACTTGACATCAACATCTCAACATTTATATATATAAGGATCTCAATATTCATTGTTTGGATAGATATCGACATTTTCAGAATAACACTCGACATTTCATATAAGGTCTCGACATTTCTACAAAACTCGAAGCAATATATGTCGATACCCCACAAACAAAATGTCGATATCCCATGTATTATAAATGTCGAAACAACTCACACCATATATCGACATTTTAATTTATTTCGACATCTTGTTTCCAAATTTCATCATAACCAATTCGACATCTTATGTCGACATTCTTAGAAATTTCGAAACAACATTACACATCCATCTCGACATTTATTCAAGATTCACAAATACACCAACACTTCGACATTTATGTAAATCTCAACATCATGCATTCGACTTTTTCAATATTAAACAAACCTAATCTTCCCAATTCTAAACACTATTTACTCCAAAACCCTAAATAAACTTTCGATCAAAACCTTATAAATTAAAACACCTTTTTATAAACAATCATAAGAATACTTAAAAACATACCCAGTCGTAATTATGTTCTTCCCTTTTCAAAAATCAAAACAAACCTAAAGAACATATACTTACATAAATCTCATGTTTAATAACACTTAAATAAGTTAAAACCTAATTAAAAATATAAGATTATAGTAAGAACTCTTACCAATTTCCAAGTTACGTTATGGATACTATTTGAGTTCTTCGCCTCCTTCCTAGACTTATTCCACGAAAATTTCATCTGATGGATTTCTTTCTTTCTAAATTGTTATCTTAAAGCTTTTAATTATATAATTACTTTAGCTTCGTTTTCTAATTTCACTTTTAGGTTTGAAAGTTTGGACTCATCCCTTTCTTAATCATATAATAAGCTCAATGATTAAGACATTTACTTACTCACTTAACAAGTATTATCCTTTGTTCACGTCACTTTAGTTCTGTCATTAGATAAGTTCAAAACTTAAAAGTCTCACATAGAAGAGATCTCGACATTTAAAATTTCTAAGCCACATATTGACATTTTAAAATTCTACTCGATATTCTCATTCGACTTTATCAACTTCAAATGACCCATGTCGATATTTATATATATATCCATCGAGATTATAACTTCTCAAAACATGTCGACATTTACTTAAGATCCCACCTCAAACAACAATAACATGTCGACATTAAAAAATTTCTAAAGACACATATCGACATCTTGTCTCAAACTCCCACACAACAAATATCGAACTCCTCTTATACAAGCACTCGACATCTTCTTCAAAATTCCACTCGACATCTTCAACTACACAAAATACCTAACACTCATGTCAACATCTTATTCACTCAAGATCCCATGTTATATCATAACTCGAGATTTCCACTTACCATAATATATCGACATCTTCATTTAATTCAACATCTATACTAACATTTCGAAATTCTCCTAATTTACACCAAAATCTTTCAAGATTCTCATAAAACCCTAATTAAATTTCGAAACTTACTACCACATCCTAAAGTTCGAATTTTATCCAAAAAGAAACCCTAAATTTCAACTTACAATGTTAGGTATCATGTAATCACGAAATTATATAAATACTAAATATAAAGTCACATAAACACATAATATGCATGCAAATTTATTGGCCAACTTACGCACGGGACCCGGGTATTACATTCTCCCCCCCTTAAAGAGGATTTCGCCCCCGAAATCAGATTGGTTGAAATAATTCTGGGTACCGACTTCTCATATCATCTTCACTTTCCCACGTAGCTTCTTCAGTTGACTGATTCTGCCATAACACCTTCACTAACGGAATCTCTTTATTTCGAAGTCTCTTCACTTCATACATTAAAATCTCTACTGGCTTCTCTTCATAACTTAAATCTCGCTTGAGCTGTTGATATAGAAGTTCATTTCTCAAGACATGATTCGGGTCAGCGACATATTTTCGCAATGTCGATACATGGAAAACATCATGAACTTGTGCCAATGAGGATGGTAGTTCCAGTTGATAAGCTACTTCACCGACTCTTTTAATTACTCTAAAAGGTCCAATATATCTTGGGCTCAACTTACCCTTTCGCCCAAACCGTTTCACACCTTTCATCGGAGATACTTTCAAAAACACCCAGTCATCAACTTCAAATTCTAACGATCTACGTCTTTGATCTGCATAACTCTTTTGTCGACTTTGAGCCATTTGCATTCTTTCTCGTATCTTTGCGATAGCCTCAGTCATCTCTTGAACCATGTCAGGTCCTAACATCGCACGTTCACCAACTTCATCCCAATGTATGGGAGATCGACATTTGCGTCCATACAAAGCTTCATAGGGTGCCATCCCAATAGTTGCATGATAACTATTATTATAAGAAAACTCTATCAGTGGCAAATATTTGCTCCAGTTTCCTTTAAAATCCAAAACACATGCTCGTAACATGTCTTCCAAAGTTTGGATAGTTCGTTCTGACTGCCCATCAGTTTGAGGATGATAAGCCGTACTGAAAGACAATTTAGTCCCCATTGCTTTTTGCAGACTCTTCCAAAAGTTTGATAAGAACCGTGAATCTCTATCCGAAATAATTGATAACGGAATCCCGTGGAGTCGAACAATTTCTTGTATATATATTTCTGCGTATCGCTCCAGGGAAAATATCGAACTTATGGGTAGAAAATGAGCAGACTTAGTCAATCGATCAACTATAACCCAAATAGCATCATAACCTTTTATAGTCTTTGGTAGGCCAACAACGAAATCCATCGTAATATGATCCCACTTCCACTCAGGTATTGGCAAAGGCTGTAATGTCCCTGCTGGTCTTTGATGTTCCGCCTTTATTTGTTGGCAAGTTAGACATTGACTTATAAATGTCGCAATGTCTCTTTTCATCCCCGGCCACCAATAATTTATTCGAAGATCTCGATACATTTTTGTAGCTCCTGGATGTACTGAGTATGCCGTCGCGTGTGCTTCTGTCATTACTATTCTTCGAATCTCCGCATCATCTGGTACATATAGACGATCCTTGTAATATAAACTTCCGTCTTCTTGTATTTTGAAATCAATTGAAGTTTGATTCGTCTGTGCGTCTTTGATTTTCATATATAACTCATCATTTTCTTGCACCCGTTTGATTTGTTCCAGTATCGTAGGTTGTAGAGTTAATGCTGCCAACTTTGCTTCGACTTCTCCCAATTGCACTACCTCCACTTCCAATAATTGTAACTCTGCGCTTACCGCTTTTCGGCTTAATGCATCAGCCACCACATTTGCTTTTCCTGGGTGATAACTAATTATACAATCATAATCTTTAACAAGTTCTAACCACCGTCTTTGCCTCATATTTAATTCCTTCTGAGTGAAGAAATATTTCAGGCTCTTGTGGTCCGTGAAAATTTCGCATCGTTCCCCATATAAATAATGCCTCCAAATTTTTAGAGCAAAAACCACAGCAGCGAGCTCTAAGTCATGAGTCGGATAATTCTTTTCATACTCCTTCAATTGCCGAGAAGCATATGCAATTACTTTTCCATGTTGCATCAATACACATCCCAGACCATTTCTTGACGCATCGCTATAAACTGAAAATCCTCCAGTCCCTGATGGTATTGTAAGAACTGGAGCTGAAGTGAGTCGCTTCTTTAATTCATGAAAACTTTGCTCGCACTCCTCACTCCAATGGAATGGAACATTCTTCCTTGTTAACTTAGTCAGTGTTGATGCAATCTTTGAAAAGTCCTTAATAAACTTTCTGTAGTATCCAGCTAAGCCAAGAAAACTCCGTACTTCTGTCACATTGGTTGGTTGAGGCCAATTGTTAATAGCTTCAATTTTGTTAGGATCCACAGAAATTCCTTCTCCAGAAACAATGTGACCCAAAAATGCGACTTGACTCAACCAGAACTCACATTTCTTGAACTTGGCATATAATTTATTTTCTCGTAATATCTCAAGAACTATCCTCAAATGTTGCTCATGTTCTTCCTTCGTCTTCGAGTAAATAAGAATGTCATCAATGAACACAATGACAAACTTGTCCAAAAATTGTTTGAACACTCGATTCATTAGATCCATAAATGCCGCTGGCGCATTAGTTACCCCGAAAGGCATAACTAAAAATTCGTAGTGTCCATATCTAGTCCTGAACGCCGTCTTCGGAATGTCTTCTTTTCGAACCTTCAATTGATGATATCCCGATCGTAAATCTATTTTTGAAAACACCGTTGCACCTTGTAGTTGATCAAATAAATCATCAATTCTGGGTAGTGGATATTTATTCTTGATTGTTATTTTGTTCAGCTCTCTGTAGTCAATGCATAGTCGCATCGACCCATCCTTCTTTCGCACGAACAGAACTGGCGCTCCCCAAGGAGAAAAACTGGGTTGAATGAATCCTTTCTGTAATAAATCATCCAACTGATCCTTTAACTCCTTCAATTCAGTCGGCGCTAATCGATAGGGAGTCTTAGAGATTGGAGCAGATCCCGGTATTAAGTCAATTATAAATTCAATTTCTCGATCTGGTGGTAATCCTGGTAAATCTTCAGGAAACACGTCCAGAAAATCACGCACCACTGGCACATCCTCTAATTTCGGAGATGAACATTCCTCTGATTTCACTGCGAAGACTAGATAAACTTCGCATCCCGCCTTAATTAAACGCTGTGCCTTTGTAGCTAAAATTCTAGAAACATTTTTTCCTTTATTTGTTCCCACAAAAATAGAAGGCTCATTCTCTTCTGTTTTAAATGTAACTGTCTTGCGATTACAGTCAATGACAGCTCCATATTTCGAGAGCCAGTCCATTCCAAGAATCACTTCATAATCGTTCATTGGAATGACTATTAAGTCAACGGACAATTCTCTTCCATTAACTAATACAGGACAATTCCGTAAAACCAAATTGGTTCGCATCGCAACTCCGTGTGGAACAGTCACATTATATTCACAATTAGATAGAGTAGGTGTAATCCCGAGTCTCGTCACATATTTAGTGGATGCAAATGAATGCGTAGCTCCTGAATATACTAAAATGCATGTCGGAAGTTTGTGAATAAGTAGAATACCTGCCACCACGGAAGGATTAGCTTTTGCTTCCTCGGTAGTCAAAGTATACACGCGTGCTGGCACAGTTGGTGGTTTCGCTTGAGCCATAGCTTGATTTCCTGGTGTCTTCTCTGAACATGACCTTGCGTAATGCCCCGTCTTCCCGCATTTGTAACAGATAGCATTCTGTGAAAAACAGATCCCCGAATGATGTCGTCCACATCTTGGGCAAGCTGGCATTGGGACTGGGGGTCTCCATTGATTAGAGTTTTGTTGCTGAGGTGGTCCAGGCCTATTCTGAAAATTTGGCTTCCCACCTTTTGGAAAGAATTGTCGTTTCTGATTACCCCCACTCCACTTTGCTCCTTGCACAAACTTTCGCTTCGCCTCTTGAGCACGAATAATTCTTGTCTCAGCTTGTTCTGCAACCATCGCCCGCTCAGCTACTTGAGCATATGAGGCTCCTTGTAGTCCAGCCATATTAACGTCACGATACAACTCCGGCTTTAAACCTTCAAGGAATCGTTCGACCTTCAGAGCATCAGTACTCACCATATGAGTGGCGAACCTTGACAGTTGTTCAAATTTTCTGATATATTCCGCCACAGTCATCGCCCCTTGTTTGAGATTTATAAACTCATTCAAGCGTTGGGCTCGCACAGGTCATTTATTTCGGAACAGTTCCTTGAAACGTTCCCAACTCATGTTGATTGGATCCTCGATCGCCAAAATAGTGTCCCACCAATGCCCTGCACTTCCTCGAAGTAGAAATGCAGCACACAGAACTTTCTCATTCTCAGGAATTCTGCTATATTGAAACATACTCTCTAATGTTCTGAGCCAATCTTCAGCAGATGTTGGGTCAATAGCATCCTCAAAAGTCGGTGGATTCAATTTACGAAATCTTTCACCCACTGCTTCAACCCTATCAGCCTGAGAGATTCCGTTGTTTCTTGTCCCCTCAGAGTTTTGCTGCTGAATCAATTCCCGAATCTGTTGAGACTGCTGACGTACTAATTCAGTAAGCTGAAGGATAGCCGAACCACGATTGTCAGTCGGGTTTACATTTTCGCCTTCATGATTGTTTCCTCCACTGCCTTCTCCTCTAGTTCTAACCATATTGTCTCTCTTACCCTATCAGTCCCTAAGGCCAATAAATTATACAATGCAAAAATTCATAATATCACATAACTTACAAGCCAGGCTGTCTTCCGCGCTTTTGAGTGTGTGTACATGGACAGTCTACAGAAACTGCAACCGAAGCTCTGATACCAACCTGTGACGACCCGCCATCTACTACTAATTTCATACACTAACTTACGTGACTAAATAAAATATAAAATATATTACATAGGAAACATCGATAGAATTTTTCGATTTTACAAAACACACCACACCCAACTATTTTACAATACAAACATTGTTCATATTTTACATACAATACAAACGTATTTTTCAAAAACACACATAATTAAACGTAACGCCCGCCGACAGGTCGCATCCATGTACACATCACCCTCAAAAGTCACCGGAAGTTCCAGAAGGACCAGCCTCGTCATCTAAACGTTTACGTATCGGATTCGCTACGTCTACAACACATAAACATGGGATGAGCTATAAAGCTCAGTAAGTAGGAATATGCATGTATGCACGTGTCCAAAATAGCAACGGCATCCGCGCCAATGCTTTCTAATACTATCCTCACATCATACTCATTCATTTCTCATTTTCATCAGGGCCCATAGCTACTTACTAACCGCACCATCATATCATGAGCTCAAATCCTCTTCGGATAAAATACGATAGTGGCCCACACTGGCTAGGATAAAATTAGGGTTTATCTCCAATCTTATCATTCACCAGGTCGCCCCTCTATCAAATTACTTTCTTGGCACTATAGTTATACTACGTGCCTTCCCAATACCTAATTAATTTAGGTAAATATACTCGACGGTTTTACCCCCGTCATGGTGCCTTTGTAGAAGTAGCTATATTCTCATCTATCTCCCTTACATATAATTCGCTTTTCATTCGAGTAATATAATGCACGCTCATTCCTCAAAATACTCAATATGATTCGTGCGTGCACATGAACATGATGCATAAATAATGCAACAATAAATATTCCAAACAATCGCATATAACAGATAATTCACATACCACGTATTCATCGAAGCAATTAGTCACATATTAATACACATATAAATCAATTTATGTGTTGTAGGTGAAATTCCCACTTACCTGATATCCTTAGCTTATCGTACGGTTAAATCGTAACCTTCAAACCCTAATTATAGAAACATATAAAATTAGAGGTTGTTAATTTAATTATAATTTCCTAAAATTAACGTAATTTGAAAACCCTAATTTCGACTTTTATAAATTTCGAAACCCTAAAATTTATAACTCGACCTAAATTGGGAAATACCATTTCAGAGATAGATCTCGACATTATACATAAATTTCGATATCATTAATAAAATAAATGTCGATATATATATATATATATATATATATATATATATATATATATGTACAAATGTTCGACATCTTACTCAAGATTACCATTTAAAATTCATATAACTCAAAAGCACTTTGAAATCCTCGCATCATACAACCACCTCGAGATTTCATGTCGAAATCTTTGTAAATGTCGAAATCACTTGACATCAACATCTCGACATTTCTACAAAACTCGAAGCAATATATGTCGATACCCCACAAACAAAATGTCGATATCCCATGTATTATAAATGTCGAAACAACTCACACCATATATCGACATTTTAATTTATTTCGACATCTTGTTTCCAAATTTCATCATAACCAATTCGACATCTTATGTCGACATTCTTAGAAATTTCGAAACAACATCACACATCCATCTCGACATTTATTCAAGATTCACAACTACACCAACACTTCGACATTTATGTAAATCTCAACATCATGCATTCGACTTTTTCAATATTAAACAAACCTAATCTTCCCAAATTCTAAACACTATTTACTCCAAAACCCTAAATAAACTTTCGATCAAAACCTTATAAATTAAAACACCTTTTTAAAAAAAATCATAAGAATACTTAAAAACATACCCACTCGTAATTATGTTCTTCCCTTTTCAAAAATCAAAACAAACCTAAAGAACATATATTTACATAAATCTCATGTTTAATAACACTTAAATAAGTTAAAACCTAATTAAAAATATAAGATTATAGTAAGAACTCTTACCAATTTCCAAGTTACGTTATGGATACTATTTGAGTTCTTCGCCTCCTTCCTAGACTTATTCCACGAAAATTTCATCTGATGGATTTCTTTCTTTCTAAATTGTTATCTTAAAGCTTTTAATTATATTATTACTTTAGCTTCGTTTTCTAATTTCACTTTTAGGTTTGAAAGTTTGGACTCATCCCTTTCTTAATCATATAATAAGCTCAATGATTAAGACATTTACTTACTCACTTAACAAGCATTATCCTTTGTTCACGTCACTTTAGTTCTGTCATTAGATAAGTTCAAAACTTAAAAGTCTCACATAGAAGAGATCTCGACATTTAAAAATTCTAAGCCACATATCGACATTTTAAAAATTCTACTCGATATTCTCATTCGACTTTATCAACTTCAAATGACCCATGTCGATATTTATATATATATATCCATCGAGATTATAACTTCTCAAAACATGTCGACATTTACTTAAGATCCCACCTCAAACAACAATAACATGTCGACATTAAAAAATTTCTAAAGACACATATCGACATCTTGTCTCAAACTCCCACACAACAAATATCGAACTCCTCTTATACAAGCACTCGACATCTTCTTCAAAATTCCACTCGACATCTTCAACTACACAAAATACCTAACACTCATGTCAACATCTTATTCACTCAAGATCCCATGTTATATCATAACTCGAGATTTCCACTTACCATAATATATCGACATCTTCATTTAATTCAACATCCTACCTATACTAACATTTCGAAATTCTCCTAATTTACACCAAAATCTTTCAAGATTCTCAAAAAACCCTAATTAAATTTCGAAACTTACTACCACATCCTAAAGTTCGAATTTTATCCAAAAAGAAACCCTAAATTTCAACTTACAATGTTAGGTATCATGTAATCACGAAATTAAATAAATACTAAATATAAAATCACATAAACACATAATATGCATGCAAATTTATTGGCCAACTTACGCACGGGACCCGGGTATTACATATACCATCGACATCCCACTTGGAGATGATCGATGTTGAAACAAGCAGTCCCTCGCCTCAGACTGCATCCTCTTCATGCACATCGAGTCTAGTGCCCTCACTCCCCATACTTTCACACGTTTCTAGGACACATACACCTTCTACCGCACCACAGAGTCTTCGTGACTCTGTCAGAACGCTCGGTGATGTCTCTGTGACTGAGAGCGGAAGACCTAGCACGGCCAACATCACAACAACCGTGAGCCTAGGCCATCATTCGAGTGAGTCTGTCTCATCGATGATGCCAACGGGAAGTCTGAGTGACCCCGTCTTTTCCAGACCTGTGCAAACGGGCGGCCAATCGGCTTTATTCACCGATTCGGTGTCAGTTGGATTTCTTCGTGATTCCAACTTGTTAGAATTATCCCATTTTGTCACCGAGACCGCGCTAGAGACACGTCTTCAAGAGTTTGCAAAGACTCTTGAGGCGTCGATTCTCGATCAAGTCTACGCGCGTCTCGATGCGTCCACCGTCGCCAAAGGCAAAGGTGTGGCCCCAGAGACGCCACCACCCATGCAACACACGGACGCAGATGCTCTTCTCTCCTCCATCTCTGCCAAGGAGCTCTTCTACATCCTACGAGCCCGATTCGAATCGATGACGGAACTTGACGAGGAAGAACAGGAGATGAAGCGCATCTTGACTCAACCGATGTCCTGCCGTGCTCAAGGCGAATCTAGCAGGACCAGGCGCGACGATCAAGATCGCCGCGAGGGGGAGAATAGGCAGCTGAGCTCACAAGGATTCATGCAATCGACGCCGCCCTCCTCCTCTGGACCTGAAACGACGCCCGCACCAGAAACCTCACAACCCACTAGCCAAAAATCCCACCCTGTTCACCCTGAGTCACTAGCCAAATCACCCTCACCACCACCCACTACCGTCTCCGAAACTCTAATCGTCACATCGACGTTAGAGACCACCTCAGCATCGTCTCCACCCACCACCTCGGAACCTCTAGCTGTCACATCGACGTTAGAGGCCACCACCACATCTACACCACCCGTCACCCAAATCATCCTTGCCAAAACCATCACCTCAATCGAACCACCAGAATCTCCACCAATTCCATCCTCACAATCCACTAACTCCTCCGACGCTACACCCTCGCCACCACACAGCCATACCCCTCTCAACATCGATCCCAACCTGGCTTCCGAGGATGTCTACTGTGCTCAGAACGAGATCGAAGCCTACATCTTCAACGATGAATGGCTATACACGCCCGCCGATGCAGTAGCAGCTAGGAAGTTGGTGGAAAATGCTCGACGTCTGCTCATGGAGGCCTCGCTTACGCTGATCAACACTGCAGACGACGAGAACGGAGAGGAATACGACGCTGCTCAGACGGATGTGCCCACGGTGGATATACCGGAAGCACCGTGGGAAAACAAAAAGATAACCGCGCCGTTTCAAGAAGAGATCAGGAAGAGGATCTGGCGGCGCAAGGAGCAGATCATCACAACCTTCGACTAGTATGAGCTGATGAACATCCAAAATTGGAGCGAGCAAAAGAAGAAGCTCTATCGATGGAGCCTTCTTTGCAACAAGTGCACAAAGAGGACGCTATCCGATGAGGAAAACATCGCTCAAGAAATGAGTCGGGCCCCCATCTGCAAAGTCACTGACCTCCGCCAAGAGTCTAAAGGACCTGTCCACTACCCAGTCTTCACAGTAATGAGGCAGGATGAGAGCTACAGTGAAGTCAGTGAGGCGGACTTCAAGTTTTTACGCCTGGGTGACCTATACAGCATGTTGGAATCCATGAAACAGTTCAGACTCATCCTCAGAAGCTCTGGACATCTCGTAAGTGCTGAACCGGTCACCATGGGATATGTGGCTCTCAAGCGCCACATGCTCCGACAGGTCAGATTCTTCGCCACCCACGATCTGCAGATGGCGGTGGAACACAACCTGAAGAAGGTGAATCTGACTCGCCCATCTTTCAAGAACGCGGACGACTACCGAGAAGGCGATGTGATTGACGTAGATGATCCGGCGGTCGCCTACTCGAACTACAAGGGAAAGATGAGACTGCTGCGCTGCTCCGAAGTGGCAAAGTTCTCGGATGGGACACTCACCATCATCCAAGACAAACTAATGAAGATATGCCGTATCCTTTCGGAAGAAGATCCTCTCTGCCGATCCAAGTTCGCGAAGCTCATTGACGCTATAGCCGATCGAATGGTACTTCGAAGGAATCTCCGCGCTTTCGAGTTCAAGCTAGGGCTTCGCGATACACTCACACGCTAATCCACCATCCCAACGCCCAAGATCCAAGACTCCCAACAATTGACACAAAGGGGGAGATTGTTAGGATATTTAGTGATTGTGTCAATAGTTTAAGTCTTGGGATCTAATATTGTGATTAATCTCTTAACTTGGGCTTTGGACTAGAATGCAATTAATTAATTTTTGGTGTTTGGGCCTTAATATACCTAGGGTTAATGTGGTATATAAGGTGTTACCAACACCATTTGAAAGCTAATCAAAGATCAAAAGGCTAACCCTAGTTTTCACACACTACACACACTACGAGGTGAGAAATCTCCCTTTTCATTCCATCAAAGCCTCTTTGATTCCTTGTTTGGTGCATTCGGGACCAACAGAACAAGATACGAACACCCCAAATCCTGCATAAGTTCCAAAATTCGATCCAGACATGGTTTATTAAGAGGTCACATGCAAAATTCCCGTTAAAATTGACGTTAATCATAACGTAATAGCCATATTGATCCAATGGTAGGAACCATTTTTTGGTTTTCTTCACAAGTATATCACATAAATGTACTAAATAGATGATATGCATTAAGCATTGTGAGGTTTAATCACAAACTCAGACTTAAATGACCTCGACTGATGATTGGAAATGCTAGAGCTCGACTTGTGAAGGAAAAACGCTGAACAAAGAAAAAGAACTACTTTTGAGCTAAAGAAGTTGCTGGTGGGAAATCAGATTACTTACTAAGTCTTCGCTCTCATAGACGTTTTCTACAGTGGGTGTTTTGAATTTACCGTTAAAATGGTTGAGACACGAGCGAAGCCTGAAGGTGTATAAGACATAGCATTTTTCAATGTGTGTGTCGAGACATTCTGTTGCATGTAACTTTTCTAAGAGCGAGAGAGAGGGAAAGTTGATAACACGAAATTTGTAGAGCGGCGTGAGCTCTGTAAAATCTGGATCTGTGCTTGGACCGTGAACGTAGGCTACACATCATAGCTGAACCCCGTTATATCTGGTGTAAATTTCAATTTCTGTTTGCGCAATTTGGAATTCAATTTGCTTCTATTCCATTTTGCTTCGATTCCATCACGTTAGGTTATAGATCGATCCTACGTGAGGTCTGATTGTAGTTGAGCTAATTATACTCAACAACTGGTGCGGTGAGCATGGATCAACACGTGGCTGAAGCAAACTGTGAATCGGAGAAATAGAATTGAGGAGGATGAGGTCATCACGGTTCGAAGTTGAGAAATTCACCGGTCTAAATGATTTCAGCCTATGGTGGCCGAAGATGAAGGCTGTACTGGTTCAACAAGGATTGATTGGAGCTCTACAGGATGAGAAGAACATGCATGCAGAGTTGAGTGTAGCTGTTTCTTCCTTAGACAGGTCTCTAAGGAAGAAACAGCTGCTGGATTGTGGCTGAAATTGGAGAGCTTGTACATGACAAGTCATTGGCAAACCGATTGTACCTGAAACAATCACTGTACTCATATAGAATGACAGATGACAAGCCTATTGATGAGCAAATCGATCAGTTCAGCAAATTGATCCTTGATTTAGAGAACATTGAGGTAGAGATAGAGGATGAAGACCAGGCATTGTTACTTTTTTGTTCCCTTTCCAGAAGTTGCCAACATATTAAAGAAACTCTCTTGTATGCAAATGAAACTCTATCTTTTGAGGATGTTCTATCTGCAATACACTCAAAGCAGCTGAACAACAAGAGTGAGGCTGAACCAGTGGTGAATGCAGCGAGCTTAAGTGTTAGAGGAAGATGAAAGAAACGAGAGGGAAAGAAAGAAAAGAAGGACATGTTAAAATCAAGGGGAAAGTCCAAGATAAAGATGAAATGCTATCACTGCCAGAAATAAGGACACATCAAAAGGTTATGTCCTCAGAGAACCAAAGGTGTGCAGCCTAAAGTCAAGGAGTAAGGTGAGGTTTCAGCTGTTTCAGATGGCTATGAGTCAGCAGAGGTGCTGAATGTCACTGAGGTTGAAAAATACAAGGAGTGGCTGATGGATTCTGGCTGCTCCTTCCACATGACTTCAAACAAGTCATGGTTAGTAACCTTTAGGAAGATTGAGGGAGCCAGAGTTATACTTGGAAATGATACACCATGCAAAATTCAAGGGATTGGCTCTGTCAGATTGAGGATGCACACTGGTAGTGAGGTAACTCTTGAGGATGTAAGGTACATCCCAGAACTGAGAAGAATCTAATCTCAGTAGGAATGCTTGATGACTTAGGCTATGAAACTGACACAAAGAATGGGCAGACGAAGGTATTTAAGGGCTCATTGCTTGTGATGAAGGGAGTCAAAAGAAATTGCATTTACTCACTTCTAGGCTCCACTGTGGTACGAGCTGCATCTGTGGCCAAGACATGAAATGATCTGGCAAACCTGTGGCACAGAAGACAAGGCCATGTGAGTGAGAAGGGACTAACTGAACTTGTAGAATACCATTTGCAATTGTGCTTTGATTATATTAGCTGTCCTTGTAACTAGGGGCTTTATTTGTATTTGTCCTTGGTTTAGGACTTAGCTTGTTATTTATACCAAGTATGTTTGGTATAAATACCTTGTACACATTTGAGCTTAATAGAGAATTTTTAGTCAATTGATACGAAAGGCTTCACAATCCAATTCTAGAGAGAGAAAGTCAGAAAATATTCCCTCATACACGAATTCTCTCTCGAAGTTATTCTACGAAGGTTTTCGACGAAATTCTATTTCTATAATTCTAATCGATTTCCTTAGGATTGAAGTCTAGGATCGTAAGATGATAAGCTAGGACCTAACAATTAGTATCAGAGCAGATTCGTTCTGTTTTGAATCGAAAATTGTTAGAATCGAATCGAAATTTAATTCTGGAACTGTTCCACTGAAGAACAGTTTTGGCGCGAAATTCAATTTCGATCTGATAGTTCAATTCTGTGCTTATTTGATTTGAATTTGATGTCTCTGTGCTCGTTTTAGTGCTAAAAATCGTTTGCGATTAGATTGGTGGTGTTTAGAAAATTAATTTTAGCAGATTCGATTGGATTTGAGAAGTTACTATTCGCGCATAGAAATCTTAGAATACGTTCTGATTTTGCTCAATTTGATATATTTTGCTTCATGACGTGTTTAATTGTATGTTCATGTGTATTCATCAGCTGATTACGAGCAGATACCTGTAATTTCACGGTCTAATTCATCGTTATTTTTGCCGAAATCAGTGTTAATTAGGGTTCTAAGACTGTTTGCGCGATATTTTTCTCGCTAGAGTCTTCGATCGAATTAATTTCTCGATCGAAAACTTTGCGCGATAATTTTTCTCGTTCAGAACTAAAAGTCAGCGCTAAAGTCGTCGTAATCAGAAGCGATAGTTGAAAATTTTCTCGAGCGTATCAAGCGAAAATCTTTTTCGACACCAATTTTGACCTTTGCGCTTGCAAAACTTCCCGTCGAGAAACATTTTCTGTCAGACTATTAAAGTTTGACCTAGTGAAAATCATTTACGGTCGAAAAACTTTTCCAGTCAACGATTCTACTTTGACACAGCGAGAAACTTACGAAACGTACTGTTTCTTGCAATCCAAATAATTTTTTCTCGATCAAAAGTGTTTGAGCAATTTTCTTCGCTCGTAAAATTCTTCGCTAGCAGACTTTCTCGCACGAGAACAGTAATGACTACATTTTACTTCGGCAAATTATTTTCGATCAAACTCTAAAAATTGAATCGAAAATAATTCTCGACTGCTTTAGAATCAAACGCTACTAACTAATTCGCTACTTGTGGAGCACATAACATCAGACCAAATCATCAAAACAACAAATGAAGATCCTTCATCAACTCAACAAAAGAAAATGGATGCTTGCTCTCTTGGAAACGACAGTTGTCCTCCAATTCTCAAAAGTGGCAAATACACAGTGTGGAGGAGTCGGTTCTTGAATTTCATTGAGCTTAAAGATCAGGCTGAAGACTTGCTTAAATCACTATTTGAGGGACTAGAAGTATTTTATATAAATCAAGAAGGTGATAGCTCGAATAATCCTCCAGTTGAACCCACTAGGCGAGTGAAACTACCTAGCGAGTACGACGATGCTGAGAAAAGAAGAGCAAAGGAAGATCTAATGGCCAAGAACACACTAATGTAGGGCATCCCCATCGATATCTATAGACAGATAGATAGCCTCCCAACGGCTAAAGGAATGTGGGATGAACTGAAGAGGATGATGGAAAGAACAACCGAAGTAGGCGTCAAGGCTAAGAAGGCGAATATACTCACGGCATATGATTCCTTCAAAGCTAAGAATGAGGAGAGTTTACATGATCTTTATCGGTGGTACCTTACCCTTCTCAACGAAATGAGAAAAGTTGATATCAAGAAAACAAACATGGAGATGAATGTTCGGTTTCTGTCCTCGCTTCCCACCGAATGGAAAAAGATATCCACTCAACTCCGACAGAACAAAGACTTCGATGAGTTTGATATTCATCCTGTTTTTGACAACCTCGCTCAACATGAAGAAGACATCTACGAGATACAAAACGAGCAAAAGGGCAAACAGGCCGAAGACTCCATAGCCTTAGTTTCAGAGAAGAAGAGCTCCCGCTCACGCAAGGAAAAGCATGTCAAGCTTCCCAACTCTTCAGAGGATGAGGAACCATCGGATTCAAAGCTTCCTCCAGAAGTCAGAGAATTTGGGAAATAGTTGGTCTTAATTGCCAAGATGATGATGAAGCAATACTTTAAGAATAAGTCATCATCTTTTGCTAATCGTATTCGAACTACAAGCTCGAAGAACAAAGAGAAACCAACTGAGTCCTCAGAAACCACAACCTCTAAAGGCCCACTTAAATGCTTCAACTGTGGGAAAACTGGTCACTTTGCCAGAGAGTGTACCCTTGCAAAGAAGAAGGATGCTAACTACTACTCCAGGAAGCTTCAACTTACAAAGCAGAAGGAAGCTGGAGTAGCTCTAATGGCAGAACACGACCACTGGCTAGAGGACAGCTCAAATTATGATGCTAGACGCCGAAATGATGATCCTGACGATCAGGATCCTCATGAGGCCACGGACTTCTGCGAGTGGTCAAGAACAAGGTCAAGGTTCGGGCGCAACGCAGACAAGCGTTGGAGCAGGTGAAATCCAACCCACTACACAAACTACCCAAACAACCCACACCATGCATCGCATCACCCATACTCTAACCCAAATCGACCCACCAACCTTTCACTTTAGAACGCCTCCGCCTACACCACTATTGACCCTCACAAGCCCCTTGCTTCCGGAAGAAGAAGCAAGTCTCGCCATGCTTCTAGCCTTAGCGCAGACTCAAGCTACTTTATCAATCGCTCCAGACCAATCGGGACCATCAGGAAGTGGAGTCAACCACACGAGTTCCTCGACAAGTATGTCCTCGAAGAACAGTGGATGACCCACACCATGCCCGAGTAAATCCAAAGACAGAGACTCAAGGACGTTCGACGGTTCTTACAGCAAGCTTCGATCGATCTAGTTTTGATAGAAGACGAAGAACTTCAGAAAGGTTAAGACCATGGACAAATTCCCTCAAGGCTTCCTGAGTTGATTGTTCAATGGGCATATTCCCCAACGAGACTAATGCCAGGATCTATTCGAATCGAAGAGCCATGGGAAAACATCAGGATTGAGATCCCGTTCGTTGAAGAAGTTCGTGAACATATATGGAGATCACCGAACAAAGTCAAGAAGTCGAACGAGTTCGAGCTCAGAGGCATCTCTCACTGAGATCAGCAGAAGAGGATGTCATATCTTTGGATGCTAACCCATCTTGGACCAGATGTGAGGCTGAGGATTCCAAAAGAACAATTGAAGAGTCATTTCAAGAGTCTATCCCCGATTTGTCAGTTCCTAAGCGTCTACAGTGCAAAAGGCAACCTTCCAACTCCATACTATATCATAGAACGAGTAGACAGACAGAACTCGAGAGGAGCTAAGCGAGAGTGACCTATTGTATCTTCCTGCTGAGGAGGTGTACCGCTACTAGATGTATGTAAATAAGTACAAGGGTCCTCAAGGCTTCATCAAGAAAGAAGGGCTCTTGGGACTCTACAGGTTCATGGTGCACCAAGTTAAGTATTTTGCAGCACATGACCTTCAGATGGATCTGGAGATCAATATGAAGAAGGTCAATATGACCGCTCCGCTCAACAAAGGACCTGAGATCGAAGCATTTTCCCACCAATTACGTGCATATCGGCTCAGTCTTAGGAATCACCTACCATAATCCGATTGCAAAGAACAATGTTGATGCTGAAGACTGAGATTCATAAGTTTTGTGATGGGACGCTCAAAGTCATCAGGAAGAACATAGAGACGAGACTGGAAAAAATCAACAAAGAGACCATGCTGAAGCTTCACCGGTTCGTGAGAGAACAACCGCTTCTGATGGGACTTCTTGAGGACATCGTGGAGCGACTGGAGCTGAGGAACAGTATTAGAAACTTCGAGCACGCGCTGGGCTTGCGCAGGTCTTACTTTGCCCGACGAGGACAGATGGCTCGGAAACGCAATAAAGCACAATGGAAGAGAATGTAGAATGCCTTTGTAATTGTGCTTTGATTACATTTGTTGTCCTTGTAATTAGGGACTTTATTTGTATTGTCCTTGGTTTAGGACTTAGCTTGTTATTTATACCAAGTATGTTTGGTTTAAATACCTTGTACACATTTGAGCTTAATAGAGATTTTTAGTCAATTGATCCGAAAGGCTTCACATCCAATTTTCGAGAGAGAAAGTCAGAAAACATTCTCTTACTACACGAATTCTCTCTCGAAGTTATTCAACGAAGGTTTTCGATCGAAATTCTACTTCTATAATTCTAATCGACTTCATTAGGATTGAAGTCTAGGATCGTAGAGTTGATAAATTAGGACCTAACAAAACTCTCTAAGCAAGGGCTGCTAGGAGAGAAAAGACTAGATAAGCTAGAATTCTGTGAAAACTGTGTGTTTGGAAAGTCCCACAAGGTAAGTTTTCAAACTGGCATACACCCTCAAAGGCAATTCTTGAGTACTTGCACTCAGACCTATGGAGACCAACTATTTTTTTGTCTCATGGTGGAGCTAAATACTTCATGAGCATAATTGATGACTACTCTAGGAAAGTGTGGACTACTATGCTGAGACCTAAAGATGAGGCACTGGAAAGGTTTAAGGTCTGGAAGAGAGTTGTGGAACTCCGAACAGGGAAGAAGATCAAGATGCTCATGACTAATAATGGCCTTGAGTTCTGTTCAATTGAATTCAACAAATTCTGTGAGGCAGAGGGAGTAAGAAGGCACAGAACCATTCCCTACACCCCTTAGCAAAATGGATTGGCTAAGAGGATGAATAGATACTTGCTCGAGAAAACCAGGTGCATGCTGGTCAGTGCAGGTCTGCCAAAATCATTTTAGGAAGAAGCTACAGCTACTGCAGCTTAGATAAACATGTGTCCTTCAACAGCTATTGGATTCAAGACACCAGAGGAGATGTGGACAGGCTCAAGACCAAGTCTAGAACACCTCAGAGTGTTTGGATGTGTTGCTTATGCACATATAAAAAGGGACAAGCTGGAATCCAGAGCAGTTAAATCAATTTTTATAGGTTACCCTGAAGGGGTTAAAGAGTACAAACTCTGGAGCTTGGAATCAAGAATGAAAAGGTGTTTTTCCAGCCGAGATGTGACCTTCGCAGAATCTGAGATGGGAAAGCTGGAAAAGCCAAAGTCATCTGATAAGGAAAATCACGATGGATATGATTTTCTAGGAAAAGTTCAACTTGAGGTGGAGCCTCTCAGGACTCGGAGAGAGCATCAAGAAGAATCAGAAGATGAGGAAGAGCCACCATAAGATAATGAAGATACCAACTATGGAAGTGGAGCACCTTCTGTATCAGGTACAAATGATTTTTTTGATTATATGCTAGCCAGGGATAGAACTAGGAGCGAAACTAGAGCTCCTTAATGCTATGGTTAGGCAGATGTGATTGCTTTTGCTTTCATAATGGCTGAAGAAATTGGTGAAGAGCCTAAGTCTTACCAGGAAGTTGTTAGGAGCTGTGAAAGGAAGCACGAGAATTCTGCCATGAATGAGAAAATGATTTCCCTGTGGAAAAATGATACCTGGGAACTGGTTGCGAAACAGAAGAACCAAAGAGTGATAAGCTGCAAATGGATCTTTAAGAAGAAGCAAGAAGCAAACTCAAAAGTCAGATATAAAGCAAGACTGGTAGCTCGAGGTTTCACTCAAAGAAGGGTATAGACTACAATGAAGTTTTCTCTCCTATGGTGAAACAGAGGCCATTAGATTGCTGTCTCTTTGGTGGCACAGTACAATCTAGAGCTCGAATAGCTAGATGTAAAAACAGCATTTCTGTATGGAAATTTGGAAGTGAGAATTCTGATGAATCAACCTGAAGGATATATAAAGCCTGGAATTGAAAACCTTGTATGCAGGCTGAAAAGATCCTTGTATGGGCTGAAGCAGAGTCCCAAGCAATGGAACAAGAGGTTTGATCAGTTTACGCTCAGGAAAAGTTTTGAGAGAAGCAAGTATGATCCATGTATTTACTATAAGGGAAAGGAGAATCAGAACGTATGCTACCTGCTTCTCTATGTGGATGATATGCTTGTGGCTAGTGAAAGCAAGCAGGAAATGGACTCTATTGAAGAGCTGTTGAAGGTTGAGTTTATATGAAAGACCTCGTGCCAGCCAAGAAAATACTGGGAATGGAAATCATCAGAAACGGAACTGAGAGCTTTCTGAAACTTCAGCGAAAGGACTACTTAATGTCTGTTCTTGAGAGGTTTGAGATGAGTGAAACAAAGGCAGTGGTAACCCTCTTTGCTGCCCATTTCTGACTGAGCAAAGGAACAGACGGAGTACCAGAAGAAGATGTTGAGTACATGAGGAAGATACCTTATGCAAATGTAGTTGGATCAGTAATGTATGCAATGGTCTGTACAAGACCAAACTTCTTATGCTCTCAGTGTAGTTAGCAGATTAATGGCACAACCTAGGAAAGATATTGGACTGCCTTGAAGTGGATACTGAGATACTTACAGGGAACACTAGACAAGGGACTGGTATTCAAGCAGAGTAAGGTACATACTAACATGAGTAAGAATCTAATTGAAGGTTTTGTCGATTCTGACTATGCAGGCTGTCTTGGTAAAAGGATATCCCTGACTGGCTATGTGTTCACAGCATGTGGGACAACAATAAGCTGGGAGGCAACTTTACAAAAGGTGGTAGCTATATCAACAACAGAGGCTTAATACATAGCCTTAACTGAGGCTGTTTAAGGAAGCAATGTGGCTTAAGGAAGTGGCAGCCGAGTTGATGATGAAAGAGCAGAAAATAGAGGTTTTCTGTGACAACAAGAGAGCAGTGCATTTTGCCAAAGATAGTGTTCATCATGAGAGAACGTAACATGTAGATGTCAGACCATATTTCATACGTGGAAGCTATGGATTCAGATGAGATCACAGTGAGGAAGATTTCAACATACCACAATCAAGCAGATCTGTGTACTAAACCGATTACAAGCAGAAAATTTCACTATTGCTTGGAGCTGGATGTCTCCCTGAGCATGGGAGGATGAGTTCCAAGTACCGAGGCCTAAGTTGATGAATCAAGGTGGAGTTTTGTGAGCTTGATTTACAAACTCAGACTCAAATGAGCTCGACTGATGATTGGGAATGCTAGAGCTCGACTTGTGAAGGAAAAACGCTGAACAAAGAAAAAAGAACTACTTTTGAGCTAAAGAGAAGTTGCTGGCGGGAAATCAGATTACTTACTAAGTCGCCGCTCTCATCGATGTTTTCTACAGCTAGCGTTTTGAATTTACCGTTAAAAAGGTTGAAACACTAGCGAAGCCTGAAGGTGTATAAAACAGAGCATTTTTCAGTGTGTGTGTCGAGACATTCTACTGCGTGTAACTTTTCTAAGAACGAGAGAGAGGGAGAGATGATAACACGAAATTTGTAGAGTGGCGTGAGCTCTGTAAAATCGTGTGATTCGTATCAATAAATTTTCGGTGCTTGGACCGTGGACGTAGGCTGCACATCGTAGCTGAACCACGTTATATCTGGTGTAAATTTCAATTTCTGTTTGCGCAATTTGGATTCAATTTGCTTCGATTACATCACGTTAGGTTATAGATCGATCCTACGTGAAGTCTGATTGTAGTTGAGCAAATTATCCTCAATAAGCACAGACAATCACCAATATCTGTTGCATGAACAAATCATCAATGGCAGGGAATAGATTAGTGTTCAGTTCTTCTTGCTTCTCAGCGCTTCAATAAGTTGCAACGATATACTCTCACAACATGCCGAGCCCCTCGCACTGTCCCTCACAAACTTGGCCTTCTTCCGAACAACAGAATCTTCCATCAATCGCTTCACAAACCGGCAAATCTTTTCCCCTTCAACCCATAGCAAATCCTCGACTTGAAACCCTAAACCCATCTCTTCGACGAGATCGGCGCTGATAATCTGATCAACGTGCCCTGGCCAAGCCAAAATGGGCACACCATGGTCGGCCACGTGCATGACCGAGTCCCACTCGCAATGGCTTATGAATCCCATATGGCTCAATGTGATGGAACCCTCTCTTGACCCAACCTTCCTCCGACGATTTGTCCACGACTCGATGATCCATTTTCAGGTTTAATATGATCTCCTTTGATAAGCCAAAGGTAGTTATAACCGCATTTTTTGAGCCCTCTCTTCAGTTCTTTTAACCGGTCACCCGGCATTGCTTCAAGGATTCCGAGGTCGACCAACACCACTTACTCGTCGGGTTGAGCATCTTACCACGGTAGCTCGGGCTCAAAGGATCTCAAAGACCCGATTGGAAAAACCCGCGGTAAGCTTCTAGGAACCGAGCCTTCGTTGATGCTGCTATCCTTTCTTCATCGAACGTATCGAAGGTGTTCAAGAAAAACCCCATCAACCCTCGAAAGTGATCGAGCATTTGGTAGGAGATAGGAAGTTAATAGATGGTTTGATTCCAAATCTTGCTTCCATGTTTGTCGGAATGTTTGACTTCACTATGTTTCCTAATCCTTGGATTTCAATCTTTTCCAAGCTACGATCACTAACAACTCGAATGTTCTCGGACAGTAGACTAGGTAGACATGAAACGAGAGAAAAGAACTTTGCAAAGGTAGTCGAGAGTATAAAGAGAGGGATACTGAGATCTTCTGAGAGTTCAGCCATTGTAGCACCGATGGAAAACTCCGTGACTAAAGCAGAAACTTGCAAAGAAGGCGGTAGGGACTTAGCTGGTAAAGTGAGCGGTTTATCTTTTACCAACGCTCGATGAAATGATCGTTACAATCATAGTGTCAAAGAGCATCGGCTTTGATTGCCCTATCATTGAGAACCAAGTTAACTTGAGATCCAACGGTTGGGGTTGAACGTTGATCAAGGGCGAGGGAAGCCATTTTAACTGCTAGTCGATGTAATGCAGTTTGATAAACACATTGTAGTTGATGGGGTTTCTATGAGCTTAGCTGCTTATTCTTTAAAGAGATAACTATATAGATAAGAGGACATATGTTATAGTCAATTTTCTGTTGAATAATCTCAACATGGATCCCTCCAATAATTGCATAAGGAAACAAAAAAAGAAAACTCAACTCCGCCGAATATTTTGCACGCCAATGAAGAAAAAAAGAGCTAATGAAGATCGGATTAAAGAAAAAATATAAAGCAACTTAGATTTTTCTTCATTCGTCTTGTAGTGATTGTTTAGCATTATAAATAGCATATACGTGCATGTGTGTTATGTAGAACATATAGAAAGCCACAACAAGTGTTCGTTCCTTAAATATCTTAGCCACACGCATATACAGAGTTCATATTTTCTGCACTCCAAGCACTCACGCGCACATCACGAACCGGTTAATAACAAATTCATATCAGAGCTATGTCAATAGTCAGAGCAACCGCTAGCCAAATGCCGATCCCGAAGCTCACCAAATCAACTACGAAAAGTGGAGTATTCAAATGAAAGTGCTACTCCAATCTCAAGATACGTGGGAGATCGTCGCGAATGGATACACCACCAAAAATACAGATGGGTACACAACAGCCCAACTAAAGACGCTGAAGGAATTCGGCAAACAAGATAAGCTCGCACTTTATTCCATCTACCATTCCATAGATGAGGCCAGCTTCGAAAAAGTAGCCGAGGCCAAAACATCGAAGGATACATGGGAGATGCTGGGAAAAAGCATACAACGGTACCTATCGAGTAAAGCAAGTACGATTGCACTCTTTGTGGCGAGTTCGAAATGACAAAAATAAAGGACGGCGAAGTGTCCGAGTATATAATGAGAGAGCAAACCATCGTAAACCAGTTGAAGAGAAATGGTGAGGCCCTAACGGATGCTCGAGTCGTCGAACAAATTTTGCGGTCCCTGACCAACGAGTACATAAGATAATACATCGTAAAGAAATTACAAGACTTAGAACAATATTTTGGACACTTCTATAATATTCCTAACATTCTCCCCCAAAGTGTCCAAGTTACAAATAAACCTATCTAAGTCTTCAGGTCTTCTTTTTCTTCGAGCGGGGAGGAGGCCGAGGTTCCAGAAGTTCGTAGGCTGATCTTCTGAGTCCAAGTTTTAATTCATATGATCTCAATCTTCTACGAAAAGAAATTTTGTCGGAGATGATTTCGATCATCTTATGATACTTCTCTTGTACTTCAGATTCCACTTCTCTCATTTCCTCTACGATCCTCTTGAGCTTAGCAAGAATAATACGGAGAGTTCCATCACAGAACTTGTGGATTTCTGATTTTCTCATCAGTCTCTTCTCTCCCTTGTAATTGATGTAGATTACCGAAGGGTCTTCTCCATCAAAGATATGGCCTTCTCCGTAGCTCTCTGACTCAGGTGCTTCAAAAGAGGGCTTCGTGAGATTCACTTTTTTTATGTTGCTTTCAATTGCCATTTGGAGATCATGTGTAGAGTTGAACTTCACTTGACGCAACATGAACCTTTTTAATGAAGCATAGCCCATCCTTAATTCTGGAGTCCTGAGTACTCCAAGCCTCCTATAATCTCCTACTAATTGATCAATGTCTTCACCTCTGAGGTAGGAGAGATCCCCTTCATTCAGTTCTTCAGCTGAATTATCTTCACGTCGTACAATGTAAATAGGGAAATCAATATCTGCAAATCGCTCCTTTCGAACGGTCAGAATCTGTTTGATTCTGGGTCGTTTTGCCTCAAGTGTTCGGAATTCATCGACGTTCGTTTCTTTTCCTCTAAACATCAGTGATCGATGGATAGACAGCAGGTACTGAATGGCTTTTGGTCGTGGGAAATGGGTTAAACCTCTGAGGTCAAGTTCATCACCTTCAAGATCCTGTCTTCCCTCCTCCAGATTTTTCTTCGTATCTCTTCTTGATAAGGAGCATTAACCTTCACATTTTTCCATGGAAGTTGCAACTCGTCAATTCCTTTGTGTGTATCTGGAGGGCAATCTTCGTCTATGACCGTGTGTTTTAGAAGTTCTGGAAGTTCGGGTATCTCTGCTTCGTAGTCTTCTCCTTCCTCGAGCTCCTCATCTTCAAGACGAATTAGACTAATGTTAGCTTTTGAGAGAAAGTATCTAGCATTGTCCATAAGGTTTCTGGCCATAGTCGGATTAACAAGATGAGTTCTCCATTCCTCGCCAAAGATGTACCTCTCCACAACATCATGTGGATTGTACAATTCTTCGACTGAGGTGTCTGGATTGTCGATCTGAAGGGATGGAATGGAAGTTTGGGGACTTATCTGGCTTGTGAGATGGGGGTTGTGGTTGTTTGGACTGATTGGGTGGAAATCCTCAAGGAGTCAGATTCAACTTCGTCAAGGGAAGTTGTCTGGTTCGGCCCTGGCGTAGCTTGTCTGCCCCTTGAGGACTTTGGTGGTGGGTTGGATTGTCGGGAAGAACCGCCTCCACGAGTTAGGACCCCGCGCCCTCGTCCACCGCGAGTGACTGGAAGCATGACTCTTGGTCTCTTCTCCCCCTCAGGACGATCTTGGTCATCAGGATCGTCATGACGACGCTTCTGACTTGAGCCTTCTTGACGACATGTGGTGGGGTCAGGTATGATTCCACCTTTAATCAGCTTTTTGTAGAAATCTTCTTCTTCCGGAGTCCGCTGATTGTCGAGAGAAATAATGCGAGAAATACCAACATCGAATAGCTCAAGTAGAGGCATGCTGTATGGGCTGGGATCAGTCGGTGCTCGTGGTGGTGGTAGTGAGATGAGGCGAGGCTGTGACGATTGGTCTACCAAGGGTGCCTTGCCTTTGTCTGTGGATGCTGATTGCATGGCATCCTTAATGAGTCCTCGAACCCGTGGTAAGGTCACGGATTCAAAGAACTCAAAAAGGCGATTTTCCAGATAGGTCGTCGTCACGGTTAGGGGTGTGGGGATTGCTGCACCGACATCACTAGGAGTTGCCGTTGTCACACGTTCAGAACTAGGTTCTGTACGGTGGCCCTTGTCAACCGAAGTCGGATGGACTTCAGTTTCCACGGGTCTTCCGACCTCTCCTTGCGACACATCTTTCGGAGATGGTGCTCGGGTCGTTGTTGCCACGTCAGTGTGACGGGCTTGGGTGGAGCTCTCACCGAGATCGCCAAGGCGTCTTGTTAGCACACGTCCAAAACTAGGTTCTGTACGGTGGCTCGCGGATGGTGAGCTGCTGAAATCATCAACATCCGAGAGACTTCCGTCCAATCCTTGAAGAGCCTCTATTTGGGGCTCTTCTATGAACGTTGAGGCCTGAAGATCAGGCTGAGGCTCGGCCTGTGTCACAAGAATGGGTATTTCTTGAGTTGGTTCAGACACAGGAACCGAGCTGCTGGAGGCTTGGGGTGGTTCGTGTTGTGTTGAGACACTTGTCTGTTGGGAGACAAGTGAATGGTCAGGTGGGGTTCGCTCATGCGTCGTTAGGTCATGTACGACGTCTTCTATCCTAGGGATTGCCCGGCTTTTTCTGACTGAGGTAGTGCAGTAGTAGTTATATCTGGAACATCCATTAGTGGTTGTTCAATTTGTTCGGCATGTGGTTGGTCCTCGAGTGATTGTTCAGGTATGGTTTGTTCAGAGGATGGTGGTGGTTGGTCAGGGATTGCTTCTTGAGATGTAGTCTGTTGTGTGTGTGGGATAGATTCAGTTTCTGTGGTTTCTCTCAGCATCTCACTCTCTCTTTCTCTCTCGCTCGTTTCAGCTCTCTCAGTCTCACTAACCCCTGGGTTAGACTCAGGTGGGCTATCCTGTGTCGTGGGGTTGGGAACTTTGTAGTCTTTGCAGTAGGCATCGATATGGTCGGGGTTTGCAAGAATGAGTAACTCGTGAGGAATTGGCATTGCGGTGCGTGAGTATTTCTCATCAGACTTTCCTTTATGAAGGTAGCGCAGTTTGGGTGGAGTGAAGTTTTCTTCCACGGGTCGTGATGGTATTCCTGTTGTTGTGGTCAGAAAATGGTGGATGATAAGTGAGAACCAGCGGAGATATGGCAAATTATGTGGCTCTTTGGACTTAGTTCGTTGGTAAAGTTGGTCGTCGAGATCTGTGGTGATAAGTTTGGCAAAGTCGTAATTTCTTCGAAACACGATCCCATGGAAGATCCGAAGAATTGTGATATTGCATCTATCCCATCCTGAGTGCTTGGGTGAGAAGCACTTATTGACAAATGCGAAGAGCGTTCGCCACGGATGCGGGATCATGGAATTCTGAAAATGGGAGACAAACTTGATCGGCGTGTAGTATCCCATCCTCATCATGTCCTCCAGGAGCTCATTTTCGGAAGCCTCAGGTTCGTATTGAGGTTGACTTGGCATTCTTAGAATACTACGAATGAGTTCCTTTGTGATGGTGACAGTCTCAGTTGCGATTTGGGCCTCGTAGTAGATGCTATTATCTTGGGCAATTTTGGTCTTCATTGTCCCCCAGAATTGTTGAAGGTAAACGGTAGGAACTTGGACCGAGGCGGAGAAGGCATACCCAAGATGGTGATTCCTCAGAATGGATATGATGATTTCGTCCTTGCACTTGAATGTATGCAGGTCGAGTTGGAAATTATTATCTTTGGTTGTTATCCATTTCGAAGTTGGGTAGACTAGATCCGTGGGTGTCGTCATATTTTTCCTTTTTTTTTTTATATGACACCGGGAATTCGTGCTGAAACTGCAACACAGAAGATAAATAAAATTAGATATGCCATGATAAGAGGACTTGGCTATTATGAATAGTGATGAGTTGGAATAAAATTTCGTTTGATGATAAGAAGGCTTGGCCCAACACTTTGGCCCACTCGAGAAAAATTTTGTCGAAAATTTCTTAAGTATGGTTTGCGGGTTCACTTCAAAGTGCTTAGCTTCATTTTAGTAAGTCGTATTTTGCGAACTCAAAGGTTTGCGGGTTGAGTAAAAAGAACTTCGTGACGTTTATATTGCGAATTGAGGGGTTTGCGGGTTGGTTGAAAAGAACTTTGCGAATTCTGTATCACAGCCTCAGGATTCGCAAATTGACCAGGTCAATCGGGGAATCGCAAAGCATCAGCTCGCAAAATGAACTTTCCGAATCCCAAGATTCGCGATCCTCGAATTCGCAAAGTAAGCAGTCAGACGGTCAAAGCTGCAAAGTGGATAACCCGCAAAGTGAGTGATTCGCGAGTTTGATAAAATAAAACATTTTTGGACCCGCAAAGCTTAACTCTGAAGAATCAAAAGGAACCCTTAAACGATTTCGAACCCGAAAAAAATCCATCGCTTTGAAAAACACCAGATTTGAGAAGATAAATTCGATTTAGTGCAAAAATCAAACAGATAAGCTCGTATTATCACTGAAAAGCAACGAAATTTCTACAGGAATCAACTGCAAAACACCTGTTCTTCGAGAAATCACTCCTGCAATTAAGAAAATCGATCGTTAAACAAGAAACAGTAAAAGTAAACGCAACTTTTCATTCATACCACAGAGATGTTCGCGAGTAAGCGAAGGTAACGATTTGAGCAGGCAAACCACAGACAATGCAAGCGACGATGAAGGGTTCGATGAACGGGATTCGCAAAGTAGAAGTTTATGATTTGGGATTTTTTTTTGTATTGCGAGTTCAGTTTGCGAATTGATGTTTTAAGACAACTTTGCGGGCCTAAAGTATGAACCATAGTTTTGAGCTGGGCTGTAAACTTTTGAGAAAAAAAAAGGCCCACTTTAGATTCGCGAATTGGTAGTTTGCGAATTGATCGGTTTGCGAGTTATGAGTTCACAATCTAATTCATTGACTGGTCAAAATTGAAGATGGTTTGCGAATAACAGTTGTCTAAATTCCTTATAGTTTGCGAATCTAAATTCTAATAACTGATTTGAAAAATGACTTAGAAAGAAAATGTAAGTGTACGAGATTTTCAACTTAGCAAAGACATCAAATAATGAGGACCCAAATACGACCAATTTGGCGCGATCAATCACAAGGATAACATCAAATCTATGAGTTTTTCAAGATCGATTTTCATGATACGATATCCTTATTGAAAAAATCTTCGCCTTAGTCAAACATTCGTCTTAATGTCGGTACAATAAATGACGTAAGTTTCCTTCGTGTTTATAAATAGATAGGTCTCAAATCTCATTGAAGTACCTTACATCTATGAACTAACTCATCTCTTATTTTTCGCGTTAACAGATGAATTGGCAGAAGCAGGAAGAAGAGAAGAAGCTCGAGGAACATGCAGAGTTAAGACGTAACTTTGAGCATAATTTGGATATGCTGGTTATTGAGATTTTCCTTATTTTGAGCTTATTCGTTGTTTTACTTGCTGTTCTGCTTTGGGTCTTCATCGGGCATATGAGTTTTTAAGAGTTATCTGCGTATTATGTGTTTGAGAGAGTTGTTCGTGTTTTGAAGAATTTATAAGAGTTATCTGCGTATTATGTGTTTGAGAGAGTTGTTCATGTTTTGAACAAATTTTACGTTTTTGTAGAAAAACTCCCCCTAGATGCAATGCCTATCGATTATCTTAAAAATTAAATGATTGATAATGCCTATCGAGTATCTAAAAAAAACTATTGATGAGTTCACTTACTCCCCCTCGATGCATAGATATAGCATTTCTCCCCCTCGATGTAACGCCATCAGCATTGGCGCTACATCGACTTATTGGACACAAAAAAAATTTATTGAAAATTAAAAACTTAAAAAACTAAAGTCCTAAATAAATGGTTAACATAACACACACAGAATAAGAGAAGTGAAACATAGCAAATAGATAAATAATGAACTGTAGGAAGGCAGAATCGAGATTAAAAATTGAGGTTCAACATGCCTAATTTTGCAACTAAGAATTGAAAGCGTTTTTCATCCAATGCTTTTGTAAGCAAATCGGCTAGTTGAAGCTCTGTATTGACAAAGTACATTTCTATTATGCCTCTTTCTACATGATCCTTTATGAAGTGATAGCGAAGATCTATGTGCTTAGTGCGTGAGTGATGTACAGGATTACAGGTAATTGCGATAGCACTCTTGGAATCACAGTAAATAGGAATTTTATTTAGATCAAACCCGTAGTACCGAGGCCTAAGTTGATGAATCAAGGTGGAGTTTTGTGAGCTTGATTTACAAACTCAGACTCAAATGAGCTCGACTGATGATTGGGAATGCTAGAGCTCGACTTGTGAAGGAAAAACGCTGAACAAAGAAAAAAGAACTACTTTTGAGCTAAAGAGAAGTTGCTGGCGGGAAATCAGATTACTTACTAAGTCGCCGCTCTCATCGATGTTTTCTACAGCTAGCGTTTTGAATTTACCGTTAAAAAGGTTGAAACACTAGCGAAGCCTGAAGGTGTATAAAACAGAGCATTTTTCAGTGTGTGTGTCGAGACATTCTACTGCGTGTAACTTTTCTAAGAACGAGAGAGAGGGAGAGATGATAACACGAAATTTGTAGAGTGGCGTGAGCTCTGTAAAATCGTGTGATTCGTATCAATAAATTTTCGGTGCTTGGACCGTGGACGTAGGCTGCACATCGTAGCTGAACCACGTTATATCTGGTGTAAATTTCAATTTCTGTTTGCGCAATTTGGATTCAATTTGCTTCGATTACATCACGTTAGGTTATAGATCGATCCTACGTGAAGTCTGATTGTAGTTGAGCAAATTATCCTCAATAAGCACAGACAATCACCAATATCTGTTGCATGAACAAATCATCAATGGCAGGGAATAGATTAGTGTTCAGTTCTTCTTGCTTCTCAGCGCTTCAATAAGTTGCAACGATATACTCTCACAACATGCCGAGCCCCTCGCACTGTCCCTCACAAACTTGGCCTTCTTCCGAACAACAGAATCTTCCATCAATCGCTTCACAAACCGGCAAATCTTTTCCCCTTCAACCCATAGCAAATCCTCGACTTGAAACCCTAAACCCATCTCTTCGACGAGATCGGCGCTGATAATCTGATCAACGTGCCCTGGCCAAGCCAAAATGGGCACACCATGGTCGGCCACGTGCATGACCGAGTCCCACTCGCAATGGCTTATGAATCCCATATGGCTCAATGTGATGGAACCCTCTCTTGACCCAACCTTCCTCCGACGATTTGTCCACGACTCGATGATCCATTTTCAGGTTTAATATGATCTCCTTTGATAAGCCAAAGGTAGTTATAACCGCATTTTTTGAGCCCTCTCTTCAGTTCTTTTAACCGGTCACCCGGCATTGCTTCAAGGATTCCGAGGTCGACCAACACCACTTACTCGTCGGGTTGAGCATCTTACCACGGTAGCTCGGGCTCGTAGGATCTCAAAGACCCGATTGGAAAAACCCGCGGTAAGCTTCTAGGAACCGAGCCTTCGTTGATGCTGCTATCGTTTCTTCATCGAACGTATCGAAGGTGTTCAAGAAAAACCCCATCAACCCTCGAAAGTGATCGAGCATTTGGTAGGAGATAGGAAGTCAATAGATGGTTTGATTCCAAATCTTGCTTCCATGTTTGTCGGAATGTTTGACTTCACTATGTTTCCTAGTCCTTGGATTTCAATCTTTTCCAAGCTACGATCACTAACAACTCGAATGTTCTCGGACAGTAGACTAGGTAGACATGAAACGAGAGAAAAGAACTTTGCAAAGGTAGTCGAGAGTATAAAGAGAGGGATACTGAGATCTTCTGAGAGTTCAGCCATTGTAGCACCGATGGAAAACTCCGTGACTAAAGCAGAAACTTGCAAAGAAGGCGGTAGGGACTTAGCTGGTAAAGTGAGCGGTTTATCTTTTACCAACGCTCGATGAAATGATCGTTACAATCATAGTGTCAAAGAGCATCGGCTTTGATTGCCCTATCATTGAGAACCAAGTTAACTTGAGATCCAACGGTTGGGGTTGAACGTTGATCAAGGGCGAGGGAAGCCATTTTAACTGCTAGTCGATGTAATGCAGTTTGATAAACACATTGTAGTTGATGGGGTTTCTATGAGCTTAGCTGCTTATTCTTTAAAGAGATAACTATATAGATAAGAGGACATATGTTATAGTCAATTTTCTGTTGAATAATCTCAACATGGATCCCTCCAATAATTGCATAAGGAAACAAAAAAAGAAAACTCAACTCCGCCGAATATTTTGCACGCCAATGAAGAAAAAAAGAGCTAATGAAGATCGGATTAAAGAAAAAATATAAAGCAACTTAGATTTTTCTTCATTCGTCTTGTAGTGATTGTTTAGCATTATAAATAGCATATACGTGCATGTGTGTTATGTAGAACATATAGAAAGCCACAACAAGTGTTCGTTCCTTAAATATCTTAGCCACACGCATATACAGAGTTCATATTTTCTGCACTCCAAGCACTCACGCGCACATCACGAACCGGTTAATAACAAATTCATATCAGAGCTATGTCTAGTCAGAGCAACCGCTAGCCAAATGCCGATCCCGAAGCTCACCAAATCAACTACGAAAAGTGGAGTATTCAAATGAAAGTGCTACTCCAATCTCAAGATACGTGGGAGATCGTCGCGAATGGATACACCACCAAAAATACAGATGGGTACACAACAGCCCAACTAAAGACGCTGAAGGAATTCGGCAAACAAGATAAGCTCGCACTTTATTCCATCTACCATTCCATAGATGAGGCCAGCTTCGAAAAAGTAGCCGAGGCCAAAACATCGAAGGATACATGGGAGATGCTGGGAAAAAGCATACAACGGTACCTATCGAGTAAAGCAAGTACGATTGCACTCTTTGTGGCGAGTTCGAAATGACAAAAATAAAGGACGGCGAAGTGTCCGAGTATATAATGAGAGAGCAAACCATCGTAAACCAGTTGAAGAGAAATGGTGAGGCCCTAACGGATGCTCGAGTCGTCGAACAAATTTTGCGGTCCCTGACCAACGAGTACGAGAACGTGGTATGTGCAATTGAAGAATCCAAAGATCTGAAAATGACGGTCGATGAACTCTCTGGTTCACTCGAAGCTCACGAGCAGCGAAAGAAAAAGAAGAAACATGAGTCTTTAGACGAGGCCTTGCAGACGAATTGTCCATTAATGACGACAAGGCGTTGTATAGACACCACAGTCGAGGAAAAGGACATGGCCAACAAGGACGTGGTTCCGGTCAGAGCACAGGCCCAGGACGAGGCTACAATCACAGAAAATAAGGACAAAACAGCAACCAAAATTGGAGAGGACGACGTCGAGCACGAGGACGTGGTGGCCGCTCAAATCGACCAGGCGTTGAATGCTACAATTGCGGAAAGTTTGGGCACTTTGCGAAGGACTGTTGGTCCAACAAGAAGGTGGAAGAAAATGCGAACCTAGTCGTACATGAAGAGCCAAAAGACGATGGCGTTCTTTTAATGGAGCTCGAGGATAAAAATCCAGGCAGCGACGTGGTGTGGTATTTCGACACTGGTGCTAGCAATCACATGAGCTGACAGAAACGTCTCTTCATCGATTTAAATAATATCAGCGATGGACATGCTTCTTTGGGCGACGCATCAAAAATCAAAGTCAAAGGCCGTGGGAAAATATGTTTCTCCCAAAACAACGACAAAAAAGGGTCGGTCGAGGACATTTATTTCGTACCCAGACTTGAAGACGAACATCTTAAGCATGGGGCAGTTGCTTGAAAAAGGATGTTCGGCGTTCATGAAACACCGCTCACTACAACTAACGAATAAAGACGGCAAATTGATCGCATGGGTCCATATGGAAAGGAACCAACTGTTCAAACTCAACCGGAAGACGATACAAGAATATGTCTGCAAGTTGACTTGGCGGACAAAGATCATTCATGGCATATGCCTTGGGCATTTATATTATGGAGGACTGAAGGAACTCTCCAAGAAAGTCATGATGCACGGGATGCCGATGATAAAGGGAGAAAACAAACTTTGCAAGTTGCGTGATTGGCAAACTGGTGAGAACGTCGTTTCAGAAGCAAACAGAATTTCGAGGAAGCAAACCGCTCGAGCTGATACACATCGATGCGGACCTATCACTCCGACATCATTTAGCGAAAAAAGATTACTTCATCGCATTCATCGACCATTACTCGAGAAAGACTTGGGTATATTTTTTGAAAGAAAAATCCGAAGCACTGCAGACGTTTACAAAATTAAAATCTATGGTCCAGAAGGCGACAAGTTCAAGCATCAAGGCACTCCGTTCAGACCGAAGTGGAGAATACATGTCAGGTGCTTTCATAGCTCTTTGCAAGGAATAGAGCGTCAGGAGATTCCTCACCGCGCCGTATTCGCCTCAACAAAACGGTGTGGCTAAAAGGGAAAATCGTACCATCTCGACATGGTTCGATCAATGTTGAAAAGCAAAGAGATGCCAAAGGAGTTCTAGGCCGCGGCGGTACAATATGCTGTGTATATTCAAAATCGATGCCCACATCACAGCCTCGAGAATCGAACACCACAAGAAGCATGGAGTGGCCAGAACCGACCGCAGCGCACTTCAAAATTTTTGGAAACGTGGCGTATGCACATGTGCCTAACCAGAAAAGAACCAAGCTGGACGGGAAAAGTAGAAAGCTTGTTTTTGTTGGGTACGATGAGAATACGAAGGCGTACCAGCTGTATGATCCAAAAAATAAAAAAGGTGATAATAAGTCGAGATGTTCGAGTAAACAAAAAAATTTGTGGGGCTGGAACGTTGAAGAAAAACAAGCCTGAAGAACTATTGAGTGTTGCACCAAGCATGTCCCAGTTTCATCTCAAGAAAATATCGAGGAGGACGAACCAAGACAGCCCAGGATGCAAAGCATGCAGGACCTGTACGAAACAAGCGAACAGGTTCACCTAGTCTGCTTACTGGCCTACTCGAAACAAATTAGTTTCGAAGAAGCCTTAAGAAACAAGAGATGAAAAACGGCGATGGATGAGGAGATCAAGGCGATTGAAAAAATGGAGAAGTAAAGATGGTGCATGTAGCGAGTCTATACCAGGTTGCAGATATTTTTACAAAGCCATTATCGGCAGGTATGTTCGAGAATCTGAAATAAATGCTCGGAATGAAAGAGCGGAAGACGTTAAGATTATGTCAACGTGGATCCCTCCAATAATTGCATAAGGAAACAAAAAAAGAAAAGTCAGCTCCGCCGAATATTTTGCAGGCCAATGAAGAAAAAAAAGAGCTAATGAATATCATATCAAAGAAAAAATATAAAGCAACTTAGCCTTCTTCGTTTGTCTTGTAGTGATTGTTTAGCATTATAAATATCATATACGTGCATGTGTCATGTAGAACATAGAGTAAAAAGCTACAGCAAGTGTTCGTTCCTTAAATCTCTTAGCCACACACACCTACAGAGTTCATTGTTTTTGCACTCCAAGCACTCACGCGCACATCCCCAACCAGTCAATAACATTTTCTAACGTATAACGTTTAGGTTGTGACATTGACATCGTTGCTGCAATATTTCTAATAGAAATATCATATGTGCTAGTCCATGAAATAATCACATAAAAAAGAATGAAAAGGTTAAGAGGTCAGATATAATACCCTCCACAAGGAGCGTCTTCGATTCCCCATGATTTCCTTGAGATTGTGGTCTGCAGAATCGAGACAGAATATATGAGCCAGAAAGACGAATCATGTTGAAAGTCAGAGGTCATTTCCAGGGGCGGATCTAGCATAGGACCCGAGGGGGCCACGCCCCCCAGGAAATTTTCGAAATTTTTAGTACTATATATGTAGTATATAGTTTTAGCACGTACAAATATGTTTCTGTTTTACAAATGCACTAATATATTATGTAGTATGGTGGTGGGGGAGATGTTTTTCACTTACGTGGTTGATTGTTCAATTCGATTCTAGTACCAATATTTTTCTTTTGTTTTTTATATTGTTTTTCCTTCGTTGTTTTTGTTTCTTTGTCTTTAGCGATTTTTAACTTTTTAGTTTTTTTTTTAATTGTTACCTTTATATTATAATTTTATATGTTAGACATTTTTTGTGGCTTACTGTTTCTTTTTAGTTCTTAGCATTTTTTTATCTTTTTGGTTTTTATCCCAAATACAACTAACTTAATTTGGTTTTTTATATTATAACTTGGTTTTTTATTTAATATCTAAGTTAATTCTTTTCACCTTTTCTAATTCATTTCATGGTCCATTTAAAGTTTTATTTTCACTTGCAATACAAACCTAGCTATTTATAAAAATTTTAAACAACATATAATTACTGACCTTATTAAATTTAAAAATCACTTGCCGAATAAAAAAAGGCTATTAAATAAAACGTTCAAGGAAATATTGCAATTTATATTCGTATGATATATGACTTATGTTATTTTTCTCTTTTTCTTATAGCATATTATTATTATTGTTTTATTATTATTATAATTATTATTATAATATTAACATTATATCACGCTCCATATTATGTTCTGTTGTCGTTGTTTGAGCACCATTAAGGTTATCTATTTTTTTATATCGAAATTTCATATGTTTTGCTAGAAAATATATTTTAATTGATAAATCTTTCAAAGGAAGATAGTAAATGAAAATTTCCATTCTACGTGACCTAATTACCAACTCCATTTATATTGCGGTCCCCCTCTTAGAAATTCTCAGATTCACCCCTGGTCATTTCATACGTGATAATTAACGAAGTTCAGATGTGATTCATATTGACCTTAGTTGAAGTATGGGACTATGGCGGCATTCTTTCCGTGGAAAGAAAGAGTGGTCCATGAAATGGAGATTGTTAATATTTCTGTCAATTACTTCATTAACTTAAGTGATTATTATATGATACCAACATGGCACCTAATTCTGCCTTGTTTTATGAGTGATGAGATTTTTACTTATTAACCCGCCCGTCAACCCCTTTACGACCGTACTCTGAATTTTCTAATAGTAGTTGCAGGATAAATCGATAACTTAAGCAATGGGGTCACATGAATTTGAAATTTCTTATTATGTCATAAAAATAATGATAATATCGTAACACGATCTAATAATATCAATCCCTTTACATTACGGTTAAGGTTCAAATTCAAGCTTTTATTTCGGAACCGGCTAAATTCTAATTAAACGTTGCAGTCGAGTTAAATATGACGTATAATGATGCTCACATGCGTTTAAGTCGACGAATATGAGTTACGAGGTTTTAAGTCGAGTAAAGGAGAAATCCTGTGATCTTATGTGTTAAATTTCGTCTAAATTAATGATTAACTTAATCGGGGAACCAAAACGACAAAAAATCGACAAGACTGATGACTAAAACTGTCACCTCGAAACATGGAGGAGAAAAGCCCATGCCCCAAATATTGAGGACTATAAATGTTGTTGTCCTCAATTTACGGACACTAACATTCAAAATTGAAGTAATTTATTAGCAGTGCGTCGACAACCAATGTAATGTTGTGATTCATGTGTTGTTCGGTCGGATTATGATATTAGCGTTATTTCTATGTTATTTAATCGTAGGAGTTTAATGTAATCTTTGCTTGATTTTAATGTTTGTGTGTGATTGGAGTCGGTGGGTTAAGCGAGAGATGGACTCGGTTTCGTATCTGTTATTTTCGAGCTCTTAAGCCCAAAAGCGCCTAACTCGGAGAATTTAATGAAATCAAATGTGTGCGTAGGAACTATAAAGATATAGAGACATATAGAGGAACAAAAAACCTGTAAAAACCGGAAAATGGGTCTTTTTGAGAAAATGGTTGTTACCCCTGGGGTTTTCGACTAACGGTAAAATGACAATTGATTTGAGAAAGAAGCACTCCAAATTAAGGAAAAGCAAACTTAATTGATTTTTTAGGCTGCAAACAAGAATTTTAATGCTAATCATCTTATGACTAGAGTTTGATACCGACAAACCTCCCCTCAACCACAAGACCATCTATACAGTCTCTCCTTCAACAATAATCATCTTGTATCGCCGTTCCAAATGAACGAGACACACCATCTTTCCACAATAAATGTTAGGAAGACTTTCAACAATAATCATCTTGTATCGCCGTTCCAAATGAACGAGACACACCATCTTTCCACAATAAATGTTAGGAAGACTTTCAACCAAGGCACTAAATTGGACTGACATGCTCTCAACCGAGCAATCAACACGAACCATGAGCACAAATAGTTACAAGAGTTGGGTACACATCATCCACATCGCATATAGGCACAAATAGTTACAAGAGCCTAAATGCTGAAATAAAGAACATTATTTTGACATCATTTCTTTAGATGGATAAATTTGATATACATTTACTTTGCAATATTAGCATATGGAATAAAAGTAATAATAATAAAAAGAGTATACTGTCTAATTTCCCCTAATCAGTTCCAAACAATGCTGAAATAAAGAAAACCAACTGATATATATATATATATATATATATATATATATATATATATAGCTGGTTGAGTCATTTTGTGCCGTCCAGATTAGATCCTATGGTTTAGATAAAATGAAGACTTACTTATGAAAGTGTGGCCACGCTAAGTTGGGTATAAGTCCGCTGTACAATCTAGCATGCTGAGGGAATAAGCAGATTATGCAGAGCAGTACGGATCAGCAAAACAAAAAATCTGTTATCACTGATCGTTTTGCATGAGTTCTAAAATATACAGAAGCCAGCTGAAAATCGAGTGTGTGTTCTTGAGCGAGTGAAAATTGAGAGGAAGTGTAATTCTTATAATCTCATAAAAGATCATCAAATAAAATAGCATGTCTGACCCGTGCATGTAGGTTCGTTGAGGAACCGAACCATGTTAAATCTCTTTGCAAATTTCCAATTTTTCTATATCGTTCTTGAATCGATTTTACCCATCCTAAATACATTGAATCGTATACAATCGTCCAAGAATTGAAGACATCTGCTGATTCTACATCAAGAATCATAACAAGTGGTGCGATGAGCGTGGTATAAACATAAATAGCTACAAAGCCTAAATGGCGCTAGGCGGTGCTCTCCGCCGCGACGATATTCGGCCTAGGGAGCCGATTAATCATACTAGGCGGCCGAGTTCTATTTATTTTATTTAGGAAAAAATAATACAAAAAAGATTATTAATTGACATTATTTCTACGGGTGGCAAAATTCCCACAGTGAACCATCCCCGCCAGGACCCGACGCTATTGGTAAGGGGAATCCCCGGTCAAAATGGGGATGGGGAGTTGACGGTGATTCCCCGTTAGTGAATGAGCGGGGACGGGATGGGGATGATAATCTTGTTTCCCACCCATCCCCGGCCCCCCGAACCCGGCCCCGTTTAAATCAAATGGTGATTCACCATTCCCCGGTTAAATTTATTAATAAATACTATGAAAAAGTAAATTGAATCAAAAATTTTCAAAGACCGTCATTTTATATTAAGGATCGTATTTAAAAGAAAAAAATTCTGCTCTCAATATATATTCTTTACAATACACTCGTATTTCAAAAGTATATTATATCAATTTTTTATACTCCAATATCATATTTTACATATTAATTTGTCTATATTACTTAGTTTATTTTTATTTGCAAAAAAAATAATTTGTTGAATATACATTAAGATGGGGAACCATCCCCAACGGGGAACCCGATCCACGAAAGATGATTACCCATCTCGAACAAATTCATCATAAGCGGGAATTAGTGGGGATGGTATTAAGAACGGGAATTTGGTATGGGGACGGTATGTTCATTACCAGCCCCGAACCAGCAGCCCATTGCCATCCCTAATTCTTTAGATGGATAAATTTCATATAGATTTACTTTGCTGTAGTAGCATATAAAATGAAAATAATAATAAAAAGACTATACCGACTAACTCAATATTCAATGTACTCATTAATGAAGACACGCAAATTAACGCTATTTAAATTAGTAAACAAACTATAATCTCTACTAATTAATATGACACAAATAAGTAATGCAATATTAAGGCAAGTTCGGCTAAAATTAATACTAGTACTCTTTGCACACTCAGATGTGCGTGCTATAATATATAAATATATAATATTAAAATCTAAAGTTATTACATGTATATAATTATAAATTTTAAGTATAAGAATTTTCTAAAAATAGTACTTAAAAGATAGTGGGTGTTTTTTTTAAATTTTATTATTAATTTTCTTTTTAAAATTGACAGACCAAGGTGCAGTTTATACATACCTGATAAACGAAATTCTTATCAATTTTATACCCCGTAAAAGCATAATGTCAGTGTTATTTTATATAAAATTTCTTCGAATATTATGCTTTTACGTTTATAGTGCGACAGATATTGGAGAAAAGAACTACAACCGACGGACTTGAAAAGAATCGAGGATCATCGAGGCAATCGGCCCAAAAAACAAATTGGGCCCAAGAATAAAAATCAACCCAAGAGAAGTTCCAAGCCCAAGCCCAATTGTTTAAAAAAAAAAGAAAAGAAAAAAATATAATATATATTATACACGCATGATGGATCGCTAGAGCACGCACAAAGAAAAATAAAAAAAATGGAAGAGAGACAAACGACGATGGAGACTTGCAAGGAAATGAGATCACTCACACGGCTCAAGAAAGAAAGTCACATACACGAACGACAACCCACCCAACAGATGAAGGCAGCTCAAGGAAGAAAAAGGAAGATCACACCGTTTTTTAGCAGTCAAGAGAAGACATTGTCTCGGGTCTTTTTAAAAAATGGCCTTTGACGCGGTCAAGTTTAAAAAAATAGCCTCTTGACTTTTTTTTTGGTCAATAGCACTCTTTTTAATTAACACTTAATCATCTTTTCGTAATCCCTTATTATTATTAAAAAAAAAAGAAAAACAAAAATTAAATACAACGCCTGAAATGAATTAAAAGCTGCACGTCCATTTTGCAGCAGAAAGCATTCATTCCACCTCACCGAATTATTCTTCTTCTTCGTCCTCGTCCTTAAGAGAAATTCCCCGACCTCATATCGCGCTTCTTCACAGGCGAAGGAAACTGGAAAGTCCTCGGCGAACGAAAGATTCGAACCTCACGCTTCAGTGTAAGTATTTTTCCGGGTCGTATTTTGAATATAACCATCTAAATCTGTAACTCTCAGTTCTAAACCCTTCCAATGGGTTCTCAAAGCTTCGGAAATTCCGGTTTGGAAGGCCGAACATGTTCATTGTTTTTACTTCCAGTTGATCCGGGGACCCTGCTTGAAAGCAGAGCAGGCCACCCGCGCGTTCCGCGCATTACAACGTGGGACCCCACATTAAAGCAGGAGTCCCGCACATTAGTGCGGCGAGTAAATCACGGGACCCGCACATAAATTCACACGACCCGCCCATAAATTCACGGGCCCCGCGCATCAGTGCATTGTCCCCGCACATTAGTGCAGGCCCATTAGATCATGGGACCCGCGCATAAATGCAGGGTACCTGCGCGTAAACACAGGGGACCCGCGCATGCTTCAAGCAGTAGAGCTTGGGTCCCGTGCACAAGAGCTTGGGTCCCGCGCACTAGAGCTTGGGTCCCGTGTACTAGAGCTTGATCCCGCGCTATATGTTATGGTTTTGGGAAGCTCTTACGGCATTTTGCAAGCTATATAAGGCTTGGATTTATCAAACACACAACATCTAACATTTTTAAAAAATAATCCCAGAAACAAAACAGGAAGAATGCTGACGGACGCCCAAATCGTCGCCCGCCCCACGAAATCGTCCGTCACTCGGACCCCTGGACTACCACGGCCGCCGCTGTCCGCCGCCGTCTGGAGGCCGACCTCGGCGTCGACCTCTCCCAAAGGAGGGCGTGGATCGTGGCCGAGATCGACAGCTTCCTAAACGGCGACGACGATGCTCTCGAGGTCGACGACGACGATGTTATGAGCGAAGTTATCGAAGGACAAGCACCCGAGGCTGTCCGAAACGACGACGACGAGGCTGAGAGCGAAGTGATCCAAGGCCCAGGTTGGATCGAGGTTGTCCGAGACAACGCCGTGCAGAAGGATGTCGACCAAGCTCCGGTTGGTGGAGAAGGGCGAGAATAGTAGAATAAATTATTTAATAATTTTATCAAGATATGCTATTATTATTGATGTACGTGACCTTGACAATATAATTAGTATTGTATTTTAAATTAACTATGTTTTATAATGTAATATTTAGTTCCGTTAAAAAATATAGATAGTGCTATGGTATTTAATTTAATTTAATTAGGTTAGTTATGTAATTAACATAAAGGGGTATTACATTAAAGGGTTTTCAGGTTTAACTGCAAGTAACTGACCCGTGATGGAACAGTAAAAGTTAAAAAGCATTTCAGAACCACCACTTTAACTTTCAATTCAATTCAATCGTTTTCTCCTGCACACAAAACGCCCTGCAAATCGTTTCTCTGCATGTCCAACTATTCTCTGCAAGTAAAACCCAGTCCTGGAGCGTAAATCGACAATGGCAATCAACGCGAACACGGAGAAGGTATTTTCTCTACTCTGCGTCTTCCTCAATTTAACGCAGCAAACCCTAATTCGGTGCGGACCCGTGCTGATAAGCATAGGACCGTGCTTAGAATTGAACTGAACAGGCCCGTTATAGTAAGTTATTTATTTATACTTAATTTTTTAATTAGTTGCGCAGATTACTCAACAGTTACTATTTACGATGTAGATGTCGACTCAAACGAGTTTGCTGGTGGATCGCACGATTCACAGCCCGAGTTTGGTGGTGGATTGCACGCTACACCGCCCGAGTTTGGTCAGTTTTTATACTTAATTTTTTAATTAGTCGCACAGATTACTCAACAGTTACTATTTACGATGTAGATGTCGATCCAAACGAGTTTGCTGGTGGATCGCACGCTTCACAGCCCGAGTTTGGTGGTGGATTGCACGCTACACCGCCCGAGTTTGGTCAGTTTTTATACTTAATTTTTTAATTAGTTGCGCAGATTACTCAACAGTTACTATTTACGATGTAGATGTCGATCCAAACGAGTTTGCTGGTGGATCACACGCTTCACAGCCCGAGTTTGGTGGTGGATTGCATGCTACACCGCCCGAGTTTGGTCAGTTTTTATACTTAAGGACGTGAAAAATAATCTATAGTTATTTTCGAATTTCTTGTATAGATTACGATGAGAGATGGAGGAACACATCGTACATGGGACCGGATGGCTATATTCCGAGCCAGGAGGCATGGGACGGTCACAGTCCGTCTGAATGGGCGCAAAATCGTTACGCTGGATATGTCGCACCGGCTCGGTCCGATGAAGACGAAGAGAGAAGAGAAGAGGTGGTCGACCAATCGTCGTGGAGGGGCGCTTATGGTCTCGGGGTTCACGAGGCAGCGACGGACATAGAGGCTCAAGAGGACCACGCTGATCAGTTCGAGACCATGGACGAGCATCCAGAGGACCACGCTCAGTTTGAGACGCACGCCGAGCTGCTACAGGACGTCCCTCAGTTGGAGATGCACGCCGAGGCTTCGGTTTCTGTCCAAGCGACCGACAAAGGAAAAGGCGTCATCACAGAACAGACCCCTGAGCGGACGAAGAAGCCATCTTGGTACACGACGACGCCGTTCACCGATTTCCCCTCGACGAATACAGTCAAACCTCCAAAGCTTTCGGCGTTCGAGCGGGATATCCAGTTCAAGGCCCAAAACTTGTGGCCAAAAGTCGAAAGTCAGCTAAAAACGGCTTTGCAGATTACCGGCATGAAAGTCCAAGGGATCCTAGGAGAACACGACCCTAGATGGCTCCTGAACCTTGCGACTGAGGGTATTAAACTCGGTGAGATGGTACGTATATAAATTTACCAAATTCCTTTCGTCACCTTACTTGAATGTGTTGAAAACCGGTTTGCTTTTATTGCAGCATGTCGATGAATGCCTCGCTGGGATCAAACGCATGCAGAAATTTAGCAAACCGGTTGCGAGCAAAGTCGCGTACATGCCCCATACGTTTAAGATGCTCGTCGACGAGCGAGGGGTGCTAAACCTACTCGGGAAGCCGTGTGGGAAAGGCTTCAAGAAATTGCTCCCGTTCGCGAGGCGGGAGGACGAAGATTGGAAATGCAGGTCGTGGGATCTAGCGACCAAAGTTGCCATCCCCATGCGTACGTCAAGCCGATGGGTGTTGTTCGTTGTTGATGTGCGGGAAAAGGAGTATACGATTTACGACTCCGATGCGCCTCCTGGCTTCGAGCTGTGCTTTATCGCCGACGACATCAACAAACTTCGGATCGTAATCCCGACTATTTTCAAGGAACTGAAACTGATAAAACGCATGCCTAGCAAGGGCACGAGCTGGTCGGCTAGGTGATGTCGCGACTTCAGGAAACAAAATCAGTAAGTTTTCATGAATGATGCGTTTTATTACTTTGTCGTCGTGTTTAAAAATAAGTGTCTTTTTCGATATGATTTTCAGGGGAGAAGATGGCGTGGCGATGTTGCGGGCGGCAATGTCGCTTATGATGAAGAAGGACGACGTCTCCCGCCTCAATCAAACTCATATGAAGGAGTTTAGAAAATACCTCGCATCTTCTATTTTCAATAATGATTGGGACACTTTTTAGTATATCCTTTTTTTTGATTAAAATTTGCGATGTTCACGAACTATTTCATGTGTTGTTGAATTTCTCCCTAATTTTAATTTTACTTGTGTGATATTAACTTATCGTTTGGTGGATATGAATTTAGGGTTTAGAATTGTGAAAGATTGAGTTTCTCTGTGTTTCCCAACTTTTTGTCAGTGAGACTGATGTGTGATTTGACGTAAAAATAAAAAGAACTGAATTTGAAGTGATTTGAAATCTTTCTAGTTTTCTTCTGTTGTTGAATAAATGTTCTATGTGTTGTTTGTGATCTCTGTTTAATTTTAATTTTAGTTTGATAGAAGTCATCTGCTTTACGTGTGTTTGATATCAATTTAGGGTTTAGAAATTGTGAGAGGTGATTTTGTCAGTGTTTTCGAACTTTTTGTCAGTGAGAGTGATGTGTGAGTTGACATAAAAATAACGCGAATGGCAGTGATTTGACATAACTTAACTTTTTTCATATTAAGTTTTCCGTGTTATCTATGAACGCTCCCTTAGCGGGTCCCCTGAATACAAGCGCTGGACCCATGCTTATTATGCACAGGTCCCGTGACCTTTACGAGCGGGTCTTCTGCTTAAATCAAGCGACATTTCGAAGGGACCAGTCGGGACCCGGCAATGACATGCGGACAATTTTGACGGGACCACGACTGACCCGGACATCTCAGTGTGGGGACTATGCAATCATCGCGGATCCCCTGTTTTGAAGAGTGGGTCCGCTGTTCAAAAAATGTGGGTCCCCTATGTTCATGTGCGATTTTGCAATGTTAATTCATGGAAGTAAGCGATTAATTGAGCGTATTTATACTTTGTTTATCGTAGACTACAATATAAAGTCATCATAAAATAGCACAGAACAAAAAAATTGGAGGTAATCAAAAGAATTACGTTCAGTTTATAAGATTGTTACAGCCTACATAAATCACAAACATGAGTATGTTTTCTCGGTGTGGTCTCTTACTAGATTCACGTCAATGATCGTACGACTCGAAATACATGTAAAATATATTTTCTTTTTTCTAAACTTGGAGTTAGATATTGTTAATCGAGTGGTTATTTAAATTTGTTTTTTTTACGCACACTTAATTTTTTATTAATTTTTATCTTATTAACGAATTTAACAATATATTAGATTTTCACAACATTACAAGCAAATCGGGAATAAAATGTCAAGTCATATGTCCTGTACATACTGTATAGTAACACTGCTCTGACATGTCACTTTTGACGAATAAATAGGGATACTGCTCTGACATGTCAGTTTTGACCTATAATTGAGCAATTATTGGTCCCACTCAATAAGCGAACATCCCTAACCCTAATGTGCGGGTACCGTGTGGTAATCGGAAGGTCCCCTGCCTTTAAGGTTTGGGTCCCATGCTCGTAACGCGCCCTCCCTGCGCGCAAGACTCATGGGACCCCGCATTACTATTAAATGTGGAATCGGGAATCAAATGTCAAGTCATCTGTCTCTGATGAACTGTATAATGACACTGCTCTGACATGTCACTTTTCACCAATAAATGAAGCACTGCTACATGTCACTTTTCATCAATAATTGAACAATTATTGGACCCACTTAGTAAGCGAACGTGACCAACCCTAATGATTTGGGGTACCATGTGCTAATCGGCAGGTCCCCTGCCTTTAACGTTTGGGTCCGATGGGAGTAACGCGCCCCTCCCTGCGCGCATGGAACATGGGACCAGCGCGATTTTTTCACGGGACCCAAACGTTGAAGACAGGGGACCCGGCGAACCACATTCATGCACAGGGGTCTCATGCGCGTCCGTGCGGGATTCTCTGCATATGCGATGCGGTCCCCTGCGCATTTGTGCATAAGGGTTTTCTACTTCCATATTCACGCAAAAGCTCGCGTAACACAACCTTACATAACATAACACAAATGGCGACGTATAAGCCACTCTGAATACGAAAACTACATATTACAACGTTATCTCCTACCAAATTCACCCGTCGAAGGAAACCTATTTTTCTGGGGTCGTCCACGTTGTGAACCAACACGAGGCGGCAACATGTCCATAATACTTCAATGCAGTCCGTTACCGGGCGTATAGTACCTTCGTATGCCAGTTTCCAGAACTCCAAGGTATAATAATCGTGCACTAATGAATATACCGGCACTTGGGCAGAACCACGAGCTGCAACCGCATGTGGACATGGGATACGATCGATGTCAAACATCATGCACGTGCATGTGCGCAGCCCCAAATCGACCACCTCATTCACATGCTGCCCGCATACGTTATATGTTAGATGCCCGACTTCCGACACATGAAATTTTTGCGACTCGGTGAAATTCTCTCGTATGATCGACTCTACCTTCGGCGTAAACCTAGTCATGTTCGAGGCGATTGAAGCTTCCGCAGAGCGCCGATGCTTACTGAACCATGATGATGTTAGTCGCTGAATCGAGCCCAACAGTCCAATAATTGGAAGCTCTCTGTCCTTACGTAGAGCTGCATTTATAGACTCCGATCCGTTGGTCGTCATTATGTTGTATCTTGATCTAGGGCAATATGCTCGCGTCCACGTTTCCTTTGGGACTTCGTTAAGATACCTCTGCACGTCCGCATATTTTCCGTCAAGCTGCCTAAAATGACGGTCGGACTCGCTCTTCGTGTAGGCAGTAGCGGCACGCCAAAAGATTGGACAAGTACCTTTCTTCTTCATTCTCGTCTTCACGTTTTGTTGAAGGTGCCACGCACAGAAACCATGAAACGCGTTTGGGAAAACGGTTGGAACTGCATTCTTGATTCCAGGGTTCCGATCGGAAATTATTACGAGATCGTCGCCATCTGCAACAAAACGTCTTAATCTCGAGAGAAACCACGTCCATGGGTCGGTTCCCTCCGACCCGTTGGCAATACCCCATGCTAAAGGATATTGACGGAAATCGCCGTCTTGCGCAGTGGCAATCCTCATGAGTCCCTTATACTTCCCCTTCAAAAAAGTGGCGTCGACTTTCCTCATGAACGTAAAGCCGCTGACGCATGCTCCGTATGCCAAGAACATGTACTTGAACCGATTGTCTTCGTCCATCTCCCAATCAGTGATACTGCCCTCGTTGGCTTGCCTCACCGCATCTAAGTAAGACGGCAGTAAACCGTAGCAAGCGTCCCTGTTACCAACTAGTTCGTCGGTCGCAATTTGTTTTCCTATCCAAGCCTTGTAGTATGAAACTTCTACTCCCCTGCTCTGCATCATCGACTGTATGGAACTGGGAGCGGGGATGTCTTTAGGAGCCCTGAAATTTTCCAACAACGTGCTCGATACGAGCGACGAACTTCCCTGCCGATGTCTACGGCGTCGATGAGACACGCCGCACGTGTGCGTGTTGACGTACTTTCGGATTGAGAAAAAGGTGGAGTCCTTATCCTGTGCACCCCGTATGCGCCATTCGCAGTTCTCCTTCGCACATTTCACTACGTACAGGGTTTTGTTTGACCTATCCACTTGGAGTTCGAAGCATGCAGCGACAGCGATTTTAGTGATTTCGTCCTTCAATTCTTTCTTGCTACGGAATTCTTGTCCAACATATAGGGTCGAACCATCCGTAAACGAATAGGTACCATCGTCGGCCACATCAGTTGCGTCGTCGTGCTCATCGACGTCAAAATCGTCATCATGTGCGTCATCATCATCATCATCATCATCATGCATTAAGGCACCTTCCTCGTTCTCATTTTCGTCGTCCCGTCCGACTTGATCGTTCTCATTATCATATCCTTGGCCGCACATTCCGGAGTAATTGCTTACATAGCCACTGCTTTCATTACTTTGGTAAGGAGGGTTGTAAGATGTGCTGGGAAAACCCTCAAATGGTTGGATTTCGGCTAATTCAAGTTCCACATGAAGAGGTGGTCTTGATCGTGGGCAACCACCTCCAACGTACGCACGTACGCCGTAATCGTTCTCGATGTAGATGGGGCGCACATAATTGTAGTCTATGCAAGGCATGTAGCTTATCCGTAGTTTGGTATTGTCGTTGCGTAACGACAATGCATTCAATATCTCGTTAGTGAGATCCACTAACGTGCATGACTCCTCGTCGACCAAGATTGATTGCCAACGGCAAGTTGGATCGGGAACCCAGTTCGACGTATTGTCCTCGCGAATTACCCACTTACCATCGACTTGAAAAACAATGCTGGTGATCGTCATGATTATCACCAAAAGTGATCGTACGATGGTGGAATGTATGCTTTCTGTACCAAAAAATGGTCGTGCATTATTTTAAAGGTTTATCAAGTCATATGGTGGGTAACGTGCTAAAGGGACCATAACTTGAAATCATGGGAAATGCACGTAAAATCAGGGGACCAAAACATTCTCAGGGGACCCGTGCTTATTGCGTTGGCGCTGATGGGACGTGTCCCGTATAGGTATGTATATGAATGGTCGCTGTCCAATTTAGGGTTTCTCTTTAGTCGTACCAATAATTGAACAATTACTGAGTATTTGGTCAAAATATTTTCCTTAGTAACAAGTCAAATCACCCATCACGTTTCGTTTCATACAGAGAATCAATTATTCAACAATGGAAAAAGTTTTATCAAGTCATATGGTGGAATACGTGCTAAAGGGACCATAACTTGAAATCATGGGACCTGCACGTAAAATCAGGGGACCCGCACGTAAAATCAGGGGACCCGCGCATATTGCTGAGTATTTGGTCAAAATAATTTCCTCAGTAACAAGTCAAATCACCCATCACGTACTTTCGTTTCATACAGAGAATCAACTCATTCAATAATATCAAAAAATCTTAGTTCCATAAACCTACAAACTACACCAAGTCCATTAAACCTACAAAGCCACTTACAATTAACACTTCCAAACTCAGCCAAACAAATCAATTCATACAGCTATGCGGGTCACGCAATATCCGTGCAGCCATAGTGGCTCGATACGCTGAAATATCAATCTGCCGTTGATATTCATCAAACTCGGGCGTGTCAACCATAACCGTCTCCACCGTCAACGCCGCATGAACCCCGCAATCCAAGCTGCCAGCCTTCTGCTGGCGATTCATTTTATTATTCAACTTCGGCTTTGTCACGATGTCGAACTTGAAACGCCAATATGCGGAAAGAAACTCCGCCTGCAAAATATAGCAAACACCGAACATGTCACTAAATAAATAAAAATGATAGACAAACGGATTTCAGCTACTTACGAACACTCTCCCGACGAATTGCACACCATGCGCGCCCAATGAATCGTGAAGGACGAAGGTTTGCGTTGACGCGTCAAAAATAAGCACTGCCCAGTGGGCCCGTGCGCAAACAGGAGAGATGATGTACTTGCATCGTAGCAATTCATCCTCCGTGAGACGCTCCAACCAGCTCCGACTGCTTCTCGACAATCCATTCACGAAGCTCTTCATATCATCCACCCGTACTTTCGCCTTCCTATTCAACTTCTGCGCCTTCCTAAAGTGCTCGTCTTGCACGTAACATGGAAAGACGAATACGCGAGGATAATTGTCAATGTCCGCAAAGATTCGCCTCAAGCAATCTAGATATGCGTCAAGACAATTGGACTTGAGCATATCATGGAAGAGCAACATGTAGAAGCCTTGGGCATCCACGTCGCACATGTCACCTTCCCAAACCTTATCACTGCAAAAAAAAGAAAAATTATTACGTGTTTATGTACTTATACTGAGGTTGTTCTCGAAAGAAAATATTTACCTAAATCTTGCCGCTGAAAGTACATGTCAATGAGCACGCGATCGTGTTCATGAATCAGCTCACGCCCGGAGAAGTCCACTCGCCCGAGGTACTTCTTGCTCCACTTCTCATTTCTATTTGAGCCAGAATCCTCATCACTTAGATCAACAAATTCTACAGGCGCTTTGCCTCTTCTTCGAAATCCTCGGGCACTCGACGAAGCACCAACGTCTCCCGCCTCAACCACCTCCACAGGTGTGGGAAAATCTTCAACAGGTACGATCGCTAAATGATCGTCGTCGCCACGATCGGTGGACAGGGGAACACCTAACCTCCACTCCCCGCATGAGTAGGCCCGTCACACGGTCGAATATGTCGTGTGCCGCCCCAACGTCGAAAATGCTGTCCCTAAAGTACGCCGCCTCCAACTCTTCCGCTGACGGCACTAACAACCCTCGTACAAAACCGCCGTTGACGGCATCTGCGACCGTCCTAAGAGTCGGGCATGCTTTGCGACCCCAATTCTTCGTCGCCCACCTGAGCATGCGTGGCGTGAAATCTTCTTCCTTGCGAACCGCAAACTGGTATGCAACCCCCGGCATGCACTCGTATGCTAGTATCTGAATACAAATAACGCAAAAAATCTTACAAACGTCCCTCAAAACATGGTATGCAAGAAGCTTAGTTATTATTCACCTGAAGTGGTTGTACGAACCCACTGATCAGCCAGTCCTGTGGCCTCTCCCATAGATTTACCTTAACACTTCGTATCACCTCACGGAAAGCCACGGTGCCCCAAGGGTACTGGGAGAATGCAAATCGATCTTCGACAAGACTAAGGACCGTCGTACTGACGACGGTGTCCTTCTTCGACGGTCGAGGCATCAACACGGCGGTGGCGAAGTACACGTCCGCCAACTTCAGCTTCTCAAATTGCACATCGTCCTCGTCGCCAGACAACCGCTCCAACACACGCTTGACGTGCGACATGCGGACTTTTGAGCTGTTGCCAAAATGTCTTGCGGTGAATTGTGAGCCGCCGTTTACCGGCGGTAGCTCGGCTGCGAACTTCAGTCCGGTGATTAGGCAATAATCCGACTTTGAAAATCGGAGTGGTTTTCCGCCAAAAATCATCCACAGCTCTTCCCGGTTGTGCAGCATCGTCTGGTTCTGAATGAGGTACCACAGCAACTGGCCCGAGAGGTTAAAATCAGGCTCAGCCATAACAAGGCGGCCGAACGGACTCTCGTTCCTAAAAATCTCCCACTCGTGGTGGTTCAGACATTGTCTTATCAGCTCGCTGGCATCCGCGTACAACGAGCTCATTTTTACACTCAAACGTGGAACTTCGTCCACTGTGTCGAACTGCTTCTGCATCACAACCTAATTTATGCGTAAAACACATTTTAGCTAAAATACGTGGTATGAAATAATTAAAACAGAAAACCCTTATGCATAGATGCACAGGGGACAGCATCGCATATGCTGAGATTCAAGCACGGACGCACATGAGACTCCTGCGCATTGGCGCGGTCCCAGCAAGGGTCCCCTGCGTATAAGCGCGGGTCCCTGGTCATAGCGCGCGGGTCCCCTGCTTATAACGCGCGGGTCCCCCGAACTTGCGCATGCGCAGTGGCACAGGACCCGCCCGTTAAGGTAAGAGGACCCGAGCGTTTAAGCAGGGGAACCGTGCGTATAAGCGCGGGTCCCCTGCGTATAAGCGCGGGTCTCCTGGGCATAGCGCGTGGGTCCCCTGCTTATAACGCGCGGGTCCCCCGCTTGCGCACGCGCAGTGGCACAGGACCCGCCCGTTAAGGTAAGAGGACCCGAGCGTTTAAGCAGGGGACCGTGCGTATAAGCGCGGGTCCCCTGCGTATAAGCGTGGGTCCCCTGGGAATAGTGCGCGGGTCCCCTTCTTATAACGCGCGGGTCCCCCGCACTTGCGCGCGCGTGACCCATGTCCTATGCTTGCAAGCACGGGTCCTATGCTTGCAAGCGCGAGTCCTATGCTACCAAGCTCTGTCCTGTGCCTGCAAGCACGGGTCCGCACCAAATTGGGGTTCGATGGGTCGTTCCCAGATCCCCTCTCGCGTTAAATTGAAGAAGACGAAGAGTAGAACACATACCTCCACGTTCGCGTTGAATGCCATTGTCGAATGAGTCGATTTGCAGAGAAGACGACGATTTGCAGTGCAGGGGCGGGAGAGCACACGCTTGTTCTTTTACTGGAAGTGAAAGTGGAGATGATTTGCAGTGCAGGTGCGGGAGACACGCTTGCTTTTTTTACTGGAAGTGAAAGTGGTTGCTTTTTTTACTTTTACCCCACTCTTCTATAACGGGTCTGATGTTTCATATTCGCTACAGTGTAACATGTAAACCTTTAATTAATTTTATCGTTAAGTGTTGTTGAGGTTGTTGATTGACATTAAATAAGGGTAAAATAGTCTTTAGAGCAGAGTTAGTAAGGGTACAAAGGTAAAGTCCGATTTTGGGTGCTATTTTTTAAAAGATGACCAGCTCAAGGGCTATTTACTTAAAAAATCCTATTGTCTCCCATCTCTAATCTATAAAAGGGGAGAGCTAAACGATTGATAGGGAGACCCACCAAAGTTTATGTATTCTGTTTTGGGGCAGTGAGCAGAGGTAGTAAGCACCAGCGAAGAGCAAGCCCGAACTACCTTTGAGCTGTACCGTGAACGGCTGGTCTGCACCGTGAGGCAGTGTGCGCCGAAGGAGTAGCAACGTGGTTGTGCTGTGTCTGGCCTGTGTATACGCTGTCGGTCGAGGCAGCTGAAAAGGAGACTAAGAAAAGGAAAACCTGAGACGCCCACCACTTGTTCGACAAAAGTCCTCAACGAAGGTCGAACTGCTGAGCCTAAATTCAGGGTCGAACATGTGTTTTTCTTTGTTATTTACGCTCCTCGTTGTGTTTGTATTTCATATGAGTGGTTTAATTTGTAGTATTTGAGACTAGATGAACCCTAGCGATATCGTACGAATGTTGAACGTATTATTAATATTCTTTTTATTATGACTCGGTTACAATTTATGCTATTATTTTTATTATATCTATGTGGTCGAAATAATTATTGGTAAATCGGACGCTACGCTCGAGAGAGGGGCGACGATTAGACCACTCGTAAACGAGCGGAATAAACTCATCGCTAGAGATAGGTTGAACTACCCCGCCGGATTAGAGTCAAATCTAATAGCTGGATTCATCGTTATTTATTGCGGTCTGCGATTAAGTAAGTTAGGGAAGCTTGCCCAGCTATTTAATACGTAGATTAGTTGTTACGAGTCGAAGCGAGTAAGCGCAGTTTCGCCCAATCGTAGAAATCCCTATACATACCATAGGAATCCTCACGGTCTAATAATTAGCTAAAATTTATAGTTTGATAGTCGTTCGATCGAGCTAGGGGGATACGAAGTCTCAAATACGTTCGCTTTTATAAATCGTCCCAACTCTGTTATCACTATTTTATCAGATCTTTATTTGCGTGTTTATTTAGTTTATCGATATTTAAAGTTTTATCAAACCCAATTTATTTACTTGGATATTTAAACGACGGTTTTCTAAAGTATATAGTTCCTTTGGGTTCGATACTCGAATATTTGCCATTTCTATACTATTTTAGGTACACTTGCCTGTTGAGCGTAGTTAGTTCGTCGATATTCGTTTTATTTTATTACTTGATCTGCTCGATCAAATTTTTGGCGCCGTTGCCGGAGAGTGCTCTGCCATTCTACAGAACAAGCTACCGAAAAAGCTTAAGGACCCAGGGAGTTTTACTATACCATGTTTAATAGGCGATTTAGTCGTAAGTAAGGCATTGGCCGATTTAGGAGCAAGTATTAATTTGATGCCTTATTCTATGTTTAAACGACTTGGTTTAGGAGAGCCCAAACCCACTAGGATGAGTCTACAATTAGCGGATAGATCTGTTAAGTATCCTAGGGGTATCGTAGAAGATGTGCTGGTCGATAAATTTATAATTCCTGCAGACTTTGTTATTGTCGATATGGAGGAGGATGAAAATATCCCTCTAATATTGGGTAGGCCATTTCTTGCTACTGGAGGAACAATGGTCGATGTTCGTAACGGAACGTTGATGTTAACTATAGATGGCGAAAAAGTCACATTCGATATGACCGAATCCATGAAAAATTCTGAAAAATTAGACGATAATTGCTTTTACATTGATGCATGGAATGACTTTTTATCATTGCAGGGACTATCACAACCAGAAACTTTTGCATCGATGTCAGGATTAGCAGAGATTGAAGAGCCAAGGCATGAACGATCTTTGAGGTTGGCCAAATAGGCGCAGACGAAGACGAGGCGGAACCTATCATCGAGGTGCACCTGAGCAAAGAAGAAGAAAAAGAAAAATGTTCAACTGAAGATCCACCAAAGCTGGACCTCAAACAATTGCCCGATAACTTGGAGAACGAATTTCTGGAGGACGATTCGAAACTTCCAGTGATCATAGCATCAAATTTGGAGAAGGAACAGAAAATTAGCTCCTAGACCTGTTACGGGAGCATAAGAAGGCGCTCGCATGAAAAGGAGAGTAAGAAAAGGAAAACCTGAGACGCCCACCACTTGTTCGATAAAAGTCCTCAACGAAGGTCGAACCACTGAGCCTAAATTCAGGGAAGAAACATGTGTTTTTCTTTGTTATTTACGCTCCTCGTTGTGTTTGTATTTCATATGAGTGGTTTAATTTGTAGTATTTGAGATTAGATGAACCCTAGCGATATCGTACGAATGTTGAACGTATTATTAATATGCTTTTTGTTATGACTCAGTTACGATTTATGCTATTATTTTTATTATATCTATGTGGTCGAAATAATTATTGGTAAATCGGACGCTACGCTCGAGAGAGGGGCGACGATTAGACCACTCGTAAACGAGCGGAGTAAACTCATCGCTAGAGATAGGTTGAACTACCCCGCCGGATTAGAGTCAAATCTAATAGCTGGATTCATCGTTATTTATTGCGGTCTGCGATTAAGTAAGTTCGGGAAGCTTGCCCAGCTATTTAATACGTAGATTAGTTGTTACGAGTCGAAGCGAGTAAGCGCAGTTTCGCCCAATCGTAGAAATCCCTATACCATAGGAATCCTCACGGTCTAATAATTAGCTAAAATTTATAGTTTGATAGTCGTTCGATCGAGCTAGGGGGATACTAAGTCTCAAATACGTTCGCTTTTATAAATCGTCCCAACTCTGTTATCGCTATTTTATCAGATCTTTATTTGCGTGTTTATTTAGTTTATCGATATTTAAAGTTTTATCAAACCCAATTTATTTACTTGGATATTTAAACGACGGTTTCTAAAGTATATAGTTCCTTTGGGTTCGATACTCGAATATTTGCCATTTCTATACTATTTTCGATAGGTACACTTGCCTGTTGAGCGTAGTTAGTTCGTCGATATTCGTTTTATTTTATTACTCGATCTGCTCGATCAATACCACTCACACTTAATAAAATAGAATAGATAATATAAATTATGATGTCAATATTCAATGCACTAATTATAATAAATAAATAATAGAATAATAAATGGCGACTCGGAACCGGAACAGGGCGAAGACCAGCAAGAAAATGCCTGGGAACCGAAACCGGAACCGCAATCAATGTTTGAGGTGTTGGCATTTCTGATCCCTCAATGCAATTTTAAACCACAATGCTACAGATTTTGAGCTGTTTTGCTCCCCGATTAATTTAATCATTTAAAAACAACTTAACACGTAAGATATATCTGTTCTTCAAATATCAAAACACAAAAGACCCATTGAAAATGACACATTTCACAAATTAATGGCATGTGTTCAAGCACCTTTGTTCTTTGTGATCCAGAGCAATATATTTGACTTCCCACAGGTTTGCCGCTTCTTCGACTACATATCTAAAAGAAGAGTTCTCAACAAAATAAATTGAACGAAAAGAAATCTTGATGATTGTAACTATAATTCACAGTAGGTAATAATAGAAGATGCGACTAATAAGCCCAACTAACGATCTTATCATTATGTAATATAATTTTCGATCAGTGTCACAATCATAGATAACTGAGGTTAATAATTGCCTTACCATCCGTGCAACAGTACAGTCGTACAAAAGATTATTAAAATCTTATAATTATATAATATAATTAACTATCGGTGTTGTAGTAGTACAATATTGAATTTCAAAATAGGCTACATTATTAACTCATCAAATAGTCTTAGAATACTATTATGTATCATGATAGGCCAATTAGTGGGGCAGACGTTCAACGCTTTTCTACAAAATAACCGTACTATACGTTATAAACCATATATCAAATTAAACAGTCGTTAAAGTTGATGGTAATAGAAGTCGTATATCACAATATTTGTTAAGTTCAGCAGTCGTATAAAAATAATGGTAATAACAGTCATACAGTAATCAATTAAGTCGTCGGGTCGAACAGTCTTACAAAGTTCGTGGAGATACCATACATGCAATAATCAATCACGTTGTCTGGTCGAACAGTCTTACAAAGTTTGTAGAGTTACCAGACGTACAATAATCAGCCATGTTGTCCGGCCGAGCAGCCTTACGAAGTTGATTGTAATAACAATCATACAGTGTCGTATAATTACACATGGAGCAGTCAAAAAATGTTAGCAGATCACTACTTTTGCAAAGTTACATATGAATCTTCATCACTCTTCGATACCTCTGTGGGTTCATTGACACGATGATGGCGTTATTCGATCACAAACTGTCTTTGAACATATTCCGATGATGATGATTACCAATACTTCCAGGCTTCAAGGGAAAGGTATTTCATAATACTTACGTCAACAGAAAAATATTGAGTTCCAAGCATTATTACAGCACATATACTTACATTGTTGTCGAGCTGCGGATACACCTGAATCGGACGAAGCGCTTCGATCCCGTACTGGTAGATATACGTTTCACTACTCCACCCATTTATACTGATTTTAGTCACTTGAACTGTCTTCTTCAATCTCCACTCTCTTCATTTGCAGGATTCCCACGTGACCGCATGGGCCAGCAAAGATTCTTATAATAAGGGCTTCAATATCACGCAAAAAGAACCAAGAAGAAAGGAAAGTCCATCGCTAATACTAACCACGATGTTGATTAATGTAGAAATATGTCGGATGTTGTGTTTTTTATGTTTTTTCCGCCAGCCTAATCCATTTAGTAAACTACCAAGTTATCTGCAAGAAAACGAAATATTTGATAATTTCTTGACGTGGGATCTTTTATTGATTGAGACAGTGTGCAACATGGACATATGTGTAACGATCGAACTTCCTAACTATGTATTTTGACGGATTTTCGCAGCGTGAACATCGGAAAACCCATTTAATAAAAACTTCTTAAAACATAACAATATCGAAGTAATGGGCCGAAGCCCAAAAGTCCAAATCCGAAAATATCGTTTAACAACACACTTTTATTTATTGGGCCGAAGCCCAAGGAGTAAAAATACGAATCATAGTTTTAAACACTCCACAGGTCTCGTCTCATGTACTGCGCCGCACTCAGAAGTCCGTGGAGTTACCGCCATCAGCCGCCTAGTCGTGACGCTTTTCTACGTCAGACTCGTTCGTACCTACACACGTAAACCCTGAGCTTTTGCCCATTAGATGAAAATATGCAAATGCAAATGCTCTAACTCGACTTCCGTCCCGACACATCTCACAAAATGCACGCTCGACTCTTTTCTCATATCTCATCATCATCTCAACTCATCTCATAACAATCAGGGCCTGAGGCTTAGAAACTAATGGCAACACGCGCGCAGGGGTCAGTAGCTCGGGAGGCCCCACTCCCCACAAGGGTCAGTAGCTCCGGAGGCCCACTCCTCACATCTCAATCATATAGTGCGCCTTAGTCCTAACCTCACTACTCATACAATTCGACGACCATCACTCGGTCATAAACTATCCCACTCATCAACACTATACAATGTCACAATGACTCTGCACAACCTCACCCCTCGTAACACGTGTATGCTAATGTCGTGCAAGCAAAATGCAACACATAAAAATTGCAAATCTCTATATCACGTATCGACCCGAGGTATCAGCTCGGCCCGATCCAAAAACTATTGTACTCTAAACAATCGGGCCTAAAGCCCGCGTTCCGAATTACTCGGCCCAAAACCTTACTCATCGAACTCTCCCTCCGAATTCACTGAAGGTTCCAAAATTTAATTATTTTCACTTTAAGTCCCAAGTTTTTAAAATAGTACTTAAATTCTTTATGTAAAAATATTTTTCCAAATTGTTTTCCTTAAAACCCCACACCACAATCTCATAATTTTACTTTTAAGGACGCGAATTTGAAAATTTTAACTTAAAATCCGAAAATCTTTGAAAATTATAAAATGACCCAAAAATTATCCTCAAAATTTATTTAAGACCCGAAAATTTTCTCACATTTACAAATCTGCCCCGAATTCTAAAATCTCATTTTAAGTCCCGAAAATTACAAATCTGCCCGGATTTTTAAAATTTTTAGTTTAAGTCCAAAAATTTTTAGAAATTATAAATCTACCCATGTTTCTTGTAAAATTTTCAGATCTGTCCGCAATTTTTAGAAGTTTCAGATTTTTGTCCCTAAACTTTAGAAAATTTACAATTAACCGCAGACAAATATTTTTAATGTTCATTTAACCCCTCGGAGATTCTGAAAATTTCACAAGGACCCCTTTTGAGTTTTTTTTAATATTTATTTAACTCCTTGGAGATTCTGAAAATTGCACAAAGACCCCAACCAAATTTAAAAATATTTATTAAGCACCTCGGAAATTCTGAAAATTGTTCTAACCCAATCGACTTTAAAATATTTATTTAACACCTCGGAAATTCAGAAAATTTCTCCAAGGCCCCAATCGACTTTTACAAATATTTATTTAACACCTCAGAAATTCTGAAAATTGCTGCAATGCCCCAATCAACTTTATACTATTTATTTAACACCTCAAAATTATAAAAATAGCAAAGAAGTCCCTGGCCGAGTTTTAAATAATTATTTAACTCTCCGAAAATTCTGAAATTTTGCAAAGAAGTCTCTGGCCGAGTTTTAAATATTTATTTTAGACCTTTGAATTTAAAAGAAACCCTAGAAAACCCTAATTTATACTAATACCCGAATTTGCTCCTAAATTTCCTAATTTCCAATCTTCCTACCTAAACCCCGAACATTTTACGATCTAAACGCAAGTAGCATGAAAATTGAACTGCATAGAATAGTGACGACACACAAGTATTCATATAGCGAGCATGAGATCACGTTCGAGCATATATTAGCATGTAAATCAGAAATTTCGTACGATCACGTAAATTACCATGCAACACGTAGTAATCACGAGTTCAAAAAAAATTTTACGCGTGTAGGCGATCTTCACCTACATTACGTCCGTAGAAAGCTACTTCACGGGGTGTTTCCGTGCGATCCCGACCCGAGAGCTTCGATCCCGAGCTTCCGGAGATTTTTCTTCTCCTCCTTCTCCTTTCCTTCTTTTTCTCCTTTCTTTCTGTCCCTTTCTCCCTCTCTCTCTCGGCCTCTCCCTCTTCTTTCTTTCCTTTCTTTCTTTTTTTTTTCTTCTCTTCTTTCTCTCGGCCTCTCTCTCCTTCTCTTTTCCAATCTCCCTTATTTATTTATTTTCTCCACATGTACCTCCATGTGTATTAGGTGTTTTTGGTCTTGACTTGTTACCATTATGATGTGTATTGATGGCTTAGTTCTTGTCCTTAAGCACTTGGAGATGCATATTATTGTTATTATTTTATTTTTTCTTTTCGCCCCTCTCTCTCACCATCTCACCCCCTTTTCTTCCCTCTCTTGTTGTCTCTTTCTCTTTTCCTTTCTTTAATTAATTAGGTCTTATCTTTGTGGATTAAAGTGTGGTATTAGGTTATTTTATTTTGTTTGTTTTGTTATGTTTTATTCTATTTTGTTTTGCTTTGTTTTGTTTCTTATTCTATTAATTATATATTTGAGCTTTATTTTATCATTTTCGGCCCATTTTTAAAAATTTGGGTCAAATTGTGAATTTTTGGCCCAATTCATGTAAAATTTGATCTTGCTCGAAAATAAATCTTGTACTTTTCGAACTTTATTGAAATAATCCCGTATTAAAGTTTTACGGGTATTACATCCTCCCCCTTACAACAATTTCGTCCCCGAAATTACATCGAAGGAAATAATTCGGGATAACGATTCTTCATATCGTCCTCTCGTTCCCTATGTGGCTTCCTCAACCGCATGGTTTCGCCACAGTACCTTGACTAGCGGAATGTTCTTGTTCCGAAGTCGCTTTACCCCGTGCATTAGGATCTCTACCGGTTCTTCTTCGTAGCTCAGATTCGGTTTGAGTTGTTGATAGAGGGATCCATTCTCTAACACGTGGTTCGGATTTGCGACGTATTTACGTAAGCTCGATACGTGAAATACGTCATGGACTTGGGCTAGCGAAGCTGGCAACTCCAGTTGATATGCGACTTCTCCGACTCTCTTAAGGATTTGGAAAGGACCAATGTACCTCGGACTGAGCTTGCCCTTCTTTCCGAATCTTTTCACGCCTCTCTCTATCTTCAAGAACACCCGATCGCCTTCCGAGAACTCTAGCGGCCTTCATCGTTGATCAGCATAGCTCTTCTGAGGACTTTGGGCTGTCTGCATTCTTTCTCGGATTTTGGTGACCGCCTCCGTCATTTCTCGTATCATATCGGGACCTAAGAGTGCTCGCTCACCGACCTCGTCCCAGTGTATCGGGGATCGGCATTTGTGCCCGTATAAAGCTTCGTACGGTGCCATCCTGATTGAAGAATGATAACTGTTGTTATACGAGAATTCGATCAGACGAAGGTATTTGCTCCAGTTCCCTTTGAAGTCTAAGACACGGAGCATATCTTCGAGGGTCTGAATAGTTCGTTCTGATTGCCCGTCGGTTTGGGGATGATAAGCGGTGCTGAACGAAAGCTTCGTCCCCATTGATTTCTGTAAGCTCATCCAGAACTTGGACAGAAATTTCGAATCTCGATCCGAGACGATGGACGAAGGAATCCCGTGAAGTCGAACAATTTCTTGAATATACAATTTAGCATGTTGCTCCAAAGAGAAGGTTGAACAAATAGGTACAAAATGGGCGAACTTAGTTAATCGATCTACAATAACCCAAATGGCGTCGTGGCCTTTCGCATTTTTTGGCAAGCCGACGATAAAGTCCATGGTAATATGATCCCATTTCCACTCGGGAATAGACAAGGACTGCACCATCGCTGCCGGCCTCTGATGTTCCGCCTTGACTTGTTGGCAAGTGAGACACTGGCTTACGAGCGTCGCAATGTCTCCCTTCATTCCCGGCCACCAGTACGTCTCGCGTAGATCTGGATACATCTTCGTAACTCTGGGGTGTACCGAGTACGTAGTGGCGTGTGCCTCCGTCATTATGGTTTTTCGGAGTTCTGCATTATCGGGCACAAACAGATGATTGTTATAGAATAAATTCCCGTCTCCTTGTAATTTGAATTCTGATGAAGTCGCGATTGTTTGGTCGCTTGTCAATTTCAGATACAGCTCGTCTTGCTCCTGAGCTTTCTTGATCTGCTTCGGCAACGTAGGGTGAAGAGTTAATGCCGCCATTCTAGCCTCGATCTTGCCAAAATTTATTACTTCTACTTTGAGGTTGTGGAGTTCCGTGTTCACTGCCTTTCGACTCAATGCATCGGCGATTATGTTTGCTTTGCCTGGGTGATAGTTGATCACGCAATCGTAGTCTTTAACGAGCTCCAACCAAAGTCGTTGCCTCATATTCAACTCCTTCTGGGTAAAGAAGTATTTCAAGCTCTTGTGGTCGGTGTAGATCTCGCACCGTTCCCCGTAGAGATAATGACGCCAGATTTTTAGGGCGAACACAACTGCTGCGAGTTCGAGATCATGCCTGGGGTAATTCTTCTCATAAGGTTTCAACTGTCGAGAGGCATACGCAATTACCTTCCAGTTCTGCATCAGCACGCACCCCAAGCGAATCTTCGAGGCATCACTATACACCGAAAAGCCTTCGGAACTAGAGGGAATCGTAAGAACAGGAGCCGTTGTCAATCGTTTCTTCAACTCTTGGAAGCTTTGCTCGCATGCTTCCGTCCACTTGAATGGGACGTTCTTCTTCGTCAGGTTCGTGAGTGTCGAGGCAACGCTGGAAAAGTCCTTAATGAACTTTCGATAGTATCCAGCAAGCCCGAAAAAACTCCTGACCTCCGTGGGAGTGGTTGGTCGTGGCCAATCGCTTACGGCTTCGATCTTGTTGGGGTCCACAGAAATCCCATTTTCGGAGACAATGTGTCCCAAAAAGGCCACTTGCGTGAGCCAAAATTCCCATTTCTTGAATTTGGCGTAGAGTTGCTTTTCCCGAAGAATTCCGAGAACCGTTCGTAAATGAGCTTCGTGTTCCTCCTTCGTTTTAGAATAAACGAGGATATCATCTATAAAGATGATTACGAAGTGGTCGAGGAAATCTTTGAAGACCCGATGCATTAGGTCCATAAATACAGCCGGAGCGTTCGTCAACCCGAAAGGCATAACCAAAAATTCATAGTGGCCATACCTCGTGTTGAACGCCGTTTTCGGGACATCGGCTTCCCGAACCTTCAGCTGATGGTACCCAGATCGTAAATCAATTTTGGAAAATATAGACGCTCCTTGTAGCTGATCTGGGCAGTGGATATTTGTTTTTGATCGTCAGTTTATTCAGCTCTTGGTAGTCGATACAGAGTCTCATCGACCCGTCCTTACGAACGAACATGACCGGTGCTCCCCATGGCGAGAAACTGGGCTGAATAAATCCTTTCTCCAATAGCTCGTCAAGTTGCTCTTTTAACTCTCGTAGTTCGCTTGGTGTTAAACAGTACGGAGTCTTAGAGAACGGTGATGCTCCTGGAGTTAGGTCGATCGCGAATTGGAGTTCTCGATCAGGAGGTCGTCCCAAGAGATCATCGGGAAATACGTCGGGAAATTCATTTGCAACGGGTATGTCTTCTAATTTCGGTTGAGGCGATTCGTCGGTCTTTATTGAAATAGGAGAAAAGACTCACATCCCGAATTCAGGAGTCGTTGGGCTTTTAAGGTAGAAACTTGATGGATTTTCCTCTTCTCCTTCGCTCCCACAAACGTGAACATTACGTCTTCGGGAATTGGGAACGCCACCATCTTCTTCTGGAAATTGATTATGGCCCCGTATTTCGAGAGCCATTCCATTCCAAAGATAATGTCGTAGCCGTTCATCGGGATCACGATTAAATCTACGCTCAAACTCCTTCCTTCAATCGTCATGGGACATTTCTCCAACACTAGATTAGTTCGAGTTGGATCCCCGTGTGGTAGGGTTACTACGAAGTTGTAATCAGATAAGGTAGGAGAGATGCCTATCTTGGTCACATATTTGGCCGACACAAACGAGTGCATGCTCCAGAATCAAACAACACGGAAGTAGGCACGTCATAAATTTGTAACGTACCGGTCACCACTGTAGGAATTGCCTCTGCCTCTTCATTGGTTAATGTGAACACCCGTGCTGGAATCAGTGGTGGTAGCGCCTCCGCCCCTTCATTAGTCAACACAAACATTCGAGCCGGAGCCGGTGGTGGTAGTGCCTCCACCCCTTCATTGGTCTCGCAAACACTCGAGCTAGAACTGGTGGCGGTCGAGCGAGCATCTTAGTCGTGTTCCTGGGTTGGTCACAGACTCGTGCGTAACGTCCCTGTTTCCCGCAGAGAAAGAAAACTACGTTGGGGTTGTATCCGGCTCCAAAGCAAACACCGACGTGATTGCGCCCACATTGTTGACACTGTGGTGTGTTGTACCGAGGTCGGTTCGGAACGCAGGGTGGTCCCTGGTTCGGCCTCGGTCGCCAGTTAGATGGTCCCGAGCGACCTCCTTGGTTAGGGCCTTTCCCGAAGAACTGTCTCTTTCGGTCACCTCCACCTCCCTGCTGGTTCTCCGTTCTCTTCCTCGCCTTCTGTGCCGCCATAATCTGTGCCTCCGCCTGTTCTGCAATGCTGGCCCGCTCGTCTACTTGAGAAAAAAATACTCCCCGTGTGCCCGACATGCTCACATCACGGTAGATTTCGAGTTTGAGGCCCACCATGAATTGTGCCACCTTCAGTGCATCCGTGGCCACCATATGCGGGGCGAAACGTGATAATTCTTCAAACTTTCGGAGGTATTCCGCCACCGTCATACTCCTCTGCCTCAGATTTATAAACGCATTCATCCGCTGCGCCTGCTCGTGGGCTGAGAAGTATTTCTCGAGGAAGAGCTCTTTGAATTTTTCCCACGACATCACGACCGGATCGTTCACGGTTGTGATGGTATCCCACCAAAATCGGGCGTTTCCCCTTAGCATGGGAACTGCGCACAGCACTTGCTCATTCTCCAGTACTCGTCCGTACACGAACATATCTTCGATGGTACGGAGCCAGTCTTCAGCCATCGAAGGGTCAGTAGCTTGCTCGAAAGTCGGGGGTTGTAATTTGCGAAATCGCTCCCCGATGATTTTCACGCGTTCGGCTGTGGAGATCGATTGCGTTCAGAAGAAATTTGGTTTTGAAGGAGCTCGCCAATCTGGTCAGATTGGCGCCGGATCCGTTCGGCAAGAAAACGATAATTTCTTGACGTGGGATCTTTTATTGATTGAGACAGTGTGCAACATGGACATATGCGTAACGACCGAACTTCCTCACTATGTATTTTGGCGCATTTTCGCAGCGTGAACATTGGAAAGCCCATTTAATAAAAACTTCTTGAAACGTAACAATATCAAAGTAATGGGCCGAAGCCCAAAAGTCCTAATCCGAAAATATAAATGTTCAACAACACACTTTTATTTATTGGGCCGAAGCCCAAGGAGTAAAAATACAAATCATATTTTTAAACACTCCACAGGTCTCGTCTCATGTACTGCGCCGTGCTCAAAAGTCAGTGGAGTCACCGCCATCAGCCGCCTAGTCGTGATGCTTTTCAACATCCGACTCGTTCGTACCTACACACGTAAACCCTGAGCTTTTGCCCAGTAGATGAAAATATGCAAATGCAAATGCTCTCACTCGACTCCCATCCCAACACATCTCACAAAATGCACGCTCGACTCTTTTCTCATATCTCATCATCATCTCAACTCATCTCATAACAATCAGGGCCTGAGGCTTAGAAACTAAAGGCAACACGCGCGCAGGGGTCATTAGCTCGGTAGGCCCCACTCCCCACTAGGGTCAGTAGCTCGGGAGGCCCACTCCCCACATCTCAATCATATAGTGCGCCTTAGTCCTAACCTCGCTACTCATACAATTCGACAACCATCACTCGGTCATAAACTACCCCACTCATCAACACTATACAATGTCACCGTGACTTTGCACAATCCTCACCCCTCGTAACACGTGTATGCGAATGTCGTGCAAGCAAAATGCAACACATAAAATTGTAAATCTCTATATCACGTATCGACCCGAGGTATCAGCCCGGCCCGATCCGAAAACTATTGTACTCTAAATAATCGGGTCCAAAGTCCGCGTTCCGAATTACTCGGCCCAAACCTTACTCATCGAACTCTCCCTCCGAATTTCACTAAGGGTTCCAAAATTTAATTATTTTCACTTTAAGTCCCAAGTTTTTAAAACAATACTTAAATTCTTTTTTTTTAAAAATGTTTTTCCAAATTTTTTTCCTTAAAACCCCACAATCTCATAATTTTACTTTTAAGGACACGAATTTGAAAATTTTAACTTAAAAATCCGAAAATCTTTGAAAATCACAAAATGACCCGAAAATTATCCTCAAAACTTATTTAAGACCCGAACATTTTCTCACATTTACAAATCTGCCCCGAATTCTAAAATCTCATTTTAAGTCCCAAAAATTACAAATCTGCCCGGATTTTTAAAATTTTTAGTTTAAGTCCAAAAATTTTTAGAAATTATAAATCTACCCATGTTTTTTGTAAAACTTTCAGATCTGTCCCCGATTTTTAGAAGTTTCTAATTTTTGTCCCTAAACTTTAAAAAATTTACAATTAACCGCAGCAGAATGTTTTTAATGTTTATTTAACCCCTCAGAGATTCTGAAAATTTCACAAGGACCCCTTTTGAGTTTTTTTTTTTTAATATTTATTTAACTCCTTGGAGATTCTGAAGATTGCACAAAGACCCCAACCGAATTTAAAAATATTTATTATGCACCTCGGAAATTCTGAAAATTGTTCTAAGGCCCCAATCGACTTTAAAATATTTATTTAACACCTCGGAAATTCTGAAAATTTCTCCAAGGCCCCAATCGACTTTTACAAATAATTATTTAACACCTCAGAAATTCTGAAAATTGCTCCAATGCCCCAATCAACTTTATACTATTTATTTAACACCTCGAAAATTCTAAAAATTGCAAAGAAGTCCCTGGCCGAGGTTTAAATATTTATTTAACTCTCCAAAAATTCTGAAATTTTGCAAAGAAGTCCCTGCCGAGTTTTAAATATTTATTTTAGACCTTTGAATTTAAAAGATACCCCAGAAAAAACCCTAATTTATACTAAAACCCGAATTTGCTCCTAAATTTCCTAATTTCCAATCTTCCTACCTAAACCCCGAACATTTTACGATCTAAACGCAAGTAGCATGAAAATTGAACTGCATAGAATAGTGACGACACACAAGTATTCATGTAGCGAGCATGAGATCACGTTCGAGTATATATTAGCATGTAAATCACAAATTTCATACGATCACGTAAATTACCATGCAACACGTAGTAATCACGAGTTCAAAAAAATGTTTACGCGTGTAGGTGATCTTCACCTACCTTACGTCCGTAGAAAGCTAAATCACGGGGTGTTTCCGTGTGATCCCGACCCGAGAGCTTCGATCCCGAGCTTTCGGAGATTTTTCTTCTCCTCCTTCTTCTCCTTTCCTTATTTCTCTCCTTTCTTTCTCTCCCTCTCTCTCTCGGCCTCTCCTCTTCTTTCTTTCCTTCCTTTCTTTTTTTTCTTCTCTTCTTTCTCCCGACCTCTCTCTCCTTCTCTTTTCCAACTCCCTTATTTATTTATTTTCTCCACACGTACCTCCATGTGTATTAGGTGTTTTTGGTCGTGACTTGTTACCATTATGATGTGTATTGATGGCTTAGTTCTTGTCCTTAAGCACTTGGAGATGCATATTATTATTATTATTATTATTATTATTATTATTATAATTATTATTATTATTATTTATTTTCTTTCTTTTCTCGCCTCTCTCTCGCCATCTCTCCCCCTTTTCTTCCCTCTCTTGTTGTCTCTTTCTCTTTTCCTTTCTTTAATTAATTAGGTCTTGTCTTTGTGGATTTAAAGTGTGGTATTAGGTTATTTTATTTTGTTTGTTTTGTTATGTTTTATTCTATTTTGTTTTGCTTTGTTTTGTTTCTTATTCTATTAATTATATATTTGGGCTTTATTTTATTATTTTTGGCCCATTTAAAAATTTTGGTCAAATTGTGAATTTTTGGCCCAATTCATGAAGAAATTGGATCTTGTTCGAAAATAAATCTTGTAATTTCGAACTCTATTGAAATAATCACGTATTAAATTTTTACGGGTATTACAATATGAGATGGTAAACACATTTGTCACAAGAACTTTCGGTTCATGCATATTGCATAACATCGATTTATTGGCGAACATACTCTTACTTTGTTTAGAACTTTAACACTTACTTTGATGTTGAATCTTTATGTAGTTGAATGAGATGATAACCCATATACAGTCCGACCGAGGCGATGAAACAACCGCCCAATAGAGAGACCAACGAACGCTTACGACTATGAATGCTGCCCAATTGAAGAGAGCGATCTTAGCGAGAATCATATGAATCGCCCCAACAAGGTTTCCACTCAATACACATGGGCTTATAATAATACCTAATTACGCAGATTGATGCAAAGGTAAATGTTCTAAAGAACCATAATGATTTTTTTACCTGAATATAAAAGTAATCAAGTTCGTCCCGTCTCACGTTATCGCCAAATCTATGACATAGGCAAATGCAAGAAATGGATGTTTAGGTCCAAAATTATGACGAGCGATCGAATCCTTTGTTAACACTCATGCGAGTAAACTAAAACGTCAACGAAGAGGAAGCTAATCGGAGTAAAGTTCTGCACAGAAAAATGGACTACGGGAGAAAGAACACCAAGAAACCTTTTTATCGCCACCATAACGAAAACATCAGCTCTCTAACAAAGATTGCAAAAAATGTAAGTTCACACGCCATATATAATAATCTTATAAGACGATAGATAAACAAACATATTTTTTTACATTTCTCTCCTTCCTTATCTCCAATATTGGTTTTCAAGATCACATTTCAGCAACACAAAAAATCAAGAGGCAATCAATCAAATAAGGTAAGCAAGTATCATGTCGATTGAAGAGCTGTCCTCCCATCATCCAAACAATCATAAACAATCTCACCTTCCACATCCTAAAAATGTCGCCGTACCTATCTCAGAACCATTCTCATCATCACCATCCTCGTTATTATTTATGTTAGGTACAAGGATAGGTAATTAAATCAATACACAATTAATATCGTATTCTACAATTTATAATACCAATTTGCCTTTCTACAGCTGCATAGCAATTGTCGAACAAAGCATATCAAAATCTAAGGATGGTCAACACAGAGATGTAACGGCGAGGTTGCCGGAGATACATATGGTGAGGAGTTTAGCTTCGTCAATTCTGCTCAACATGATAATCACATTTCATTTTCATTTTAATACCAGTTTTCTTTGGCTTCTGATGGAAGTTAGAAGAGCTTAATAACTTTAGGAATTGAAAGGTCAGATATTAATATAGTAAGAGCCTACAGGAACCAAAAGGTTGCCTCGATATATAACAATAGCATGGAAGTTTAAGAACCCCATATTAAATCTACAATGAGGTGGTTTAATTCAGTATGCCTAGGCAACCCGAGAAACGGATTCAAAATCTGGGTAGCATGACTAGTTGGGCAGTCACTAATTGCAACTTTTTGCAATGCTAATGAATAAGGAATACCAAAAAATGCAGATTACCAAAATCAATGACGTAAAGCTTCGGAAAGAAAATGGAATTTGTTGTTTCTTCACCTCAGGATAAACTAAAATATTCCCTTTAGCTTAGCATCAACGGCCTTAAGTTCTTCCATTTTCATCCCCTTAATATGTTAGGATCGGACGGTATAAACAAACACTCGGGCAGAATATTGGCAGCACAATTAATCAACGCAGCGAAAATAAAACGGAAATCAACACGGCGATATAACGTGGAAAACCCCCTTCAAATCGACGGGGTAAAAACCACAGGACCAAACGATCCAAAATCCATTATCACCATTTCAAGTACAGCGAACTACACCACAACCCAACCACAAACTAGCTATGACACCAAATCAAAGCTCCAAAAGCACAACTCAAAACAAGATCAAAAGATCAAATTCGTCACAGAAAATCGCAGCAGACTTCAACAATTCGTACTCACAGTACGGACCTCGAAATAAAAAACCCTTCGGGTAGAGTGAAGATCAATGAGTCTTCTACCTTCAATCCAAATTTCAGATCAATTGGACAGCGTTTGACCCTCCGAATGTGAGAAATTCGAATATGTCGCTGCTAAAGAATAGTGCTGAAAATTTGTGATTTTCTTGAGCTGCTCAAGATCTAATCGATCTACTCTCCTCTCTTATTTATTAGCTATATGTGGGTGTAAAATGGACTGAAATAATTACTCATTGTTGGGCTTTTCCGAAACATAGTTGGAGCCCAAAAACCCAACAAATCTCCCCCATCACGACTATGTGGAATTCGGCGATCGTACAACAAGCTTCAAACTTCGATATCACCAATGACTTAGTCATCATATTAGCTCCATTATCATCGGTGTGAATCTTCTCAACTTCAAGCTGCTTGGTACCTAAAATCTCACGAATCCAATGATAACGCATATCAATATACTTCGACTTCCCGTGAAACGTCGGATTCTTACATGAATCGCACTCTGGCTGTCACAGAATAAGACATACCTTTGCTGATCAAACCAAGCTCACTCATGAAATTCTTCATCCAAAGAAGCTCTTTGCAAGTCTCCGTGATAGCAATAAACTCTGCTTCTGTCGTAGACAATGTAATACACTTTTGAAGTTTACTGCCAAGAAACAACCCCCCTGCAAAATTAATCAAATAGCCCGAAGTAGATTTCCTCGTATCCACATCTCCGGCCAGATCTGAATCTGTATAACCAACAAGAATAGGCTCGTCAGAACCAAAAAACAATCTCATGTTGGACGTACCTCGGAGATATCTCAAAATCCATACAGCGTTCCAATGCTCTTTTCCTGGATTAGACATGAATCTACTAACAACTCCAACTGCATGAGCTAAATCGGGTCGAGTACACACCATAGCATACATAAGACTACCAACGGCAGATGAATAGGAAACTCAGTCCATAACTTTTTTCTTTCTCGTCTGTAGGACACTGTATCATGCTCAATCTAATAAAGGTAGCAAGTGGAGTACTCACCGATTTAGCCTTCTCCATGCTATGCAGTACCTTTTCGATGTACTTTTCTTGAGATAACCACAGTTTCTTCGTTTTTCGGTCACGTGTGATCCTCATCCCAAGAATCCATTGAGCTAGCCCTAAATCTTTCATCGAAAACGCTTTGTCTTGTTGTGGCATCCAACTTTGATCTCTCATCTCTTGGGACGTGGACAAAACACTTGACCCGAAAACTCTCAAGTGGTCATATCATCCTTACCAAACCAGACTTTGTCAGGAACATCACCCTGCAAAGCAACTGAAGGAGTCAAATTAATACGAGTAACCTTATATAAAGCCTCGCACCAAAAATGTTGAGGTAACTTTGCTTCTGACAATAAGCATCTGACTCTCTCCATCAATGTCCTGTTCATTCGTTCAGCCAAACCATTCAACTGAGGAGTCTTGGAGGCGTTTTCTGATGCCGAATACCATATCATTGACAATAAGCATCAAATGGTCTGCGATATTTACCTCCGTTGTCAGTTCTGATGCACTTCAACTTCTTTCCTGTCTCCCGCTCAACAGAAACATCAAACTCAATAAAGGCGTCAAGTACCTGATCCTTTGACTTCAAAGTGCGAACCCATAACTTCCGTGAATGATCATCAATAAATGTGACAAAATAAGAAGCACCTCCAAACAACTTCACCTTCAAAGGACTACAAACATCTGAATGAACTAACTCAAGCAAAGTATCCTTCTTGTGAGGTGGATGATGATGAAAAGAAACTCGTTTCGGCTTTCCAGCTAAGCAATGTTCACATCTGTCTAACTTAGCGCCTTTCAAGCCGGGAAGAAAATTCTTCTTGGCCAAACAATCGAGCCCTTTCTCGCTGATGGGACTCAATCTCCGATGCCAAAGACTAGAAGAATTCCCGCTATCAACTGCATTCACAACACTAGCAGAAACATTAGTATTAAGCCAATACAAATTTGAAAATTTCTTACCAAGAGCCACTATCAAAGAGCCTCGAGTGATCTTCCAAATTCCATCACCAAAGTGGCAAGAGTAACCCTCATCATCAAGCTTTCCAGTAGAAATGAATTGCAATCACACATCAGGAGCATGTCTGACCTCATTCAATATTAACTTCGAACCCAATCATGCGTCTAAGCAAATAGTGACAACGCCTATCACCTTCGCTAAATCATCATTGCCCATCTTCAAGACTCCAAAATCACCCGGAGTACATGATGAAAAGAATTCTCGATTAGCCGTAACATGATAAGCCGCACCGCTGTCCAAGACCCAACTAGTCTCGCCATTCACAAGATTGATTCCCTCGTCGTCATAAAAATAACATATCAGGAGTAGTGGTGGCATTCACACGATCATCACCGTCGTCAACATTCTTCTTCGACTGCTCTTTCTTCAACTTATAGCAATATCTCTTGATATGTCCTTTCTTCCAGCAGTGATGACACTCAAGATCCTTATATTTCGATCTTGATTTGCTTCTTCCTCTGCTCTTTCCTCGGTTCCTGTTCTGGCCCACATGTCTACTTCTCCCCCTTTTTTCAGTAACCAACACCTTGGAAAGTGACGAAGTACGTTGCATTTTCCTTCTCACCTCCTCATTCGAGACGCCGCTCTTGACATATTCCAAGGTTACCAATCCACCAGGAGCTGAGATGGTTAATGAATTCTAAAACTTCCACACAAGTCAGGAAGAGTATTTAATAGCCCTAAACCAACTACTTCCTCTTCAAACTTAATGCCCATGCCAAACAACTGATCAAAGCATCCTTGAAACTCATTGATATGGTCAAAAATAGACTTGCTCTCATGATATTGCAAATTCATCACTTGCTTCAAAAGAAACAGTTTATTGTTACCTGTTTTGGAAGCATACAACGTCTCAAGCTTTTCCGACAACGTCTTGGCATGTGTCTCATTCACAATATGGTTCAATACATTATCTTCAACCCATTGCCGAATAAAGCCACATACTTGAAGATGCTCGAATTCCCATTGCTCATCAGTTTTTGAACCGGGCTTTGATAAAGCGAAGATCGGAAGATGCAAATTCTTCACAAATAGTAGATCTTCATCTTGCCTTTCCACTTGTGATAATTCGCGCCGTTCAAACAAACCATTCTATTCAAATTCGCCTCATTCTGCACTGATGAAAAGAATACCAACAGAACAACCAAAAGCTCTGATACCACTCTGTTAGGATCGGACGGTATAAACGAACACTCGGGCAGTTGGTAGCGCAATTAATCAATGCAGTGAAAATAAAACGGAAATCAATACGGCGATATAACGTGGAAAACCCCCTTAGAATCGACGGGGTAAAAACCACGGGACTAAACGATCCAAACTCCACTATCACCACTTCAAGTACAACGAATTATACCACAACCCAACCATAAACTAGCTATGACACCAAATCAAAGCTCCAAAAGCACCACAACTCAAAACAAGATCAAAAGATCAAATTCGTCACAGAAAATCCCAGCAGACTTCAGAAATTCGTAACTCACAGTACAGACCTCCAAATGAAAACCCTTAGGATAGAATGAAGATCAATGAGTTTTCTACCTTCAATCCAAATTACAGATCAATCGGAGAACGTTTGGCCCTCCAAATATGAGAAATCCGAATCTGTCGCTGCTAAAGAAAAGTGCTGAAAATTTGTGATTTTCTTGAGCTGCTCAAGATCTAATCGATTTACTCTCCTCTCTTATTTTATTAGCTATATGTGAGTGTAAAATGGGCTGAAATAATTACTCATTGTTGGGCTTTTCCGAAACATAGTTGTGAGCCCAAATAACCCAACATAATATTGCTCAAACCTCTATTCGATCACAAACTAACCCGAAACCACTAATCAATAACATCCCGCTAATCCAAGACCAAAGTTAACATATGCCAAGCATCCGTGAATTTTTTTTCTATCACATTCGTTTACCAATCGACCCTCGGAATAGAAACAACAGCCACAATTATGTGGTAGAAAACAAAAAAAAAAATGTTGAAGTGGTTGGTTACCTTTTTCTCGCCATGCATCCGAGGATAAACAAATGGGAAAGTTATTTCTCATTTGCCCATTCAACATAACATCCATGATTTTATCGGAACCAAATTGTCTTATATCCGACTATGTGCCTCATGAGCATCGTCTTCAACATATAGATATCTAGAGATAAATAATTAGAGTCATAATCGTTATATCATAATTACTATTTACAATTTTTATATAATTTGCGACTGCATTAACTATTGTATCTAAAGCATGTAATGAGATGATCGTTACCAATCTAGCCACTTGCATGAACGAATTGACTACAATCAACCCTATGCAGTGGAAACCTCTTCGGCTCATATCGTTGCTCAGTAGTTCGGATTCCGATGTCTTAGATGGCACTTGGCACCCGTGGAGAAACTCAATCTTTACCTGCTTGTGGTTAGCTACTGAAGGTGCCAAACTCTCGCTGGAACTACACAGTGATTCAAGAAGGCAGCAGTATTGGTTAGTCTTATCTAAATTTTTATGTAGCTGAATAGCAAATCAATTTGAGTATTTGCTCAGCATTTTCCATTATTGCGGAGTTTTGATTCAGACAGCAGGGAATTTCCGTTGACTCTTACAGAGAGCAGCTCCTTCTTTTTCATGCAAGCAACAAATGATTAAGTTGTAGAATAGCTTTCTGCACCATTGCTCAAACACTGTTAATGAACATTTTCTTATTATAGATCGAAAATCATCATATTAAAGAATCAGACAGAACAACGCTTCGAAGACACTTCAAATTTAAGATTTTTTTAATTATTACTAAAATTATACTTTGTTTCTACGTAGATTTCTTCAAGGATATTACAGACAGAGCTCTAAGATATAATTACAAAAGGACGCCTAAACACGCATACACAAAAGCCAGCCGATCACATCGCTTTGTGAATCCCTCCCAACGAACTTTTTTATACTCTATCAAGATTTTTATTCCGGAAACCAATCCTGGAACTATTTCCGGGTTTAAATTATGAATTAATTAAGATTAACGATACAATCTCCTTAATTTCCTCTTCAGTGATCCGTCGATCTTCGTTTTCGTCAACCATATATTTCAGACATACATAATGGATCCATAACAATATGTTAATATAAGAAAATGGTTAAGCGTACGTACCTGTCGAAGAAGAATTGAAGCCTTGGATCCAAGCTCTTATCCGTAAGCTGTGTCCAAATTTCATGGAGCTCTTCTCTGAGGTTATCAACTTTTGGCCTTCTTCTCCTACTTAATGCATCGAATACTTCCAAGGCGAACTCCTTTGAATCTCTCATCCCTGCACATAATGCAATTCATGACAAAACAAGGATGGACATCTTGGGAATATCATCCCATGATTTTTTCCGAAGAAAAATAACCATAAACGTACGAATTCTTTGCCTGAAATCCGCGTGGTAAGATACCCATTTCTAGCCAACTTTTCAAAGTTGTCGCTGACTTCGTAGCCTCAACCCTGTTAAAAATCTTGCTATTGTTACTGATAAATCTCAAACCACACAACGCAAGACTGTTCATATTTCCTATCACTTTACAACGTATGCGTGAGATTTTTATCATATGGGTTAACAATAGAATTCGATGTCAACCATGTAATTCCACTCACACATAGAACTAAAATGATCATTATCTATTTGAAAGCTGATGTGTATTGACTATATTAGTAGTCAATTAGAAGTCAAGATCTAATTAGTATATATATATATATATATATATATATATATATATATATGAGTCAAAACTAATGAGTCTAAAAACAGCAAATGGTATTGCAACTTGGAGTGATCTTATCACTTACGAGATGTTTGCTATTGTATTTTGAAAAAGGTTTGTTGTATTTCGTATGCATCGAAACGACGCAATATAGCTTCATTCAATAAAGTAGGTCAACGCCTCATCCCGTTTATACCTAATCACCCAACAATTAGAAACTTATATAAGTAATCTATATTTAATTATCCTTACACTACTTCGTTTGGGTGTTTAGCAACAAAGCTATATCAAAATTGGCTTTTGAAGTGGCCATTCTGGGCGGTGCTTCGATATACTTCGTTATACTGTCAATATATTGGTGGGTCTTTTAGTCGTTCGACGCAACATATCTTTAAAACCCACTATTCGAAACTTGCATATACTTCTTTATAATGTCTCGTACAAGTTGATTTGCTTTGATAAACGTATTTTGATACGTTTACATATGTTAAATTTAAGTCGTTTGCATGATAAGTGAAGCCGTTTTGATTATTTTTGTGCTATAATATGATTTTACAACAAAATAAAACGTTTTACGGCAGTTTTGCGACAGTTTAGTATTTCTCAATGATCACGGGGTAAAAGACGTCCGATGTGTCTGAAATTTTAACCATAGATAGAGGACTCGTTAATCTTGATTCCGACCGAAGGGATTTTTAATCCGAGGTCTATAATGGGAGATATGAATTTTTGAATGTGCTGCTGTATTGCAGAAAATCAGTCACGGCCGTGAATGGTTTAAACGAGGCCGTGAAGAGCACCAGAGAGCCGTTTTCTTGCCCGATTGTGTCACAGCCGTGAATCATTGATCAACCAAGCCGTGAAGGGTGCTTCATGGCCGTGAAAGGGGGTGCTAGATGCCGTTAATGCGGCCAGAAAGTCGATTTTTAAGCCCGAATTCGTCACGGCCGTGAATGGTGACCACATAAGCCTTGAACACGGGCAGAAACATCATTTTCTTCAGGTTTTATGTTGTCACGGCCGTGAGAATTGATACACGAAGCCGTGAACATCCCGTGGCCATGTTAAAAGTCAAGCAAATAAAAGAGACAGCGACTCCAACGTATCATATCATCTTGGAAATGAAACTAGGGACAAGAAATCTCGTTTTGGTGGCTCAATGGCTGCAAATCATGACTTTCATAGGCTAGAATCTTTCAAGCATGGGATTTTGACAACTCCTTGGTTTCTACGTTGAAAAAAAGAGCAAAAGAGATAATGTAAAATCTCTATATAAAGAGCAACGTGAGGAAGGGAAGGTACGTGAAAGACCACTCTAAGCTCATATATACATATACATAATCACATACACGTTACCATTCTTAGCCCCAAGAACACAACATTAGTTGCTCACCAAGTGCTCGATAAAAGTCCTAAACGAAGAACGAGATTATCTTCGAGTCGAATTCAGGGAAGTATTTATGATGTATTCGATGTTAATTACGTGCTTTGTTGTGACGATAATGAGTAGCTAAATTTATTCTATTTGAGATGAGATGAACCCTAGCGAGATCGATCGTATGTTTACGTGTATTTGATGTATTGCTATTGTTACGACTCGTTTATGAAGCATATAATTTTGATTATGTCTATGTGATTGAAATTGTCTAGTTAGCTTGTCATGTCTAAGTGTTTAAAAGTTAACGAAGTTGGGAAATCGTTAGCTACGCTCGAGAGAGGGGTGAACGATTAGACCACTCGTAAACGAGCGGAATAAACTCATCGCTAGACATAGGTTGAACTACCCCGCCTGATTAGAGTCAAATCTAATAGTAGGATTCACCGTGTTTTTAATGCAATCTTCGGTTAAGTAGTTAGGGAAGCTTGCCCGGCTATTTAGTTCGTTGATTAGTTGTTTGCGAGTCTCGTATGATAAGGCGCAGTTTCGTCAGTCGTACGAATTCGTACGCATGTTGTAGGAGTCTTCACGGTCTAATGATAGTGTTGTTTACGTGTACTTGATATATGTGTTGGTCGAGCTAGGGGGATTCAAAGTCTCAAATACGTCTGTTTATATAAGGGTTTTCTTCTCCGTGCTACTTTATTAAGTTGTATTTTCTAAGTATCGTTATTTACCGTTTCAACAATCAAATGTTCGTACTAGGATATTTAAGCAAACGTTTTTCTAAGGTACATAGTTCTTTGGGGATTCGATACTCGAATACTTGCTACGTCTATGCTATTTCGATAGGTACACTTGCCTGTTGAGTGTAGGATATTTCGTTAGTGTTCGTTTTATTTTATTACTCGATCCGCTCGATCATGCTTCTTGGTAAATGTAGTCGAAACCATGTGTTCGGTTGCAGTATATTAGCAGACAAGGGGTAATTTGACGCTGCTAAGCGGTCGATAAAATTATTTTAATCAACCCATGTATTCAGACAGGGGGGTTGCCAGTACATTGCTTCTTGTTATAATGTCTCGTACAAGTTGATTTCTTGGTAAATGTAGTCAAACCATGTGTTCCGTTGCGGGTTATCATGATACTCTTGAGGAAGCAACAATAATTTGTTTCCGAGTCATATATGGAACAGACTTTCATGTATTTTTCTAATCACATTTTGTCCTATATATATATTGTTCATTCAACACCAGCAATAGCATATGACTTTCATGCATACGAGGAATAAACTAAAGAAAGAAGAAAATCCATTATATTTTCGTCCTCCTCAATCAAAACACATGGAAATAATCGTTCTATTCTTGATAATCTTGATCTCAGTTAAAGTAGGTAATTTTAATAATTTTAAACTGGGCAACACTATCTCGTGTTGATTTTGCTTATTGGTAAATGTAGTCAACCCTAGCCATATTGCCAATATATAATCAGCCAAGTCAACAATGATATTCGACCGGATTTCACGCTATGCGCAGATGTCGATAAAATAATGTTCATCAACCCATGTGTTCGGGTGGGGGTTATTATGATATTCAATTATTCATGAATCATGAGGATGGAACAATAGTTTATAAGGCGATAGACTTTCATGTATTTTTCTAATCATATTTTGGTCTATATATTGTTCCTCACCAAGCAATAGCATATATGACTTTCATTCATGTATTCGACGAATAAACTAAAAGAAGGAAGAAATCCCTCCTACTCCTCCTAAATCAAAACCATGGAAATCATCGTTCTATTCTTGATAATCTTGATCTCAGTTAAATTATATCTGAGCTCAAGATCAACCAAGAACCTTCCTCCAGGACCAAAACCATTTTCAATCATAGGTAGTACTCTGCAGCTCGGCAAAGATTCTCACCGTTCCTTCCATAAACTCTCAAAAACCTACGGTCCAATTATGTCCCTTTACCTTGGAAATAAACTCGCCATAGTTGTCTCCTCGCCCGAGATCGCAAAAGACCTGATCAGAAACCGCGACCATGTTCTTACAAACCGTTACGCAGTAATCGCCTCCGACGCGCACGAACATAATAAGCATGGGATGTCTTCCGACCTGTAGACAGCGAGTGGCATAAAATGCGCAAACTGTTGAAAGAACACATGATGTCAACTCACCGCCTCAACGCTAGCGAAGGCCTGAGGCGTGAGATGATGGGAAGGTTGTGTGATTATCTCAACAGCGTCGAAGGCAGATCAGTTGATGTTGGCAAAGCTGTTTTTATTACGTACGCTTAATCTAACTTCGTCGACCCTTTTTCAAGTATTTACACCGACTATGAATCTGGGAACACGCAAGAGTTCAAAGATATTATCGTGGGCGTGATGAACACCTTCAGCACTCCTAATATAGCTGATATTTTTTCGATTCTTCAACCATTTGATCCGCAAGGTATTAGGAAGCAGGCTGAGTTTTATTACGGGAATCTGCTTTCAATCTTAGACGATTTGATCATTCAAAGATTGGAGGCACGAAAATGTAATGCTGAAAGGAAGAATGATATGCTCGAAGCACTTCTCGACGTTATGGATAGACAAGCAATGGAGAGTTCAGCTTCGAAGACATCAAGCATTTACTTTTGGTGGTTACTTTTTTCCATTTATTTCGTCCACTAAAACTATGTTGTTGTTAATTTTAATAATGGATTTTCGTTCTTTACCTTTCAGGAGTTATATATTCCAGGGACTGACACAACTTCTGTAACAGTAGAATGGATAATGACAGAACTATTAAGAAACCCTAATGTAATGTCTAGGGTTCAAGAAGAGATTAAGACGGTCATTGGCAAGAAAGAGTCAGTTCGAGAATCAGACATCTTGAAGCTTCCATACCTCAAAGCCATTGTCAAAGAAACCCTAAGATGTCACCCTCCTGCGGCCATTTTTGGTCGTGCTACACGACAAGACATAGAAATCAACGGTTATGTGATTCCGAAAGGTTCAGAGTTCTTGGTCAACATTTTTTCTATCGGAAGAGATTCGAGTGCATGGAGAACCCAGATATCTTCGATCCTGAAAGATTCATGGGTGCAAAAACTATTGATTTCAAGGGTCAAGATTTTGAATATCTTCCATTCGGTACAGGAAGAAGAATATGTCTGGGTATGCCGATTGCTGATCGGATGGTGCATCTAACTGTTGTGACTTTGCTTCATAATTTTGATTGGAAACATGAACCTGGAATAAAGTCTGAGGATTTGGACATCACTGAAAAATCGGCACTAATGTTGCGGAAAAATGTTCCTCTCTTAGCTATTCCAGTAAAAAAGGCATAGACATCACTTGACGTATGTTTTCTTTGATGAAATTTCTAAGCATGACTTCTTGCTTGCCTTTTTTATGGAGGTGAGCAGATCTAATGCACCTGATATGAACTTCAATCTAGCGAGTTAATCTTATTCATCATTGAATTCAGTGCTGTTAGCCGAGCTGATAACATCAACTTCTGATCTGATCTGCTGTGATGTTTGAGTTCTTACAATAACTTTGAGAATCATAGATCACCAAAAACTGTAAAAACTGAAAAAGGAAATGGTTTTTGATCGCGCAAATCTATTAACGTATTGTGAGGCTGCGAAGCGTGCAAGTTGTATAATTTATAAAAGGAAACACTATGAACTACGCTACGCTAAATAGGCAAGTGCACCTATAGAAAATAGTACTGCAAAACAACGATCCGAAGAAACTATGCAATTTAGAGAAAACGTTTAATATCCTACTGAAAAGGTTGGTTGATCGTGGAAAAAGTAAAATAACAATTAATCCAAAACAACGAAATAGACACTAACGACGACTCTTTTAAAACGAGGGTATTTGACACTTCGAATCCCAAACCCAATCAATATAATCCACGTAGTTTTTCCTAGTTATTAGACCGTGGGGATTCCTAACGCATGCAAATGATGTTTATGTAACTGGACGTAACTTTCCTAGTCGCATAAGACGTCTACAGCTAATCCTACGAATTTGATAGTTGGGCAACCATAGAACCGCATTAAACACGATGAATTCCAATATTAGATTTGACTCTAATCCGCCGGGGTAGTTCGACCTACTTCTAGCGTTGAGTTTATTCCGTGCTTACGAGTGGTCTAATCGTTCGCCCCTCTTTCGAGCGCAACTCATGATTTTCCCAAATGAATCACACTAAAGATAAGGAATACTACGATAATCTATTGACAACAAAGGTTTAATCTGAGGGTTCATCTAATCTCAAATACAAGATTTAGCTACTCATAGAGGATAAGAAAACAAGGAAGAACGAAATCAATGATAGAGGAATCATGAGTCTCCCCTATGATTCAGCTCCGACGAGTTTCCTACGTTCTTCGCTTGAATCTTCAATTGATTTGTTAATCCTTCTTTTACGCTTTGAAATCACCAGGAAGGTGTTTCTAGGGTTCCAGGGCCGTCTATGCCTGTCCTCTTTTTGTCTCCAAGGGTTGTAGTTAAGTTATGTCATGATATCTTCTATTTCTGGCCGAGATTCGCGGAAATGTGGCTCAAGTCAGTGCATTCACGGCCTCGTAGCTCAGGCTTCACGACCGTGACAAAAATCGCGCTCGAAAAGTAAGCTTCTGTCGGCCATCACGACTGACTGCTACAAGCGTTATGGCCGCGACGAAAGAATGTCACGGCCACAGCTTCAAGCTTTCACTGTCGTGACCTTTTAGGCTCGAAGAGACGAGGTTTTGCCGCCGTTCACGGCCGTGACCTTGCCAGCGCTAGGTTGGGGCCTTCTGCCGTCTTCACGGCACTATGCATGAGGTCACGGCCGTGACACGTCCTTCATGGGCACGTGTAAAGGTGGTCACGGCCGTGAAGGTCACCAACGGGTGGTGGGGCGTTTCGCCGCTCGTTCATTTCGCTCGTTTTCACTCATTTTCGTTCTCTCTTGCGCTACTCGATGTCTTGAAGTCCTACGAAGGTAAAATATGAGTAAATTATGGTAAAACAATGGAAATAAGATTTAAAACAACTCAATTTCGATAGAGATAATCATACGAAATAATGTTTATCATATTGCAAAAGATGTGTCCGTTATGTTAAATAATTTAACCAACTGGTCGACACGATTTTGGTTCTAAATATCTTTACTCTTTTATATAGAGCCTAGGGTGGATAAAAACTGTAAATGGGTCTGTCAATTAACCAATCATTTTTGAATTAGCTTTACGAAAGATCATCAAATCATCTACAAAGCATAGATTGGTTAGGTTTAGCTCCTTGCAGTGTGGGTGGTATCGGAACTGTGGGTGTTTTGCTTCTTTGGCCAAACATCAGCTCAAGTACTCCATGACTACGATAAAGAGCAACGGATGTCAGGAACCGAAACCAAGACCTTATATCGTTTTATGCAGTTATATGAATCCATAAATATGCATAATTAATCTAATGGTATATGAATGGAAGATAATAATATTTGACTAAGGTATTTTGAGTTTTAGTATGGAAATAAATAGTAAAGAAAATAAATGTATATGTGTTTGTGTAGAATTTCATTTGTAATTGTGCTTGATTTCATTAGTTGTCCTTGTAATTAGGGGCTTTACTTGTATTAGTCTTTGGATTAAGGGCTAGTTCGATATTTATACCAAGATTGTTGGTATAAATACTTGTAAATGAATTGAGCTGAATAGAGAAAGTTTAGAGAATTAATCTGAAGGGCTTGCAAATCGATTCCTAGAGAGAGAAACAACAGTAACTTTCTCACTCTAATTGAATTCTCTCTCTTGTTCTTATTTTGAGTTTTTCGATCGAATTCAATTAATCATCTAAACGATCGAATTGCTATGGTTTCTAGCCTAGGATCGTAGAGTTGTTAATCTGAGGACCTAACAATTGGTATCAGAGCAGATTCGTTCTGTTTGAAACGAAAATTGTTAGAATCGGATCGAAAATCATTTTTTAAATACTGTTCATCGAAGAACAGTTTAGCGCGAAACCTGTTTTCGATCCAAATAGCTTAATTCTGTGCGTATTTGACTTGAATTTGATGTTTCAGTGCTAGATTAAGTGATAAACGTTCATTGCGACTAGATCAGTAGCAGTTTGAACCCCGAATTTAGATTAACTTGATTCTGGAATTTTACTGTTGACGAAGAACATGAAGAACACGTTCTGATTTTGATCAAATTCGATATATTTTGCTTCATAACGTGTTTAATTGTTTGTTCGTGCGTGATTAGTACTTGATTGCGAGCGATTACCTGAAATTTCACTGATTAATTCCTTGTTTTTGCTCGAATTTGTGTTAATCGTATTCTGTGAATTTTTCTCGATTGCCCTAATTTCCTCGCTAGGGTTTGCGATCGGATTAGTTTCTCGATCGAAAAACTTGGCGTGAAAATTTTTCTCGGTCAGAATACGAAGTCAGTGCTAGAATCGTCATTAGCAGAAACGATTTTAGTTAGAAATATTTCTCGAGCATTATACACAGCGAAAAACTTTTTCGAGAGAGACAAATTTTGACTTTGCATGCGTAACAACTTTCACTCGAAAAACTTTTTCAGTCAAACCTTTTAACGTTTGACCAGGCGAAAATCATTTATACGCGAAAAACTTTTCTAGTCAACGGATTTATTTAGACTTGTCGAGAAACTTACTAACGTACTGTTTCTTTACGATCGAAATAAATTCACGATCAAAAATTTCTCGACCGAATGATTTTGAGCAATTTTTCTCGCTCGTAAAATATCTCGCTGACGAAATCTCTCGCACGAGAACAGTAAATACATTCTATTTCAACGAAATTAATTTCGATCAAACTTCAAAGATTGAATCGAAAATAATTGTCGATCTAATTTTCGAATCAAACGCTACTAACTAATTTTGTCACTTGTGAAGCACTTTACATCATTTTCATCCTTCAAAACAATCAACGAAGATCCTTCAACAACTCGAACACTACAATACAAACATGGATGTGTACTCACTCGGAAATGACAACCATCCGCCGATCTTGCAAAGAGGCGAATACACAGTATGGAGAAGCCGCTTCCTGAATTTCATAGCACTAAAGGATCAAGCCGAAAATCTACTGCAGTCCCTTGAAGAGGGACCGGCACAGTTCTGGGTTCATGTACCAGGGGACGAAACAGCTACTCCAGTAATTCCAGCTTCTAGGCGACTAAAGGAGCCTAGAGAATACTCTCTGGAGGAAACAGGTCGAGTTAAGACTGATCTAGTAGCCATGAATACCCTTATGCAGGGCATCCCCAACGATATATACAGACAAATAGACAGCCTTACATCGGCTAAGGGATGTGGGATGAGCTGCATAGGATGATGCAAAGGACGGAAGTTGGCATAAAGGCCAAGAAGGCGAACATTCTCACTGCTTACGACTCCTTCAAAGCTAAGCCGGAGGAGAGCCTATACGAAATCTACCAACGATACCTCACTCTTCTCAACGAGATGAGGAAGATAGAAATAACAAAGACAAACATGGAAACAAACATTAGATTTCTATCTTCTCTGCCCACGGCATGGAAGAAAATATCCACACAAATACGAAAAAATAAAGATCTCGAAGAGTTGGATGTCCATGCCGTGTTCGATAATCTAGCTCAACATGAGGATGATATCCGAGAGATTATCAAAGAGCCGAATGGCAAACAAACCGATGACACAGTTGCCTTAGTCTCGGAGAAGAGGAGCACAAGATCAAGAAAAGAAAAGATCGTTAGGCCACCTTCATCATCGGAGTCGGAAGATGAATCGGACTGCGACATAGAGCCAAACATGAAAGCCCTTGGAAAGAAGTTAGCTCTCATTGGACAAATGATGAGCAAGAAGTACTTCAAGAAGAAGTCTTCAACCTCAGCCAACAGACTTCGGACTACCAGCTCCAAAAACGAAGAACGTGCACCGGAGAGTTCTGAGGTCAAGAACCCCAAAGAGACTAACAAATGCTTTAATTGTGGCAAAGCAGGTCACTTCGCCAGAGAGTGCACTCTCCCGAAGAAGAGAGATGCAAACTACTACTCCAGGAAGCTTCAATTGACAAAACAGAAAGAAGCTGGAGTAGCTCTCATGGCCGAGCAGGACCAATGGCTCGAGGACACGTCGAGCTCCGAAGAAGAGAACTTAGCCCTCATGGCTCGTCTCAACAACGAAATGGATGCCGAAACATCCACTCGTACGGACGACGACAACGCATCCACGTCTTCAAATGAGGTAGTCTCTCACTCCACATTATTGACCATGTTAGATTCGTATCAATTAGCATACACTAACATGAAACGTGAGCAGAAAAGTGTTAAGGAAGTAGAGATTAAACTTGAGAGAGCTCAGGAGAAGATAAATAGTCTCGAATCAGACCTTAGAAGCTCTAGCGCAAAAATAGAAGAACTTACTAAGAGCTTACATTGTAGAGAGACTAGTCAACCTCCTTTAGGACAGCATAGTGATAAGGTCAAAAATTAGAAGACAGGCTAGCAAATAACTACAATTGTTTGGTTAGGCATCTCAACGAGAAGGCTACCTTAAATTGTAGGATAACCGAAACTACTTCTAAGATCACTGACTTAGAAACTCAATTAGAAATATCTAAGGCTAAGGTTAGTGAGCTTAGTAAGGATCTAGATGCCTGTCAAGCCGCCAAAGCAACGGTAGAAAATAATTATGCTCTCCTAAGTGAGGAACGCAGGAAGTTGTATGCAAAAATTAAAAAATTAGATGATCTTCTTACGCGTAGGGGACACTCTGAACAGACGATATTCTTAAACAAGCCCAAGGATATAGAGTTTTATAATCCAATAGAAGGCATAGGTTACACTAACCTACGTATTTTACGAAAGAAAGAAATGTATGACATTAAGAACATGGGTTTAGCTGCAACCTCTCTTAGGAACATTACGGAATCGACGTACGAAAATGCGTTTGATTCATCCATCAAACAAGCCTCACATGGGCCAGAAATCCCCTTTGACTACAATGAACTAATTGAAAAGGACAAAAATAGGAAACCTACTCTAACACCTGTCAGCGAATTAGCTCAAGTTCTACCTCCGGACTCTCAAGAATACCACGATGAAGTCAAAAAGGTTAGTTATCAAAATTCTCTCTACAAACCCCCTATCATAAAACAGATAGAGGAGTCACAGGCGAAACTAGACAACGAAAGAGAGAATTTCGAAGCTGAAAAGAAAAAATTCTATAAGGAGATGGAAAATCTCAAGGCTTCCTCGTCCTCCCGAACTACCTCACACGCTATCATAAAAAGCGTGAAAATAGAAAAATCGCCTTCAAAAGATCAAAAGAGGATTAATAATTCTGTTAAAAGTGCTAAGACTAATTTTACTTCACCTACGTCCACAGGGAGCGTAGAGCCAGCACCGACTACGAAGGCGAGAGTGTCTAGTCCTAAAATAAAGAAGGAGCGAGTAGATTTAAATATTTCTGAACATGTTTTTCCTTATGTCAAAATTAAAGACACTCGTAGTAATAAAAGAGCCATTTCTACGTTCAAAATAATTGCTTCTACGTGCTCAGTTCAGCCTATCACATAAATCCCGAAATAGGCTCTACGTCGAAAATTACTACTAATCATTCTGAAACAAATGCCAAAAGGAAAAATCGTAGAAACAAGATCCAGCCATAAAGAAAGCTTATGGCACCGTACATAATTGTACTCACCTAAGGTATCCCGTAGAAATTAAATCCCCCAAGCACCTTAGGAGACTATCACAAGGAAAGATCTTTTCCTCAGTCAAACCTTCCAAGGCATTTGTACGAGATGAAATTAACATTCCCTGTAAGGTTCAACCCAAATGGGTTCCTAAATCTCCGCCTAGGACGACAAAAGCCAAAAGGGCCAAGTCTCCTACAGAGGCAAAACACAAACTCACTTCTCCAAAAGTGCAATGGGTTATTAAGACTCTTCCAGAAATAAATTTAGGAGTCATATCTGAACCTAAAATTAAATCTGCTAATCTGAGAGGACCCATGCTTAAGTGGGTACCTAAAACTCTCTAAATTGTTTTTGCAGATCCATGATGTGTGGTACCTCGACTCTTGCTCCACACACATGACTGGTAAACAAGAGCTGCTGAGCAACTACAAACACCGACCAAATGGCAAAGTCAGATTTGGGAACAACGATTCAGCCCCGATTCTAGGACTTGGGGATATCATTTTGAAGAATCTGACCATCCAAGATGTCTCATACGTCGAAGGCCTCCGCCATAACTTGTTCAGTATAGGCCAATTCTGTGACAAAGGCTTACAGGTGGTCTTCCATGCTGACCGGTCCGAATTTTGGATAGTCAGGACACAGAACTCCTTGAAGGACTTCGGAAATCCAATCTTTACACGATCAACCTGACGTCCGTGCGGCCCTGGACAGCTGTATGCTTCATTTCTCAAATTGATATACAGAGGAACAGCCTATGGCATCAACGACTGTCTCATCTAAACTTGAAAGCTCTCCAACGTCTTTCTACGAAAAAGTTGGTTCACGGTCTTCCAACTATACAACTACAAAGGGAGCATCATTGTTCGGCATGTCACCTAGGAAAAATGAAGCGAGCATCTCATCACGTCAAGCAAATTGCGTCTACTTCTCGACCATTGGAACTATTCACATGGATCTCTGTGGTCCGATGCAGACTCAAGAGTATCAATGGAAGAAAGTATGTCCTAGTGATTGTAGATGACTATTCTCGCTACACGTGGACAAAGTTCCTCCGAACGCAAGATGAGACCGGTGACTTGATAATCAATTTTGTGAACACAACTCAAAATCTGCTGCAACAGACTATTCAAGTTGTTCGAACAGACAACGGCACTGAGTTCAAAAACAACCACCTCAGTGAGTTTTATCAAAAACTTGGAATAAGTCAACAATTTTCAGCCGCCACCCTCAACAAAATGGGGTCGTCGAAAGGAAAAATCGAACACTAGTGGAAGCCGCTCGTACAATGCTGATCCAATCGGTACTTCCACACTTTCTATGGGCTGAAGCAGTCAATACCGCTTGAGTGTGGTTCACAAACGGTTCAACAAGACTCCGTACGAGATTGTGAATAATAGAGTGCCCAGTATCTCTTTCTTTAAAATCTTCGGGTGCAAGTGCTTTGTGGCGAACGACCGAGAACAACGTGCAAAGTTAAACCCTAAAGCATTCGAAGCTACATTTGTCGGGTATTCTTCAACTTCAAAAGCGTACCGAGTATACATCAAGTCCAACCAAACTATTATGGAAAGCTATAATGTTACTTTTCACGAAGTGGCACAGATGGCTTCTGGTCAACTCAGTCCAGGACCCGTGCCTAACCCGATGGTCCCTGCTCAAATCAGTTTAGGACCCGTGCTCAACCCGATGGCTTCTGAAGACAACATTTCAGAACCCGTATCACTGGTGTGTTGGCACAAAACCAACAGAAAATGGAAACAACATCAAAGTCAATGTCAGACGAAGCAACGAGACTTGCAATAGACGATTTGGATTCTCTCTTCGAACCAGTATATCGATCATGCACCACTGCACCTACAGTGGATTCTCCACCGTTCGAGACCGACGTACCAAGTTCATCTCACACCTCTACCCCACCCGATTCAAATTTGCCACAGAATACAGAAGAACCTATAATCGTCCTCGAGGAAGTGCAGAATTGGAACTTCCTCAGACAAATGATCAATCGAAGACTATAGGCAATCCAGATCCACAGATGGCTGACGCATCTGCTACAACCTTGCCTCATGAGCGCAAGTGGACTAGAGGTCACCCGATCGATCAGATAATTGGTGATCCTTCGGATGGTGTAAGGACACGTCGTCAACACAGTCTTTTCAGTTGCTTCCTGAGCCTAAACGAGCCTACCAAAGTAGCAGACACACTTCGAGACCCGGATTGGACAATTGCAATGCAAGAGGAAATCAATCAATTCGAACGTCTTCAAGTGTGGACCTTGGTACCCCGTCCACATGGGAAAACAGTGGTCGGAACTAAATGGGTTTTCAAGAAGAAAAAAATTATGATGGTGAAGTGATCCGGAACAAAGCAAGGCTAGTAGCTAAGGGATACAATCAACAGGAAGGCATCGACTACGACGAGACTTATGCTCCTGTTGCCCGTATCGAAGCTATCCGCCTCCTGCTGGCTTATGCAGCTCACAAAGACTTCAAAGTCTATCAGATGGATGTTAAAACCGCTTTTCTCAACGGCGTGTTAAAAGAAGAAGTCTACGTCGCTCAGCCGGAAGGTTTCGTTTATCAAGAACATCCCGATCACGTCTATCGTTTGGACAAAGCTATCTATGGACTAAAACAAGCCCCACGTGCTTGGTACGATGTCCTGAGTGATTTCCTCGTGAAGTCTGGATTCATATGAGGAACGATAGACACAACCCTCTTCATTAAATGGCATGACAAAGATCTGATGGTCGACCAAGTATACGTCGACGACAACATCTTCGGATCAACAAATCCTCCGCTCTGCAAGAAGTTTGGAGATCTCATGAAGAGCAAATTCGAAATGAGTCACGTGGGAGAGATGCAATTTTTCTTAGGCCTTCAGGTCAGGCAGCTCAATGATGAATTTTCATCAGTCAAACAAAATACATCAAGGATATTCTGAAGAAGTTTCATCAAGACCAGAGCAAGCCTCTCAGCACTTCTATGTCACCAAGCTGCAAGTTGGATGCCGATCCCTCTGGTAAATCGGTCGACATCACACTCGCAGTATCATTGGATCTCTTCTCTACCTCACTTCGAGCCAGCCGGATATCATGTTTGCCACCTGCTTGTGTGCCCGTTTTCAAGCCGAACCCAAAGAATCCCATATGCTCGCGGTCAAAAGAATTCTTAGCTACCTTAAGGGCACTTCTACTCTTGGCCTATGGTATCCAAAGGGTACGAATTTCAAACTTATCGGCTACACTGACGCTGACTATGCAGGTTGCCGAATGGACAGGAAAAGCACTCCGGTGGCACTCAATTTCTAGGCAAAAAGCTGGTTTGCTGGTAATCCAAAAAGCAGAATTGTGTGTCCACTTCGACGGCAGAAGCAGAATACGTAGCTGCCGCCAGCTGTTGCTCACAGATGCTGTGGATACGGACACAGCTTCGCGACTATGTGTACAATCTAACTAATATACCCATATATAGTGATGGTCAGAGTGCAATTGTCATTACTTGCAATCCTGTTCATCATTCACGCACAAAACACATAGACATTAGATATCATTTTATCAAAGATCACGTAGAAAGAGACACGATAGATATGTACTTTGTGAACACGGAGTTTCAACTAGCCGACATTTTCACCAAGGCCTTGGATGAGAAACGATTCCAATTCCTTGTTGGAAAATTAGGCATGCTGAATCTTCCGTAATACGTGCATTACCTGATCTTCTGTGCTATCACATGCTCTATTCTATGTGTTTTCTATGCTTATTTGTCCTTATCTTGCGTGATAAAAATAAATAAATATATATATATATATATATATAATATAATGGGGTATGACGAAATCCGTTAGGATGCTTCGATCTAAAGTAACCAATAATTTTACCCCGACATGCGATCGTTTTAATTGCTTAATATTGTCAGTCTAAGTCGCATTCTTGTGTCTAAAAGGTCGTTTGATTGTTCCACTAGACACAAAGTCACTTTACATGCGTAAGGATTCAAGCCTTGTTCCTTTTTCCTTTCTTTGGATCTACTTCTCGAGTGAGTCACACATCAATTACTTGTCTTACCTAGTGATTCTTGGTTTCATACTCACCTTGCGTCAGATCGTTAGGAAAATGATAAGGGAGCTTAGGATATTTCTCACTCGGCCTTATATAAATTTTCCCCCACACTTGCCCTTAGTCATCCACTTTGAGCCTTCTCCGACGTCCTTTTCTTCATTTGAAACCCATTTCCAGCCTTCAACCGAATTCTATATTCTTTGAATGTTATTGTTCAAACGAGAAAAAGAGGGGGAGATAACAAAAGAAAAGTAGGATGATGACAAAAGAAGGCATTGCTCAACGCGCAAAAAACCAAAGGAACCGGCCTTCCGACTACGTTGTAGAAAGTGGCACGGTTCCTGCTGCGAACTTCACCAACGATAATCTCGTACGCTCGTCAGAACGGCTGGAAGAGGAGCACCACGAAGTGAACTTCTCCAACGATAATCCGGTCTTATTCGGGAAAAGAGAAGAGGAGCGCACCCTCGGGTACGAATTCCATAACCGTGAACTTCTCCAAACAGATAATCTCTGAAACCTCTCTAGGGATTAAGAGAAGAGGAGCACAGTATCGGCCCGAGAATCAACAAGATGAACTTCGTCTACGATAATCTCCTACAGCCTCATGGAGAAGCGGAGCTTCAGCTTGAGCATAACATAAAAAGGGATAGTTCTTAAAAGAAAAAGAGGGAGAAAAGATTGAAAAGAAGAAAGATGCCGAAAAAGAAAATAGGGGAGACGGACGTAGAAATGGAAGATGACGAAGAGATAAGCTCACTTTCCTGTAAATTCCTTCCCTTCTAAGTCCTTGCCAAACTAAAACCTTTACGCCCCTTTGATTCCAATAGACGGTCTCTCGCTTGGGTGAAATGATTAAACACGCCTCGATCACAAGTAAATTGACTTGAAACTGCTTGTGTTGACTTGAGTGATAAAAATGTAAAAATCCCAAGATAGAAATTATTGAGAGCAAGTGCGAACCTAGTGAGAGTTGTCGAAATGGAGCAGTCTATGAACTTAGGACTTTAGTTTGACGACAAGACTTGACGGCATTTTAGGCTTGACGATTGATCGAAGCAAAATAATCTGACCCCATACTATAATAATAGTAAAATACGAAAAAAAATATATATATAATAAATTTTTTACATATATATAGGTAAATAATAATAAAATATATATATATATATATATATATGAAAAATGAAAATAAAAAATTTAAACTCATATACTTCGCACATTTTGACATGAAATGTTATGCTTCATATGCGTTGAACTGAATAAATGCGAATTTTTTGTGCATCGCACATTCTAAATGCAATTTTAGATTGCATTGGTAATGAATTGTTTAAAGGCGATAAGTTTTTCTATGCTCTAACCCTCACACAATATTTTTAAAGTACATGTTTTCTGGACCATGTATATGCACTTACTTGGTAGATTTGTGTGTTATATGCTCGTGACTTGAATTGATTTAATATGATTGCATAATTAGTCAATTCTTGCGCATTATTTGAGGGGGAGCAAGTATAAAAATCGTGGTTTAGCTCCAAATATTTTTGACATTTTCTCTAAGTGTTTCAGATTCCTTCAAACAAAATTACAGAGTGAGACGTCGACACTATAAAGAGAGGAGCTAGACACAAGACCAAATAATTCAAAGATAAAATTGCCAAAAATAATTGCTGATTAGCTCCATTATTACTAACGTTTATCTCTATGTGGTACAGATTTTTAAACTTCTGCCAGGGGAGCTAGACGTTACTACACGGAAAATACAGGGAGTTAATTGCATTTATTTTAATTACTAAGGGGGGGCTTCAATGGGTTTTATTTTGAAATAGGGGTCAATCTGAAATTCTTTAGAAGAACTTACTATCGAGAAACTGGATATTAGAATTAATTCGCAATCTAAAGTTTCTCGATCGTAAACAGTGTTGGAAACGATTTTGATTGGCCGCGATAATTTGCGCTCGAAAAATTTGAATTGAGAAGCAATTTTCGAATCAAAACTTTCTCGAGCGCAAATAGTAATGGGCGTGATCCATTTAATCGCAAAACGTCCAATCGCAAACCCAACATTGATTGACAGCGAGTTATTAAAAGTTCACTTTTTGTTAGTCGAAAAACTTTTTCTCACACAACCCATCTCACGCAAAACTTTCTCAGACGATACAAAATTCTTCAAAAATCTTCTAATTTTCACTTCAAATCGTCTGATTAAGGTAGATACTCGATTCGGTTAACGATTGCCAATGTTATAACTTGATTTGCGTTTACAGTCTGTAGTTTTTCGCATGTTTAGTTAAGATTTTTCGACTGATTCTTCAAAAACCATTTAAACGTATACCGTTTCTCTAAAATTCAGCATGCTTCTTGGATTTTCTGAGTTAAATGCCTGTTGTTTAGATAGATTCGATGCTTTAGATGAAACAGATAGCATAAATCGTCGGAAAAATCTGCATCTGTGACGTTAAAATGAGTTTCGATGAAACTGGGTTTGAAGTTTTGAAGCTGTCGAAGAACTTTGTCGATCGCAAATAATCTTAATTGAATTCCGATTCGATTGAGATACTGTTTGTGACGATTTAGTTTTCGATCGCAAAATTTTGATTTAAATCATCACGAAAAGATTTTGACCGATAAACTTACCATCGAAAAATCCAATTACAATTTTCTGCGAGCGAAAAACTTATGCACTGAATAGATAATTTAGATGCAAATTCAAATCGAGCGTTAAACTTACCATCGCAAAATTAAATTTCGATTTCACTTCATTTCGGTCGCAAAAATGTTAGCAGCGAGAAATTTATTTTTCAATGGTTAACTTTTACGATCGTAAAATTCGCCGCTTAGAATAAATTGATCGAAAAATTTCTCGACGATTGACTTAGTTTCGTCGTTGACCAATTTTTCGATAAAAATATTTCGCCGCGAAAATTTTTACTTACAATCGAAAATCACATGTCGCTCGACAAATTTCCAAATCGAAAAATTTTATTCACTCGAAGAAAATTTCTCGACAGTAAATTTACCTGAGAAATAATTTCTCGATCGTAAATTTACACGGAATTTTTCTCGATCGGAAAATTGATCGACTACAGTCTCAATTTCAAACTCAACACTTAGAAATTTTTTTCCTAAGTCTTTTACACTGTAGCGAACGCTAGCGAATAAAATTTTCTGGATCGAAAAATTACACGGAAACGTTTCAATTGAAATCAGTGTATAAGAAATCAAATTGCAATTCAATATTCTCGAGCGAAAATTTTCTCGGCATGAACAGTGACTTACTGATTTAACACTTAGCGAAATTTCGAACCATTTTTCACGCGACAAATATTTCCTTCGAAATTACATTCATGCCATCACGATTTTTGCAATTGAACATACACTATGCATTTGATATGATTTCAATTCAAAATTCATCGAACATGCTATTATTTGCAATATTACTACAGTTTGATGAAATTTATTCATATTTCGACTGAAAAATAAATTGAACTAATGAACTTTTATATATCTTATATTTCAGATGGATCGCCCAACATACAACCACATATATGTACTTGAAGGTTCAGGATACGAACTTTCAGCTCGACCTGGACACATTTCGGTGCCCGGACGATATCATCGTGTGCATCCTCAGAGGCCACCCCATCTGGCATGCGTTAGCGGTCACCGCATCAGTGTCGATGGTCTATCTCCAGCAATTCTGGGGTAATATACAAGGGTTGTAGCAAATGGGGCATACTCCTTTACTACAAAACTCGGGACGCGGCATATTCTTATGAGCAAGAGCCAGTTCGGGATGATGCTGGACTTGCCCCACCACAACAACTACGCCCCGCTCCCGACCGACGCAGAGATGATTCAGGACTTCATGCACATGGGATACCAACCGCCGCTTACAAGATTAGCTCAGGTCCAGAGCAGCGGTATCCCTCACCCCTGGAAGACACTGTTCGGCATAGTGAACAAGTGTCTATCACCCAAACACGCTGGATTCGACAAGGGCAACGGCAACATACTGCGGATCTTTCACGGCCTCGCCTTCGCTAGAAACTACGACTTTGCACAGCTGGTTCAACGTAATCATCAGGAAGTTAATGGAGCTACATGCAGAGAACATACCTCAGCTATTCCCTGGTGGAAACTACCAGCCGCCAAGGCTTAAGTTTTTCCACAACCCACGGCTCACGGACATGGACCAACCATCGATGCCGATTCCACTCAACTTACTCAGGCTCGCCGACCCCGCGGGAGCTGAGTATCAGAGGTTCTGCCGAGAACACAATTTAATGGAGGAAATGATCAGAGGGCCCCCGGCAGATCACCATGTGAGCCCTCCCCAACACCAACCAAGCCCTGACAACGCGATGATTGACGTTGTCGCTCAGGAGCTTCAACAGGAGTCTCCTTTGGTCGAAGAGCCAATGCCCGACGTAGAGGATACTTTGATAGACGTCGTGGCTACAGAGTTGCCACTCGAGGCTCCTGCACTCGAATTACAAGTGGAAGTGCCCATACATGTCGGCGTGCTCGAAGAAACCATTGAGGAGGTTCTTCCAACAGTAGCACAGCCAGAGACTGAATTGGGGCACACTTCACTTCCATTGGTGACAGATCAGACATTGGAGAACGTCGATCGAGACCTTACTCCTCACACCGCCACCCCATCTGACACAGTCTGACGAGGAAATAAGTCTGATCAGGAGGACTCCCAGAAGACTGAGTATTCAGTTGGAGTCGCTCTTTCCAGCAGTCACCACCGCACCAGATACTACGTTGACCACGACGACAAGTGTTGCTGGCACTTCATCTCTCAATCTTGAGCCGCAACCATCTCCCGTGGTGTCTGGTTCGCAGGCGCAACCTGAGCCTGCCTTAACACCCATAGAGGCGAATCCTCAGGATTCGACTCGAGGATTGGGTGGAAGTCTCATACAGTCACAACCAAGAGTCGGTGTCTACTATAGGGTTGATAACAGGCGAATCAGTCGTCCTGGTCCATCCATGGAGGCGTCCACACCCTATGTGACGAACGAGCAGTTCCAAGCCGCTCTCTCTGCAGATGTACGGTCAATGGAAGACAAGATCACGGAGAGAGTATTACAAGCCATCGAGACATCCCGACGAGATACCGGGAAAGCACCTGTCTCAGAAGGGCCTTTGTCACAAACCCACCCCACACCTCCACAACCCACACCCACCGACCCTTTAGCCACTTCCTCCATCCTCATCAACCCATACACCATCCCCATCACTGAGCTCCACGACATTCTCCTCGCCCGTTTGATAGGCCTGTCCATCCGATCGCCTCAAGAAGAATCCCTCTATCGGCGATTGGTGGATCATCCTGAGCCACGGACTGACACCTGCCGAGGCCAAAGCTCCCACTCCCGGCGCAGACATGACGATCCTGACGATCAGGACCATCATGAGGGGCAGAAGAGGCCGGGGACATCCACATCTGGCCAAGGACAAGGCTCGGGCGCTACGCGGACAAGCGCTGGAGCTGGTGAAACCCAAACCACCCAAACTACCCAAACCACGCACCGCACAGCCACTCTACCACATATGGACCTACCACCAACCTTTCACCTCAGGACGCCTCCGCCCACACCGTCGATCTACTCAAGCCCCTTGCTTCCGGAAGAAGAAGCAAGTGCTGCAATGCTTGTAGCTCTGGAAGCTACCCAAGCTACTCCCTCCGTCGCTCCAGACCAACCGGGACCCTCTGGACATGGAGTCAATCCACACGAAGCATTAGACAAGTACATCTTCGAAGGCCAGTGGATGACCCATTCCATGCCCGAGGAGCGGCTTCAGGACGTATGCCACTTCTTACAACAAGAATCCGTGGACCTCGTGTTCATTGAAGACGACGAACTTCAAGAAGGTGTAGACTACCAAAATGAAATCCCAAAGCTACCGGAGTTGATCGCACAGCGAGCGGCCTCCCCTACAAGACAGATGCCAGGGACCGTTCGGATCGACACGCCGTGGGAGAACATTCACATAGAGATACCTTTCCTTGAAGAAGTCAGGGAAAACATTTGGAGGTCACCGGATCGAATTAAGAAGCCGGATGAGTTCGAGCTGAGAGGGATCTCTCACTGCGATCAACAGAAGAGAATGACGTATCTGTGGATGCTGACCCAACTAGGACCGGACGTGAGGCTGGGGATCTTGAAGAATCGACTGGAGAGTCACTTCAGGGAACTCTCCCCAATTTGCCAACTCCTCAGTGTTTACTGTGCCAAAGGAGGACTTCCAACACCTCACTACATCATCGAACGAGTGGACAGGACCCGAGAGGAACTGAGCGAGAGCGACCTACCGTACCTCCCCGCCGATGAAGTCTACCGTCTTTATCAGCTATACGTGGAGAAGTACAGAGGTCCTCAGGGCTTCATCAAGAAAAAAGGCCTCGAAGGGCTCTATCGGTTCATGATGCGACAAGTCAAGTACTTCGCCGCTCACGACCTTCAAATGGCGCTTGAGAGCAATATGAAGAAGGTCAACATGGCCGAACCACTCTTCAAATGACCTGAGATCGAGAGGCTTCCAAGCAATCACATACACATCATCTCTGTCACCGGCATCACCTACTAACAATCCAATTGCCAAGAAGACCAGGATGATGCTGAAGACAGAAATTCACAAGTTTTGCGACGGAACCCTCAAGATCGTCAGACGAAATATCGAATAGAGGTTGGAAGAGATAAATAGAGACACGATGCTGAGGATCCACCGGTTTGTGAGAGAACAGCCGCTCCTGATGGAATTGCTGGATGACATCGAGGAGCGCCTGAAGCTCAGGGAGACCGTTAGGGACTACGAGCATGTGATGGCTTGAGCAGATCGTACTATGCCCGACAAGGACGAACAGCGCGGAGACGCAATCAAGCACAAAGGGGGAGAATGTAGAATATCATTTGTAATTGTGCTTGATTTCATTAGTTGTCCTTGTAATTAGTGGCTTTACTTGGATTAGTCTTTAGATTAAGGACTAGTTCGATATTTATACCAAGATTGTTGGTATAAATACTTGTAAATGAATTGAGCTGAATAGAGAAAGTTTAGAGAATTGATCCGAAGGGCTTGCAAATCGATTTCTAGAGAGAGAAACAACAGTAACTTTCTCACTCTAATTGAATTCTCTCTCTTGTTCTTATTTTGAGTTTTTCGATCGAATTCAATTGATCATCTAAACGATCGAATTGCTATGGTTTCTAGCCTAGGATCGTAGAGTTGTTAATCTAAGGACCTAACAGTTTGAAAAGTAGAATTTTTAAATAGAACAATCGTAAGAATTAGATTTTCGAAGGGAAAAGCATATTTAGGAAATGGTATTACGAAAGGATATGTGTTACGAAAATTAGGGTATGAATTGAAATGATGTATGAATTGCAGGAATTAAATTCTCGAAAGTGATTGAATTTCTGCAAGAATGTGTAGAGAAATCAGCTTAAGATAGAAGACAATTCGAACGTTTATCAATGTGTATAACCAGCAAATTAATCTCAATCGATCTTGTTGAAGATTCTATCACGAATTTAATCAAACTTTATAAGAACAGAAATCGAAAAATGCAGCAGAATTTACGTGGTTCAGCTCCTCTGATAGAGCTTACATCCACGGGTCAATGGATCTTTTATTGATGATCAAGAAAGATGAGATTACAGGCTTTCGATCTTCCTCTCAGATTCTATTTTCTCTCAGAGCTCAAAACAAGAAAAAAAACATATTACAAGATGAAAACTTCTTCATCGTTTCTTCTGTTGGTCACCCCTTTTATATGAGTGTCATCAGCAGATTTTAATCGATTCAGGCTTAGGCTTCACTGGATAGTACCTTGCGCAATTCTACTTGTACAGCTAATCCATCAACTAATAAAAGCGTGTTGAGATTCTATTAGTTTTCCCTTCAATCTGAGCCGCCCAATATCATCTTATCTGCATCGAACGGCCACGATTAATTCAGCAATCAGTTTGAGCTGTTTGTTGCTACTGAGCTACACATCGATCAGCTGAGACTTCTTCCTAGTTTTGGCTCAATAATCTTCACGATTCTCCACGTTGAGCCAAAGACTCTTGCTTCAGATCCATTGACCTTCATGCTCCATGAGTTAAGGAGCATCACAACAGTCGATTATTTGCAGACAGTGCAAGAACTTCCTGCTAGGAATCGACTTTGTAATCATACCAGATGGATTGCGTTCTATTGAAATTTTCTGAACACTTACCTCTCCCTTGTCCAAGATGTTCCTGATGAAGTGTAGTCGTACGTCTACGTGCTTCATTCTCTCATGTAATTCATTATTCTTGGACAGATGAATCGCCCCTTGATTGTCGCCAAGCACCTTGATACTTTGCCGATCTATCCCAAGTTCGCCAATCATTCATTTCAGCCAAACAGCTTCCTTTATGGCTTCTGTTATGGCAATATACTCTCCCTCGGTTGTTGATATGGCGACCACACGTTGTAGGCTTGCTTTCCAGCTTATTGCCGTACCAAACGAAGTAAACACGTAGCCTGTCAGGGACTTTCTGCTGTCAAGACATCCAGCAAAATCAGATTCAACATATCCCATCATAGCTGGTTGCTTCTCATGTGTTTCATCCTGCTTCTTGAACACGAGGCCTTTGTTTAAGGTTCCCTTCACATACTTCAGCACTCCTTGAAGGGCCTGCCAATGATCTTTCCCAGGTTTGGCCATAAATCTGCTCAGCATACTTATCGAGTAGGCAAGGTCGGGCCTGGTGTAAATCATAGCGTACATGAGTGAGCCGATAGTATTTGCATAAGGGATGTCCTTCATATCTTCTGAACTGGTGCCATGATCATCTTCTGGCACTTTCATTAGTCTAAGATGGGCAGCCAAAGGAATGCTTACTGGTTTGCATTGTTCGCTCATCTCAAGCCTCTTCAACATCAGCTTCAAATACTCAATTTGTTTCAGCAATAGAACTCCTGTGTTTCTGTTTCTTGTGATTTCCATGCCCAAGATTTTTTCAGCAACACCTACGTCTTTCATTTCAAACTCAGATTTGAGTGATTCCTTTACGACATGGATCTCATCCATATTTTCGCTGGCTATTAGCATATCATCCACGTAGAGGAGCGGAAAACTCATATTCTGAAGTAGATACACTCATCGTAGCAGCTTCTCTTGAACCCAATTCTTCTAATAAATGCATCGAATCTTTTGTTCCATTGCCTGGGACTCTGCTTCAGGCCATACAGATATCTTTTCAGGAGATACACGTGATCTTCTGTGCCTGGTTTCACAAAACCTTCGGGTTGAGTCATGTAAATGATTTCTTCAAGCTCGTCGTATAATGTAGAACCCCATTTAAATGGTAGAAAATGGGCTGATTTCGTGAGCCTGTCGACAATTACCCACACGGCATCATTTTTCTTAGCCGTCGGAGGAAGTCCATAAAGAAAATCCATCGTTATTCGTTCCCATTTCCAAACAGGTATGGGTAAAGGATGTAATTTACCCACTGGCGCTTGGTGTTCAGCTTTGATTTGCTGACACGTTAAACATTTCAGCACATATTCAGCGACATCCTTTTTCATCCTTGGCCACCAATAGTGAGATTTAAGGGTCCGATACATCTTCGTACTGCCTGGATGCATTGCATAAGGAGCAGTATGTGCCTCTTCCATTATCTCTTGTCGAAGATTATCGATATCAGGAACACATATACGACCATTTATTGTCAAAGTCCCATTCTCGCCTATCACAAAAGACTTCCCTAATCCTTGTTGCACTTTATCATCAATCTTAGTCAGCTTTTCATCTTTAAATTGGACTTGCCTAATTCGATCTAACATGATAGGTCGAACTCTAATTGAGGCACAGATGGCACCGGTATCGTCTATTTCCATTTCTGTATTCATCTACCTGAGATCAATTAGACTTGATAAAGAACATACTGATAAATAAGAAATAGTACCATACGATTTCCGACTCAAAGCATCAGCAACGACGTTGGCCTTTCCAGGATGATACTCTATAGTACAGTCGTAATCCTTTAGTAGTTCAATCCACCGTCTCTGCCTCATGTTTAGCTCCTTCTGGCTCAACAAATACTTTAGGCTCTTATGATCAGTAAATATCTGAAATGTTGTTCCGTATAAGTAGTGTCGCCATATCTTTAGTGCGAATACCACGGCTGCTAGCTCTAAGTCGTGGGTTGGGTAGGATGTTTCGTATGGCTTCAGTTGTCGAGACGCATACGCCACTACTTTCCCGTGTTGTATTAGCACGCATCATAGTCCTTGATACGACGCGTCGCTATAAATCACAAAATTTTCAGTACCTGCTGGAATAGTCAGTACAGGAGCTGTTGTTAATCGTTCCTTCAATTCTTCAAAACTCCTTTGGCATTCATCAGTCCACTTAAATACAACTCCTTTACGCAATAACTTCGTCATTGGAGCGGCTATCAGTGAGAAATTCTCTATGAATCGCCGATAATATCCGGCCAATCCCAGAAAACTACGAACTTCTGCTACATTTTTAGGGCTCTCCCACTTGATCACTGCTTCAATTTTACTAGGATCGACTTGGATACCTTTACCAGAGACTACGTGTCCCAGAAACACTACTTGATCTAACCAAAATTCACATTTCGAGAGCTTTGCATATAACTTCCTTTCCCGTAAAGTCTGAAGTACAATCTTCAAATGTTCTTCGTGCTCCTCTTTTGACTTGGAATATATTAGAATATCATCAATAAAGACGATCACAAACTGGTCTAAATAGGGTCGGAAAACGTCATTCATTAATGCCATAAAGACTGCAGGAGCATTCGTCAATCCAAACGGCATAACTAGAAATTCGTAGTGTCCATATCTTGTTCTAAAGGCCGTCTTATCACCATCCGCAATCTTCAATTGATGATATCCTGATCTCAAATCGATTTTTGAAAAGACACTAGCACCTTGCAACTGATCATCAATCCGAGGCAATGGATATTTATTTTTCACCGTTACCTTATTCAACTGTCGATAGTCGATACACAATCTGAGAGTTCCGTCTTTCTTTTTAACGAAAAGAACGGGTGCTCCCCATGGGGATACACTTGGCCGTATATAGCCTTTATCTAATAACTCCTTCAACTGTACCTTTAATTCACTTAATTCTATCGGTGCCATTCGATACGGTGGAATAGAAATCGGCGCCGTGCCCGGTTGAAGTTCTATTGTAAACTCTGTATCTCGATCAGGCGGTAGACCCGGTAGCTCTTCAGGAAAGACATCAGGATATTCACTGATTACCGGAATATCGTCTATTTTTAATCCACTTAACTGCGCATCTATAACATAGGCTATATACCCTTCGCATCCTTTACTAATCATCTTGGAAGCTTCTAAACTTGATATCCGATGTGCCGTCCGTACGATCTTTTCTCCTTTAAATATTATATGGGTTTGATCTATAGGGGTCAATTCAATTTCCTTTTTGAAACAGTCAAGCTTCGCCCGGTATCTCGATAACCAATCCATGCCTAATATTACGTCGAAATCCATTAAAGGAATAACAAACAAAGTTGCTCGCATCTCTACCCCTTCACTGACGATTTTGTATTCTAAGTATACTGTATTCACTATAATTACTTCACCTGTTGGAAGTCGAACATACAATTCCTCTTCTAGGGGTTTGGGTTTATCAGGTAATAATGATGCAAATGTTCGTGATATGAATGAATGAGTGGCACCTGGATCGAATAAAACATATGCATCAATATCACAGATAAATAATTTACCCGTAATCACGTGTGATCCTTCTTTGGCCTCCTCACGAGTCATAGTGAAAATCCTGGCTTGTGTTGGCGGTCTATAGGCTTGACCTCCTGAGCTTCCTCTTCCAAAACTCGTGTTAAACGGTCCTCGGCCCCTTCCTCTTCCACGGTTTGTGGAGGGTCCGCTTACTCTTGATTGATCTACTGTCGGTTCTGTTCGCAATGTTGGGAAATTCTAAGCTATATGTCCCCGTTGCCCACATTGAAAACATTAGCCTGTGAGCCATCTACAGACGCCTATATGGTTCTTTCCACAGTGTTCACATGTTGGTATAGTCTGTGAAATTCCTCGTCCGACCGGTCTCATTCCGCCCATATTGCCCCTTGCGAAACTACTTTGCGTGCTCATTGGTCTTGGTGCACTATACGTCTTCTTCATCTTTCCGCTTGACGATTCTTCTCCTGGTCTTCTTTTGTTACTCTGAAAGTTTCTTGATTCGGTTTCTAATCTTTCGGCGCGAATAGCCGCCGCCCTCAGTTTCCCATAGGACTCCATATCTGATGGTGTAATACGATTTCTAATAGTATAACGGAGTCCAGCTTCAAACCTTCGGCACTTAATTTCTTTCAACTGCAACCATATGTGAAGCGTATCGAGACAACTGATTAAATAGTACTTCATACTCGCTTACAGACCGATTTCCTTGTTTAAGTTCTAAAAATTCTTTTTCTTTCTGATCCTTATAAACTTCAGGCATGTAAGCATCGCTGAACTCTCTCAGAAAATCTTCCCAGGTCAGCACTGGGGGTTGAACCATACTATCTGGGACAGTTTCCCACCATTCGTATGCATGTCCCTGAAGAAGTGAGACAGCATAGTCGAATCTCTCTTCCGGTGTACATTGCATCATGTTGAACACCCTTTCTGTTCTTTTTAACCACGTTTCTGCCTCAGCAGGATCTGTCGTACCCATGAAGTCCACAGCACCCATCTTTCTCAATTTGTCATATCGTCGTTCTCGGGGAATTGTCAGGGGGTGTTCAGATTCATGCTGTCTAAGAGTATGAGATGAATGGGATTCCGGTACGGCCGTTCTTCCTCCTCCCTCTATTGTTTGTTCATCATGTTCTAAATGCGTTCGTTCGCCTATTGCCCTTTGCCTATATATGCAAGAAAAGTTTAAGGGCAAACATAACATGTACCTACTATGCAAATGTCTACAGAACCTAAAGCCTAGGCTCTGATACCACTACATGTAGCGCCCCGTTTCCTATTTCCTTTTTACGTAGCTATAAAATATTCATATAAAATTTTTCGCGATTCCCATAACCATTTCCTTTAACAAAAACGGGTGCGTACATCTGATCTAGTTCATTCCACTATAATGTACATATACGTACCTATCATATGAGTCACAAAATGCGATAGTCTAAATCCGTTTCTATTCTATATGCTAATGATGAACCAGAGGGGTGCAGGAGGAGAGCGTAGCCAGCCAACCTTCAATCCATGCTTTATGATGATGCTTTCTACGCAGCCTGCTAACTATCTTCAACAACTGTGAAGACACCAATTTCAGAGTATGATCGCAACATGTTAATTAATACAAGTAATAATAAAATAAACAGTAGTCAATTCCTTTCCATCAATATCGTAACCATGCCATTGCAAATCACATAATCATCATTCATATAACGGTCATTCACACGATCCGTAGATCACATGTCATTTCTTTATGTCCATTTATTTTGATACTCCCGTTATAGACTAGCTAGACTATACTGTACGCCCAGTCGGCGCCCATGCATGGGACTCTGTAACCATGTCGTAATCCTCCTATTTGTAGGGATACGTGTTGCCTGTACAGGACTCTGTAATAATCCCCCGATTTGTAGGGATATATGCCGTAGCATCCGTATCATACCATTTGTAGTCGTAGCAGTCATAACGGTTTCTCCCTTCATTTTATATGTATGCAGTACTATATGAAATACCTTATATTACACATAAATCATATGAGAGCACGTTACGATCACATAGTTCACGTCGATTCAAAAATAGCACATATATCACGTACTAATCAATTAATCCATAGAAAGCATGTAAACATAAAAGGCACATAAGGTACATGTCGCAATCATACTCACAAGTTTCGTTTACTTTTCCCGTTCGCTTATTCAGCCTTGTCCTTGCCCTTATCCGACTCCTGACCTATATAATTATTTTATCCATAAATATGAAATTCCTATAATGATATGCGTGCATGATATGCATGCTTTATTATGCATGATCGTTACTATCCGTAGCCTTTGCCTTTCTGTTCATTACTTATAATATATTAAATTCTTGGCTTAGAAGTTATATTTTGATTATTGGTAACTATATTATACCGACAATATCATTAAAAACCCTAATTTCTTATTGTGTTGAAAACCCTAAAAATATCGGAAACCCCAATATTATACTGAAACTTTTCGTATGTCTACTAGTTAATTTCTTTGGCATGATTATTAATCCCTAACATGCATATATATATATATATATATATATAATTTAAACTATTATTATACATGGGTGTCGATTTCCTCAAGGCTAAGGAAACTTTTTACTTATCATTATTAACAATGATTTTACAACCAAAACGTGTGCCCACCTTTTGTTTGATTGAGACACTAATTAATTTCAAGAACATTCTCCTATTTCGAGGTTTTAATTTAATAAAAGATCTCAAGCTTCAAATGAGATTCCGAAGTAATATCTCGAAGTCCATCTAACCGACTTCCTAAGTTTCGAAGTCAATATTATAACACCATTCGACATTCTATATAAATCAATCTTTAGATCTCGACATTTTAACCACAATTCAACATTATAATTCCTCTCGACATCCTATCTGATTTGAGTTCAAAAATCTCGACAATACACTCGACATTATACTCGACATTTTACTCGACATTTCATCTCGAGATTCCACATAATTCTTTCGAAATCTATCCAAAATTCGATTAAACCTCTATCTAATTCATTTCGATACTTTTACCTAATCAATCTCGAAGTACATCCCGACCTCATAACATATGTCGACATTCTATCCAATGAATTTCTAAATTTCGACATTTCATTTCGAGGTTTCACCTAATTCTTTCGAAGCATATATCAAAAATATAGAATTACCGAAATTTCTGCTTAGGGTATCGAAAACCCTGTACATCTAAGTCTTCTAAATACTAGGAACTTCAGGTGGCGAAAACTTTATTCTTAATCAGATCAATCGCACTACTTGAGCCTAACTACCTTATAGTTTCGAATTCTGCCATTCCTCTCATGTATATTAATTATAGAAATTGTTCTCCTATATATATGAATATGCATCCCTTCAAAACTCTATAGAAACCCTAGTCTGTCAAATATCACAAAACCTTCTAAATACACTTCATTATAGTTTATTATCCTTATTTACGTGTACATAAGTTATGGGAATCTTACCAAACATCCTTACCTCCAAGTTACGAAGGAAGATATGAGTTTGCTTAAATTATATCTTTTTCTCCTTCGTTCGGTTGTCTTTCTCTTCGTTTTCTTCCTTTTTCTCAAATAACAGGTATTATTCCTTCTTTATCATGTAGCTTGCGTAAGTTATGAAGTGATAAGGACTAATTGTCCCTTTTTCTTATCTATTGTTTACGTGTTGACTTAAATAAATGACATGATGTTTACGTTATCAATGCTTATCTTATTCCCCAATCATATTTATTATTTCTATTGTTATTCTCTTGTCCCTCTTGAATAATTTAGCAATGAGACTTCGAGAATTTGAACTTACAAAAATCCATCTATCAAGAAATATGATTCTCGAAATTTGATATTGTGACTATTAAGTTCTCAATATGATACTTCCAGGTTTTAATTAATAAAGAGCTTGGTCTCGAGGATTATAATTTTCGTAACTACATTGTGAAAATCAATTTTTGCAATTCACCTCTTATCCCCAACTCCTCTCTTTCACATTATTCCCTGTTTCAAAAGTCTACCCTTTAATATTTAACCTCCCTAATTTAATATCAACCATCACTCGCTAATTCTTTATTCCTAAACAATTATCTTTATCTATTCATTTATTCCAACCTATTTATTTTCATACCAATAACCCATAATTCTTTAATCAAATATCGTTATCATATATATATGTATGTATCATGAAATTACTTATATGTATGCATGAATTTATGTAAATGCATGAAGTTATGATATGAGGTTTCGGTTCCTGACAGGGTGTGTACTAATGCAGAACGGGAATGTAGTAGCGTACGCTTCTCGCCAACTGAAGGAGTACGAGAAGAATTACCCGACGCACGACCTAGAATTGGCTGCAGTGGTCTTTGCTCTCAAGATTTGGAGGCATTACCTCTATGGAGAGCGGTGTGAGATATACACAGACCACAAGAGCCTCAAGTACTTCTTTACTCAAAAAGAGCTAAACATGAGGCAAAGGAGGTGGTTAGAGTTAGTTAAGGATTACGATTGTGTAATCAACTACCACCCAGCCAAGGCGAACGTAGTAGCCGATGCCTTAAGCCGAAAAGCAGTGAGCGCGGAACTGCAATTATTAGAAGTAGAAGTTGTACAACTAGGCGAAGTGCAGCTAGCAGCTTTAACCCTGCAACCAACGCTGCTAGAACAAATTAAGACGGCGCAGGAAGCAGACGAACTTTACACGAAAATCAAGGAAGCGCAACCGGAACAACCAACAGGAGATTTCATAATACGGAAAGATGGAAGGCTGTACTTCAAGAATCGACTTTACGTGCCAGAAGATGCCAAACTACGAAGAACGATAATGGTGGAAGCACATGCCACTGCTTACTCAGTACATCCAGGATCAATGAAGATGTATAGAGGATTAAAGGAAAACTACTGGTGGCCCGGCATGAAGAAGGACATAGCAACATTCGTGAGCCAATGCCTGACGTGCCAGCAAATAAAGGCCGAGCATCAAAGGCCGGCAGGAACCCTGCAACCGTTACCCATTCCGGAATGGAAATGGGATAACATTACCATGGACTTCGTAGTAGGACTGCCAAGGAATACGAAAGGGCACGACGCAATTTGGGTTATCGTCGACAGACTAACGAAGTCTGCCCATTTCCTACCAATTAACACGACGTACTCCATGGAACGATACGCAGAGCTTTATATCCAGGAGATAGTGCGACTGCACGGCGTTCCATCCTCGATAGTCTCGGATCGCGACTCCAGATTTCTATCGAAATTCTGGGTGAGCTTGCAAAAAGCAATGGGAACGAAGTTGTCCTTTAGTACCGCCTACCATCCGCAGACGGACGGTCAATCCGAGCGGACGATACAAACGTTGGAGGACATGCTGCGAGCATGCGTACTCGATTTCAAAGGAAATTGGAGTAGGTACCTCCCACTGATCGAGTTCTCATATAATAATAGCTACCACGTCACCATTGGGATGGCGCCGTAGAAGCGCTATACGGGCGTAGGTGCAGATCCCCAGTACATTGGGACGAGGTTGGTGAACGGGCACTGTTAGGTCCCGACATCGTACGAGAAATGACGGAAGCTATTACTACCATACGAGAAAGAATGCGAACGGCGCAGAGTCGACAGACAAGCTACGCGGATCGAAGACGTCGACCACTGGAATTTGACGAAGGCGATATGGTGTTTGTGAAATATCGCCAATGAAGGGCGTGAAAAGATTTGGAAAGAAAGGAAAGCTAAGCCCTAGGTACATAGGACCATTTAGGATACTGAGAAGGGTTGGCGAGGTGGCATACCAATTAGAACTGCCAGCATCGCTGTCGCAAGTGCATGACGTGTTCCACGTCTCAACCCTACGAAAGTACTTAGCTGACCCGAACCACGTGCTAGGAAGTGAATCCCTACATCAACAATTGAAGCCGGATCTAAGTTACGAGGAGACTCCGGTGGAGATATTGATGTACGAGACTAAGAAACTCAGGAATAAAGATATTTCCTTAGTTAAGGTACTGTGGCAGAACCAATCTACGGAAGAAGCCACATGGGAACGGGAGGACGAAATGAGAATTCGTTATCCCGAGTTGTTTCATAGGGGCTGATTTCGGGGGCGTAATCCTCCTTAAGGGGTGGAGGATGTAGGACCACGGTCCCTGCAAATTAGGTCGGCCAATAAATTCCGTGTATGATTAACGTGATTTCGTATTAAATGCGTATAAGTTGAATGTTCATGTGACATAGAAATTTTTACGTTTGTGAACGTTACGAGAACTTCGTGCAATTGCGTGCCAAGGATTTCGTGTTTAATATGGTCGTAGTTTAGGAAGGATAATTTTCGAAAAGGCGAAGGGAAGTGACTAATGATAGTTGGGCTTGAATCAAATTAATATTGGGCTAGAATTTAATAATAGGCCCAAATTTCAACAAGTTAAAATGAGACAATATTCCTTGGTTTAAGGAAGGACCACGCCTAACCTAAGTATTGGTCATCATAGCTAAGAAAATATCCAAATAATAATTTCAAAGTTTCACTCTCACCTAAGCAATTAACGAAAGAAAGCAAGGAAAGGAGAAGGAGCACTCCCAAGCTAACTTGGAAAACTCGAGATTTGGGTAAGCAAAGCTAATTCCCTAAACTAATTCGGTCTCTTTTACCAAGATTATTAGTTAAACTTGCAACTAAGTTAAGGTAACCACGAGAGACCCTAAATGTCGAGCTTAGGTGCGTAATGAGGATGTACTTTTGGGCAAATATGGAGTTGGGTAGTTTAGTATGTGATTTAGAACTTATAATTTTAGGAAGAACAAGCTAAGGAATCTAGCTCGAGTGAGAACGTTGAGGATCAAAACAGATGATAAATGTCGAGGTTAGGTTGAACCCTATGTCGACATTTCAAATTTCAAATGTCGAAGTATAATGTCGGGACATTCAAGTAAATGTCGAGTGATAGATAAGATGTCGACTTAATATACATCGAGATTTATGCTAAAATTCACATCGACATTTTCTGCTTCAAATGTCGAAATACAATGTCGAGTAATATATATATCGAGAATTATGTTAAAATTCACATCGACATTTTCTGCTTCAAACGTCGAAATACAATGTCGAGTAATATATCGAGATTTTTCACCCATGCCGAGATTTACTAAATGTCGAGCTCTATTTAATATCGAGATTTATGAAATGTCGAGATGTTAAAGAAAATGTCGAAACGTTGGGATAGGATGTCGAGCTTACATATCGACATCTACCTCAATAACTATGTCGAGATTTATCCCGACAAAAATGTCGAGACTCACGTTGAGTTCATGTCGACATTTTCAGTTCAAAATGTCGAGATACAATGTTGATAGATCAAGGTAAATGTCGATAGGGTAGATATAACGTCGAGTAAGATGTCGAGATGCAAGGTAAAATGTCGAAGCTAGGGAAAATGTCGAAATCATTACATACTATATATATACCGAAATCCTTGTGATAATGTCGAGGTGAAGTTCGAAGATTATTCACTGTATCGACATTTAACTATAAGAAATGTCGAGAGTCCTACAAAAATTTATGTCGACATTTTGTTTACATGTCGAAGTACATGGCATGATTTTGTGTTAATTTAGACCCGAGATTTAGCTTAACCTACAACTCGAGATCTACTTTCCATCCATGTCGAGATCTTAGATGCAATGTCGAGAGTTACCCTAAAAATGTCGAAACCTAACCATGCAATGAATATCGAGATCCCTATGTAGTACATAAGTGTCGAACCTTATGCAACTTAGCGAACCCATGTACTTACGGATATTAAATAAATAATAATAGACTTCACTAAGATCTAAGATACCTTTGCGAAGTAGATAGGAAATGACTTAGACTTCGCGAGAAACACTTCGCAATTTTGGAACCACACGAAACACGTGAGGGTGCTCCTAACTTAGAATTAGCATACTTAAGCCATTAAATAAAATAGTGCACTGATACCAATATTTCATGCCTAAGGTCGAGACTTAGGAACACTTACGGGTCAGGTGACTGCTAGCCTACGGACGCCAGGTAAGTAGAAATTCAACTACGACACATAACCTGCCTGCGTCCAAATTATGTGAATTACGTGCTGGTGAATTTTGTATGAAATGTGTACGTATGATACGATTAAATTAGGTGCATGATGGCATGATTAGAATACGTACATGAGCATGGCATGAACATTTGCACGCATATGTAGTGTGTAAGACGCGAGGTATGAGCGTGCGTAAGATCGCCTGTGTGCGATGTATACTCGCCGATATTGGCGTCTGTGTCGACTCGAATGAGGAGTCACGGCTTCCCCTATGCAGCCAGTAAGGCGAATGAAGCTATAAGGCGTGTATAAGAGGCTGGGGAAAATACCCCGTACGCGGGAGATGCAACCTGGAGAATGCGGCCCGGGGCACACGCTGAGTAAGGAAAGATTCATTCGGGTGACCTTCTAGCATGTAAAGCACCACCCGATGGGAAGATTCCTTCGGGTGACCTCCGTGGTTAGTGGCCTCGGGGTTGGCTACCAGTGAGAAGCGCTCGCGTGGAGTTCACACCGATTAAGGGAAGTTCCTGAGAATGACCTCCTAGGGTGTGAACCTCCATACTTGAGATCTCTATAAGATGGCGTATAGTGGGATTTAAAGCCGAGGGCCCGTATGAAGTAAGAGTATGAGAAAAAGAGTACGAGTATAAGGAAAAGAGTGTGCGCGTTAGAAAACAACGGCGTGGATTGCCGTTCGTTAGGACACGTTCATACATGCATAATTTCTGCTTACTGAGCCTCGGTGGCTCATCCTTACGTTATGTGTTGTAGGTACTGACGATCACGGTACGTGATCCGACTCTTATGCGAGGCTGATCTTTTGAAGCTATCCGGCTGCTTTTGAGGTGGGAGTGTGTGTATGGATGACGACTGTGAAGGCCGGGCACATAGGAAGCTTTTGCTACACACACACACACTTGTCTTCGGTGTAGATACGACTAAAATGAATTGTAGAATGACATGTAGACATTCTTTTGACTTGTATATATATGATTTTCTCACATGTTTAAAAAGAAAAATTTTATTCGCATTTTTACGCTTTTGCACGATAAAGAAGCATTAGGCACCTAGAATTAGAATGAATTACGAGGTCGGACGGCGGGTCCTGACACTCAACCTCACCTTTCTCCTTTGCAAGCGCAGCCACTCCTATCATAGTTGATCCTTGCAATGGATATTTTCCATTCTTGTTAACTCCTTCAACCACAACCATGGACCCCTTTGAGATCAGCATCTTGCCTTGCTCTGTGGTGATCTTGTATCTCATATCATCAAACATACCAATTGAGAGAAGGTTTCTCCTAATCTTGGTATGAACCGTACATCAGTCAAATTCAGTTCAACACCCTTGTGTAGGCTCAGCCTAACTGACCCAATCCCAATTACCGTGCATGGTTTATTATCCCCAAGGAGAAGTACCTCCTTCACATTCTCTATAATTAAAAATCCATGACCTGTTAGAAATCATATGATAGGTACACCCAGAATCTAGAATCCATTCTCCTTCAGATTCTTCCTTTGACATTGTCAATACATCAGCAGAGTCATAGCCATCTGAGAGCACCACATCAGCTTGATCTCTGTCCTTGCTCTATGGTGTCTGGCTTCGTTTCGGAGAGAGGCGCCTAATATGGCCCTCTTCATGCCAGTGATAGCACTTGATAGGGCCTCTGGACTTTGATCATGCCTTTTTCTTGCCATTCTTGAAATCCCTTTTCTCAGTTCTTCCCCAAACATTCAGCCCTTCAGCTACACTTGCATTTCTTGATTCTGATTTCTGATTCAATTGCCTTGAGTTTATTGCTGATACAACGTCTTCAAGCTTCAGTGCCTCCCTTCCGTATAACAGCATTTCCTTGAAGTGACTGTGACTTCTTGGCAGCGTGCATAGTAACAAGAGAGCCTGATCTTCATCAGCAATGGGTACCTCAAGATTTTCCAGATCCAACACCAATTTATTAAACTGATCAATCTGCTCTTCGATGGACCGTTCTTCTTGCATTTTGAACGAATACAATGCCTGTTTCAAATACAATCTTTTGGCCAACGTCTTGGTCATATGATTGCGTTGTGAGCCTTCTCACGTAAAGCCTTTTTTTCAAATTCTGTCATTGTAGCAGGTAAATCCTTGTCTTCCATTAATGCTGCATCAAGCCCTTGCTGAACCAAGAGCGCCTTCATCTTAATCTTCCATAGACCGAGTCATTTCTGCCATTGAACCTCTCAACTTCGAATTTTGATCCCATCGTGTGTTTAATCCATGCTCACTGCACCACCTGTAGAGAAATCAGCTCAAGATAGAAGACAATTCGAACGTTTGTCAATGTGTATAACCAGCACATTTTTCCCAATAATCGATCTTGTTGAAGATTCTATCACGAATTTAATCAAACTTTATAAGAACAGAAATCGAAAAACGCAGCAGAATTTACGTGGTTCAGCTCCTTTGATAGAGCTTACATGCACGGGTCAATGGATCTTTTATTGGTGATCAAGAAAGATGAGATTACAACGATCTTCCCCTCATACTCTCTTTTCTCTCAGAGCTCAAAACAAGAAAAAAACAGATTACCAGATGAAAACTTCTTCATCGTTTCTTCTGTTGGTCACCCCTTTTATATGAGTGTCATCAGCAGCTTTTAATCGATTCAGGTTTAGGCTTCACTGGATAGTACCTTGCGCAATTCTACTTGTACAACGAATCCATCAACTAATAAAAGCGTGTTGCGATTCTATTAGTTTTCCCTTCAATCTGAGCCGCCCAATATCATCTTATCAACATCGAACGGCCACGATTAATTCAGCAATCATTTTGAGCTGTTTGCTGCTACTGAGCTTCACATCGATCGGCTGAGAGCTTCTTCCTAGTTTTGGCTCAATAATCTTCACAGAATGTATGTCATGAAAAGTAGTAATTGGATTGAGGAAGTTTTGAAGTAAAGAAAAGTTTTCTGAAGTGTAAAATGCCTAAGAGGGGGGGGGGGGTGAATTAGGCTTAAAAAAGTTTTGGCTTTTTCTCCTTTGAAAACTACTTTTCTTTAAGAAGATATTTGAGAGCACGTTATTCCCTAGAGAACATTAAGGTTGTCTATGTTATCTCCCTAACCCTGTTTACAGAATATCACGTTAATCTCAGAAATCCTTTAAACGATATCACCTAGTTATTTTCCAACGTTCCGGGTTTGTCTCACAGAAAAAGTAAATAGCAGAAAGTAAAGTGAGACGGGATTTTTATACAGGTTATATCCCCAACTGGGGTTTAATCCTGTCCTTGGGGTGTGATCTCCCCAAGAGTTCCAATCAATCACTAGGTATTACCGGTTACACTATGATTGACCCGTTCACAACCGAAGCACTATGAATACTAGACCTCGTTCTAGGTTGACGCACGCCAAGTTTCGATCCACGTCGTTTACCCAGGAAACCTATTCCCCGAATGGATGCAGCTTGCTACCGAATGGCCACCGAATCCACAAAATTCGTCCCTCCACGTGCGTAAGACTCCACTCGTGCTCCTTTGTGCGCTCAACGTGCCCGCAGACAAAACACGTCCGAAGACTAGGATTTAGGATATGGTGATACTAAAGATCGCTCAAAGGGTACAGATTTAGCAAATGAAAGCTCAACACAAACTACCAATGAATCGCAAATTCGCTCAAGAACTCTTAGGGATTCGCTAGCTCGTGTGTTCGTTTTTGTACCCTTCAATCGTGATGTGTTTCCTTCTATATAGACCAAATAATCGCTTCTACACTTCACAAGGAAAGTTAAGCACAGAATATGCAAGATAAAGCTTAATAATCACGTGCATTAACTCAAACAATCATGCCAAGAATAAACAAATTAAGCTCAACGGTCATGCATGATCACTTACCATAAATATCACAGATTAACATTCATTCCAAAGTAATCTCATCTATTCGTCATCATATTCCATATATATTCCACTCAGCATATTTTCAACGGTAAGCTCAAGCAGCTGATTTCTTTCCCAAAATATGATACCCAATTCGCACAGAGAAAGATTTGATCTACTGAGTATAATGCAAAGCATACTTTCCATGTATAGTGATCTCATCCGATTTCAGCACATTCCATAAATAGACTCAATCAGCATCTTACCACATACAAGCCCAATCAATTAATCACTTTCCATAATATAAGTCCTAAGTCCCATAAGGAAAGATAGATCATGATTCACTGATTTAAGAGTCAAACAATATATCACTCCAACGGATATATATCATTGATATTCTTTCCTAAAATAAATGAATCACATATAAGCATTCATTCAGAATATTTTTTCATATATAGCATAGTCATTTAGATCCGGGTGATCACATCGATATTCTTGCCTAAAATAACCCAATCTCGTGTACAGCTCATATATCACTTAATACAATATATCTTCCATATATAGCTTAATCATATCAGCGTGATCTCAGACGATATTCTTTCCCTATATAACTCAATCATGCGTACAATCCACATACCACTTATCGGAACGTATTTTCCATATATAGCACACAGTGATATTCCATCCAAACGAGAACGTTCAAAACCAGGTGATCACATAAATATTCCAGTTAAGCACAAGATCACACATATTCGATTTTCTTATCAGTTTATTCACATTTAAGCGCTTAATCGGACATTTTCCCATACTTAAACATCACACAACATGCATATCGAGTTTTCTAATTTGTACCCCCCAATTTACATAATTACTTGGAATAATCAAAGCTCTCATAGTCATTTGGACCAAAAAGGTCTACAATCTCCCCCTTTTTGATGATGACAAGTAATTAATGCCTATCTTAAGCATATGAGTTACTCGATATGAAGCCATTTACGCACGTAGCATGTTTAAGTATCACTGCATGCGACATATGATCAGAGCAAATAATTTTATCAGATTTCGAAGCATGCTCCCCCTGTCTAATTGCTAGTATTCCCATGTAAAGCACAACAGCAAAAACATATAGCAATTACCAGGTCATATCATACGAAATGTCACAAGTCACCATGGAATGTCACAAATTTCCAGATCATATCATATGGAATGTCACAAGTTACCATGGATGTCGCAAATTATCACACCATATCAGTTTGCTCCCCCCGCCTATGTGCGGAATTCCTTAATCCTTAACAAATCACAAACTCGCACAGAGGATTAAGACATAAGCATATAAAAGCAAGCCAATAGTATTAATCGCATTCCAAGATGTCTAAGAGTCAAAAAAAAGTGAACGACCCGACACCAAACCAAAACACCCAAAGCATGGCATTAATTTCCCAAAATTCTCCCCCTTCAGCATCAAAAAGGAGGGATCCATAACACCACTACCTTACCAAAAACGTGCAACTTACCACAACCTACTAGCCCAAAAACCAGCAAACTAAAAGAACTTAGTATTAAGCACAGACGGGAACTAGGCATACTATGGCTAGGAAATCACTGGGGATCGAATTTCTAATGGCTGGAATCACTATCAATGAGGCAGATGAGGATTCAGTGATATTTAGATCCATGGAGATGTCCTTCGTAAACTTTTTAACCCTTTTAAAGTGCTGTGAGATCTCATCGAACTTCTTCCTGTTATCATCCTTGATGCCTTTGATACTCCGTCTCAAATCAGCTATGATTCCCTACTCGTCGCTCTCTTGCTTTCGGAGAGATTGGGGATTTGATCAGAGCAGCCTTTTGCTTCTTGTCGGAGACACATCCAGCGCCTTTGGTTTTCGTCACGATTGAGATCGAAGAATTGACAAGCGAAATAACGAAGTGAAAGACTTAGGGTTTGAATAGATTCAAGAAAGACGAGAGTGGGTGGTTACATAAAGGTCGAAAGCTTATTGGATGAGAATGGAAAGAAACTATGGAGGGATGTAATGTCAACTAGACGTGAGGAAGATAAGGAAAAGATTTCAAAGTTTGAAATTTCAAAGATCATGGCTAGATAAAAAAACTGCCCATTAGATGGAATTAAAAGAAGATCGGAGGATATCTCGTGGGAATTAAGGAAGGAAATAAGTAAAGATCAGAGTTCAAAGGAAATATTGGCTGTAAATAGATTTTGACATAAATGTCGAAGAAAAGTCTAAAAATAATCTCTTCATGAATGGAAAGGATTTGAAAAGATAATGAAGATATTCTTAATAGAATCAAGGAATAAAATCGCAGAGATCCTAAAGGATAAGATCAAGGAAGTACTAAAGCCTAACATATCTAGTTACCTTTCCTATTTGAGCTCAATAATTCCTAATCGGTCACGGATATCACATCACGGATATCACAGAATCTACTCTCAATAAGGGGTTTCGTGAAGATATCAGCCAACTGATCATTAGTTCCCACGAAGTTGATATTCCCTTTCTGAACATGATCTCGAATAAAATGATGTTTTACTTCTATATGCTTAGTTCGAGAGTGGTGTTCGGGCTTCTTAGTGATACTAATGGCACTAGTACTATCACAAAAAATGGGAATTTGGTCATACCTTAAACCGTAATCACTCAAGGTCTGTTTCATCCAAAGGATTTGCTGAGAACAACTTCCTAAGGCCATATATTCGGCTTCGGTTGTGGATAGGGCCACGGTATTTTGTTTCCGACTGGACCAAGTTACAAGGGAATTCCCTAGTATTTGGCAAGTGCCACTAGTGCTTTTCCTATCTTCCCTAGAACCGGCGTAATCCGCATCCGAGTATCCCATTAATGGGAATTCCTTGGAATTTGGATACCACATACCATGATTGGTTGTTCCCTTCAAATATCTAAGTATCCGCTTGACTGCTGTTAAGTGAGATTCCCTAGGACTCGATTGATATCTAGAGCATAGACCAGTAGCAAACATAATATCAGGTCTGCTTGTCGTAAGGTAAGCAAACTTCCGATCATACCTCTATACTTAGTTTGGTCAAAAGGCGTACCTTGTTCATCACTGTCAATTTTAGCGGTCTGGTGCAGTGGGAAGTACCTTGGAATCAGCCATTCCGAATTTTTCAAGTAGTTCCTTCGTGTACTTCGTTTGAGATATGAATGTTCCCGTATCCAATTACTTGATTTGCAATCCAAGGAAGTACGTGAGTTCTCCCATTAGGCCATCTCAAATACCTGTTGCATGGCCTTAGAAAAATTCTCGCAAAGAGTGATATTAGTGCTTCCAAATATGATATCATCAACGTATATCTGCACAAGTAGTATGTGATTCCCTTCGCACTTTATAAAGAGAGTGTTATCTATTGTTCCTGTTATAAATCCCATGTCCAGTAAAAACCTACTCAATCTTTCATACCATGCCCTAGGGGCCTGTTTCAAACCATATAAAGCTTTGTTTAATTTAAAAACGTGATTTGAAAAATTCCTCTTTTTCAAAACCGGGAGGTTGCTCGACAAAAACATCCTCATTTATAAAACCATTTAAAAATGCACTTTTTACGTCCATTTGGAAAAGCTTAAATATTTTAAAAGATGCATATGCCAGTAAAATACGTATTGACTCAAGCCTAGCTACGGGTGCAAAGGTTTCTTGAAAATCTATACCTTCTTCTTGGGAATAACATTTGGCGACTAACCTTGCCTTATTTCGTGTTACATTACCGTTCTCATCCAGTTTGTTGCGAAACACCCACTTCGTGCCTATTATGGACTTATCGTTTGGTCTTTCCACAAGAGTCCACACCTGGCTCTTTTCGAATTGTGCCAGCTCTTCTTCCATAGCAATCACCCACGGTTCATCGTCAAGTGCTTCATTCACTGTCTTAGGTTCCATGGTTGACAACAGCACGTCATGTGATTCCTCAGCAGTGTCGTTTCGTGCAGTTGCTCTCGTTTTGATCCCTGAAGTGATATTCCCTATGACCTGTTCAGTGGGATGGCTGGAAGCATGTTTGAATTTTCTGCGTTGTTGCTCGTCTGAAGCTTCAGGTTCCTCTAACATATCATCTAGTTCCAATGTAATTGCGTTCACTTCTTTGTCAGTAAACTGTATATCTGCAGGAGACACAACTATACCTTCCTCAGTAGCATCTGCGTTAGGAAATTCATCAAACGTAACATGCACAGATTCTTGAACAGTCTTCTTCCTATTATTAAACACTCTAAAAGCTTTGGAATGAAGGCTCTAACCTAGGAATATCCCTTCATCTACCTTGGAATCGAATTTCCCTTTTTTATCCCTATCATTTAAAATGAAACATTTGCAACCAAATACATGGAATCCTATGTTAGGGGTTTTGTCGTTCCAAAGGTCATAGGGAGTTCTCTTAATAATTGGTCTAAGGAAAATCCTATTCGAGACATAACATTCCGTACTAACAGCTTCGGCCCAAAAATGTTTTGGAGAATTATATTCGCTCAACATAGTCCTAGCCATTTCTTGTAATACTCTATTTTTCCTCTCGACCACTCCGTTCTGTTGAGGCGTAATAGGGGCTGAAAAATTATGACTATAACCATTTTCATCACAAAAAGATGCAAAGGATTTGCTATCAAATTCTAGACCGTTATCACTCCTAATCTTACGGACTTTCATCTTTCTCATTTTCTAGCTTCTTAATCAGTGGCGCAAGATTATCTAAAGCCTCACTTTGTGCGCAAGAAATAAGACCCATGTGTACCTAGTATAGTCGTCTACGATCACAAAGGCATATCGTTTACCTTTCAATGACATAACCTGTACCGGACCAAAAAGGTCAAGATGCAGCAGTTCCAGTGGTCATGACGTAGAGATCACATTCTTAGGCTTAAAGGACGTCTTGGTCTGTTTCCCCATTTGGCACGCTTTACAGATTCTGTCCTTGGTGGCTTTCATATCTGGAATACCTCTCACCAACTCATTGCATGATATGTGAAACATTAGTTCCATGTTAGCATGTCCCAGACGTCTATGCCATAACCATGTGATATCCTGCGTAACTGCTAGATACTTGACGTTTTGGTTAGCAATATCATCAAGAGTGATGCAGTAAATATTACCATGCCTAGATGCACTAAACACAATCTCATCATTCTTTTTAACAATGCATTTATCTTTGGCGAAAATTACGGTATGTCCATCATCACATAATTGGCTAATACTTATTAAATTATGTTCTAAGTTCCTAACGAACCATACGTTATCCATGGTGATATTTAAATTGTTACCGACAGTACCAACTCCCACGATTTTGGCTTTTGCGTCGTTGGAGTACGAAACGTATCCTCCATCTACCGCCTTCAACGACACAAAATGGCCTATATCACCTGTCACGTGGCGGGAGCACCCGCTGTCGAGATACCACCTACTCGTCTTACTGGAATTCTTCCTTCGTACCTGTAGAAAGAAGCACTCTTCTGAGGTACCCAATTTCTGTTTGGTCCTAACATGTTAGCGGGGAAATAACTTCTGTTAACATATGAGATATCATTGTGCGTAGACGGTGATCTCCTGTTATAATCAGATACAACAGTAGCATTTACAGGTGACTTCTTACTGGAATTCTTCCTTCGTACCTGTAGAAAGAAGCACTCTTCTGAGGTACCCAATTTCTGTTGGGTCCTAACATGTTAGCGGGGAAATAACTTCTGTTAACATATGAGATATCATTGTGCGTAGACGGTGATCTCCTGTTATAATCAGATACAACAGTAGCATTTACAGGTGACTTCTTAGGTCTCCAGACATACTTGGCTTTATCAGCTTTCTTTAAGGGACAGTTGTATGCATAATGACCATTTCTACCACAACAGAAATACTTAAGCTTAGACACAAAATGTTTAGCATGCTTTCCTTCAGTGGAATAACCTATCCCTGACCTACCAATGTTCCTAGGCGTACTTAATAGCAAATCTAGGTTCTCTTTACCCTCAAGTAGTCTAATAACTGTCTGTTTTTCTCTATCTAAGGAGTTTCTGAGTTCTACAATCTCTCTGGATAAGTCACTGTTTTCTTTTCTGTTTTCTCACAGTCACAGGGAATTCCCTCTTTCTTAGCAGTAACTAACTCTTCTTTCAAACGTGAGATCTCTATAACAACCTCATGTTTCTCCTTAGCTAGTTCATCTCGCTGCCTTATCAATTCCTTTTTCAAGGAATCTAGTGACTTAATCTTTCTCTCCGTTTTCTGAAGTAACCTACACAGATCTTCCTTACTTTCTTCTATATCAGAAACAGATGAGTCACTTTCATAACCATATAAATTGTTTAGGATATGAATTTTCACAATGGAGGAAGAACGAGATACCTGATCCTCGTCAGCCATGTAAGCGTGATCCTCGTCCTCACTTTGTTCCAGTTCAGATTCATTTGATTCCGTCACCATAGCCTTCTGCTTCCTTGGTTTCTCATTGCTAGTTGTGGGGCATTCATGTGCATGGTGGCCTGGTTTGTTGCATCAGAAACACTTCTGAACTTTCTTCCCAGACGTGGATATTCCCTTGCTCTTGTTCTGGAATTTGTTGAAGTTCCCTTTGAATTTCTTTTTATGCTGGAACCTTTCAATTCTTTTTGTAAGCATGGCCAAATCGTTCATCAGGTCCTTTTCTTCGTCGTCAGAATCAGATTCTTCTTGGTTGGATTTGAATGCAATGGACTTCTGATTTTTATTCTGAGACTTCTCATTCATTGATGTTTGAATCATCTCATAGGATATAACAGATCCAATCAGCTCGGAGATGCTAAGTGCTTCTAGATCCTTTGCTTCGTAGATGGCAGTAACCTTGGCATTCCATTCTCGTGGCAGTGATCTCAGTATCTTTCTTACTTGTTCACTGTCGGGAACTTTCTTGCCGAGAGAGAACATTTGGTTGATGATTCCCATGAATCTGGCGTACATCTGGCTTATATTTTCGTCAGATTCCATTGAGAACAGTTCATACTGGTGAGTGAGTAGAGCCAGTCTTTCTTGCACGACTCGTTGGGTTCCTTCATGAGTGACTTGGAGCATATCCCACATTCCCTTCGCTGATGAGCAGGAATTCACCCGAATGTATTCTTCCCGTGTGAGTGTGCATTCGAGCATGTTCTTTGCCTTTGCGTTTAGCGTGATTCCCCTTTTGTCATCAGTAGTGTAATCTTTAGTATCCTTTGGAGTTCCATCGGATTTTGCAGCTGTGTACGGTCCGTTGAAGATTGCCTCCCAAAGCTCGTAGTCGACAGCGATCAAAAATTCGATCATACGATTCTTCCATACCGCATAGTTTGTACCGTCGAAGAGAGGAGGCCTGGAGTGGGATTGACCCTCTGCAAAAATATTACTCGAAAAAGCCATTAGATCTTAACTCAGGCGTGTTAGGCCTTTCGTTGAGTAACCTCTCTCTGATACCAAATGAAGTGTAAAATATGCTTAAGAGGGGGGGGGGGGTTAATTAGGCTTAAAAAAGTTTTAGCTTTTTCTCCTTTGAAAACTACTTTTCTTTAAGAAGATATTTTAGAGCACGTTATTCCCTAGAGAACAGTAAGATTGTCTATGTTATCTCCATAACCCTGTTTACAGAATATCACGTTAATCTCAGATCCTTTAAACGATATCACCTAGTTATTTGCCAACGTTCCGGGTTTGTCTCACAGAAAAAGTAAATAGCAGAAAGTAAAGTGAGACGGGATTTTTATACAGGTTATATCCCCAACTGGGGTTTAATCCTGTCCTTGGGGTGTGATCTCCCCAAGAGTTCCAATCAATCACTAGGTATTACCGGTTACACTATGATTGACCCGTTCACAACCGAAGCACTATGGATACTAGACCTCGTTCTAGGCTGACGCACGCCAAGTTTCGATCCTCATCGTTTACCCAGGAAACCTATTCCCCGACTGGATGCAGCTTGCTATCGAAGGGCCACCGAATCCACAAAATTCGTCCCTCCACGTGCGTAAGACTCCACTCGTGCTCCTTTGTGCGCTCAACGTGCCCGCAGACACAACACGTCCGAAGACTAGGATTTAGGATATGGTGATACTAAAGATCGCTAAAAGGGTACAGATTTCTCAAATGAAAGCCCAACACAAACTACGAATGAATCGCAAATTTCGCTCAAGAACTCTTAGGGATTCGCTAGCTCGTGTGTTCATTTTTGTACCCTTCAATCGTGAAGTGTTTCCTTCTGTATAGACCCAATAATCGCTTCTACACTTCACAAGGAAAGTTAAGCACAAAATATGCAAGATAAAGCTTAATAATCACGTGCATTAACTCAAACAATCATGCCAAGAATAAACCAATTAAGCTCAACGGTCATGCATGATCACTTACCATAAATACCACAGATTAACATTCATTCCACAGTAATCTCATCTATTCGTCATCATATTCCATATATATTCCACTCAGCATATTTTCAACGATAAGCTCAATCAACTGATTTCTTTCCCAAAATATGATACCCAATTCGCACAGAGAAAGATTTGATCTACTGAGTATAATGCAAAGCATACTTTCCATGTATGGTGATCTCATCCGATTTCAGCACATTCCATAAATAGACTCAATCAGCACTTACCACATATAAGCCCAATCAATTAATCACTTTCCATAATATAAGTCCTAAGTCGCATAAGGAAAGATAGATCATGATTCACTGATTTAAGAGTCAAACAAGATATCACTCCGACGGATATATATCATTGATATTCTTTCCTAAAATAAATCAATCACATGTAAGTATTCAATCAGAATATTTTTTCCATATATAGCATAGTCATTTATATCCGGGTGATCACATCAATATTCTTGCCTAAAATGACCCAATCTCGTGTACAGCTCATATATCACTTAATACAATATATCTTCCATATATAGCTTAATCATATCAGCGTGATCTCAGACGATATTCTTTCCCTATATAACTCAATCATGCGTACAATCCACATACCACTTATCGGAACATATTTTTCATATATAGCACACAGTGATATTCCATCCAAACGAGAACGTTCAAAACCGGATGATCACATAAATATTCCAGTTAAGCACAAGATCACACATATTCGATTTTCTTATAGTTTATTCACATTTAAGCGCTTAATCGAACATTTTCACATACTTAAACATCACACAACATGCATATCGAGTTTTCTAATTTGTACCCCCCAATTTACATAATTACTTGGAATAATCAAAACTCTCATAGTCATTTGGACCAAAAAGGTCTACATTTTCAATATAGGTTTTAAGCAAAAGAAAGTTTTTGTGGTCTGCTAATAAGGATAATAAGTATTGGTAGCAACTAAGTTGGTGGAATTTAAGTTTTCGACAGGACACAAACTTGGGAAAAGAGGTTTTCGATAAGTAGAGAAAGTTCTCATAACCATCATATAAGGATAAATATTAAATAGTACTAGTTTAACCCCCGTGCGTTGCACGGGTTATTTTTAAGAGATTTTTTAGTTTATTAGATCTATTTTTATCGGAAAGACCCGAGATCCGCGATCGGGCCATCTATTTTATAGTGGACCCGAGACCCGCCCATTTATTTTATAGTGGACCCGAGACCCGCCCATTTATTTTATAGTGGACCCGAGACCCGCCCATTTATTTTGTAGTGAACCCGAGACCCGCCCAATTACACGACTACTTCAATAAAAGTCGTGCAAAAACAGGACAAACCCTAAATAAATATTAATCATAGATTATGAAATTAGAAACATGATTATGTAGAACTTCAAACAAAAAATCAGAATAAATGTACCAATACATACTTTTTTCACCCGCAAGAAACTGGACTATTGTACGAAAACTATTGCATGACTGTTATTGAAACAATCATGTAATTTAGGAAACAGGAGTAGGAACGGCAGTAGTGCATTATAACAATATACATCCGTAGTGCATTATGTTCTTGTAACATACCGTTAGTTAAATAATCTCTCACCTAATTGTTGTAAGCTTCATACTCTTTACACCCGCAAGAAACTATACGACTGACGAAACTATTGCACGACTGTTATTGAAACAGTCGTGGAACGACGCAGTAGTCCATTACAACAGTAGTATTATGTTCTTATATACATACCTTCAGTTAAGCAATCTCTCACCTAATTGTTGTAGAATTCATGGTAAACAATGTTGACTATTGCATCATCTTTAAGTTCATCTTCTTTCTTCGTCCCACGTTCTATCTGAGTCCAATACCAAAATGCTTTCATTAGCGAGGTCATGTCACACAGATCAATCTTTTTTATGTGTAATATAAAATCGTTGCAGGATTATCCATAGCTTTTTATAAAAATAATAATAAAAGTCATATTCTACAGTCTCTCAGTCGTATAGTCTTACAGTCTTACAATGTCTAAGTAGTGCATTTGATAATTGTTAATATTATGTTTTACAATGTTTAAGTATTAGTTGTGCAGTCTTACAGTCATACAATGTTTAAGTAGTGGAGACCGATGTTCAAACAACTTGGGATTTGACCCGTTTGAGGCGGAGAAATTTGAGTCTAGGGCGATTGTTACATTAAGTAGTCTTTTAGTTGCCATCTTACAAAGCTAATTTTATCATAACCTAATATAATGTCAACCTGTGAAGCAGTCTTATAACATTGTTATTAGCAACAACTTCAACTTTTTATTATATAGAATAATAGTCGATCAATGGAGCAGTCTTGCAATATTGATGCTAAAAGAATTCTTACCAATCTCCTCCTTAGCTTGAAGGTGGGTAGAGTGGACTTGAGTTCTCTTCCTCACACTTTCACCCGTTGAAGATCAAAGAAGTCGATGCAAAATAGAGTAATGAAGTTAGATGTTTAAATGACAATATATCGATCGCATAACTATTTACTCAATATACATTTCCCATATAAAAACTATTGCATTATACATTACAAATAATTTTATTTGGTGTTCACCATATTAATATTTCAGTCGTGTATTGTGAAGAATGTCAACATTTAGATGTATCAGTAGTGCAAATTAAATGTTTCTAATGAATGCCAGTCGCTAAATAAATTTATAAGAGTCATAAGGTGTAATGCATTATACAATATAAATAATCATAGTTTTGCATGATACATGAGAAATTATTTTTAATTGACGTCATAATAATATTTCAGTCGTGTATTGTAAAGAAATTCCAGTATATTTTTTTCATACGTGTAACAATACAAAAGAATATTGCATTATAAATTACAAATTATTTTTACTTGATATGGTCTAGCCGTAATATTTTTCAGTCATGTATTGTGAAGATTGCCAACAATCAGCTGTTCGTATCAGTAGTGCAAATTAAATATTTAATAAGGGCTAGTTTGGTAGGGAGGATGGGTTTAGAAGGTATTAGTTTTAGTTGGGTTTAAATAATGATGGTATAAGTTATTTGATGTGTTTGGTTAATGGGTTTAAACCATGATTTCGGATGTGTTTGGTAGATAAATTTAGATGGCTTTAGGTTTAATTAATTTCAATTACTATTTTATATTTTGAATTTAAAATAAACCTTGTTAGGGTTTTTTTTTCGCCTGCACCCAGTTCCACTTAGCTGTGCAAGTTCGTTCTCAATCTTTTTCACAGTTGATGCATCATGTTTAATTAGCTTTGTTCTCTGATGATTTGTTCATTCTCAAATTTTTGTTCGTTATTTGTATAAATAGATCAATTGCATATCAATACTTATTTGCCTTTCACTGTACGAAAGGCATCAAATAGGTCTAATCCCAAAACTGAACAAATGAGTGAACTGTTGGATCGATCAAATAGCATCAAAGCTCTGGTGAATCGATGTTTGATGGGTGTTGGATCGATCAAGATAAAAGAAAAATAGGTTTAGAAGATTCGATTATTAAAAAGGGTGAAGTAGGAAATAGATATTAAAATAAATGGTAAAATTGTCCAAAGAGCTTGGGATTAAATAAAGGTAGGGTGGGGGGCCGATTTATTTAATACTTAGAGGATATTAAGAGGGTATTAAATAAAACCCACCTTTAAAATAACCTGCCTATCAAACACAACTTTTATTAATCATTTCCCATCTAAACCTCCCTAATACCCCCAACGAGACGGGCTCTAAGTACTCACTGAAGAAAAATATAAAGATTATGTATCTGAATTTCAAAACCCATCATCTTTTGCGTGTTAAATAAAACATTCTAGCGTATTTGATACAACATGCCATAAACTCAGTAAATGTATTAAAAAAACATAAAAGCAAACTCAAAAACATAATTAACAACAACAAAATGTTAATTAAAATGGTAAAGACTAAGTAATCTAAACAGATGCATGTGCCTTAGACGATTGACATTGGTAAGCTCCTCGAGAAATAATCTTGGCCCTTATTTCTCTCCCTAGAATAACACTTGGCTGCAATCTCCGAATGTACGGTAGGTGGATCAGTAAAATAAATTTTGACGCGTCACTTCAACAACCAAATTCTTTATATTTTCTTCAGCGAGTACTTAGCCACATTTTCCCCACTGACCAAGGCTTCGAATGGAGAGAAAGTGTTATACAGTGTCAGTGATAAGCAAAAGATGAAAAAAGAAATAAAAGGCCAGTGTATATTCATATCTTCGTATTTGGGCAGTATCCACGTAGACAAATCAGGAATTCATAATGTGGATAATCCTCAGCAATCTGTATCATTCATAACTGATATATTGAGAGGGAACAACAGCTCATTACACGATTTAATAGGATATGCCCAAAGATCATATAGTCAAAATCAGAAGCATATATGAGAAACCCAAAATCTTGCAGTTGTGACTAAACTGTCAAGGAAACGATTGATAGTCAAATATTAAGGTATTACTGTAAAATGAAAGGAAACCCAAAATCCTATACCTTAGAAACACGAAAAAAGGCTCACACTTGCTCGTAAACTGGAAACGATATCCACTTAGGGAAGTTCTCGCCTCAGTCAGACTTTCTTCAAATCATCCCTACTCAGTGAGCTCAATAGCTTAATATCAATAACTTGTCCACAGTAGCACCAAATAACTCGACAATTAAAAATTAACGAACAAAAAACCCAGTCAATCAATTCAATTATAAGAGGATAGAACAAAACTTGGGGAGGATTAGTGTTTTCTAGGGTTTTATTTATCCATATCGGCCAAGAGGTTCAAAAATTCATATCTCACAATCTAGACCTCGGACTAGAAATTCCTTTGGGCAGAATCATGTTATGTAAGTCCTTTATCTGTGGTTAAAATTCCAAGTCCATCGGACATCGTTTACCTTGTGATCATTGAGAAATCCGAAACTGTCGCAAAACAGCCGTATAAAATAGTTATTTTTAAAATTTAGGACTTAATCGAAATTTTACAAAATTCAGGGAGTCTGTGTTGTAAAGTTCCGAGCAAGGTAGATTTTTAAAGAAATATAAAGATTTTGGGGCAGATCTGAAATTTTTAAAGATTCGGGTAGATCTGAAGCTTAGGAAAACTTTCGGGTCCTAAAAAGTAAATTATGAAATTTTGGGGTTTTAAAATGTAAATTTCAGAAATATATTTTTAAATTGGGAACTTAAGTGATATTTTGAGATTGGACGTTAGAATTTGAAAATATATTAAAATATGGACCAATTGTGAAATTAGGGTCTTAAATTGAAAATGATCAAATTTTGGTAACTCTTAGTGAAATTCCGGAGAGACTTTTGGTGGTTAAGATTTCGGGCCGATAAAAATCGGAACGCGGGCTTCGGGCCCGAATTATTTGGTGTATGAGGATTTTCGAGATCGGGCCGAGCTAATACCTCGGGCCGATACATTACATTTTATATGTTGCGTGGTGATATGTTGCATTTTATTTGCATGTCATTTGCATACACGTGGTACGAGAGGAGTTATAATCGTGTGGGGTCACGGTAGTGTAGATGAGTGGGGCAAAGTGATCGATGTTAGTTGTCAGGATACGATTCGCTGAAGCGCTTGCGGTTGAGACCGAGATGGGGCCGCTTGCCAATAAGGTGCGGTTGAGACCGAGTGGGGCCGTTACCACTTGTCATTGTTATAGTTACGGTTGAGACCGAGATGGGGCCGTACTATCATGACATTATATGACATTTTATGCGTGGATTTCGAGTCTAGCATAGGGCCGTATTTATGAGTTAAGAGTTGAAATAGGAACTAGCGTATGAGATGTCGAGTGTGCATTTGTGAGGTGCCCGGTTTGGGATGTGAGAGCATTTGCATTCATGCATATTTTCATCTACTGGGCAAAAGCTCAGGGTTTACGTGTGTAGGTAAGGCGGCTGATGGCGGTGACTCCACGGACTTTTGAGGGCGGCGCAGTACGTGGGAAGCGACCTGTGGAACGAGTTTATGTTTTGTGTTTCTAAATTTGGGCGTGTACTTCTTGGGCTTCGAGTCAATAAATAAAAATGTGTTTGTGTTTCGACTTATGGATTTAGACATTGAACATACTATTATGTTTTAAAAGTTTTAATTAAATGGGCTTTCCGCTGCTTACGCTGCGAAAATCCGCCAAAATACGTATCTAGGAAGTCGGGTCGTTACATCCGCAATCGGGCCATCTATTTTATAGTGGACCCGAGATCCGCCCATTTATTTTATAGTGAACCCGAGATCCGACCAATTACATGACTGCTTCAATAACAGTCGTGCAAAAACCGGACAAACCCTAAATAAATGTTAATCATATATTATTAAACTAGCAACATAATTCTCTAGAACTTCAAACAAAGAAATCAGAATAAATGTTCCAATACATACTCTTTACACCCGCAAGAAACTGGACGACTGTACTAAAACTTTTGCACGACTGTTATTGAAACAATCATTTAATTTAGGAAACAGGAGTAAGAACGATGCAATACTGCATTATAACAATATACATTAGTAGTGCGTTATGTTCTTATTACATACCGTTAGTTAAGTAATCTCTCACCTAAATGTTGTAGACTTCATACTCTTTACACCCGCAAGAAACTGTACGACTGTACGAAACTATTGCACGACTGTTATTGAAACAGTCATGGAACGACGCAGTAGTGCATTATAACAGTATACAACCGTGGTATTATGTTCTTATTACATACCTTCAGTTAAGCAATCTCCCACCTAATTGTTGTAGAATTCATGGTAAATAATGTTGACTATTCCATCATCTTCAAGTTCATCTTCTTTCTTCGTCCCACGTTATCCGAGTCCAATGCTTTCATTAGCCAGGTTTTGTCACACAGATCAATCTTTTTGATGTGTAAGATAAAATCATTGTAGTATTATCCATAACTTTTTATATAAATAATAATAAAATCATGTGCTACAGTCTCTCAGTCGTACAGTCTTACAGTCTTACAATGTCTAAGTAGTGCAGTTGATAAATGTGCATCATATGTTTTACAATGTTTAAGTATTAGTTGCGCAGTCTTACAGTCATATAAGCAGTGGAGACCAATGTCAAACAACTTGAGATTTTGACCCGTTTGAGGCAGAGAAATTTGACTCTGGGGCGATTGTTACATTAAGTAATCTTTAGTTGCCGTCTTACAAAGCTAATTTTATCATAACCTAATATAATGTCAACCCGTGAAGCAGTCTTATAACATTCTTATTAGCAACAACTTCCACTTTTTGTTATATATAATAATAGTAGATCAATGGAGTAGTCTTGCAATATTGATGCTAAAAAAGTTCTTACCAGTCTCCTCCTTAGTTTTAAGGTGGGTAGAGTGGACTTGAGTTCTCTTCCTCATACTTCGACCCGTTGAAGATCAAAGAAGCCGAGATGCTATGACAATATCTCGATCTCATAACTATTTACTCAATATACATTTCCCATATAAAAACTATTGCATTATACATTACAAATAATTTTATTTGGCATTCACCATAATAATATTTCAGTCGTGTATTGTGCAGAATGCCAACATTCAGATGTATCAGTAGTGCAAATTAATTGTTCCTAATGAATGTCAGTCGCTAAATAAATTTATAAGAGTCATAAGGTGTAATGCACTATACAATATAAATAATCTTAACTGATCATAAACAACATCCTTTTCGTTGATCATCATATGCTTCCAACCCGCCATCAGAGCGATCCCAGACAACATCCTCATCACCATTCCCGATATCAAACCCATCCTTTTCTCCCTCTAAATTGATTGATGACGTTCTATAGAACGTACATCAACTACCAATCAATTTATTCCAGCATAATACTAATAAAATCAAAAGGGAAAAAGAAACTGAATATCCAGCTAAGGAAAAAAACATATCTTTATTATGTAAAAACTCGGGTGCTACTGGACGAAGCAAATCTGAAGCAACCAAGAGAAAACATGGCGTTTTTATATTCGCACTAACCCCAAGCTTGATCTGGGCCATAATAATATTCCAGTCGTGTTGTATAGAATGTCAAATATGTTTTTTATACGTGTAACAATATAAAAAATATTGCTTTATACATTACGAATTATTTTTACTTGACGTGGGCCATAATAATATTTCAGTCATGTATTGTAAAGAATGTCAAATGTATTTCTTTCAATGTGTAACAATATAAAAAATATTGCATTATACATTACAAATCATTTTTATTTGGCGTACGACATAATAATATATCAGTCATGCTATGTGAAGAATGCCAGCATATATTAAAAATTATTTTTTACTTGATCTGCGCCTTAATAATATTTCAACCGTTTATTGTAAAGAATGTAAAATATATTTTTTTTATACTTTTAATAATATAAAATAATATTGCATTATATGTCAACTTGTGAACGGCATCATTTAATCATGATCTTTGTGAGTCTTATTTTTGCACTACTGTTACTGAAGCAGTTGTGCAATTAAAGGGTTTGTCCTAGAACTTTAGGTATAGACATCTTGTAAGGCTCATAGTCGTGTGATTTCTCATCATGCATTTTATTTGCACTACTGACTACACTATGGAAGACTTCATTTAATTTGCACTAATGAATACGAACCATTTGAATGTTGGCATTCATCACAATACACGACTGAGATATTATTATGGCGCATGTCAAGTAAAATAAATAATCATAATTTTGCATGATACATGAGAAATTATTTTTAATTGACATGCATCATAACAATATTCTAGTCGTGTATTGTAAAGAATGTCAAATATATTTTTTATACGTGTAACAAATAAATTGCACTATACATTAGAAATCATTGTGATTTAACGTGCGCCATAATAATATTCCAGTCGTGTATGGGGAAATGGCAACATACGTTAGAAATTATTTTTACTTGATATGATAATAATATTTCAGTCGTGTATTTTATAGAATGTCTAATATATTTTTTATACGTGTAACAAAATAAAAATATTGCATTATACATTACAAATTATTTTTACTTGACGTGCGGCATAATAATATTTCAGTCATGTATTGTATAAAATATATTTTTTTCTACGTGTAACAATATAAAAAATATTGCATTATACATTACAAATCATTTTTATTTGGCCTGTGCCACAATAATATTTCAGTCATGCTATGTGAAGAATGCCAACATATATTACAAATTATTTTTTACTTGATCTGCGCCATAATAATATTTCAGTCATGCATTGTAAAGAATGTCAAATATATTTTTTATACGTGTAACAATAGAAAATAATATTGCATTATATGTCAATTTGTGAACGACATCATTTAATCATGATCTTTTGTGAGTCATATTTTTGCACGACTATTACTGAAGCAGTCATGTAATTAAAGGTTTGACGTAGAACTTTAGGTCCATACATCTTGTAAGGCTCATAGTCATGCGATTTCTCATCATACATTTTATTTGCACTACTGACAACTACTATGGAAGACTTCATTTAATTTGCACTAATGAATACGAACATCTGAATGTTGGCATTCTTCACAATACACGACTGAGATATTATTATTGCGCATTTCATCAAATTAACATTTATTATCGACATAAATTACTATGTAATACATTCCCCAAAAAAACACACCATCATCACCAGCAATATCCAACTTTTATAAGTAAGGAAGAAAATAGGATAATCTCAGAGGCAAACCTGATCTTGCATTAATGATGTAAGAGGACTTGTAACAATTGCCGTCTTTCTCGAGACCAATGTGGCACCTGGTAGCTTTATTCAAACAACTTTGAGCAGAAAATTATTTTCGTTCCCTCTGTTCATTTTCTTTTGAAATTACTTAACATTAAAAACTTTTCCAGATAATCAGAAAATTACCACAACTATTGTCCACTTCCAGTCGCCATGACTACCAAGCAATCATTTCCACGCAATATGTCCTCTATTATTTCTTTCTGGTACGATCCGAACTTAGAAAATCCAAAGTACTCCTACACGAAAAAGGCAATGAAAGGACAATGAGTTGAAGCAAAAAATAAAACTAATCAACAAAACAAGAGAGCATAAAGTGATACGGAATACGAAATGAACTTGAGAACAGATTCCATTCTTCTTCAAGACGGTTCCTCGACGTTTATTTAGACGGCGAATGAATAAATACTGTAACTTAAGAAGAATCCGTCTAAGCTTTTTCTCGGTTTTTTTTCGACGCCTCGCAGGTTTCGATAATACTAAGTACGTCACAGGGCCAACAACTACAGGAACAGTGTCTACCCCAAGCTGTGCCAAGAAACACCGAAATCATCAATGCATCATCACACAATCTACAACATAACACAAAATGCATGTAACACCCAAAAAATCTCAGAGTCAATACCGCTTTATGAAAAAACAGAGGACCCAATTCTGGTACAATGTAGTGGCTGCATTAAGAAAAAAAGAAATATGATTACATTTATAAGAAGCTTAGACAAAACAAAGAGAAGAGACTTATGAACAAAATCCGACCCCTCACTTACTAATTGGTGTCAAACCATTGGTCATCTCCATAGATGGAACGACAGCATTTCCTCTAGCCATGGAGAAGTAAGTGGAGAAACCAATTTCTCCACCCATCCAATTATACCTTGGAGGAACTGCACCAAGCATTGCAGTAATGATCATAGTAAGAGAATGTGTTTCTCGGATTATATTTTATTCCAACATTTTACATCTGCTTCCAAATAGATGCTCTAAGGTCAACTGCAACTCTCTCTAAATCTTCTACAGTGCTCTTTCCATCCCAGAATTATTGGAGGGCAAATTTGAGCTCTCTTTTTGGCCTATAAGGGGATATACGACAATGTGAGACGCTATTGTTCTGGTAGAAGTTCAAAAAAGCAAATCAATAATGATTGTTATTAGAAAAACGACAACCATTATGCACGCACACATAATATTATAGTACTCAGCAGCAGAAACTTCCTGGGGTAAATTAACAAACAGTGAGAACAGATTCCATTCTTCAAGACAGTTCCTCGTCGTTTATGGAGACGTCGAATGAAGAAATACTGTAACATAAGAAGAGGCACCATAACTCCATCTGATAACATCGAATAACTACTTCTCTTTCCCCCACGATCCTCCACTTCTTCTGATGCAAATCTCAAATCGTCGCAAGATTCCTCCTTAAGTAACGTCATGCCCCTCTCTTTCAATGGCATTATCTAACAGATGGAAGAAAACTTACTCTGAATACACATCAAAATGCCTATGAATAAAAGAAAGAGAGGAAATCACGAACATTGTTTAATCAGGGTTTCTGGAATCAATATAAATAATATATTAAGTTAAAAATTTCCAATTGAAAAGAATCACGTTTATGCAAGTGAAATTGAAGAGAGACAATCATCATCAAGCAGCTAACTAATTGAACGAAAGAAATTAGGATAATCTCAAAGGCAAACCTGATCTTGCATTAATGATGTAAGAGGACTTGTAACAATTGTCGTCTTTCTCGAGACCAATGTGGCACCTGGGAGCTTTATTCATTCAACGTTTGAGCAGAAAATTATTTCCGTTCCCCCTGTTCATTTTCTTTTGGTATTACTAAACATTATAAACTTTTTCAGATAATCAGAAAATTACCACAACTATTGTCCACTTCCAGTCGCCATGACTACCAAGCAATCATTTCCACGCAATATGTCCTCTATTATTTCTTTTTGGTACTATCCGAACTTAGAAAATCCAAAGTACTCCTACACGAAAAAGGCAATGAAAGGACAATGAGTTGAAGCAAAAAATAAAACTAATCAACAAAAAATAGAGCTGAAAATGCCAGGGAATACGAAATGACCTTGAGAACAGATTCCATTCTTCTTCAAGACGGTTCCTCGACGTTTATGGAGACGGCGAATGAATAAACACTGTAACTTAAGAAGTACCCGTCTAAGCTTTTTCGAGGTTTTTTTCGACACCTTTTGCAGGTTTATATAATACTTAGTACGTCACAGGGCCAACAACTACAGGAACATTATCTACCCCAAGCTGTGCCAAGAAACACCGAAATCATCAATGCATCATCACACAATCTACAACATAACACAAAAACGCATGTAACAACCAAAAAATCTCAGAGCCAATACCGCTTTATGAAAAAACAGAGGACCCAATTCTGGCACAATGTAGTGGCTGCATTAAGAAAAAAAGAAACATGGTTACAATTATAAGAAGCCTAGACAAATCAAAGAGAAGAGACTTATGAACAAAATCTGACCCCTCACTTACTAATTGGTATGAAACCATTGGTCATCTCCATAGCTGGAACAACAGCATTTCCTCTAGCCATGGAGAATTACATGGAGAAATCAATATCTCCACCCATCCAATTATATCTTGGAGGAACTGCACCAAGCATCGCAGTTGTGTCAACAACCTGATCATAGTAAGAGAATGTGTTGCTCGGAATATATTTTATTCCAGCATTCGACATTTGCTTCCAAATAGATGCTCTAAGGTCAACTGCAACTCTCTATAAATCTTCTACAGTGCTCTTTCCATCCCAGAATTATTCGAGGGCAAATTTGAGCTCTCTTTTTTGGGCCTATACGGGGATATACGACAATGTGAGACTTTTTGGTAGAAGTTAAGAAAAGCAAATCAATAATGATTGTTATGAAACGACAACTATTACGCACGCACACATAATATTATGGTACTCAGCAACAGAAACTTTCTGGGTAAATTAACAAACAGAAGGCGGGCAAAATCAGGTAAATGACATGGTCCTTGATTTTAAACGACAACCTAATCCATGATTCATGCAATTAATCCATTGATCATTCTAAAAATTGAAATAAAAAATCGAAACAAATACAAACAAACAGAGAGACGACAAACAAACCTCAAATCTAAAAATGTTGAAAATAGAAAATGTTGGTGCAATATAAACAGAAATGTTACTGACCAAGCATAGGAAACACCTTGTCGTGGATCAATCGAAGTCGAAACAAAATGATATAAATATATCAATGTACATTAATGGGTAGGACTAAACCTCATTGTTGCCAAGCGATCCAGGCTACTCTTCAACATTGCGTCCAAGGCATTAAACACTGCACCTCCAAGATCTCCTTCACCGCCTGATATCTCCTTCCCTTTATTCTTATCCCTATATATAAAGCAGATTAAGGTTCGCAAATGGAAGAAAAGGAAGAAAGAAAACACATGAGGCGTTATAAATATGTTCCAAACACATGATAGGAACAGTAAATCACTTGAAGTTCGCATACCTAAGTTCCCTCAACACATGAGGTGCGCATAACAGAGGGTGTAAGCCCCCACTCAACATCCAAAGGAGGAGATGCGGCTCTTGAATCGGTATCAAAAGATGAAAGTGATTCACCTTAAAAATGTGAGAAGCAAAGAGTAGTGCGATATAAATATTTATTAGAAAATATATTTATATATATGTATCGGGTCGAATCAGGTTGCGGGCCCAAAGCAAATATCCTTCAACGATTCCAGAGCGTGTAAGCCCCCATTCAACATCCAGAGGAGGAGATGCGGCTAATCTATATGAAAAGCTGAAATTGGTTCACCTTAAAAATGTTAGAAGCAACGATATAAATATATATTAGGCATATATATATATATATATATATATATGTATCGGGTTGAATCGGGTTGCGGGCCAGAAGCAAATCTCCTTCAATGATTCCAGAGCGTGTAAGCCACCATTCAAGATTTAGCGGTGGAGATGGGGCTCTTGAATCGGTATGGAAAGCTGAAATTGATTTACCTTAAAACTGTTAGAAGCAAAGCGTAGTGCGATATAAATAATATTAGAATATATATATATATATATATGTATCGGGTCGAATCGGGTCGCGGGCCCAAAGCAAATATGTTCACGAGAGGACAAAAAAAGACGATAATGGAGGAAACCTCAAGACCAAGAACCCTAAATGCTATGTAAATTTAATTACCACTCGTAAAGTGAGGGACGATGACGATGATGATCCGTTGAGCTCCCATTTGCAGCAGATAACTCATCTCCATCGACCTGCATATGAATATCCCATTCTTGAATAAAAAAACAAAAGATTATAGATCAAAGTAAGATCTTTTGTTTCTCATCGCCAATCTCGATTCTCAATTCATCAGCAGCAAGCCACACCTTCCTCGCCACCTCTCTCCACCCTCTACAGAGGAGAGGACAAAAAAAGACGGTAATGGAGGAAAACCTCAAGACCAAGAACCCTGAATGCTATGTAAATTTAATTACCGTTCATAAAGCGAGGGACAATGATGATGATGATCCGTTGAGCTCCCATTTGCAGAAGATAACTCATCTCCATCAACCTCCATATGAAACTCTCATTCCTGACGAAAAACAGAAGATTAAAGATCATAGCAAGACCTTTCGATTCTCATCGCCAATCTTGATTCTCAATTCGTCAGCAGCGAGCCACGCCTTCCTCGCTGCCTCCCTCCAACCTCTACAGAGGAGAGGACAAAAGAAGACGGTCATGGAGGAAACCTCAAGACCAAGAACCCTAAAAGCTATGTAGATTTAACTACCGCTCATAAAGCGAGGGACAATGACGGTGATGGTCCGTTGAGCTCCCATTCTTGCATATGAATATCCCATTCCTGAAGAAAAAACAAAAGATTAAGGATCAAAGCAAGACCTTTCGATTCTCATCGCCAATCTCGAATCTCAATTCATCATCAGCAAGCCACACCTTCCTCGCCGCCTCTCTCCAACCTCTACAGAGGAGAGGACAAAATAAGATGATAATGGAGGAAAATCTCAAGACCAAGAACCCTAAATGCTATGTAAATTTAATTACCGTTCATACAGTGAGGGACGATGATGATGATGATCCGTTGAGCTCCCATTCCTGCATACGAATATCTCATTCCTGAAGAAAAAAACAAAGGTGTTAGGATATTCATAGATTGTGTCAATAGTTTAAGTCTTAGGATTAATATTGTAATTATCCTTTTAGCTTGGGTTTTGAACTAGAATGTAATTATTTAATATTTAGTGTTTGGGCCTTAATATACCTAGGGTTAATGTGGTATATAAGGTTTTACCAACACAATTTGAAAGGTAATCAAAGATCAAAAGGCTAAACCCATTTTTCACACAATACACGCACTTGAAGGTGAGAACCTCTCCCTTTTTCATTCCATCAAAGCCTCTTTGATTCCTTGTTTGGTGCATTCGGGACCAACAAGTGGTATCAGAGCAAACGTGGATCGATCTGCATTGATCTGAATCCAGTTTCGTTCGATTCCGAGAAAGATCAAAGGTGTTTTGGGCAAAAGATCACTTTTGGCACTTTGAGCTCGTTTTGGGGTTATCATACTTCGTTTTTGTGTTTGAAACCTTTCCCCAGATCGACTCTATGCCTAAAATGTTTTTATAACACTTTTGGATCAGTTTTAACGAGTTTTAAGCAAGTTCGAAGCAAAAAACTCTTCACAACCATCCCCGCGAAATTTCATGCTGAGCCATTCAAGTCCGCGAAATTTTCTGATCGGAGAATTTATTCTGATAATCCTTTCAAAACCGCGAAAATTTCACGTTCACTCTATTTTTCTCAACTGCCTAGCTTGTCAAAATCCGAGAAACTTTTATATCCGAGAAATTTTATTCCAAGAATCTTTCAAAAAATTGCGAAAATTTCTCTGTTTCACTTCACTGTTACTTCATTTTTCTCAACTGCTTACTCTTAAAATCCGAGAAAGTTTATATGCGAGAAATTTCATTTCGAGAATTTATTTAAACCGCGAAAATACCTCTGTGTCACTTCACCTTTTCTCAACTGCTCACTTTCAAAAGCTGAGAAATATTTCTAAGTCAAGAAATTTCTTAAAAACCGAGAAAGTTTGCAAATTCGCGAAAAATTCTTTGAAACTGAGAAAGTTTTTTCAAAACCACGATTTTTTAAATCCAAGAAATTTTCATCCAAGAAAGTTTATTTCATCCGAGAAAGTTCTTCAAAACCACGATTCGTTCAAATCCGAGAAAACTTCCTAAGACCACACTTCAACTCTCGATGCGAAATTTCTTGCGAAGTTTTAAAATTCTCAAGAGAAACCTTCTCACATAACAAGCTTTAAAATCCGAGAAAATCACTTTCAACAAAGAATATGTTTTTCCTTCTTCTATCCGAGAATTTTTCATTAAACTCACACTAACACGAAAATTTCTCAACCAAATTTCTTGGGTAATTCTTCATACTATCACGTCTCTTCAAACTGCGAATTTTTCCTGACGTTTTAAACTTTTTCTCGCGTTAAATTTTTTTTTGGTTAAATTCTTTCTCGTGTTGAAATTTTTCCTCGAACTTTTCAAAGTCTTGATCCTTACACTTTAATCCTATCCCCCTAGACCACTTTTGACAAAATTTACTCCTCAAATCTCGTTTTTTAAAATTTCTAGAACTTTTTCGAACCTCAAGATATATTCTCCCTTCATACGTTTTCGACCATCACACACGTTCACTTAGTTCTAAGAAATTCTTTAAACGATTTTTCTCAAAACTCTACACGTTAAACTCATATTTCTAATCGCGTTCGTTACTAACCCTTTTATCTATACAAGATCAAAACCACGGACGATTCGACTGCACCAACCATGTTTGCCACAAATGACATCTCAACAGTGGGCTCCGACACCAGGCCTCGAATGCTGCGACAAGGCGATTACAGCATATGGACAAACAGGTTCCTCACATTCATCAGGAACAAAGGCGCACCACTATCTCAGTACCTACTGGACTCCATCTTCAACGGTCCAGCACAGTTCTGGACAATCATCCCTGCTCAACCAAACGCAAACCTCCCATGGATGAACGCCGCACTCCAAGAGGTCCCATCAATGAGGATGAAGGGGCTCGCCTACAGGTCGAAGAGGCTCGCCTACAGGTCGAGTGCAGGCACAACTGAAAGTGCTCAGGGGAGGAAATCAGCATGTCTCTCGCAGTATGAACACTTTCAGGACTATGAAGGAGAGGAACTGCGTGACACATACCTCCGATACTTGAAGGTCATCAATGAACTCAAGAAAGCCAGGATCTCGAGGGACAAATTCGATATCTACAACCGCTTCCTTGGTAGCCTCAAACCACATTGGGGCAATGCAATCGTGATGATGATTCAGAGTAAGGACCTCTCTAACACCTCCATCCATGCTCTCTACGAAAGTCAGTCTGCCTATGCTCTTACGTGCAACCCCATTCCACCAACACTCGAGTCGACCCACTGGCTCTCCTCTCGAACAAGACTACCGAACGATCTTCCGCCTCTAAGACCAAACAGAACAAAGGGAAGCTACCAGCTGTTATATCTGACTCCTCTTCAGGATCCAAAGCTGATACAGAATCTGATGAAGATGTTCGTGATCAACGCAAACAACTGACAATGCTCACAAAGATGGTCTCAAAGAAGATCGGGAAAAAATCCTCATCCTCCTCCAATCGCCAAAGAACCTTTAGCGGCACCAAAAAGACCACTCCCACGGAGGAAGCTAAGCCGACAAAGAAAGATGAGGAATCAGTACCTCAAAAGTCTATGAAGTGCTTTCGGTGTGGAAAGTCAGGCCACTTTGCCAAGGAATGCCATGCCCCACGCGTGAAGGACTCTGGCTACTACGATCGAAAGGCCAGAATGACCCGCAAAATGGAAAGTGGGAAAGTTCTACTCACCGAAGAAGCTGAATGGGTGAACGACACTTCAGAAGACGAGGAGCCTAAGGATGAAGATTGCTGCATGGCAAGGCTGGTCGAACATGAGGAGGACGAGGAGATGGGTAACACCGATGAGAACACAGCTAAGACTCCTACCAACGCTGAGTCTGAGGTACGAATTTCACAACTCGATGATGTGTTTAATCACCGACACACCATTAACAAACCCACCGTAGACGCTAAGGATTATAATGAACTTAAGCTAAAATTTGAAAACAACTATGCCTTACTTAGTCTAAAAGTATAAGAGCTCGCTAGTGTAAACGAACGTCTAATGGCCTCTGCGTTAGTCAAACGTCTGCAAAGCAAGAATAAACAAAGTGAGACTAAGGTTAAGGAAACCACACTAGCCATTAGTTCATCTGAAACATCTCGTCTCCTCACGGCCTCCCAATATGAACTGCTTACAAAGGAAAGAGTTAGGCTATACCAAAAGGTGAAAGAACTTGAAGAACAACTTCACCTTAGAAAAAGAGCCGCACACATCTTATGCCTATTGAACCAACCAGTTGAAACAGAATTCTACGACGCCCGGATGGGAATCGGCCTGGCCAGTAACTGCGATCCAACGTAATTGTTAAAAGGTATAACATGTACAGTACATCATTCCTACAAACGAGGAAGGGTACTCCCTCACAGCTCATGCCGTTTGTAAGATCCTCCTCCGTTGTCCTTTCGGAAGAAAAGAGGGAACAGAACATTCTATGGGCAGAAATCGCATACGACTACGCAGAATTGAACACTAGCTACAAGACTAAAAAGCCTCCACTTACTGAGGACATCAAGTCTCAGTTCCCAACCGAAGAACAGGAAATTGCTTTTCGAGAAGCACTTTCTCGCATCTATACCCCGGAGAAACTTCTGGTTATTGCAGAACTAGAACAAACCCTAGAATTAGAGCGGAAAGCCTTTGCAAAAGAGCGAGAAGTTCTACTTAGAAAAATCTTTACCCTAGAGCAATCTCACAATACGAACAACCCTTCTACGTCAAGTCAAGTACCCGATTCTCAAACATGTAAATGTAAGAGGACGGCGAAGATGACTCCTGAAGCTGACACATGTTCTAACACTAACTCTCGTATTCTTATGGATACAGGGAATGTGAGTTTGACGTCTCTGGAAGAGAGTTCGTATGAAATAAAGGAGAACCCGCTCTTCGATGACAAGAAGAAAAGACCATCCTATATTCGTCTTTCCTCTCTATGTACTGAATCCCAACATCTTAAGGACGTAGACAATTATGTTACCAAATCTTATATTTCCTTTGCCAAACTTATGTCTATGTGTTGCTGCAATGACTTCATTCTTCCACGTTTTCATGAATATGAAGCACACGAACACGCAACACTCCGACCAAACAAGCAAACCTCCTCTACGACGCCTTTGCATTCTCCCAGTACGTGTAAGTTTACGGTTAAGCGAAAATGCCTTCCGACGCTGAATACAAAGTCACCTACTGCTCGCAAGCAAAAGACGACTAAAACCGAAGGACGACAACAACAACCAAAATCCCCACGCCAATTCATGAATAAGGCAACATATATGCAAGCACAAGTTAGGCAAATATGGGTTAGAAAAACCATCATCCCGCCTCATCAAACAAATCACAAAGGGAAAGCTAAATTAGATCCAACACAACCTGATTTAGACCCCACATTTCCCGTTAAGCGCATGAAAATTTTACTTGTATCACAAGAAGGTCCCGTCCCTAAACGGGGACCCAACGTTTGCTGATGATTGCAGGTCTGTCATGTGTGGTATCTAGACTCAGGTTGCTCCACACACATGACGGGGAACAAGGAGCTGTTGAGCAACTTCTCCGAGCGCTATCTCGGAAGGGTCTCCTTCGGAAACAGTCAAATGGCGCCAATTCTCGGAACTGGTGATCTCGTCCATGACTAACTGACGATTAAGGGCATCTCTAACGTCGAGGGTTTGAGCTATAATCTCTTCAGCATTGGTCGTTTCTGCGACAAAGTGTTAGGAATATTAGAGAAGTGTCCAAAATATTGTTCTAAGTCTTGTAATTTCTTTACGATGTATTATCTTATGTATTTGGGTTGTGTTTGTAATGGGCTTGTTAGGGGCCCAATAAGCTTAAATACCTCTCAAGGTATTTAAGCTTAAACCCTAACAAGCATTAATTAAGTTTTCAGTCTTGCAAAACTCTCACGTATTCAACACTAAACCTCTATAGCACACTATTCACATATTACGAAGGTTTAATCTGTTGAAGTGTTCTTGGATAATCTGGAATTACAAGTGGTATCAGAGCAAGCGTGTAGGTGAGGAAACTTCATTTCAAGCCTTAAAGATTTTAGCAGGGTGAGTTCTTGTGTGGTAGTTTATCTGTCGCAAAGCTCAGACTCATCTATATCAACTATTCTCGAAGATATTCTATTTTTGTTAAGGCGAGTTTGTGGAACTATCAGTTCTGAGCTATCAAATTGGTTTCCGTGAAGGCTGTGTCAGATTTGTTGGATTTCTATCTAAAACACTTGAAGAACAGCCCTGTTTCTCAGACTGTTCTTGAGTTTGCGCACGGAATTTCTTTTGGGAACTAGGTTTGCGAACTCAAGGATTTCTTTCGCTTTGCGGCTCCTTCATTTCACTTGGTTGGTTTTTTTTTTAAGTTTGCGCATCGACACTTCGCAAAGTTCTACTTTGAGAGTTCAAAGTTCCCGAACCGTTAGATTTTCAAAGATCAACGCATCAGGTTCTTTCTCACTTCACGAATCCAGTTATCAATTCGCAAAATCAGAACTTTGCGACCTCTTGATTACTTTGCGAACTTGGACCACGTTGCGAACTCATTTGAACTAGATCACTTTGCGAACTCAGACTACTTTGCGATCTTCGCTCACTTTGCGAACTCCAGTTTACATCGCGAATTCAACACACTTTGCGATCTTCGCTCACTTTGCGAACTCCAGTTTACTTCGCGAATTCAACACACTTTGCGATCTCTTGACACTTTGCGAACTCACAACTGCTTTGCGAACTTTACTCACTTTGCGAACCGTGTGAACTTTGCGAACCCTACTCACTTTGCGAACCGTGTGAACTTTGCAAACCATACTCACTTTGCGAACCGTGTGAACTTTGCTAACATTACTCACTTTGCGAACCTTGTCAACCTTGCGAACCCACATATCTATTCGCAAAGTAACACGTCACTTCTTCAATTCGCAAAATTCAATTCCAACTTTCCTCACAATACACGTCAACGATCATATCCAAAACACAAGCAATGGACTCTTTCAGCATGGAAATGATGTTAGACCTCCCATCATCCGACATGGAGAGTACGCAGTCTGGGAGAAGATTCATCAACTTCATAGAAAGCAAGGACAATTCTGAGAATCTACTAGAATCTATTTACAATGGACCTACACAGTATTGGACAATAATTCCCGCCACTACTGACACCACCCCTGCAAGAGAGGAACAGAGAATCTTGAAAACTACTGATCAATGCAATGATGAAGAAAAACTGCGACTAAAGGCAGATAAAGTGGCGAAATCATACATGATGCAAGCCATTCCCAATGACATTTTGATGCAACTCGAATGTGGTGAGAGTGCAAAAGAAATGTGGGATGCTCTTCGAATTATGATGCAGGGGACAGAAGTCAATACAATGGCAAGAATGGCAAACACACTCATCTCGTATGACCGCTTTCATGCTAACAAAGGGGAAACTCTCCAAGAAACCTTCCATCGATTTCTTGTTCTTTTAAATGAGCTAAAGATGAATGGAGTCACAAAAAGTGTAATGGAAATCAATATCAAATTTTTAGGATCACTTCATTCAGAATGGGAGGCTACTACAATTATGATAAGACAGATGAACGACCTAACTAAAGTTAGCATTCATACATTATTCGACTACCTCAATCAACATTCCAATCATGTGAGAAACGAAGGGAGGAAATCAAACCAATAGGAAGCGAATCGCTTGCTCTTATGACTGAACGATCATCAAGAAAACAATTCAAGGACAAAGAAATTATCCAGTCATCACAAGTTAAGGAGGGAGAAGACTCTGGTTCTGATGACGAATTCAAGGATCTTACCAAACATGCAGACCAGGAAATCACCCTCAAAGATCTTGCTAAGCAACTCGCTCTTGTCTCGAATTTCGTGCAGAGGAAATATTATAAGAAGACTGGTTCCTCCTCCAATCGTCAAAGAACTTCCTCCAACTCTAAAGGAAAGACTCAGGATGAGGACAACAACTCTGAAACTCCTCAACAAGGTGGCAAATGCTTCAACTGCGGCAAGAATGGACACTTTGCCAGAGAGTGCAGAATGCCCAAGAAAAAGGATGTTAACTATTATCGCAGAAAAGTTCAATTAGCTGAACAAAAAGAAAAGGGGCTGGTCTTAATGGCAGAAGAGGATCATTGGCTTGAAGATACCTCAGACAGCGAGAATGAGAACGTGGCACTGATGGCCAAACTAGATGACGAAGAAGATGGAGTTGGAACTGAAGGTAGCGAGTCAGACAGGGAAACTTCTAACAATTCAGACACAGTGGAGGTAAGTGAAGCAGATTATGATTCCTTACTTAAGATGAAAAATGAATTTTTATCCTTATATAAATCCAACAAATTTGGGAAAAAGAAAATCAAAGAACTTGAAACTAACTTAGAGAAAAATTTAGCAGTATTAGATAAGTTTAGATATGATTATGCATGTGAGAAGAATCGTGTAATTGTGGCAAATGAAAAAATTGCTAAGCTAGAAATACAAGTGCAAAAATCCGAAGCTAAAACCAAGGATTTAGAAAAGGAAATGAAATCTCATAGAGATCAGGCAATGGATGCTACAATTAAATATGACTTACTAAGTAAAGAACGGGAAAGACCGTACTCCAAAATAGAAAAATTGGAGGACATCTTAACCCGACGAGATCAATCAGAACAAACAATCTTCTTGAACAAACCAGCTAATGTTGATTTTTATAATCCCCATAAAGGACTAGGTTTTGAAAACCCATGTAAGTTAAAACAAGGCATATCAAGTGCACCTTATCTATATGATCTCAAATTCATGCAGACAGGTTGCCTGGCAAATCTCATGTCTTTCGTAAGTAAAGATGAGACACCAACACACAGTAAAACTCAAACATCATTTGATTATACAGAGTTAAATGACAGTAATAAAGATCGAAATTGTCCAGCAATAACAGAATTTGAATCAGATATCCCACGTCCAAAGGAAGGAGAAACACCGATAGTTACATATACAACAGGATATATGCCTGATTGCATAAAGAAAATCAGTGATCTTCACTCCACTATCGAAAACGAGAGAAAGTCATTTGGAGAAGAAAGGCAGAAACTTCTTCAGGAAATATACTCACTTAAAGAAAAATTAAGATTACACACAATATCATACACCTTAGTTTCGCATGACAAAATTTCCTGCACTAATACATTGAAATTTTCAGGACCCACAAAAGAGCCATTGAAGGGGCAAGTATGGGTTAAAAAGGAAGATATCTTGAAGAAGACTAGTGATCTCAATACACCTTTTGTCATTGAGTATTAAACAAGTCTCGTATGTTGAAGGGCTGACACACAACCTCTTATCAATAGGACAGTTCAGTGATTTTGGACTCCAAGTTGTGTTCCTAAAGAAAACTTGCAAAATTCTCAATGCCAATGGTGAAGAACTTCTCACTGGAACTCGCAAGACAAATCTCTACACCATTGATATTAGAACTGTCAATCCAAAGACTGACATCTGCCTAATCTCCAAAGCAACTTCAACTCAAAATGACTTGTGGCACCAGCGATTATCTCATCTTAACTTCAAGACCCTCAACAAGCTGTCAACCAACAAATTGGCTATTGGACTACCATCACTGAAATACCAAAAATAGCATATGTGCTCTGCTTGTGAGAAAGGAAAAATGAAGAAAGCTTCACATCCTACAAAACACACAGCATCCACTCAACATCCTCTAGAGCTTTTACACATGGATCTGTGTGGCCCGATGCGAACTGAAAGCATAAGTGGAAAGCGGTATATGCTGGTTATCGTCGACGACTTTTCCTGATTTACTTGGGTACGTTTCTTACGAACTAAATCAGAGACAGTAGAACATATTCCAAATCTAATCAGAACAACACAGAACCTACTTCAGAGAAATGTTCAAATAGTGAGATCAGACAATGGAACAGAATTCAAGAATCAACAGCTCAGTGACTTCTACGAATCCATAGGAATTACTCAACAGTTTTCTGCTATCTATACACCTCAACAAAATGGGGTTGTTGAAAGGCGAAATCGAACACTCGTAGAGGCTACCCGAACAATGATCATTCAATCATCACTACCTCATTTCCTTTGGGCGGAATCAATGAATACTGCTTGCTATACACAGAATCGCACAAACATTCATCTAAGATTTGGTAAGACGCCCTATGAACTTATAAATGGAAGACTGCCCAACATTGCCCATTTTCGAATTTTAGGATGCAAGTGCTTCGTCGCCAACGACCGCGAAGACAAGTCCAAGCTCGATCCAAAAGCTACTGAAGGAATCTTCGTAGGCTACTCTGCGCAATCTAAGGCATACAGGATATTTCTCAGAAACAGAAGGATGATCATTGAAAGTATAAATGTCACCTTTGATGAGGGACTCGAACCTTCTACTGGACATAGCAGTTTGGAACGAGTAACTAGCACACCACACCTTATTCATTCTCATACAGAAAAGGGAGAATGTTCATCAGATGCATCTGAACGGAACTTTCAGAACCGGGATCCGACAAAGCAACTGACTATTCTAGACATAGCAATCCCACATGCTCCACTCGCCAAACTCAAGAGGAACTGGATCTGGATCTACTATTTGAACATATCTATATCTCTCAAAATCCGAAAAAACCACCCACAACTTCCATTCCACATACTGCATCCAGCCCTAGTTCATCAACTCATAATTCAGAACCCACTCCTGACCAGACAATTCCTCCCTCAGATGCAGAAGGCTCGATCCCAACAACCGCAACAACAACGCAGACAGATGCCTCCTCTTCAAACTCACCAGGCAACACTACCGTGTCTGCAATCGACTATCCACTCAGTGAGGAATCCCAAATAGACGAAACGACATTACCCCACGAAAAGAAATGGATCCGACATCATCCTACAGATCAAATAATAGGAGATCCCAATACAGGAGTAACGAGTAGAAGAACACATTCAAATGAATGTAATTTCACCTGTTTCTTGAGCCAAACGGAACCTAAACGAGTAGTTGATGCACTACAGGATCCCAACTGAATAGTGGCTATGCAAGAGGAGATTAATCAATTCGAACGTCTCAAAGTATGGAACTTAGTTCCTCGTCCAAAAGGGAAGACTGTGATCGGAACAAAGTGGGTATTTAAAAATAAAAAAGGATGAAGATGGTGTTGTAATTCGAAACAAAGCCAGGCTCGTTGCTAAGGGATATAATCAACGGGAAGGAATTGATTACGATGAAACGTTTGCCCCTGTAGCCAGAATCGAAGCTATTCGGTTATTCCTTGCATACGCCGCACACAAAGATTTTACAGTCTATCAAATGGACGTAAAAACAGCCTTCTTGAACGGAATTCTGAAAGAAGAAGTGTATGTGTCACAGCCAGACGGATTTCTCAATGCTGATCATCCCGACTTTGTTTACAAACTCGACAAATCACTGTACGGACTTAAACAAGCTCCAAGGGCCTGGTATGAGGTGCTCTCCGACTTTCTTATCTCTTCAGGCTTCACTAAAGGGAAAATTGACACTACACTGTTCATAAAGAAAAATGATTCTGATATCATGCTTGTGCAAATCTACGTGGATGTATCATTTTTGGCTCTACTAATCCTAAACTTTTGTGAAGAATTTAGCATTCTGATGCAATAGCAATTTGAAATGAGTATGATGGAGAAGTGTCATTCTTCCTCGGACTACAAATCAAACAACTTCAGGATGGGATCTTCATAAATCAGTCAAAGTACATCCATGATATTCTCAGAAAATATGGGATCGACAAGAGCAAATCATCGAGCACACCTATGTCCACCTCATGCTCACTGGATGCAGATCACCTTGGTGAACCTGTAGATGTTACTCATTATAGAGGGATCATTGGATCACTGCTCTACCCCACTGCCAGTCGACCAGATATCTTATTCTCTACATGTCTATGTGCTCGATTTCAAGCTAATCCAAAGGAGTCGCACCTTCATGCTGTCAAAAGAATCTTGAAGTATTTAAAAGGAACCCAGACCTTGGACTGTGGTATCCTAAAAACTCAAGTATGAAACTAATAGGCTATTCTGACGCAGATTTTGCAGGATGCAGACTGGACAGGAAAAGCACTTCTGGACATATGCAATTCCTAGGCGATAAACTTGTATGTTGGGCCTCAAAGAAACAAAATTGTGTGTCAACTTCCACGGCGGAAGCAGAATACGTCGCTGCAGCAAGTTGCTGCTCACAAATTTTGTGGATCAGAACTCAGCTACGGGACTACGGGTTTGATCTAAATAAAATTCCTATTTATTGTGATTCCAAGAGTGCTATCGCAATTACCTGTAATCCTGTACATCACTCACGCACTAAGCACATAGATCTTCGCTATCACTTCATAAAGGATCATGTAGAAAGAGGCATAATAGAAATGTACTTTGTCAATACAGAGCTTCAACTAGCCGATTTGCTTACAAAAGCATTGGATGAAAAACGCTTCCAATTCTTAGTTGCAAAATTAGGCATGTTGAACCTCAATTTTTAATCTCGATTCTGCCTTCCTACAGTTCATTATTTATCTATTTGCTATGTTTCACTTCTCTTATTCTGTGTGTGTTATGTTAACCATTTATTTAGGACTTTAGTTTTTTAAGTTTTTAATTTTCAATAAATTTTTTTGTGTCCAATAAGTCGATGTAGCGCCAATGCTGATGGCGTTACATCGAGGGGGAGAAATGCTATATCTATGCATCGAGGGGGAGTAAGTGAACTCATCAATAGTTTTTTTTAGATACTCGATAGGCATTATCAATCATTTAATTTTTAAGATAATCGATAGGCATTGCATCTAGGGGGAGTTTTTCTACAAAACGTAAAATTTGTTCAAAACATGAACAACTCTCTCAAACACATAATACGCAGATAACTCTTATAAATTCTTCAAACACGAACAACTCTCTCAAACACATAATACGCAGATAACTCTTAAAAACTCATATGCCCGATGAAGACCCAAAGCAGAACAGCAAGTAAAACAACGAATAAGCTCAAAATAAGGAAAATCTCAATAACCAGCATATCCAAATTATGCTCAAAGTTACGTCTTAACTCTGCATGTTCCTCGAGCTTCTTCTCTTCTTCCTGCTTCTGCCAATTCATCTGTTAACGCGAAAAATAAGAGATGAGTTAGTTCATAGATGTAAGGTACTTCAATGAGATTTGAGACCTATCTATTTATAAACACGAAGGAAACTTACGTCATTTATTGTACCGACATTAAGACGAATGTTTGACTAAGGCGAAGATTTTTTCAATAAGGATATCGTATCATGAAAATCGATCTTGAAAAACTCATAGATTTGATGTTATCCTTGTGATTGATCGCGCCAAATTGGTCGTATTTGGGTCCTCATTATTTGATGTCTTTGCTAAGTTGAAAATCCCGTACACTTACATTTTCTTTCTAAGTCATTTTTCAAATCAATTATTAGAATTTAGATTCGCAAACTATAAGGAATTTAGACAACTGTTATTCGCAAACCATCTTCAATTTTGACCAGTCAATGAATTAGATTGTGAACTCATAACTCGCAAACCGATCAATTCGCAAACTACCAATTCGCGAATCTAAAGTGGGCCTTTTTTTTTTTCTCAAAAGTTTACAGCCCAGCTCAAAACTATGGTTCATACTTTAGGCCCGCAAAGTTGTCTTAAAACATCAATTCGCAAACTGAACTCGCAATACAAAAAAAAAAATCCCAAATCATAAACTTCTACTTTGCGAATCCCGTTCATCGAACCCTTCAACGTCGCTTGCATTGTCTGTGGTTTGCCTGCTCAAATCGTTACCTTCGCTTACTCGCGAACATCTCTGTGGTATGAATGAAAAGTTGCGTTTACTTTTACTGTTTCTTGTTTAACGATCGATTTTCTTAATTGCAGGAGTGATTTCTCGAAGAACAGGTGTTTTGCAGTTGATTCCTGTAGAAATTTCGTTGCTTTTCAGTGATAATACGAGCTTATCTGTTTGATTTTTGCACTAAATCGAATTTATCTTCTCAAATCTGGTGTTTTTCAAAGCGATGGATTTTTTTCGGGTTCGAAATCGTTTAAGGGTTCCTTTTGATTCTTCAGAGTTAAGCTTTGCGGGTCCAAAAATGTTTTATTTTATCAAACTCGCGAATCACTCACTTTGCGGGTTATCCACTTTGCAGCTTTGACCGTCTGACTGCTTACTTTGCGAATTCGAGGATCGCGAATCTTGGGATTCGGAAAGTTCATTTTGCGAGCTGATGCTTTGCGATTCCCCGATTGACCTGGTCAATTTGCGAATCCTGAGGCTGTGATACAGAATTCGCAAAGTTCTTTTCAACCAACCCGCAAACCCCTCAATTCGCAATATAAACGTCACGAAGTTCTTTTTACTCAACCCGCAAACCTTTGAGTTCGCAAAATACGACTTACTAAAATGAAGCTAAGCACTTTGAAGTGAACCCGCAAACCATACTTAAGAAATTTTCGACAAAATTTTTCTCGAGTGGGCCAAAGTGTTGGGCCAAGCCTTCTTATCATCAAACGAAATTTTATTCCAACTCATCACTATTCATAATAGCCAAGTCCTCTTATCATGGCATATCTAATTTTATTTATCTTCTGTGTTGCAGTTTCAGCACGAATTCCCGGTGTCATATAAAAAAAAAAGGAAAAATATGACGACACCCACGGATCTAGTCTACCCAACTTCGAAATGGATAACAACCAAAGATAATAATTTCCAACTCGACCTGCATACATTCAAGTGCAAGGACGAAATCATCATATCCATTCTGAGGAATCACCATCTTGGGTATGCCTTCTCCGCCTCGGTCCAAGTTCCTACCGTTTACCTTCAACAATTCTGGGGGACAATGAAGACCAAAATTGCCCAAGATAATAGCATCTACTACGAGGCCCAAATCGCAACTGAGACTGTCACCATCACAAAGGAACTCATTCGTAGTATTCTAAGAATGCCAAGTCAACCTCAATACGAACCTGAGGCTTCCAAAAATGAGCTCCTGGAGGACATGATGAGGATGGGATACTACACGCCGATCAAGTTTGTCTCCCATTTTCAGAATTCCATGATCCCGCATCCGTGGCGAACGCTCTTCGCATTTGTCAATAAGTGCTTCTCACCCAAGCACTCAGGATGGGATAGATGCAATATCACAATTCTTCGGATCTTCCATGGGATCGTGTTTCGAAGAAATTACGACTTTGCCAAACTTATCACCACAGATCTCGACGACCAACTTTACCAACGAACTAAGTCCAAAGAGCCACATAATTTGCCATATCTCCGCTGGTTCTCACTTATCATCCACCATTTTCTGACCACAACAACAGGAATACCATCACGACCCGTGGAAGAAAACTTCACTCCACCCAAACTGCGCTACCTTCATAAAGGAAAGTCTGATGAGAAATACTCACGCACCGCAATGCCAATTCCTCACGAGTTACTCATTCTTGCAAACCCCGACCATATCGATGCCTACTGCAAAGACTACAAAGTTCCCAACCCCACGACCACAGGATAGCCCACCTGAGTCTAACCCAGGGGTTAGTGAGACTGAGAGAGCTGAAACGAGCGAGAGAGAAAGAGAGAGTGAGATGCTGAGAGAAACCACAGAAACTGAATCTATCCCACACACACAACAGACTACATCTCAAGAAGCAATCCCTGACCAACCACCACCATCCTCTGAACAAACCATACCTGAACAATCACTCGAGGACCAACCACATGCCGAACAAATTGAACAACCACTAATGGATGTTCCAGAGATAACTACTACTGCACTACCTCAGTCAGAAAAAGCCGGGCAATCCCTAGGATAGAAGACGTCGTACATGACCTAACGACGCATGAGCGAACCCCACCTGACCATTCACTTGTCTCCCAACAGACAAGTGTCTCAACACAACACGAACCACCCCAAGCCTCCAGCAGCTCGGTTCCTGTGTCTGAACCAACTCAAGAAATACCCATTCTTGTGACACAGGCCGAGCCTCAGCCTGATCTTCAGGCCTCAACGTTCATAGAAGAGCCCCAAATAGAGCTCTTCAAGGATTGGACGGAAGTCTCTCGGATGTTGATGATTTCAGCAGCTCACCATCCGCGAGCCACCGTACAGAACCTAGTTTTGGACGTGTGCTAACAAGACGCCTTGGCGATCTCGGTGAGAGCTCCACCCAAGCCCGTCACACTGACGTGGCAACAACGACCCGAGCACCATCTCCGAAAGATGTGTCGCAAGGAGAGGTCGGAAGACCCGTGGAAACTGAAGTCCATCCGACTTCGGTTGACAAGGGCCACCGTACAGAACCTAGTTCTGAACGTGTGACAACGGCAACTCCTAGTGATGTCGGTGCAGCAATCCCCACACCCCTAACCGTGACGACGACCTATCTGGAAAATCGCCTTTTTGAGTTCTTTGAATCCGTGACCTTACCACGGGTTCGAGGACTCATTAAGGATGCCATGCAATCAGCATCCACAGACAAAGGCAAGGCACCCTTGGTAGACCAATCGTCACAGCCTCGCCTCATCTCACTACCACCACCACGAGCACCGACTGATCCCAGCCCATACAGCATGCCTCTACTTGAGCTATTCGATGTTGGTATTTCTCGCATTATTTCTCTCGACAATCAGCGGACTCCGGAAGAAGAAGCTTTCTACAAAAAGCTGATTAAAGGTGGAATCATACCTGACCCCACCACATGTCGTCAAGAAGGCTCAAGTCAGAAGCGTCGTCATGACGATCCTGATGACCAAGATCGTCCTGAGGGGGAGAAGAGACCAAGAGTCATGCTTCCAGTCACTCGCGGTGGACGAGGGCGCGGGGTCCTAACTCGTGGAGGCGGTTCTTCCCGACAATCCAACCCACCACCAAAGTCCTCAAGGGGCAGACAAGCTACGCCAGGGCCGAACCAGACAACTTCCCTTGACGAAGTTGAATCTGACTCCTTGAGGATTTCCACCCAATCATCCAAACAACCACAACCCCCATCTCACAAGCCAGATAAGTCCCCAAACTTCCATTCCATCCCTTCAGATCGACAATCCAGACACCTCAGTCGAAGAATTGTACAATCCACATGATGTTGTGGAGAGGTACATCTTTGGCGAGGAATGGAGAACTCATCTTGTTAATCCGACTATGGCCAGAAACCTTATGGACAATGCTAGATACTTTCTCTCAAAAGCTAACATTAGTCTAATTCGCCTTGAAGATGAGGAGCTCGAGGAAGGAGAAGACTACGAAGCAGAGATACCCGAACTTCCAGAACTTCTAAAACACACGGTCATAGACGAAGATTGCCCTCCAGATACACACAAAGGAATGACGAGTTGCAACTTCCATGGAAAAATGTGAAGGTTAATGCTCCTTATCAAGAAGAGATACGAAGAAAAATCTGGAGGAGGGAAGACAGGATCTTGAAGGTGGATGAACTTGACCTCAGAGGTTTAACCCATTTCCCACGACCAAAAGCCATTCAGTACCTGCTGTCTATCCATCGATCACTGATGTTTAGAGGAAAAGAAACGAACGTCGATGAACTCCGAACACTTGAGGCAAAACGACCCAGAATCAAACAGATTCTGACCGTTCGAAAGGAGCGATTTGCAGATATTGATTTCCCTATTTACATTGTACGACGTGAAGATAATTCAGCTGAAGAACTGAATGAAGGGGATCTCTCCTACCTCATAGGTGAAGACATTGATCAATTAGTAGGAGATTATAGGAGGCTTGGAGTACTCAGGACTCCAGAATTAAGGATGGGCTATGCTTCATTAAAAAGGTTCATGTTGCGTCAAGTGAAGTTCAACTCTACACATGATCTCCAAATGGCAATTGAAAGCAACATAAAAAAAGTGAATCTCACGAAGCCCTCTTTTGAAGCACCTGAGTCAGAGAGCTACGGAGAAGGCCATATCTTTGATGGAGAAGACCCTTCGGTAATCTACATCAATTACAAGGGAGAGAAGAGACTGATGAGAAAATCAGAAATCCACAAGTTCTGTGATGGAACTCTCCGTATTATTCTTGCTAAGCTCAAGAGGATCGTAGAGGAAATGAGAGAAGTGGAATCTGAAGTACAAGAGAAGTATCATAAGATGATCGAAATCATCTCCGACAAAATTTCTTTTCGTAGAAGATTGAGATCATATGAATTAAAACTTGGACTCAGAAGATCAGCCTACGAACTTCTGGAACCTCGGCCTCCTCCCCGCTCGAAGAAAAAGAAGACCTGAAGACTTAGATAGGTTTATTTGTAATTTGGACACTTTGGGGGAGAATGTTAGGAATATTATAGAAGTGTCCAAAATATTGTTCTAAGTCTTGTAATTTCTTTACGATGTATTATCTTATGTATTTGGGTTGTGTTTGTAATGGGCTTGTTAGGGGCCCAATAAGCTTAAATACCTCTCAAGGTATTTAAGCTTAAACCCTAACAAGCATTAATTAAGTTTTTAGTCTTGCAAAACTCTCACGTATTCAACACTAAACCTCTATAGCACACTATTCACATATTACGAAGGTTTAATCTGTTGAAGTGTTCTTGGATAATCTGGAATTACAAGTGGTATCAGAGCAAGCGTGTAGGTGAGGAAACTTCATTTCAAGCCTTAAAGATTTTAGCAGGGTGAGTTCTTGTGTGGTAGTTTATCTGTCGCAAAGCTCAGACTCATCTATATCAACTATTCTCGAAGATATTCTATTTTTGTTAAGGCGAGTTTGTGGAACTATCAGTTCTGAGCTATCTAATTGGTTTCCGTGAAGGCTGTGTCAGATTTGTTGGATTTCTATCTAAAACACTTGAAGAACAGCCCTGTTTCTCAGACTGTTCTTGAGTTTGCGCACGGAATTTCTTTTGGGAACTAGGTTTGCGAACTCAAGGATTTCTTTCGCTTTGCGGCTCCTTCATTTCACTTGGTTGGTTTTTTTTTTTTAAGTTTGCGCATCGACACTTCGCAAAGTTCTACTTTGAGAGTTCAATGTTCCCGAACCGTTAGATTTTCAAAGATCAACGCATCAGGTTCTTTCTCACTTCACGAATCCAGTTATCAATTCGCAAAATCAGAACTTTGCGACCTCTTGATTACTTTGCGAACTTGGACCACTTTGCGAACTCATTTGAACTAGATCACTTTGCGAACTCAGACTACTTTGCGATCTTCGCTCACTTTGCGAACTCCAGTTTACTTCGCGAATTCAACACACTTTGCGATCTCTTGACACTTTGCGAACTCACAACTGCTTTGCGAACTTTACTCACTTTGCGAACCGTGTGAACTTTGCGAACCCTACTCACTTTGCGAACCGTGTGAACTTTGCAAACCATACTCACTTTGCGAACCGTGTGAACTTTGCTAACATTACTCACTTTGCGAACCTTGTCAACCTTGCGAACCCACATATCTATTTGCAAAGTAACACGTCACTTCTTCAATTCGCAAAATTCAATTCCAACTTTCCTCACAATACACGTCAACGATCATATCCAAAACACAAGCAATGGACTCTTTCAGCATAGGAAATGATGTTAGACCTCCCATCATCTGACATGGAGAGTACGCAGTCTGGAAGAGAAGATTCATCAACTTCATAGAAAGCAAGGACAATTCTGAGAATCTACTAGAATCTATTTACAATGGACCTACACAGTATTGGACAATAATTCCCGCCACTACTGACACCACCCCTGCAAGAGAGGAACAGAGAATCTTGAAAACTACTGATCAATGCAATGATGAAGAAAAACTGCGACTAAAGGCAGATAAAGTGGCGAAATCATACATGATGCAAGCCATTCCCAATGACATTTTGATGCAACTCGAATGTGGTGAGAGTGCAAAAGAAATGTGGGATGCTCTTCGAATTATGATGCAGGGGACAGAAGTCAATACAATGGCAAGAATGGCAAACACACTCATCTCGTATGACCGCTTTCATGCTAACAAAGGGGAAACTCTCCAAGAAACCTTCCATCGATTTCTTGTTCTTTTAAATGAGCTAAAGATGAATGGAGTCACAAAAAGTGTAATGGAAATCAATATCAAATTTTTAGGATCACTTCATCCAGAATGGGAGGCTACTACAATTATGATAAGACAGATGAACGACCTAAGCAACTCGCTCTTGTCTCGAATTTCGTGCAGAGGAAATATTATAAGAAGACTGGTTCCTCCTCCAATCGTCAAAGAACTTCCTCCAACTCTAAAGGAAAGACTCAGGATGAGGACAACAACTCTGAAACTCCTCAACAAGGTGGCAAATGCTTCAACTGCGGCAAGAATGGACACTTTGCCAGAGAGTGCAGAATGCCCAAGAAAAAGGATGTTAACTATTATCGCAGAAAAGTTCAATTAGCTGAACAAAAAGAAAAGGGGCTGGTCTTAATGGCAGAAGAGGATCATTGGCTTGAAGATACCTCAGACAGCGAGAATGAGAACGTGGCACTGATGGCCAAACTAGATGACGAAGAAGATGGAGTTGGAACTGAAGGTAGCGAGTCAGACAGGGAAACTTCTAACAATTCAGACACAGTGGAGGTAAGTGAAGCAGATTATGATTCCTTACTTAAGATGAAAAATGAATTTTTATCCTTATATAAATCTAACAAATTTGGGAAAAAGAAAAATCAAAGAACTTGAAACTAACTTAGAGAAAAATTTAGCAGTATTAGATAAGTTTAGATATGATTATGCATGTGAGAAGAATCGTGTAATTGTGGCAAATGAAAAAATTGCTAAGCTAGAAATACAAGTGCAAAAATCCGAAGCTAAAGCCAAGGATTTAGAAAAGGAAATGAAATCTCATAGAGATCAGGCAATGGATGCTACTATTAAATATGACTTACTAAGTAAAGAACGGGAAAGACTGTACTTCAAAATAAAAAAATTGGAGGACATCTTAACCCGACGAGATCAATCAGAACAAACAATCTTCTTGAACAAACCAGCTAATGTTGTTTTTTATAATCCCCATAAAGGACTAGGTTTTGAAAACCCATGTAAGTTAAAACAAGGCATATCAAGTGCACCTTATCTATATGATCTCAAATTCATGCAGACAGGTTGCCTGGCAAATCTCATGTCTTTCGTAAGTAAAGATGAGACACCAACACACAGTAAAACTCAAACATCATTTGATTATACAGAGTTAAATGACAGTAATAAAGATCGAAATTGTCCAGCAATAACAGAATTTGAATCAGATATCCCACGTCCAAAGGAAGGAGAAACACCGATAGTTACATATACAACAGGATATATGCCTGATTGCATAAAGAAAATCAGTGATCTTCACTCCACTATCGAAAACGAGAGAAAGTCATTTGGAGAAGAAAGGCAGAAACTTCTTCAGGAAATATACTCACTTAAAGAAAAATTAAGATTACACACAATATCATACACCTTAGTTTCGCATGACAAAATTTCCTGCACTAATACATTGAAATTTTCAGGACCCACAAAAGAGCCATTGAAGGGGCAAGTATGGGTTAAAAAGGAAGATATCTTGAAGAAGACTAGTGATCTCAATACACCTTTTGTCATTGAGTATTTTTCTCCCAGAACTTTTGTACCATCTTTTCGCCATGTATCAAAAAAATTGTCTTCTAAATCAAAACAAAGCTTTCCGTGCATGATCATGTCACCAAGCAAACTCACAAAACAATTAATAAAAATAAAAATACAAAGTCAAGACACGAATCAAAATCAAAAGCTACCCAAAAACCTATGCACAAATGGGTTCCAAAGCTTCCGACTTCAGGAACGCAAATCCCAACCCTAGAAATAACTAGTGACTCTGCGTCATCCACCAACAAAGGACAATCTAGGGAATCTAACCGGACTAATATATATAGAGGTGGACCCATATTTCAATGGGTACCTAAAACCCTCTAGTTTTATTTTGCAGGCCCTTCATGTGTGGTACTTAGATTCTGGTTGCTCCACACACATGACTGGGACAAAGGAACTGTTGAGCAACTACGTTGATAGACCAGGAGGACTGGTACGCTTTGGCAATAGCAATGGAGCCAGAATCCTTGGTTATGGCGATCTCATATGCAATCGACTCACAATTAAACAAGTCTCGTATGTTGAAGGGCTGACACACAACCTCTTATCAATAGGACAGTTCAGTGATTTTGGACTCCAAGTTGTGTTCCTAAAGAAAACTTGCAAAATTCTCAATGCCAATGGTGAAGAACTTCTCACTGGAACTCGCAAGACAAATCTCTACACCATTGATATTAGAACTGTCAAACCAAAGACTGACATCTGCCTAATCTCCAAAGCAACTTCAACTCAAAATGACTTGTGGCACCAGCGATTATCTCATCTTAACTTCAAGACCCTCAACAAGCTGTCAACCAACAAATTGGCTATTGGACTACCATCACTGAAATACCAAAAAGAGCATATGTGCTCTGCTTGTGAGAAAGGAAAAATGAAGAAAGCTTCACATCCTACAAAACACACAGCATCCACTCAACATCCTCTAGAGCTTTTACACATGGATCTGTGTGGCCCGATGCGAACTGAAAGCATAAGTGGAAAGCGGTATATGCTGGTTATCGTCGACGACTTTTCCCGATTTACTTGGGTACGTTTCTTACGAACAAAATCAGAGACAGTAGAACATATTCCAAATCTAATCAGAACAACACAGAACCTACTTCAGAGAAATGTTCAAATAGTTAGATCAGACAATGGAACAGAATTCAAGAATCAACAGCTCAGTGACTTCTACGAATCCATAGGAATTACTCAACAGTTTTCTGCTATCTATACACCTCAACAAAATGGGGTTGTTGAAAGGCGAAATCGAACACTCGTAGAGGCTGCCCGAACAATGATCATTCAATCATCACTACCTCATTTCCTTTGGGCGGAAGCAATGAATACTGCTTGCTATACACAGAATCGCACAAACATTCATCTAAGATTTGGTAAGACGCCCTATGAACTTATAAATGGAAGACTGCCCAACATTGCCCATTTTCGAATTTTTGGATGCAAGTGCTTCGTCGCCAACGACCGCGAAGACAAGTCCAAGCTCGATCCAAAAGCTACTGAAGGAATCTTCGTAGGCTACTCTGCGCAATCTAAGGCATACAGGATATTTCTCAGAAACAGAAGGATGATCATTGAAAGTATAAATGTCACCTTTGATGAGGGACTCGAACCTTCTACTGGACATAGCAGTTTGGAACGAGTAACTAGCACACCACACCTTATTCATTCTCATACAGAAAAGGGAGAATGTTCATCAGATGCATCTGAACGGAACTCTTCAGAACCGAGATCCGACAAAGCAACTGACTATTCTAGACATAGCAATCCCACATGCTCCACTTGCCAAACTCAAGAGGAACTGGATCTGGATCTACTATTTGAACATATCTATATCTCTCAAAATCCGAAAAAACCACCCACAACTTCCATTCCACATACTGCATCCAGCCCTAGTTCATCAACTCATAATTCAGAACCCACTCCTGACCAGACAATTCCTCCCTCAGATGCAGAAGGCTCGATCCCAACAACCGCAACAACAACGCAGACAGATGCCTCCTCTTCAAACTCACCAGGCAACACTACCGTGTCTGCAATCGACTATCCACTCAGTGAGGAATCCCAAATAGACGAAACGACATTACCCCACGAAAAGAAATGGATCCGACATCATCCTACAGATCAAATAATAGGAGCTCCCAATACAGGAGTAACGAGTAGAAGAACACATTCAAATGAATGTAATTTCACCTGTTTCTTGAGCCAAACGGAACCTAAACGAGTAGTTGATGCACTACAAGATCCCAACTGGATAGTGGCTATGCAAGAGGAGATTAATCAATTCGAACGTCTCAAAGTATGGAACTTAGTTCCTCGTCCAAAAGGGAAGACTGTGATCGGAACAAAGTGGGTATTTAAAAACAAAAAGGATGAAGATGGTGTTGTAATTCGAAACAAAGCCAGGCTCGTTGCTAAGGGATATAATCAACAGGAAGGAATTGATTACGATGAAACGTTTGCCCCTGTAGCCAGAATCGAAGCTATTCGGTTATTCCTTGCATACGCCGCACACAAAGATTTTACAGTCTATCAAATGGACGTAAAAACAGCCTTCTTGAACGGAATTCTGAAAGAAGAAGTGTATGTGTCACAGCCAGACGGATTTCTCAATGCTGATCATCCCGACTTTGTTTACAAACTCGACAAATCACTGTACGGACTTAAACAAGCTCCAAGGGCCTCGTATGAGGTGCTCTCCGACTTTCTTATCTCTTCAGGCTTCACTAAAGGGAAAATTGACACTACACTGTTCGTAAAGAAAAATGATTCTGATATCATGCTTGTGCAAATCTACGTGGATGATATCATTTTTGGCTCTACTAATCCTAAACTTTGTGAAGAATTTAGCATTCTGATGCAATCGCAATTTGAAATGAGTATGATGGGAGAAGTGTCATTCTTCCTCGGACTACAAATCAAACAACTTCAGGATGGGATCTTCATAAATCAGTCAAAGTACATCCATGATATTCTCAGAAAATATGGGATCGACAAGAGCAAATCATCGAGCACACCTATGTCCACCTCATGCTCACTGGATGCAGATCACCTTGGTGAACCTGTAGATGTTACTCATTATAGAGGGATCATTGGATCACTGCTCTACCCCACTGCCAGTCGACCAGATATCTTATTCTCTACATGTCTATGTGCTCGATTTCAAGCTAATCCAAAGGAGTCGCACCTTCATGCTGTCAAAAGAATCTTGAAGTATTTAAAAGGAACACCAGACCTTGGACTGTGGTATCCTAAAAACTCAAGTATGAAACTAATAGGCTATTCTGACGCAGATTTTGCAGGATGCAGACTGGACAGGAAAAGCACTTCTGGACATATGCAATTCCTAGGCGATAAACTTGTATGTTGGGCCTCAAAGAAACAAAATTGTGTGTCAACTTCCACGGCGGAAGCAGAATACGTCGCTGCAGCAAGTTGCTGCTCACAAATTTTGTGGATCAGAACTCAGCTACGGGACTACGGGTTTGATCTAAATAAAATTCCTATTTATTGTGATTCCAAGAGTGCTATCGCAATTACCTGTAATCCTGTACATCACTCACGCACTAAGCACATAGATCTTCGCTATCACTTCATAAAGGATCATGTAGAAAGAGGCATAATAGAAATGTACTTTGTCAATACAGAGCTTCAACTAGCCGATTTGCTTACAAAAGCATTGGATGAAAAACGCTTCCAATTCTTAGTTGCAAAATTAGGCATGTTGAACCTCAATTTTTAATCTCGATTCTGCCTTCCTACAGTTCATTATTTATCTATTTGCTATGTTTCACTTCTCTTATTCTGTGTGTGTTATGTTAACCATTTATTTAGGACTTTAGTTTTTTAAGTTTTTAATTTTCAATAAATTTTTTTTGTGTCCAATAAGTCGATGTAGCGCCAATGCTGATGGCGTTACATCGAGGGGGAGAAATGCTATATCTATGCATCGAGGGGGAGTAAGTGAACTCATCAATAGTTTTTTTTAGATACTCGATAGGCATTATCAATCATTTAATTTTTAAGATAATCGATAGGCATTGCATCTAGGGGGAGTTTTTCTACAAAAACGTAAAATTTGTTCAAAACATGAACAACTCTCTCAAACACATAATACGCAGATAACTCTTATAAATTCTTCAAAACACGAACAACTCTCTCAAACACATAATACGCAGATAACTCTTAAAAACTCATATGCCCGATGAAGACCCAAAGCAGAACAGCAAGTAAAACAACGAATAAGCTCAAAATAAGGAAAATCTCAATAACCAGCATATCCAAATTATGCTCAAAGTTACGTCTTAACTCTGCATGTTCCTCGAGCTTCTTCTCTTCTTCCTGCTTCTGCCAATTCATCTGTTAACGCGATAAATAAGAGATGAGTTAGTTCATAGATGTAAGGTACTTCAATGAGATTTGAGACCTATCTATTTATAAACACGAAGGAAACTTACGTCATTTATTGTACCGACATTAAGACGAATTTTTGACTAAGGCGAAGACTTTTTCAATAAGGATATCATATCATGAAAATCGATCTTGAAAAACTCATAGATTTGATGTTATCCTTGTGATTGATCGCGCCAAATTGGTCGTATTTGGGTCCTCATTATTTGATGTCTTTGCTAAGTTGAAAATCTCGTACACTTACATTTTCTTTCTAAGTCATTTTTCAAATCAATTATTAGAATTTAGATTCGCAAGCTATAATGAATTTAGACAACTCTTATTCGCAAACCATCTTCAATTTTGACCAGTCAATGAATTAGATTGTGAACTCATAACTCGCAAACCGATCAATTCGCAAACTACCAATTCGCGAATCTAAAGTGGGCCTTTTTTTTTCTCTCAAAAGTTTACAGCCCAGCTCAAAACTATGGTTCATACTTTAGGCCCGCAAAGTTGTCTTAAAACATCAATTCGCAAACTGAACTCGCAATACAAAAAAAAAATCCCAAATCATAAACTTCTACTTTGCGAATCCCGTTCATCGAACCCTTCATCGTCGCTTGCATTGTCTGTGGTTTGCCTGCTCAAATCGTTACCTTCGCTTACTCGCGAACATCTCTGTGGTATGAATGAAAAGTTGTGTTTACTTTTACTGTTTCTTGTTTAACGGTCGATTTTCTTAATTGCAGGAGTGATTTCTCGAAGAACAGGTGTTTTGCAGTTGATTCCTGTAGAAATTTCGTTGCTTTTCAGTGATAATACGAGCTTATCTGTTTGATTTTTGCACTAAATCGAATTTATCTTCTCAAATCTGGTGTTTTTCAAAGCGATGGATTTTTTTCGGGTTCGAAATCGTTTAAGGGTTCCTTTTGATTCTTCAGAGTTAAGCTTTGCGGGTCCAAAAATGTTTTATTTTATCAAACTCGCGAATCACTCACTTTGCGGGTTATCCACTTTGCAGCTTTGACCGTCTGACTGCTTACTTTGCGAATTCGAGGATCGCGAATCTTGGGATTCGCAAAGTTCATTTTGCGAGCTGATGCTTTGCGATTCCCCGATTGACCTGGTCAATTTGCGAATCCTGAGGCTATGATACAGAATTCGCAAAGTTCTTTTCAACCAACCCGCAAACCCCTCAATTCGCAATATAAACGTCACGAAGTTCTTTTTACTCAACCCGCAAACCTTTGAGTTCGCAAAATACGACTTACTAAAATGAAGCTAAGCACTTTGAAGTGAACCCGCAAACCATACTTAAGAAATTTTCGACAAAATTTTTCTCGAGTGGGCCAAAGTGTTGGGCCAAGCCTTCTTATCATCAAACGAAATTTATTCCAACTCATCACTATTCATAATAGCCAAGTCCTCTTATCATGGCATATCTAATTTTATTTATCTTCTGTGTTGCAGTTTCAGCACGAATTCCCGGTGTCATATAAAAAAAAAAAAGGAAAAATATGACGACACCCACGGATCTAGTCTACCCAACTTCGAAATGGATAACAACCAAAGATAATAATTTCCAACTCGACCTGCATACATTCAAGTGCAAGGACGAAATCATCAAATCCATTCTGAGGAATCACCATCTTGGGTATGCCTTCTCCGCCTCGGTCCAAGTTCCTACCGTTTACCTTCAACAATTCTGGGGGACAATGAAGACCAAAATTGCCCAAGATAATAACATCTACTACGAGGCCCAAATCGCAACTGAGACTGTCACCATCACAAAGGAACTCATTCGTAGTATTCTAAGAATGCCAAGTCAACTTCAATACGAACCTGAGGCTTCCGAAAATGAGCTCCTGGAGGACATGATGAGGATGGGATACTACACGCCGATCAAGTTTGTCTCCCATTTTCAGAATTCCATGATCCCGCATCCGTGGCGAACGCTCGTCGCATTTGTCAATAAGTGCTTCTCACCCAAGCACTCAGGATGGGATAGATGCAATATCACAATTCTTCGGATCTTCCATGGGATCGTGTTTCGAAGAAATTACGACTTTGCCAAACTTATCACCACAGATCTCGACGACCAACTTTACCAACGAACTAAGTCCAAAGAGCCACATAATTTGCCATATCTCCGCTGGTTCTCACTTATCATCCACCATTTTCTGACCACAACAACAGGAATACCATCACGACCCGTGGAAGAAAACTTCACTCCACCCAAACTGCGCTACCTTCATAAAGGAAAGTCTGATGAGAAATACTCACGCACCGCAATGCCAATTCCTCACGAGTTACTATTCTTGCAAACCCCGACCATATCGATGCCTACTGCAAAGACTACAAAGTTCCCAACCCCACGACACAGGATAGCCCGCCTGAGTCTAACCCAGGGGTTAGTGAGACTGAGAGAGCTGAAACGAGCGAGAGAGAAAGGAGAGTGAGATGCTGAGAGAAACCACAGAAACTGAATCTATCCCACACACACAACAGACTACATCTCAAGAAGCAATCCCTGACCAACCACCACCATCCTCTGAACAAACCATACCTGAACAATTACTCGAGGACCAACCACATGCCGAACAAATTGAACAACCACTAATGGATGTTCCAGAGATAACTACTACTGCACTACCTCAGTCAGAAAAAGCCGGGTCAATCCCTAGGATAGAAGACGTCGTACATGACCTAACGACGCATGAGCGAACCCCACCTGACCATTCACTTGTCTCCCAACAGACAAGTGTCTCAACACAACACGAACCACCCCAAGCCTCCAGCAGCTCGGTTCCTGTGTCTGAACCAACTCAAGAAATACCCATTCTTGTGACACAGGCCGAGCCTCAGCCTGATCTTCAGGCCTCAACGTTCATAGAAGAGCCCCAAATAGAGGCTCTTCAAGGATTGGACGGAAGTCTCTCGGATGTTGATGATTTCAGCAGCTCACCATCCGCGAGCCACCGTACAGAACCTAGTTTTGGACGTGTGCTAACGAGACGCCTTGGCGATCTCGGTGAGAGCTCCACCCAAGCCCGTCACACTGACGTGGCAACAACGACCCGAGCACCATCTCCGAAAGATGTGTCGCAAGGAGAGGTCGGAAGACCCGTGGAAACTGAAGTCCATCCGACTTCGGTTGACAAGGGCCACCGTACAGAACCTAGTTCTGAACGTGTGACAACGGCAACTCCTAGTGATGTCGGTGCACCAATCCCCACACCCCTAACCGTGACGACGACCTATCTGGAAAATCGCCTTTTTGAGTTCTTTGAATCCGTGACCTTACCACGGGTTCGAGGACTCATTAAGGATGCCATGCAATCAGCATCCACAGACAAAGGAAAGGCACCCTTGGTAGACCAATCGTCACAGCCTCGCCTCATCTCACTACCACCACCACGAGCACCGACTGATCCCAGCCCATACAGCATGCCTCTACTTGAGCTATTCGATGTTGGTATTTCTCGCATTATTTCTCTCGACAATCAGCGGACTCCGGAAGAAGAAGCTTTCTACAAAAAGCTGATTAAAGGTGGAATCATACCTGACCCCACCACATGTCGTCAAGAAGGCTCAAGTCAGAAGCGTCGTCATGACGATCCTGATGACCAAGATCGTCCTGAGGGGGAGAAGAGACCAAGAGTCATGCTTCCAGTCACTCGCGGTGGACGAGGGTGCGGGGTCCTAACTCGTGGAGGCGGTTCTTCCCGACAATCCAACCCACCACCAAAGTCCTCAAGTGGCAGACAAGCTACGCCAAGGCCGAACCAGACAACTTCCCTTGACGAAGTTGAATCTGACTCCTTGAGGATTTCCACCCAATCAGTCCAAACAACCACAACCCCCATCTCACAAGCCAGATAAGTCCCCAAACTTCCATTCCATCCCTTCAGATCGACAATCCAGACACCTCAGTCGAAGAATTGTACAATCCACATGATGTTGTGGAGAGGTACATCTTTGGCGAGGAATGGAGAACTCATCCTGTTAATCCGACTACGGCCAGAAACCTTATGGACAATGCTAGATACTTTCTCTCGAAAGCTAACATTAGTCTAATTCGTCTTGAAGATGAGGAGCTCGAGGAAGGAGAAGACTACGAAGCAGAGATACCCGATCTTCCAGAACTTCTAAAACACACGGTCATAGACGAAGATTGCCCTCCAGATACACACAAAGGAATTGACGAGTTGCAACTTCCATGGAAAAATGTGAAGGTTAATGCTCCTTATCAAGAAGAGATACGAAGAAAAATCTGGAGGAGGGAAGACAGGATCTTGAAGGTGGATGAACTTGACCTCAGAGGTTTAACCCATTTCCCACGACCAAAAGCCATTCAGTACCTGCTGTCTATCCATCGATCACTGATGTTTAGAGGAAAAGAAACGAACGTCGATGAACTCCGAACACTTGAGGCAAAACGACCCAGAATCAAACAGATTCTGACCGTTCGAAAGGAGCGATTTGCAGATATTGATTTCCCTATTTACATTGTACGACGTGAAGATAATTCAGCTGAAGAACTGAATGAAAGGGATCTCTCCTACCTCAGAGGTGAAGACATTGATCAATTAGTAGGAGATTATAGGAGGCTTGGAGTACTCAGGACTCCAGAATTAAGGATGGGCTATGCTTCATTAAAAAGGTTCATGTTGCGTCAAGTGAAGTTCAACTCTACACATGATCTCCAAATGGCAATTGAAAGCAACATAAAAAAAGTGAATCTCACGAAGCCCTCTTTTGAAGCACCTGAGTCAGAGAGCTACGGAGAAGGCCATATCTTTGATGGAGAAGACCCTTCGGTAATCTACATCAATTACAAGGGAGAGAAGAGACTGATGAGAAAATCAGAAATCCACAAGTTCTGTGATGGAACTCTCCGTATTATTCTTGCTAAGCTCAAGAGGATCGTAGAGGAAATGAGAGAAGTGGAATCTGAAGTACAAGAGAAGCATCATAAGATGATCGAAATCATCTCCGACAAAATTTCTTTTCGTAGAAGATTGAGATCATATGAATTAAAACTTGGACTCAGAAGATCAGCCTACGAACTTCTGGAACCTCGGCCTCCTCCCCGCTCGAAGAAAAAGAAGACCTGAAGACTTAGATAGGTTTATTTGTAATTTGGACACTTTGGGGGAGAATGTTAGGAATATTATAGAAGTGTCCAAAATATTGTTCTAAGTCTTGTAATTTCTTTACGATGTATTATCTTATGTATTTGGGTTGTGTTTGTAATGGGCTTGTTAGGGGCCCAATAAGCTTAAATACCTCTCAAGGTATTTAAGCTTAAACCCTAACAAGCATTAATTAAGTTTTTAGTCTTGCAAAACTCTCACGTATTCAACACTAAACCTCTATAGCACACTAATCACATATTACGAAGGTTTAATCTGTTGAAGTGTTCTTGGATAATCTGGAATTACAAGTGGTATCCGAGCAAGCGTGTAGGTGAGGAAACTTCATTTCAAGCCTTAAAGATTTTAGCAGGGTGAGTTCTTGTGTGGTAGTTTATCTGTCGCAAAGCTCAGACTCATCTATATCAACTATTCTCGAAGATATTCTATTTTTGTTAAGGCGAGTTTGTGGAACTATCAGTTCTGAGCTATCAAATTGGTTTCCGTGAAGGCTGTGTCAGATTTGTTGGATTTCTATCTAAAACACTTGAAGAACAGCCCTGTTTCTCAGACTGTTCTTGAGTTTGCGCACGGAATTTCTTTTGGGAACTAGGTTTGCGAACTCAAGGATTTCTTTCGCTTTGCGGCTCCTTCATTTCACTTGGTTGGTTTTTTTTTTAAGTTTGCGCATCGACACTTCGCAAAGTTCTACTTTGAGAGTTCAATGCTCCCGAACCGTTAGATTTTCAAAGATCAACGCATCAGGTTCTTTCTCACTTCACGAATCCAGTTATCAATTCGCAAAATCAGAACTTTGCGACCTCTTGATTACTTTGCGAACTTGGACCACTTTGCGAACTCATTTGAACTAGATCACTTTGCGAACTCAGACTACTTTGCGATCTTCGCTCACTTTGCGAACTCCAGTTTACTTCGCGAATTCAACACACTTTGCGATCTCTTGACACTTTGCGAACTCACAACTGCTTTGCGAACTTTACTCACTTTGCGAACCGTGTGAACTTTGCGAACCCTACTCACTTTGCGAACCGTGTGAACTTTGCAAACCATACTCACTTTGCGAACCGTGTGAACTTTGCTAACATTACTCACTTTGCGAACCTTGTCAACCTTGCGAACCCACATATCTATTCGCAAAGTAACACGTCACTTCTTCAATTCGCAAAATTCAATTCCAACTTTCCTCACAATACACGTCAACGATCATATCCAAAACACAAGCAATGGACTCTTTCAGCATAGGAAATGATGTTAGACCTCCCATCATCCGACATGGAGAGTACGCAGTCTGGAAGAGAAGATTCATCAACTTCATAGAAAGCAAGGACAATTCTGAGAATCTACTAGAATCTATTTACAATGGACCTACACAGTATTGGACAATAATTCCCGCCACTACTGACACCACCCCTGCAAGAGAGGAACAGAGAATCTTGAAAACTACTGATCAATGCAATGATGAAGAAAAACTGCGACTAAAGGCAGATAAAGTGGCGAAATCATACATGATGCAAGCCATTCCCAATGACATTTTGATGCAACTCGAATGTGGTGAGAGTGCAAAAGAAATGTGGGATGCTCTTCGAATTATGATGCAGGGGACAGAAGTCAATACAATGGCAAGAATGGCAAACACACTCATCTCGTATGACCGCTTTCATGCTAACAAAGGGGAAACTCTCCAAGAAACCTTCCATCGATTTCTTGTTCTTTTAAATGAGCTAAAGATGAATGGAGTCACAAAAAGTGTAATGGAAATCAATATCAAATTTTTAGGATCACTTCATTCAGAATGGGAGGCTACTACAATTATGATAAGACAGATGAACGACCTCACTAAAGTTAGCATTCATACATTATTCGACTACCTCAATCAACATTCCAATCATGTGGAGAAACGAAGGGAGGAAATCAAACCAATAGGAAGCGAATCGCTTGCTCTTATGACTGAACGATCATCAAGAAAACAATTCAAGGACAAAGAAATTATCCAGTCATCACAAGTTAAGGAGGGAGAAGACTCTGGTTCTGATGACGAATTCAAGGATCTTACCAAACATGCAGACCAGGAAATCACCCTCAAAGATCTTGCTAAGCAACTCGCTCTTGTCTCGAATTTCGTGCAGAGGAAATATTATAAGAAGACTGGTTCCTCCTCCAATCGTCAAAGAACTTCCTCCAACTCTAAAGGAAAGACTCAGGATGAGGACAACAACTCTGAAACTCCTCAACAAGGTGGCAAATGCTTCAACTGCGGCAAGAATGGACACTTTGCCAGAGAGTGCAGAATGCCCAAGAAAAAGGATGTTAACTATTATCGCAGAAAAGTTCAATTAGCTGAACAAAAAGAAAAGGGGCTGGTCTTAATGGCAGAAGAGGATCATTGGCTTGAAGATACCTCAGACAGCGAGAATGAGAACGTGGCACTGATGGCCAAACTAGATGACGAAGAAGATGGAGTTGGAACTGAAGGTAGCGAGTCAGACAGGGAAACTTCTAACAATTCAGACACAGTGGAGGTAAGTGAAGCAGATTATGATTCCTTACTTAAGATGAAAAATGAATTTTTATCCTTATATAAATCCAACAAATTTGGGAAAAAGAAAATCAAAGAACTTGAAACTAACTTAGAGAAAAATTTAGCAGTATTAGATAAGTTTAGATATGATTATGCATGTGAGAAGAATCGTGTAATTGTGGCAAATGAAAAATTGCTAAGCTAGAAATACAAGTGCAAAAATCCGAAGCTAAAGCCAAGGATTTAGAAAAGGAAATGAAATCTCATAGAGATCAGGCAATGGATGCTACAATTAAATATGACTTACTAAGTAAAGAACGGGAAAGACCGTACTCCAAAATAGAAAAATTGGAGGACATCTTAACCCGACGAGATCAATCAGAACAAACAATCTTCTTGAACAAACCAGCTAATGTTGATTTTTATAATCCCCATAAAGGACTAGGTTTTGAAAACCCATGTAAGTTAAAACAAGGCATATCAAGTGCACCTTATCTATATGATCTCAAATTCATGCAGACAGGTTGCCTGGCAAATCTCATGTCTTTCGTAAGTAAAGATGAGACACCAACACACAGTAAAACTCAAACATCATTTGATTATACAGAGTTAAATGACAGTAATAAAGATCGAAATTGTCCAGCAATAACAGAATTTGAATCAGATATCCCACGTCCAAAGGAAGGAGAAACACCGATAGTTACATATACAACAGGATATATGCCTGATTGCATAAAGAAAATCAGTGATCTTCACTCCACTATCGAAAACGAGAGAAAGTCATTTGGAGAAGAAAGGCAGAAACTTCTTCAGGAAATATACTCACTTAAAGAAAAATTAAGATTACACACAATATCATACACCTTAGTTTCGCATGACAAAATTTCCTGCACTAATACATTGTAATTTTCAGGACCCACAAAAGAGCCATTGAAGGGGCAAGTATGGGTTAAAAAGGAAGATATCTTGAAGAAGACTAGTGATCTCAATACACCTTTTGTCATTGAGTATTTTTCTCCCAGAACTTTTGTACCATCTTTTCGCCATGTATCAAAAAAATTGTCTTCTAAATCAAAAACAAAGCTTTCCGTGCATGATCATGTCACCAAGCAAACTCACAAAACAATTAATAAAAATAAAAATACAAAGTCAAGACACGAATCAAAATCAAAAGCTACCCAAAAACCTATGCACAAATGGGTTCCAAAGCTTCCGACTTCAGGAACGCAAATCCCAACCCTAGAAATAACTAGTGACTCTGCGTCATCCACCAACAAAGGACAATCTAGGGAATCTAACCGGACTAATATATATAGAGGTGGACCCATATTTCAATGGGTACCTAAAACCCTCTAGTTTTATTTTGCAGGCCCTTCATGTGTGGTACTTAGATTCTGGTTGCTCCACACACATGACTGGGACAAAGGAACTGTTGAGCAACTACGTTGATAGACCAGGAGGACTGGTACGCTTTGGCAATAGCAATGGAGCCAGAATCCTTGGTTATGGCGATCTCATATGCAATCGACTCACAATTAAACAAGTCTCGTATGTTGAAGGGCTGACACACAACCTCTTATCAATAGGACAGTTCAGTGATTTTGGACTCCAAGTTGTGTTCCTAAAGAAAACTTGCAAAATTCTCAATGCCAATGGTGAAGAACTTCTCACTGGAACTCGCAAGACAAATCTCTACACCATTGATATTAGAACTGTCAAACCAAAGACTGACATCTGCCTAATCTCCAAAGCAACTTCAACTCAAAATGACTTGTGGCACCAGCGATTATCTCATCTTAACTTCAAGACCCTCAACAAGCTGTCAACCAACAAATTGGCTATTGGACTACCATCACTGAAATACCAAAAAGAGCATATGTGCTCTGCTTGTGAGAAAGGAAAAATGAAGAAAGCTTCACATCCTACAAAACACACAGCATCCACTCAACATCCTCTAGAGCTTTTACACATGGATCTGTGTGGCCCGATGCGAACTGAAAGCATAAGTGGAAAGCGGTATATGCTGGTTATCGTCGACGACTTTTCCCGATTTACTTGGGTACGTTTCTTACGAACTAAATCAAAGACAGTAGAACATATTCCAAATCTAATCAGAACAACACAGAACCTACTTCAGAGAAATGTTCAAATAGTTAGATCAGACAATGGAACAGAATTCAAGAATCAACAGCTCAGTGACTTCTACGAATCCATAGGAATTACTCAACAGTTTTCTGCTATCTATACACCTCAACAAAATGGGGTTGTTGAAAGGCGAAATCGAACACTCGTAGAGGCTGCCCGAACAATGATCATTCAATCATCACTACCTCATTTCCTTTGGGCGGAAGCAATGAATACTGCTTGCTATACACAGAATCGCACAAACATTCATCTAAGATTTGGTAAGACGCCCTATGAACTTATAAATGGAAGACTGCCCAACATTGCCCATTTTCGAATTTTTGGATGCAAGTGCTTCGTCGCCAACGACCGCGAAGACAAGTCCAAGCTCGATCCAAAAGCTACTGAAGGAATCTTCGTAGGCTACTCTGCGCAATCTAAGGCATACAGGATATTTCTCAGAAACAGAAGGATGATCATTGAAAGTATAAATGTCACCTTTGATGAGGGACTCGAACCTTCTACTGGACATAGCAGTTTGGAACGAGTAACTAGCACACCACACCTTATTCATTCTCATACAGAAAAGGGAGAATGTTCGTCAGATGCATCTGAACGGAACTCTTCAGAACCGGGATCCGACAAAGCAACTGACTATTCTAGACATAGCAATCCCACATGCTCCACTCGCCAAACTCAAGAGGAACTGGATCTGGATCTACTATTTGAACATATCTATATCTCTCAAAATCCGAAAAAACCACCCACAACTTCCATTCCACATACTGCATCCAGCCCTAGTTCATCAACTCATAATTCAGAACCCACTCCTGACCAGACAATTCCTCCCTCAGATGCAGAAGGCTCGATCCCAACAACCGCAACAACAACGCAGACAGATGCCTCCTCTTCAAACTCACCAGGCAACACTACCGTGTCTGCAATCGACTATCCACTCAGTGAGGAATCCCAAATAGACGAAACGACATTACCCCACGAAAAGAAATGGATCCGACATCATCCTACAGATCAAATAATAGGAGATCCCAATACAGGAGTAACGAGTAGAAGAACACATTCAAATGAATGTAATTTCACCTGTTTCTTGAGCCAAACGGAACCTAAACGAGTAGTTGATGCACTACAGGATCCCAACTGGATAGTGGCTATGCAAGAGGAGATTAATCAATTCGAACGTCTCAAAGTATGGAACTTAGTTCCTCGTCCAAAAGGGAAGACTGTGATCGGAACAAAGTGGGTATTTAAAAACAAAAAGGATGAAGATGGTGTTGTAATTCGAAACAAAGCCAGGCTCGTTGCTAAGGGATATAATCAACAGGAAGGAATTGATTACAATGAAACGTTTGCCCCTGTAGCCAGAATCGAAGCTATTCGGTTATTCCTTGCATACGCCGCACACAAAGATTTTACAGTCTATCAAATGGACGTAAAAACAGCCTTCTTGAACGGAATTCTGAAAGAAGAAGTGTATGTGTCACAGCCAGATGGATTTCTCAATGCTGATCATCCCGACTTTGTTTACAAACTCGACAAATCACTGTACGGACTTAAACAAGCTCCAAGGGCCTGGTATGAGGTGCTCTCCGACTTTCTTATCTCTTCAGGCTTCACTAAAGGGAAAATTGACACTACACTGTTCGTAAAGAAAAATGATTCTAATATCATGCTTGTACAAATCTACGTGGATGATATCATTTTTGGCTCTACTAATCCTAAACTTTGTGAAGAATTTAGCATTCTGATGCAATCGCAATTTGAAATGAGTATGATGGGAGAAATGTCATTCTTCCTCGGACTACAAATCAAACAACTTCAGGATGGGATCTTCATAAATCAGTCAAAGTACATCCATGATATTCTCAGAAAATATGGGATCGACAAGAGCAAATCATCGAGCACACCTATGTCCACCTCATGCTCACTGGATGCAGATCACCTTGGTGAACCTGTAGATGTTACTCATTATAGAGGGATCATTGGATCACTGCTCTACCTCACTGCCAGTCGACCAGATATCTTATTCTCTACATGTCTATGTGCTCGATTTCAAGCTAATCCAAAGGAGTCGCACCTTCATGCTGTCAAAAGAATCTTGAAGTATTTAAAAGGAACACCAGACCTTGGACTGTGGTATCCTAAAAACTCAAGTATGAAACTAATAGGCTATTCTGACGCAGATTTTGCAGGATGCAGACTGGACAGGAAAAGCACTTCTGGACATATGCAATTCCTAGGCGATAAACTTGTATGTTGGGCCTCAAAGAAACAAAATTGTGTGTCAACTTCCACGGCGGAAGCAGAATACGTCGCTGCAGCAAGTTGCTGCTCACAAATTTTGTGGATCAGAACTCAGCTACGGGACTACGGGTTTGATCTAAATAAAATTCCTATTTATTGTGATTCCAAGAGTGCTATCGCAATTACCTGTAATCCTGTACATCACTCACGCACTAAGCACATAGATCTTCGCTATCACTTCATAAAGGATCATGTAGAAAGAGGCATAATAGAAATGTACTTTGTCAATACAGAGCTTCAACTAGCCGATTTGCTTACAAAAGCATTGGATGAAAAACGCTTCCAATTCTTAGTTGCAAAATTAGGCATGTTGAACCTCAATTTTTAATCTCGATTCTGCCTTCCTACAGTTCATTATTTATCTATTTGCTATGTTTCACTTCTCTTATTCTGTGTGTGTTATGTTAACCATTTATTTAGGACTTTAGTTTTTTAAGTTTTTAATTTTCAATAAATTTTTTTTGTGTCCAATAAGTCGATGTAGCGCCATTGCTGATGGCGTTACATCGAGGGGGAGAAATGCTATATCTATGGATCGAGGGGGAGTAAGTGAACTCATCAATAGTTTTTTTTTAGATACTCGATAGGCATTATCAATCATTTAATTTTTAAGATAATCGATAGGCATTGCATCTAGGGGGAGTTTTTCTACAAAAACGTAAAATTTGTTCAAAACATGAACAACTCTCTCAAACACATAATACGCAGATAACTCTTATAAATTCTTCAAAACACGAACAACTCTCTCAAACACATAATACGCAGATAACTCTTAAAAACTCATATGCCCGATGAAGACCCAAAGCAGAACAGCAAGTAAAACAACGAATAAGCTCAAAATAAGGAAAATCTCAATAACCAGCATATCCAAATTATGCTCAAAGTTACGTCTTAACTCTGCATGTTCCTCGAGCTTCTTCTCTTCTTCCTGCTTCTGCCAATTCATCTGTTAACGCGAAAAATAAGAGATGAGTTAGTTCATAGATGTAAGGTACTTCAATGAGATTTGAGACCTATCTATTTATAAACACGAAGAATTGAACACTAGCTACAAGACTAAAAAGCCTTCACTTACTGAGGACATCAAGTCTCAGTTCCCAACCGAAGAACAGGAAATTGCTTTTCGAGAAGCACTTTCTCACATCTATACCCCGGAGAAACTTCATGTTATTGCAGAACTAGAACGAACCCTAGAATTAGAGCGGAAAGCCTTTGCAAAAGAGCGAGAAGTTCTACTTAGAAAAATCTTTACCCTAGAGCAATCTCACAATACGAACAACCCTTCTACGTCAAGTCAAGTACCCGATTCTCAAACATGTAAATGTAAGAGGACGGCGAAGATGACTCCTGAAGCTGACACATGTTCTGACACTAACTCTCGTATTCTTATGGATACAGGGAATGTGAGTTTGACGTCTCTGGAAGAGAGTTCGTATGAAATAAAGGAGAACCCGCTCTTCGATGACAAGAAGAAAAGACCATCCTATATTCGTCTTTCCTCTCTATGTACTGAATCCCAACATCTTAAGGACGTAGACAATTATGATACCAAATCTTATATTTCCTTTGCCAAACTTATGTCTATGTGTTGCTGCAATGACTTCATTCTTCCACTTTTTCATGAATATGAAGCACACGAACACGCAACACTCCGACCAAACAAGCAAACCTCCTCTACGACGCCTTTGCATTCTCCCAGTACGTCTAAGCCTACGGTTAAGCGAAAACGCCTTCCGACGCTGAATACAAAGTCACCTACTGCTCGCAAGCAAAAGACGACTAAAACCGAAGGACGACAACAACAACCAAAATCCCCACGCCAATTCATGAATAAGGCAACGTATATGCAAGCGCAAGTTAGGCAAATATGGGTTAGAAAAACCATCATCCCGCCTCATCAAACAAATCACAAAGGGAAAGCTAAATTAGATCCAACACAACCTGATTTAGACCCCACATTTCCCGTTAAGCGCATGAAAATTTTACTTGTATCACAAGAAGGTCCCGTCCGTAACGGGGACCCAACGTTTGCTGATGATTGCAGGTCTGTCATGTGTGGTATCTAGACTCAGGTTGCTCCACACACATGACGGGGAACAAGGAGCTGTTGAGCAACTTCTCCGAGCGCTATCTCGGAAGGGTCTCATTCGGAAACAGTCAAATGGCACCAATTCTCGGAACTGGTGATCTCGTCCATGACTAACTGACGATTAAGGGCATCTCTAACGTCGAGGGTTTGAGCTATAATCTCTTCAGCATTGGTCGTTTCTGCGACAAAGGATACAAGGTTCTTTTCGAATCTGACATCTGCAGCATTATAGATGCCTCGGGACAGCCTATTCTTTCTGGAACGCGCACGTCTCACCTTTACGTACTCAATCTTACGACCTCTCGACCAATATGCCTTCTCTCTCGCGCCGCACCCAAGTTGAACGATCTATGGCACCGGCGTCTTTCACATCTCAATTTCAAGACCATCAACAAACTGCGTCAGAATAAACTCGTCAACGGTCTACCCCAACTGACATATCATAAGGAACACCTCTGCTCTGTTGGAAATAAACTCACGCGAACACAGTGAACACGGTCTTGTTTTGTGAAGCTGAATCGACTACGGTTTCTGTAGCCTCTGTACTGCTTAAATAGAAGTTTACATGGAAACTAATAAATGCCTACAATCAGCGACTAATTTAGCCTACGCTAATAAGGAAAAGATAATACAATCATATCCTAATCTAATCTTTTCCTAATCTAATAAAGGAAAATGGGATCACAAGGATTATTTCCTAACAATCTCCTCCTAAGCCTTGTGTCCACCATTGGTGTCGATTAGGCCGATCTTATCCCGTAGTTCAAGAAACTTGATCCTTCCAAGCGGCTTCGTCAGAATGTCGCCCAGTTGATCCTCACTTCTGATGAACTCTACACCAATCAAGCCTTCTTCTGCAGCTTCCCGAATGAAGTGGTATTTCACTCGAATGTGCTTACTCTGTCCGTGGAGTACCGGATTCTTGATCAAAGCAATGGCGGACTTATTCTCCACCCTCAGCATTGGCGCTCTTGCTGTTGTTCCCTGCACCTCAGACAACACACGAGCGAGCCACAATGCTTGACAAGCAGCGTTAGCAGCTGCTATATACTATGCCTCACAGCTGGACTGAGCCACTACCTTCTGCTTCATGGATTGCCAGGTGATCGGGCTGCCGCTGAGGAAGAAAATTACGCCAGTTGTGCTTTTACTTGTATCTACATCCCCGGCGTAATCACTGTCGCTGAAGCCTGTCAGATAAGGCTCCTCCTTCTCCCTCCTGTCGAACCAGAGTCCCCAATCTTGGGTCCCTGCCACATAGCGCAGGATGCGCTTCACAGCTGCGAGGTGATCCTCGCGTGGATCCTCCAGGAACCGACTCACATAGCCGACCGCAAATGCTAGATCGGGGCGCGTGTTGACCAAGTACCTCAAGCTCCCGACGACGCTCCTGTATGCCGTCGCATCGACCGGCAGCTCTGTGCTGAGCTTGCTCAACTTCAGGCGCGGTTCCATGGGTACGTGACATGGGTTACACCCTGCCATGCCGCTCTTCTCCAGGATCTTGCTGGCGTAGGCGCCCTGGCTCAGCGAGATCCCCCTCGCGCCCTGCTTCACTTCAATGCCGAGGTAGTAGTGAAGCAAACCGAGGTCACTCATCTTGAATGCGGCCGCCATCTCCTCCTTGAATGACTTGATGTCGCCGCCGTTGGAGCCCGTGATCACGAGGTCATCGACATAGACCCCGATCATCAGCTGCTTGCCGTCGTTCTGCCTGATGTAGATGGCGTATTCCGACGGGCTCTTCTTGAAGCCGAACGACAACAGCGTGCTGTCCAGTTTTGCGTTCCATGCGCGCGGCGCTTGATGCAACCCGTACAACGCCTTACGGAGCTTGAGCACCTTGTGCTCTTTGCCGGTGATGACAAACCCCGGCGGCTGCTCGACGTAGACCTCCTCCTCCAGGTCTCCGTTCAAGAACGCCGACTTGACGTCCATGTGGTGCACTTCCCATCCTTCGTGTGCTGCGAGGGCGATGATCAGGCGCACCGAGTCCAGCCGCGCCACCGGTGCGAACACTTCGTCGTAGTCGATGCCCTGCCGCTGTGCGTAACCCTTCACCACGAGGCGTGCCTTATGCTTGGACACCGCTCCGTGCTCGTCCCTCTTCACCTTGAAGACCCACTTCAAACCAATCGCGCGACGGCCCGGGGGAAGATCGGCGAGAGACCACGTCCGGTTGTCCTCAATAGAGTCCATCTCCTCCATCATCGCCTTCCTCCAGCTGGGGCTGCGTACCGCCTCGGCGAACGACGCAGGTTCGTCAGAGCTCATGGCGTAGAGCTCCTCCGCCACCAGTGCCCGTGGCGCGAAGCCACGCGGCGAAGCCGGCCTAATGATGTTGTCGATTCTCCGAAATCGAAGGGGAGCGTCGTCGTCATGGTCGGCATCTAGGTGCTCGCCGACGTCGCTCGGCGGTGAGGCGAACTCCACCTCATGTGTCCCGCTGGATCCCGCAGGTACAGCTCCTCCACCACCATGAGGCGATGCTAGCGGCGTCAGTTCATCCTCCTCAGTTGTGGTTCTAGGTGCCTCCTCAGTGCCATCAGCCACCGAAGGTCCCTGGTCTGCAATCGAGAACTCCACCGTGAAGAGCCCCAGTCCCACTGCGCTCCCTCGTCGAACACCACATCGCGCGTCACGTGGACACGCTTCGTGACAGGGTCGTAAGCGCGGTACGCTTTGGAGCCGCGCTCGTAGCCGATGAATATCATCTTACAGCCACGATCCTCGAGCTTCTTCAGATGCGGCGTCGTGTTCCGTACGTAGACGATGCAGCCGAACATTCTCAGGTGATGCACTGCTGGCTTCTTCCCATGCCACGCTTCGAACGGCGTCATGCCATCCACGCTCTTCGTTGGGCATCGGTTGAGGATGTATACCGCGGTGGTCACGGCCTCGGCCCAGAACCACCCCGGCAGCCCTTTCGCCTTGAGCATACTCCTCGCTGTCGCCACCACCGTCCCATTCCGTCGCTCGACCACGCCGTTCTGCTGCGGGCTATATGGTGCGGTGTGTTGGCGATGTATCCCTTCTCCGGCGCAATACTCCGCAAACTCGATCGACGTGAATTCTCCACCACGATCGGTCCGAAGTGCCCCCAGCTTCAGCCCGGACTCCCCCTCGGCCCGTGCCTGGAGTTCCTTGATGGCAGCCGCAGCACGATCCTTCGTAGGAATAGTGGCTACCCACATATAACGGCTAAGGTCATCGACGAGCAACAAGAAGTACCTGTTGCCGCTTGGGGTTGCTGGTGTGATTGGCCCGCACAGATCGCCATGCACAAGCTCAAGTCGCTGCTTCGCACGATACTCCGCTTTCCCCGGAAATGGGGTGCGCTTCTGCTTCCCAGCCAGACATGCATCGCACAGCTGGTCCACCTGTCCGATCTCCGGCAGTCCGCGCACCAGCTCCTCCCGAGCTAGCTTCCGGAGCGCCGCCATGTTGACATGGCCGAAGCGATCATGCCAGCACCATGCCACCTCGTCGCCGCGCCCGCGCACCGGTAAGCACATCGGCGATGCTATCTTGATCCGAAGAAGGTATAGACGGTTCGCCTCGCGCGTCACCCTTGCCAACAGTTGACCGCCGAGCTCCCGAATCCGCATAACGCTATCTTCGATCTCGATCTTGTAGCGGACCTCGTCTAGCTGGCCAAGACTCACGATGTTCGTCGTCAACCGTGGAATGAAGTAGACGCCGTCGAATGAACGGAGCTCCCCGTTCTTGCACACAAAGATGACAGTGCCCCGCCCTTCAATGCGTGCCACCGAGTCGTTGCCGAAACGCACGGTGCCTCGTACCGCCACGTCGAGCTTCGAGAAGGCGGTTCTAGATCCGGACATGTGATTGGTTGCCCCAGAGTCCAGGACCCACGTCTCCGCCTCCCGTTCCTCTTCTTCTTCCCCGAGCTGCGCGAACACCTTCTCTTCGCGGATCTCGATCTGTGCCATGGACGACGTCGACGAAGTCGCCGTCGATTGCGGAGTCGGTGGGGAGAGAATGGGGGAGCACTTTGCGAGACAAAGTGAGGCCTCTTCCTCTTCGTGGACTGCATGGGCCTGCGCCTTCTTGGGCTTCGACCAGCACTCCCGGGCCCAGTGGCCCAGCTTTCCACAATTTCGGCACTCGTCACCTGCGCACTTGTTCGAAGTAGCCGGCCCACTCGACTCGCCAGCTCGCCCACGACCGCGCCCGCGTCGGCCGCCTCCTCTATTCGCGCCACGACCGCGTGAGTGGTTCTCGGCCTCTCGCTTCTTTCGTTGCGCGTCCCACTGCTCCTCAGTGAGATACAGCTTGCCCTCGTGCTGTAGTGACGCCGGGGGTCCATTCAACTCCTCCTCCGCCTCTTGCAATCGCCCGGTGAGATCGGCGACCGTCATGGTGGATGGATCGAGCAAGGTCTTGATCGCAATCGCGATCTGCTTGAAGCGAGGAGGCAGACTTCGTAGCATCTTGGCTACGATCTCCTTTTCCTCCATCTCCTCTCCTAACGTGGTGAGGTGCGCCGCCATGCCATTGAGGCGTAGCGCGAACTCCTCAACGGTCTCGCCGTCATTGAACGAGGCGAGGTCGAATTTGCGACGCAGCTGTTGCGCCGTTGCCTTCTTCACACGATCGTCCCCGATCCTCATGGTCGCGATCGCGTCCCAGGCCTCCTTGGCCGTCTCCTTGGAGCCGATCGTCGACACCATCTCGGGCGGGACCGCACTCACCAACGCATCGAGCGCCATCATGTCTTCCTGCTCATCAGCAGTGCCCTTCTCGATGGCGTTCCATAACGCTCTCGCCTTCAGCTTCACCTTCATCATGAGCGCCCAGTCAGAGTAGTTGGTCTTGGTAAGAACGGGGTAGCTATTCCCGCCGCCCACCTCACGAATCACTCTCTGGATCACGGTGCCGGAGGCATCGGCTTTCTTGCTCCCATCGCCTACGATCACGGCGCCGGAGGTATCGCCTTTCTTGCTCTCATCGCCCATGGTCCCTGGATGAAACTCTCTCTGATACCAGTTGTTGGAAATAAACTCATGCGAACACAGTGAACACGGTCTTGTTTTGTGAAGCTGATCGACTACGGTTTCTGTAGCCTCTGTACTGCTTAAATAGAAGTTTACATGGAAACTAATAAATGCCTACAATCAGCGACTAATTTAGCCTACGCTAATAAGGAAAAGATAATACAATCATATCCTAATCTAATCTTTTCCTAATCTAATAAAGGAAAATGGGATCACAAGGATTATTTCCTAACATGCTCTGCCTGTGAATTGGGGAAGATGAAGCGATCGTCTCACATTTCCAAGGAAACACCATCCTCTAAGCTCATCCTTGAGCTCTTACACATGGATCTATGTGGCCCAATGCCTACGGCCACACTCGGAGAGTATATTCTTGTGATTGTCGACGACTTCTCACGCTATACGTGGACGAAACTCGTTCGCACAAAGGATGAAGTTCCTGATTTAATCATCGAGTTTGTTGTTACGTCCCAAACTTTTCATCAACAGAAGGTTCGGATTACCAGAACTGACAATGGAACTGAGTTGAAGAACAAGAAGCTCAGTGATTTCTATGCCACTCAGGGCATCACACAGCAGTTCTCAGCTGTGAAGACACCAGAACAGAATGGTGTCGTTGAGCGTAAGAATAGGACACTAGTTGAAGCAGCTAGGACTCTCCTCATCCAATCCGGACTTCCTCACTCTCTTTGGGGCGAAGCTATTCAAACGGCTTGTTACACGCAGAACCAAGCTTCCATCCACAAGAGATTCAACCGCACCACGTACGAGATGCTGAATAACCGTCGTATCCCCGATATATCTTATCTAAGGGTCTTCGGTTGCCGATGTTTTGTGGCCAATGATCGCCAACATCTTGGGAAGCTTGATCCAAAAGCACTTGAAGGCATCTTTGTTAGATATTCGCTGAACTCGAAGGCATACAGAGTCTATCTTAGGGAGAAACGATCAGTAATAGAGAGCACAAATATCACCTTTGACGAAAGCGAAGGCGACCTCATGGCTTCTGCTCATATCAGTCCAGAACCAGGTCTTCTACAGTCGCTGACAAAAGGTCAACTTTCAACGACATGAACTTCCTCATCTAAGGGCAATTCTGGTGAACTGGATCTCGACCTGCTCTTCGAGTACTTCTATCCAGTCCCCAAGACTCCCTTCGCCACCACTCAAACTACCGCTGCACACACCCCACCTACACCACCAGCTATCGGCAATGATGGCGTCCCGCCAGACTTGGATGATCTCAATCTAAAGGAAGACGACATTGTACCCAACCCTAGGAACATTGCTGATCCTGATGCTGAACCTTCTCAATCTACCACGGTTGAGATCTCTTCTTCGGACACCGGACCCCAATCTAATGAGCCTCCAACCGATACAAATGCGGCCAGCTCCTCTCAGACCAATGTACCACTGTGGGCTCGCTCTCATCCTACAGATCAGATTATTGGGGATCCCACATCTGGTGTTTCGACGCGTTCGGCTACAATGAATGAAAGTCTGTTTGCTTGCTATCTCAGTCAAGCCGAACATCACGAGTAGCTGAAGCTCTCAACGATCCTGATTGGCTGATTGCAATGCAGGAGGAAATAAATCAGTTTGAACGTTTAGAAGTTTGGGAACTCGTTCCACGCCCTCACAACAGATCCATTATCGGCACGAAGTGGATTTTCAAAAACAAAAAGGATGAAGACGGTGTTGTCATCCGCAATAAAACAAGACTTGTGGCTAAGGGGTACAACCAACAAGACGGCATCGACTACGATGAAACTTTCGCCCCAGTTGCCAGGATCGAAGCAATACGAATTTTTCTTGCCTTTGCTGCTCACAAGAACTTTAAAGTCTACCAAATGGACGTGAAGACTGCATTTCTGAATGGATTTCTCAAAGAAGAAGTCTACGTTGATCAACCTCAAGGGTTCTTGAGCGAAGAGTTTCCTCATCACGTATATCGACTCTACAAGGCCCTCTACGGACTAAAACAGGATCCCCGAGCTTGGTATGACGTCCTTTCAGACTTCCTTGTTCAGTCTGGATTCAAGAAGGGATCTCTGGATACAACTCTCTTCATCAAGCGGAGTGGCCCGGACATCATGATTGTACAGATTTAAGTCGATGACATCATTTTTGGATCGACTGAACCACAACTGTATGAAGAGTTCGTAGAATTGATGAAAGAGAAATTCGAAATGAGTATGATGGGCGAGTTGAATTTCTTTCTTGGTCTTCAAGTAAACAACTCCCCGACGGAATCTTCATCAACCAGACCAAATACATCCACGACATCCTCGAGAAATATGGAATGAAGGATGCTAAAACTGCTGCTACACCTATGTCACCCTCTGGCCGACCCGACACAGACCCATCTGGTGCTCCCGCTGACCAAACCGTCTATGGTGGGATAATAGGCTCTCTTTTGTACCTCACTGCTAGTCGACCGGATATCGTTCTCTCGACAGGAATCTGCGCTCGTTTTCAGGCTACACCTAAGGAATCTCACCTCACTGCTGTCAAAAGGATTCTCCGCTATCTCAAAGGAACACCCAATCTGGGTTTGTGGTACCCCACTCGATCGGACTTCAAACTGGTTGGATTTTCTGACTCGGATTACGCAGGACGCAAGATGGATCGAAAAAGCACATCTGGAGCTGCACACTTCTTGGGCGGTAAACTTGTGAGTTGGTCTTCTCGAAAACAAAACTGTGTCTCCACTTCATCGACGGAGGCAGAATATGTCGCCGCCGCTAGTTGTTGCTCACAGCTTTTGTGGATGAGAACCCAACTACGAGATTTTAATTTTCATGTTGATAAAATTCCCATTTATTGTGACTCAAAGAGTGCGATTACGATGACGAGTAATCCGGTACATCACTCAAGAACGAAACACATAGATATTCGTCACCACTTCATCAAAGAACATGTTGAATAAGGGACGATTGAATTACACTACGTCACTACCGAAGATCAACTAGCCTACATTTTCACAAAACCGTTGGATGTCAAACGCTTCCAACACCTTGTGACTATGTTGGGCATGTTGAATATTCAGCTGTGATCAATCGACCCTACATGAACTTTGATAAAGTGTACATATGTCCTTTCACTTTTACTTCATTCTCTATGTGTCTTCTAAATTATGTCTTTTGAGGGGGAGTTTTCGATTAAGGGGGAGCTTCTGATTTTTCTTTTATTTAAAAAGAGAGTTATCGATTTAGGGGGAGTTTCTGATTTTACCTATTTTAAAAAAAGGGGGGATGAAATTAAATTTAAGTTCTGGTCAAACTGGGTCAAAATTGGACCAAATGACTCTTGAGTTGAAATTTTAATTTCTGGTCAAACTGGGTCAAAATTGGACCAAGCCCGCGAAATTCGGCCCAGCATCCTATTTTGGCCAAGCCCACCCGCGAATTTCGGCCCATTTTACTCAAAATTTCGCATGAACAGTCACAAAACCCCAAAAACCCTTAACCATTTTCACTATCTTACAAATTCCCGAGAAAATTTCAATTCGCACCCCTTCTTTCAAAATTTTCTCAAACCCTCGCATCGTCGTCTCCTTCAATATGCTCTGAAAATCCGTTTCCTGTTTACTCCAATTTTGCCAATCAGCTTTCGGTATGAATACATCCTAAACTAATCAATTTTCGTTCGTTTTATCATGTTTATGTCACGTTTGTGTTAAACTTTTTAGGTATAATGTTATTCTCTCGGCTTCGATTCTGACATGTGATACAATTTTGTTGTTTAAAACGCCCAAATATGTATTACCCGTCCCATTTCGAGTCGATTAAGTCCAGATTATTGCGTTTTGGTTAAGATTTGAGTGGGTGTAAGACAAAAATTCATTGTGTCGTTTCGAACGTTTTTGCACAGAGTTCTTCGCCGAGAAAATTTTCAGAAAACGCTAGATTTTCGCTACCACAGTAAGATAGGTCCCGCGGAAGCTTTTATCCAAAATTCCTCACGATTAAGTTTCCCTGCTACAGTACGTGAAATCCTGCGAAAATTTTATCCGAGAAAATTTCCAGAAATTGCTTTAAACATTAGTTTTTTCGCTGCTATAGTGAGTAAGGCCCCGCGAAAATTTTTATCCGAAATTTTCTTACGATTAAAACTTTTGCTGCTACAGTGAATCATGTCCCGCGAAACTTTCATACCCTTCACTTCATATCACATCTTTTCGCATGCGAAATTTTTATAACTTGCAAAAATTAACACTACATGCGAAAATGTCCTCTGAATGCGAAATCTTCTTGCTATATGCAAAAATTCACTCTGAATGCGAAATCTTCTTGATATGCGAAAATTTCCTCTGAAATGCGAAATCTTCTTGCTATATGCGAAAATTCACTCTGAATGCGAAATTTTCTTGCTATATGCGAAAATTCACTCTGAATGCGAAATCTTCTTGATATGCGAAAATTTCCTCTGAATGCGAAATCTTCTTGCTATATGCGACTCTGAATGCGAAATCTTCTTGATATGCGAAAATTAACACTACATGCGAAAATTCACTCTGAATGCGAAATTTCCTTGATATGCGAAAATTAACATTACATGCGAAAATTTTTGAATAACTTGTAAAAGTTCATAACCTGCGAAATATTTTCATACATGCGAAATTTTACTCTAAAATGAATTTTCTCTCAACATGGCTATGTGTGATAATCAGTGAATTTTCCCATTGCATGCGACAATTGTGAACAACTTGCGCGATTTCTTAACGTGCGAAAATTCTTTTTCCCTATGCGAAATTCTACACCACACGCGAAATTCATGTACCAAAATTGTCTCACATCACATGAATACTTTCAATCCAAATATTTTCTAAGTGTTGGAAAAAGGACTCTAAGTTAGCTTTAATCTTAATTTTATTTTATTTTTATCATTACTATTTTGGGCACTTTTATGTCTCCTTTTATGGTTTCACCCACGACTCACTTATATCCATGTTCTCGCAATTTAATCCATACTAATCTTGTTATAATTACTGTCAAGCACAGATATGACCAACAAAAATCAAAATACAATTGAAGCACTTGAGGCGGCTGCAATCCAAAGAGACATCGCTCGCATCGAGCTCAACACGCTTACCTGTGTCCCACCGATCGAGCAGGTCTTCCCAACAAGTCAATGGGCTGCCTTGATTCCCAACAATTACATGGTGGACTTGGATAGCTTTCGGTGCGATGCCCCCATTATCATAGAGATCCTCAAAGGACATCCCCTCCGACACGCCCTCTCTCATGGCCAGCCAGAAGCTCAAGTCTATCTCCAACAGTTCTGGCACACTTTGCAGATAGCTGGACCAATCCACCTTGCTAAAACACTGTCCGCCAAAATCGATCAAGAAACAGTGGTCCTCACTCGCAAGATTGTCCAAGAAGTGCTTCAACTCCCTGTTTACTCACCATACGACCCACTACCATCCCATGAACAACTCATCGAAGACATCGACAGATTGGGCTATCAACCAGAAAACAAGAAAAAAAGGTCCCACTCGTGCTTAGTGAAGTCACCACACGTAACCTACGTCAACCCTGGCGAACATTATATCTCCTACTGAACAAGTGCATGTTAGGGAAGCATGCCGGCCAGGACCATGGGAACCACCAAATCCTCACCATCCTCTCCATGATTCAAAGTCGTGACCGTGAAATCACCAAGGGAGTCACGAACCGCTTCGTACCCTACATGCGGTGGATCCCAGCGCTCATCAAACACTTCCGCCTGTTCTCCACCAACATCCGCACCCGCCCGGCAACCGAACACTTCATAATCCCCACTGTCGAGAAGTTTGCCAAGAAAAACACTCTGGCAAAAGATCGACACGCAATGATAATCCCGGACGACGTACTCGCCTGTGCAGACCCGACAAATCCGCACGTCCGAGAATACCGTGCCTCCACAGCCTCATTCCGCGAAAGCCCCCATCCACTATCCATTGTCCCTACGGCGTAGATCAACCCCACTGCTCCTAACCCCGGGACTAGCCAAAACCCCACCTCCACTTCTAAAAGGTCATCGAGTCGCGCCGCATCCTCTTCCACCCGCGAACCGAAAATACGATCGCGTAAGGATGACGTAAGCCGCCCCACGGAGCGTCGATCGAAACAAAAACACGATCGACCTCCTCAGTCACATATAAGTCGAGCCCAACACCGTAGGTACAGGAGGTGATGTGTTCACCTCCCGAGTAGAAGACGTGGCATTTGGCTCAACCACGCAAACGACCCCACCAATCCACTTATCTTCCTATCTACAGGAAGATATTTCATTCCACGAGGAGCCACGTATACCATCGACATCCCACTTGGAGATAGTCGATGTTGAAACAAGCAGTCACTCACCTCAGACTGCATCCTCTCCAATCACATTGAGTCTAGTGCCCTCACTCCCCATAATGTCACACGTTTCTAGGACACATACACCTTTTACTGCACTACAGAGTCTTCGTGATCTGTCAGAACGCTCGATGATGTCTCTGTGATTGAGAGCGGAAGACCTAGCACGGCCAACATCACAACAACCGTGAGCCTAGGCCATCATTCGTTTGAGTCTGTCTCATCGATGATGCCAACAGAAAGTCTTAGTGACCCCGTCTTTTCCCGTCCTGTGCAAACGGGCGGCCGATCGGCTATCTTTTCCGATTCGGTGACAGTTGGATTTCTTCGTGATTCCAACTTGTTAAACTTACCCCACTTCGTCACCGAGACCGCACTAGAGACTCGTCTTCAAGAGTCTGCAAAGACTCTTGAGGCATCCATCCTCGATCAAGTCTATGCGCGTCTCGATGCGTCCACAATCGACAAAGGCAAAGGTGTGGCACCCGAGACGCCACCACCAACTCAAAATGTGGACGTTGAAGCTGTTCTCTCCCCCATTTCCGCGAAGGAGCTCTTCTACCTCCTACGAGCAAGATTCGAGTCAATGACGGAACTCGACGAGGAGGAACAGCAGATGAAGAAAATAATGACTCAGCCCATGACTTGCCGCACTCAAGGCGAGTCTAGCGGGATCAGGCGCGACGATCAAGACGATGATCAAGATCGCCGCGAGGGGGAGAATAGGCAGCAAGCCTCACAAACTCAAGGACCCGTACAATCGACGCCGCCTGCCTCCTCTGCACCTGAAAAGACGCCCGCAACAGAAACCTCACACCCCACTAGCCGAAAAGCCCACCCTATTAACCCCTAGTCACTAGCCAAATCACCCTCACCACCACCTACTACCGTCTCCGAACCTCTAACTGTCACATCGGCGTTAGAGGCCACCACCACATCTCCACCACCCGACACCCAAATCATCCTCGCCAAAACCATCACCACAACCGAACCACCAGAATCTCCACCACAACCATCCCCACAATCCAAAACCTCCTCCGACGCAACACCCTCGCCACCACACAGCCATACCCCTCTCAATAACGATTCCAACGTGACTCCCGAGGACGTCTACTGCGCACAGAACGAGATTGAGGCCTACATCTTTAACGATGAATGGCTGTACTCACCCGCCGATGCAGTAGCAGCCAGGAAGTTGGTGAAAAATGCTCGACGTCTGCTAAAAGAAGCTTCACTTACGCTGATCAACACTGCATACGACGAGAACGAAGAGGAGTATGACGCCGAACCCGCCGAGCTCGAGGACATTCTACAATTTCAAGCGCAGCAAGATGAGGCTCCTACTGCTCAACCGGATGTGCCCACGGCAGATATACCGGAAGCACCGTGGGAAAACAAAAAGATTACTGCGCCATTCCAAGAAAAGATCAGGAAGAGGATCTGGCGGCACAACGAGCAGATCATCACGACCTTCGACGAATATGAGCTGATGAACATCCAAAATTGGAGCGAGGAAAAGAAGAAGCTCTATCGATGGAGCCTTCTTTGCCACAAATGTACAAAGAGGACGCTGACCGATGAGGAAAACATCGCTCTGGAAATGAATCGGGCCCCCATCTGCAAAGTCACTGACCTTCGCCAAGAATCGAAAGGACGTGTCCACTATCCAGTGTTCACAGTAATGAGGCAGGATGAGAGCTACAGTGAAGTCAGCGAGGCGGACTTCAAGTTTCTGCGCCTGGGTGACCTGTTCAGCATGCTGGAATCCATGAAACAGTTCAGACTCGTCCTCAGAAGCTCTGGACATCTCGTACGAGCTGAACCGGTCACCATGGGATATGTGGCTCTCAAGCGCCACATGCTCCGATAGGTCAGATTCTTCGCCACCCACGATCTGCAGATGGCGGTGGAGCACAACCTGAAGAAGGTGAACCTAACTCGCCCATCTTTCATGAATGCGGACGACTACCGAGAAGGCGATGTGATCGACGGAGATGATCCGGCGGTCGCCTACTCGAACTACAAGGGAAAGATGAGGTTGATGCGCTGCTCCGAAGTGGCAAAGTTCTCGGATGGCACGCTCACTATCATCCAAGACAAACTCATGAGGATTTGCCGCATCCTTTCGGAAGAAGATCCACTCTGCCGATCCAAGTTCGCGAAGTTCATTGACGCTATAGCTGATCGAATGGTCCTTCGAAGGAATCTTCGCGCCTTCGAGTTCAAACTAGGACTTCGCGAAATACTAACACGCTAATCCACCATCACGACGCCCAAGATCCAAGACTCCCAACAATTGACACAAAGGGGGAGACTGTTATGATATTTATTGATTGTGTCAATAGTTTAAGTCTTAGGATTAATATTGTAATTATCCTTTTAGCTTGGGCTTTGAATTAGAATGTAATTATTTAAGATTTAGTGTTTGGGCCTTAATATACCTAGGGTTAATGTGGTATATAAGGTTTTACCAACACAATTTGAAAGGTAATCAAAGATCAAAAGGCTAAACCCATTTTTCACACAATACACACACTTGAAGGTGAGAACATCTCCCTATTTCATTCCATCAAAGCCTCTTTGATTCCTTGTTTGGTGCATTCGGGACCAACAAAAAGATTAAAGATCAAAGCAAGACCTTTCGATTCTCATCGCCAATCTCGATTCTCAATTCATCAGCAGCAAGCCACACCTTCCTCGCCGCCTCTCTTCACCCTCTACAGACGCCACCCGCCGCCACTAACCCTGAAGGAGGGAGCCGCGGGACATCACAAATCTGTTGCTGTGTTCTCTGCAAATGTCCCCAAAACCTAAATAGTAAATATAAGCCAAACCTATCATCGTCGATTATGTAATAACCAAAAACCAACAATCTCATTTCGTATTTTCTTTCCTATGACGAAGTTCTAAGCCATTTTCAGCACACACACCGACTAACAAAGTGATGAGAACCATCTTTCGACTGAAGAACACTATTTCGTACGTTTCTACTCTTTTCTTTTGCTCCGATACAAACGGCACTAACCTGTAGCTGAGAGCATTGGCCCTCACGCCCCTCTCAGCCATTTCATCGAACACCTTCTCGGCACTCCGAACTTCACCAACCCTACAATACCCATTCACCAAAGTAGTATACGTATCTACGTTAGCCCACAGTCCTCTATCCAGTATACGATACAACGTCCTATGATCTTTATCTAATCGACATATCCTACAGAACCCGTCAATCAAACGGTTGTAATTCACCATGGAAGGAACGAACTCGGGCCTCTGAACATGAAATGCACTTACGACGCGCGACATGGAGAAAGGATCGCTGCCGCCGAGTCCACCGCCGGTGTTGGCCTCTCCTCTTCTTCTTGTCGTAGCTCATGCCCCTCGCCTTTGACAGGCACGCAGCTTCGCCGCATCAACGAAATCCCCGTCATCCTATTCGAAGTAAGCCCCTCAGTCCCATATGAAGAGTTATCGATGTCTGTCTCTCTGAAAAGAAAAGAAGCCAAGAGGTCGACGTGATTTGCAAGTTTGTTCATATTCTTATTGTGTTCATATTCTTATTAGCTTATATATAGAATGGCATTGTATTACACTCACATAGAGGGTAAAACAGTCATTATTTTTACTACTTTTATAATATCATAAATTCCCTCAATATTGATGACGTGGCACATAGCAGCCGGCTATAGGGAGTGGCATGTTTCGTAATAAATTCAACATCTATGCCTAGATTCAAAGCCCTTCACCAACTTATATATATATATATATATATATATATATATATATTATATAGGATCTTTTTACAAAAATCAGAAACTTTACAAAAAGATGATGATGGTACGTGGCAATATCCACCTAACAAACCATGATAACGGTACTTAGTCAGACAAAACCTATTGGATCTGGTGATTAAACTGAGAAACAGTTTAACTCACTTTAAACCAAAGGTAGTCACACTTTCATATCATGATCAGTGTCTCGTTTGAAGGCAGTTCAACCGATATACCAAACATCAAAATAAAAGAAAAAATGAATAATGGTACGTGGCGTTGTTAAACCTATTAGTCCAGTTATAGACTGTAAACAATCTAGTCCCGTTCGGACCCAAGGTATTCCAGCCTATATACCATTCTTCAAAAGGAAAAAATAAAAATAGGTTTGTGATTTGTTAGAATTAAATCCTCGAATACAAGGAGTTTTTACATAATAAAATTTTTATTCAATTAATTCAATCGGTAGCAGCCTTACCCTTCAAACGCCTTTTCTGCGGCAACACGGGCTAGCCAAGAGCCGACACAGAATTAATCAAAATCAAATTTTTTTATAACCTTTATTCAAAATTTAATTCCTTCAATCAATTTTTAAAAGATTTTTTATAAAGGAAAATATTACATCATATTAATATATATATATATATTAAAATATATATATATATATTTTATGATATAAAACCATGATTCAAGTATTAAGGCATTTCGGTGTAGTTTAACCTTAAGGTTTAGCCTTCCATTGAGGCTTGATCAAACAAAATTATAAAAGAGATAAAACAGAAACTTACTTGAAAGAGAGAAGTAGATGCAAACCAAAACTTTTATTTCTTCAACGTATTTTACAAAGAGGGAGAGAGTAAAAGAGTGCAAAGTGAAAAACTGCGTAACAACTTATGGCGAAAGGCCATATTTAAAGACACACAAAAAGTAAAAAGACAAAATAACAGTAAGGAATTATGATTCCAGCTGGCCATCATCTTGTTCTTGTTCTTGATTCCTCTTGTCGGCCAATACTTTATAAAAGTAAATCATGTTGTCGCCATGCTAAATTTTTAGCCTAGTGGATGCCTTGTCATTCTCTCGTCATTCCTTATCTTTTCCTTTCATCCTTTTGAAGGATTCTTCAGTGATATTATTGATAGCGTCTTCAAATGATAATAGGTCATCATCATCAAAGGGGTCTTGAGCTTCTCCTGCTTGACAGAAGTCTTCATCTTTGGATGAAGTCCCCATAGTCACATCGGAAATATCAATTCCAAAATTCTTTCCGATATCCTTCTTTATTTCTTCCATGTATTCAATCAATATTTCTTCTTTAGTCATTTTTCCTTTCTGAATATTTAATCTTCTAGAAAGGACTTCGAATGGGCTAGGAGATTCCCTTTGCTGTCTCTTTTCAATTTGTTCATTATAATAAGCAACCTTTTCTTTAATTTTATCAATAGTTTGTTGTCCTTCAAATTCTCCTTGTCCGTCTATTCGGATCATTTTCTTCCACTTTGTATAAAAAGTTCTCCAAAGACAGGGTATATTTTGTTGGGTATGACCAACCTCAGGAGCCCATTTCCAAATCCAGGGGATACTATATTCAATATAAAAATGCATTGAAGCCATTCCTTCAATCCATTTATTATTATGTTGGGCCTCTATTAGAGCTGGCGAAACATTACCCCATTCAGTATATAATCCTGAGAACGGTTCTTTAAGAATATTAATTGTGGCTCCATAGGATAGCCACCAATTATAAAAACAAGTAGGAATTTCCTGCTTGTACACATCAGCACATATCTTGATCCACCAAGAATGTTTTCTGTTGACGTTTTCATATAAGAAAACTCTATGAAATGCTTGGATATAATCCCAATAATTAAATTTGACTGGAACCTTTAATTCCGGATGGAAATATTCCTTATCCTTCATAGGGTGAATAGCCCATGATTCAGGAGATATGATCCTTTTAATAATAATCTTACTGAAGTTATAAACCTTCTGATTTCCAGTGACAAAGTGATCAAATTCACAAGATTCTGTAAACTTAAGAATATTTTCGTAATTCATTCTGTTTTTATAATATCCTCCAGCATATGATGCTGTATCAAGATACCTTTCCATTAACGTCCATGGCTGATCTTTCCATTTTAAATCGTTTTCACTTAAAAGAAGTATAACTTCTTTGTGAGAATTTTGCTCAATAATAAATTCTTGATCTTCAATTTCATCATCTGCTACAATTTTAGCATAAGAGGTCGTACCTTCTTGAGTTTTTTGCTCCTTATATTTAAGGAATTCTTTGTACATTTGCTGATCTTGAGCACTCATATTGCTCGAAGACGAAGAGAGATTCTCTTTAAATAATTTTATATTGCCATGTTGAGCAATAGGCTTGCCACCTCTACCACCTCTATTAGAGGGATAGTTTTTCCCATATTGGGACAATCCTGCAAAAGAATTCATTGAATAAATTCTCTGGTAAGAAAATCGGGAAGGCTATTATCACTTCCTTTTTTATAAATTATTTCAAAATCAAATGGAGCTAAATGAGCTTGCCATCTTGCAAACATTTGCTTGGAAACATCATGTTTAAAATCCTTTTGAAACATAAATTTTGCAGCTTGGCAATCAGTTTCTATTAAAAACTTTTGATTATATAAATCATCCTGAAATTTAAGAACACATTTGACTATAGCAAGTACTTCTCTAGCTATAGTAGCATAATTTTTCTGAGCATTATTCCATTTCCCCGAATGGAATCTAACTAAATATTCTTTCTTATCTTCTGGAGAGATTTGTTTTAGAATTCCTCCGAATCCTAAGTCAGAATCATCAGTTTCAATAATTTTTTGCCAATTAGAATTAGCAAGCATTAAACAAGGTAAATACGTAACCTTATTTTTAATTTTTTTAATTACTTCAGTGTGACTATCTGTCCACTGACAAGGAATCTTTTTTAATCTATCATATAAAATAGATGTATCTATAGCAAGATTTTTATAATAAGGAGAAATATAATTGAGACTCCCTAAAAATCTTTGAAGCTGAGTTTTATCTAAAATTTGATCTGGAAATTTTGATGCAAACTCACTACTTCTATTAATCGGATTAATTTTCCCCTTCTCAATATTATGACCTAAAAATCTTATTTTGGTTTGGAATAAAACCATTTTGGGACTTGATATAACTAATCCATTTTGAATAACAATTTTCTTAAATATATCAAGACGTTTAAAATGTGTTTCGATATCTTTTGAAAATATCAAAATATCATCAATGTAAACGATAAATAAAATTACTATAAGGAATAAAAATATCGTTCATAATATTTTGAAATTCAGAAGGAGCATTTTTCAAACCAAAAGGCATAACGTTCCATTCAAATTGACCAATTGGACTGTAAAGGCAGTTTTATATCTATCTTGTTCAGCAATTTGAATTTGTCAAAAACCTGATTTTAAATCAAATTTTCAAAATATAATAGCATTAAATAGACGATCTAAAAGATCCTTTTTATTAGGGATAGGATACCTAATCCACTTTAAAACTTTATTTAGGGGCTTATAATTAATAACTAACCTAGGTGCTCCCCTTTCCTTTTCTGCCGCATTATTGACATAAAAGGCTGTGCATGACCAAGGTGATTTAGAAGGTTTTATTAAACCTTTCTGTAAAAGAGAAAGTTATTTCTTTTTTACATAATTCTAATAATTCAGAATTCATCTGACAAGGACGAGCTTTAGTGGGAATATTTTTCTCACTAAAATCAAATTCATAAGGTAAAGAAACTATATGTTTTTCCTATTCCAAAAAGCATTTGGAAGATCATTACATATTTGCAACGTAAATTCATTGTATAATAATTTAATTTTTTCTTGTAACTTAAGATTTTGGATTTTATCCTCAATCGTAAGTATATTAATTTCTTGCTTAAGGTAATTTACGTGTTTTTCTTTTGCTTTAATAAGAATAGAATCCTTAATTTCATTAAGAATTCTTGAAAAAAGGTTCGGTAATGAATTCAAAGTAAACTTCTTTATTTTTGAAGTTGCCTTTAAATCCATGTTCATTAATGTTTTGGATGGGAAATATTTTCCTAAGGAACGGAGTACCAAGGATTACTTGGTTTGTGATATTCTTGACCAGTAAGAATAAAGTAGGAATACAGACCTTATTTTTACAAATAAAGGCCTTAGGGATTTTATAATTAATTTGAAGTTTTTCTCCGCTTGCAGAGCTAAGAGAATGAGTTGTTTTATGAAAATGTTGGGTAGGAATTATTCCTTCCTGAATACAATTTAAATCTGCACCACTATCAATTAAAGCGATAAGATTTCTTTGAAAGTTACCGTCAATGAGTAGTGAGATTTTCACTTACCATTTTTGAGAAGTAATAACTTCTAAAGTTGATAGAAAATTGTCTTCATGAAAATTCTTAGAAGTACTGGCAAAGTCTTCATTAACTTTAAATTCGTTAGCAATTTCTTTTCCTTTTTCTAATTTAGAAAATCTTCTTTCTAAATCTATATGACTTAATTTTGAATTTTTAATTTCATCTTTTAATTTTGAAATTTCTATTGTCAAATCTTTGATATTAGCAGTTGATTGATTTTTATTTAATTGGTTTTTATTACGAAGTAATTTCATAACTTCGGACATACTATAAGGTTCAGATTGAATAATTTTAGGAATAACTTCTTTTGAAGTTTCTTCTTCCTTTTGGATTATTTTTTTAATGATCAATTTTTTTAAATCCGGATCTTCTGTTTCTTTTAATATTTCTAGAAGATTATTATCAAGGACATTTAATTCTTGAAATTGAGATATCATTTGATATAAATTATCTTCTGGTTCAGATTCTGAAGTTTTATTTTTAGAACAAGACTGACCTATTTGACAGTTTTGACATTCTTCGGATTCTGAAGATGATATATCTTCCTCAATAATATTGTTTTCCTCGTTCGAGGAAGAATCTGTTTCGATGTCGGATTCTAAAAGGATTTTAGATAGTGTTTCTTTTAAATCATTATCAATATCTAAATTATTAATCTTCTTCTTGGTCCAACAAGTTGCTGCTTTATGACCAATTTTACCGCATTTGCGACAAACAATTGGAGGAAATTTATTTCTGTATTGATAATTTTTATTATCTTTTGAGATTTTTTGTTCTCTTCGTTTAGATTTTCGATATTTTCTTTTTCATATTGCTTAGGAGAGTATTTTTTTAGGTTTATACTCTTTACGAGGTTTACTCGAAGAAGGAGGGTTTTCTAAACCAAATTGACTACAGAATTCTCCTAATTGTCTTTTCTCATCAAGAGAATGTCTCTTAAGTTGTTTATTAAGCTTTATTTCGTTCCATAAAGCTAAACCTTCTTGTATACAAGTTCCTATTAATCTACCGTAAGTATATGAATTATAATATATACTGGATTCTCCATTTCTAAGAGTTTTCTTAACTCTTTCGGCAAATAGGAAAGGAAGACCATCAATGAATTTGGATTTCCAATGAGTGCTATTTGACTCAGGAAGTTCCATAACTATGCTAAGGAAAGTATCCTTATACCATCTAAATGATGTAAGGGTTTTACACCTAAGGTTTTGGAGAAGGGTCCTAACATTTTCGGAATTATCAGACCATCGGCCTGTAAAATGTTCAACAATGTTTATACATAAAGTATAAACAGCATTTTCAATAATTGCATTATTTTCCTCTTTTACAGTAAGGAAAATACTTTCACGGTCTGGTTGAGATAAATAATTATCCCACCAACCTTTCAACTGACCAGTAAAGCCAGCGACAAGCATTTGAGCTATAGTTTTGTCTGTATTACCTTGAGTTTTACAGACTGTACTATACATCATCATCCTATGAACCATACCGAAAGTTTGTCTTTCCGTATAGCCATCTAAATTCCATTCGTAAATACAATGACCATTATATGAATTGTTAATAGTAAGATCATGTTCTTCAATTAGAACATCTTGAGGAGTTGGTCTTGGGTAATAATATTTGGTTTGAATTGGTTTACTAGCAAATTTTGAAGAGTTTCTTAATTTATTAATTTCTTCAATAAAAGTATTATGAAAATTATAAGAACTTTCAAGCTGATTTTCAAAATCTTCACTTAAAGTGTTAAGCTTTAAATTTTTAAGCTTATTTTCAATCAAATCTTCAATTTGAGAAATCGATTTTAATTTAAAATCAACAATCTCATGAAGAGGTTGAATACTAGTGGAAGCTATTAGCTATTTTAGTTTCACTTATATTTTTATCTTTATTTATTAAAAGATAATTTTTTATATCTTTAATAGAAAAAGATATTTCTTCTATATTTTTTTTTAATAAAGAAATTTGTTCTCCTAAAACAATAACATACATATTTGTATAATTTTGTTGTTTTAAAAGACCATTTATATGATTTATAGTAACTGTAAGAGTTTCGTTTCCAAATAATTTTTGAAAAGCATTATAATAGCGAATTTCATTATCTTTTTCAATTTGAAAATTGCTTTGAGGAGGATAGAATGACATCATATTTTTCCCCGTTGAAAGTTTATAACTTCTTTCAAGAACTGAAATCATATTTTTAAAATAATTTGTCAAAAACCAAGGAATAAAAGGTAATTTTTCATTTCTTTTTGACAAATCAATATAAAATTTGTTTTGGATAATAATTTTATCTTCGTTATTAAAACTTTCAAAAAACCATTTTCGAAAGAGTTCTCATTTGGGTAAATTAAATTCCTTTTGAATTTCTTTTCTTGCCGGAGAACCCGGACTAAAATCAATTTTAAGTTTTAAATCCATCAAACACAAAAATCCATTTCTGACCCGGTTATTTCCTCGTCTTTATTTTTAGAAATTCCATGAACTATATTATCATTATTAATTCTTAATTCTTCTACCTATTTTGTAGATAATCGTTAGAGGTTGATTCTCTAACTTGAGAAGTCGAAGCTCTAGAAGGAGATTTTATCATATAATCACATGGAGATATATGATAAGAAGAGGCTGATCTAGTCATTCTAGATCTAGGAGTTCTAAAATCAATAGATCTACGACTTTGATCAAACTGTATTTGAACAGTTCCATCAGTAGATTGTATTATTTGAGTGGGATTATTTTGTATTTTGGGCTGAAGAGGCATAGCTCTTTCAATTGTCCAGTTTTCTGGAAATTGTAGTTCTTCCCATTTTATAGATCTACGAGTTGTAATATTAGATCTACTAAAATTGGTTTCTATTAGAACAGTTTAGTTGATCGTTTATCAACGATTTTACACTGTGGATTAAGAGTATATAAAGGCTTATAAATTCTATAACAGATACATATTACTTCCGATCCCGGAGCGTAATTGTATCCATGAGTTTTGACATTTAATGTTAGAGCATCCAATATATTGACATCAGTCAATGATAATTGGAGATTTGGATAAACATTAAAATAAACTGGACCATGTGCCAGACTAGACTGAATAATTCCCATAAGGGATTTTTCCAGTCGAGATTTCTACCATCTCTAAGAGCTGCTATAAAGCTCTCTGGTAAACATTCTAAAGTTAATGGCTTAAAGGCCACCTGAACTAACCCAATATGAATAAACTTATGATTTATTCTGTATTTTTCTAAGTCTCTATTACTTAGAAGTCTAATAACCATCTCTTCATTATTGAGCGAGATAGTTTCTTCAGTAGTTTTGACTACATGTTTTAAACCTTATTTTTCAAAGGTTCCTAATTCATAGATTATTTTATAATCTATCTTAGGAATTGTCCCACGATTTAATTTTTCTAAATCTTGTGGAATATCATACTCCTCTTCAATACTGTTTTTAACAGTATCTTTTTGTCTCATCAAATTTATCATTTGATAAAGATCGTTAAACTACACCTTAATTTCTTAACACTCTCACCATGGCTCTGATACCATTTTCAGGATCTTTTTACAAAAATCAGAAACTTTACAAAAAGATGATGATGGTACGTGGCAATATCCACCTAACAAACCATGATAACGGTACTTAGTCAGACAAAACCTATTGGATCTGGTGATTAACCTGAGAAACAGTTTAACTCACTTTAAACCAAAGGTAGTCACATATGATTAAGTTTTCAATAAGAACCTTAAGGAAAGTTTTCGAAGTAAAGATAACAAATACTTAGCATGGGAGGTAAAGGAATTGAAAAAGCTACTTGTCCCTAACTTTTATATGATATATATCTATAACATATCCCTAATTAAATAAAAACTTCTGGTGACCTTGGAAAGAAGAACAGAGAAAGAAAACTAACAAAGGAATTTCAAACAAGAGTGAAGTAACGAAAAAAAACTAGGCCAATTCAAACCTACGAAGGTAAAGAATGTAAGTAATGTTTTTAGAAATACTTTATGCTTTAATCGAAATGTTTAGATTTTATGCTTTAATCGAAATGTTTAGATTTTCGAATGAGAAATGTGTTTTTGGGTGTACGACTTTTCGCGTTTCGATTAAATTTCGAAGAGAATTTTATTGATATTAGTTTCGATAATTTTTTTAATATATGTTGTTCTAGAGGAATTGATGATTTTCGAAAAATTAGAAGTTATGATTATCGAAAGATAGGTTTAATGGTATTTAAGATTTCCGAAAGAAATTGCGAAACGGTTTTCGAAAATAGTTTCGCAAAATCCTTGGAGATTTATTTTTTGAAAGAATAGATGTTTCGTAATTGTGTAATTTCGAAGAAAATGATTTGCGAAGATTAAATTTTCGAAAGAATAAAATTTTCGAAAGGTTTAAATTTTCGAATGGAATTTCGAAAGGGTTGAATTCGCAAAAAGATTTCGCAAATGATTTCGCAAATTTGGCTGTTTTCGCAAAAGAGTTTCGCGAATTGCGTTCGGGCTGAAATTAGGTTCTCGCGGGCCAAATCAATTTCGAACAAAAGATAAAGACGGGCTTCTCGCGGGCCAATTGATTTTCGAAATAAGTACCGAAATTGTTCTCGAAAGAAGGTCTTTATAATGTTGAAAGTTCTCGCAATTAAAAAAAAAAGAGGGAGAGAGAGTGTGTTTTCACATTGTGGAAGTATTCGCGAAGTGTAAACTTTTCGCGGCCCTGATGAGTTTCACGAATCATAAACATTTCACGGGCTGAGTAGTATTTTGCAAAAACAGAAAGTTTTCGTAATTGAGCTTATGAGCTAAATTCATTTTGAAATAATTTCCTAAGTGCGGAATTTTCGAACTTATCAACCTATATAGCTTATTTCGAAATATGAAAATTCCAGTACTTAAGAAATTCAAAAATGCATACGGCTAATCTACCAGAGATGTCGATATTAATAGAAAGAAAGATAATGGTTATAGACAGAGGCAAGATTGAGCATAATAGACATGCATATCACGACACATGCATCATATTAGGGATCTCATATTTACTAAACATAATAATTCTATAGGTCAGGATCCCGATAAAGGCAAAGAAAATGACGAATAAGCGAATGGACATGTAAGCACAACTGTGAGTATGATATGCAACATGTGTTCTGGTTCTATATGTTTTATGTGCTTATGCTTTATATGAATTTATTGATTTATAATTCTATGATATACGTGTTATGTGGATTGACTGGGCTTATGTGCCGTAATGTGCTCTTATGTAACTAAGGTGATTTGATAGATTTATGCGATATTTGAGACAAGGATATGGGCATAGCATTTGCATAAACGTAAGAATGAACAAAGAAACCGTTATGACTGCTACGACTACGGATGGTACGATATGGATGCGACGGCATACATCCCTACAAATCGGGGGATTTTACAGAGTCCTGTACAGGCACATATGTATCCCTAGAAAATCGGGAGATTACGGAATGGTTACAGTCCCATGCATGGGCACCGACTGGGCCTACAGTACAGTCTAGCTAGTCTATAACGGGAGTATCAAAATAAATGGGCATATAGAATGGCATGCGATCTGCGGATCATATGAACGATGTGATATGAACGATTATATGAGTTGTGAATATGTGACGGAATGACAGATTGAAAGATTTACGGCATTTATAGGAATGAATTCATTGCATGTTATATTAGTTGATTGTTGTTTATTTAACATGTTGCGATCATACTCTAAATAGTTGTTTCACAGTGATGTAGATATCTAACGGGCGTCTTAGAACACATCTGCATACGAAAGCATAGATTCAAGGTTGGCCGGCTATTTTTCTCATCCTACTCCCCACAGTTCATTTGCGTATAGTTTAAGGAACATTAGTAATATTTCTATATGATGTTAAAATAATTAGGTTATATATATATATGTACGTTATAACTGAAAGTGAATAGACAGATTTACGCCTTCGTTTATGTTCAAAGGGAATGGTTATGAAAGGAAATAAAAGCGAAATTTTTTATGTGAAAATGTAATAGCTGCGCAAATAAGGTGAAAGGAAACGGGGCGTTACAATGGAGACATTGGGTATTCTTCTCGCAGCCCTTGTGCCCCTTTGAAGAACAACTCAGTATTACCATTTAGACCAAGATTAAAGCTCACTGTAGTAATACATTCCAAACCCAACCTATGAATGTGACAGGGCACCCTAGTTTATGTAGCAAGGATTCCAAAAATTTCCAGCTAACCAGGTCATACGCTTTCTTTATGTCAATCTTCAAGAGGCACCTCGGTGACCTTTTTGCTTTTATAAAGTCTGATCAATCCCTGGCTTATGAGTATATTATGTATTATGGATCGTCCTTCAACAAAAGCACTCTGATTCTCATTAATGAATAGAGGCAGGGCCATGCAAGTCTATTACCTATCACCTTGGATATACATTGTAAATAACATAGCAATATGCTATTGGACTGTACTCTTGCACTGTTGTTGGAGAATCCACTTTTGGAATCATAACCAGAGTAGTACTATTTACTTCTTTAAGCATCTTTCCATTTGAAGAACTCCAAGATAGCCTCTATTACATCATTCCCTAGTACATTCCAAGCATGCCTATAGAACCCACTGTTTTATAGCCGTCTGGTCCAAGCGCCTTATTCTTATGGATAGAAAATATAGTTTTATTTACTTTTATCTGGTTACAGGTTTTATCAATGTTAATTGATCAGCAGGACTCAAAACCACCCCTTTTGCAATGATTGTATCATCTGTCATTTTTGTGGCAGTTTTTATTAATTTGTATGTTGAATTCGTTTGTGATGTGCCTGTGAGTGCTTGGAGTGCAAAAAATAATATTAATTATGTATGTATGTGGCCTAGAAATTGAGAAATGAATGCGCTTCACGTGGCCATTCTTTTAATTTGTTTGTTATACTCACATACATTATACAAAGGTCTATGCATATATATAAGCACATATAAGCATGCACCAGATAACTTATAATTAATTGCTTACTGAATGTGATCTTTAATTTGCGGCTATATATTTGACTTTGCAATCCATTTTTCATGTTTTTTCTCTTCCCCAAAGATTTCCTTGGCTTTTCTTTGATTCTTCAAAGATTTTATACAGCTTCTGATTTTTTGTTTTATTTTTTTTTTTTGTTTTACCCGCTTTGACTTTATTCAACAAATTCCTTCCTTACACTCAAAGTCTTCCGCTCTTTCATCCCGAGCACTGTTTCAGATTCTCGAACATAACTCTCCGTAATGGCTTTGTGAAATATCTACAACCTGGTCTAGACTCGCTATGTGTACAATCTTCACTTCTCCATTTTTTTACGTGCTCTCTAATAAAATGAAATCGAGCATCAATATGGACTGGATTTTCGCCAACTCGATTGCCCACTTATTATCTACTCGAATTTCGATTCGCTCGAGTTATTGATTCAAACAAAATAAATTTCTCAGCCATATTGCTTGACAAACACACCACGATGCTGCCACATATTCAGCTTCGCATGTTGATAGAGTCACGATCGGTTGCTTCTTTGATAACTACGTGAACGTTGTCCTTCCTAGATAAAATACATAGCCACTCGTGCTTCTTCGATCATCAATATCTCCACACTAATCACTGTCCGAATATCCGATTAATTTGCCGTCACTCGCCTTTGAGTAAAACAAACCTGTGTTCCTCGGATGTATCGAAAGATTCTCTCGATCGCTTTGAGATGTGACTGCCTTGGTTCTTGCATATAGTGGCTAACGGCTCATCCCTTATAAGCGATGTCGGTTCTAGTGCAAGTCAAGTATCGGATACTTCCCACGAGACTTTGATACTCGGTTGCGTTTCTCAATGTCTTCCCTCAAACTTGGATAATTTTGTTTCAAGTTCCATCGTTGCAGATACCGGCTTGCTTTCCTCCATTTTGTTTTTCGTTAATATGTCCTTCGCATATGTTTCTTGTGACACGAAGATTTCCGTGCTTCTTTGACCGATTTCGAGACCAAAAAAATATTTCATCAGTCCCACGTCTGTCATCTCGAACTCCTTCGCCGTTGCCTTATTGAACTCGTTGATTATTTTCTCACTGCGCCCCATGAAGATAAGATCATCAACATAGAGAGTGACGATGATCATTTCACCTCCTTCTCTTTTGACGTATAATGCATGCTCGAACGGACATTGCTCGAACTTGTTCCTTTTGAGGTACCCGTAGAAGATTTCTTTAACTTTAACATTGTGCCTTCTTCTCCCAATTTTGAATATCCCGGGGGCTGCTCCATGTAGACTTCCTTCTCAAGCTCCCCATTTAGAAAAGCAGACTTTCTTCATGGAACGTTGTGTTGAACTTTCTTCGTCTACTCGAACATCTAAACTTACTATCACCTTTTTGTTTTCTGGATCGTACAGTCGGTACGCCTTCGTCTTCTCATCGCACCCAATAAAAACAAGCTTTCTGCTTTTGTCGTCGAGCTTGGTTCTTTACTGGTCGGACAAATGTGCATACGCCACACGCTTCCAAAAATTTTGAAGTGCACTACGGTCGGCTTCTGTCCACTCCAAGCTTCTTGTGGTGTTCGATTCTCGAGGCTCTGTTGTGGACATCGATTTTGAATATAAATGGCACATTGTACCGCCTTGGCCCAGAACTCCTTTGGCATTCCCTTGTTTTCAACATTGAGCAAACCATGTCAAGTATGGTTCGATTTCTCTATTCGGCGCGCGAAGTCCAAAGCAACAGAATCTCACACCCATGGAAGACATTGTTCGGCATAATCAACAAGTGTCTATCACCAAAGCACGCCGGGTTTGACAAAGGCAACAACAACATTCTCGCATTTTCCACGGCATCGCCTTCTCACGGAATTATGATTTCACTCAACTGATCTGGAACGATCTAGCAGAACAGATCGGACAAAAGGAAAATAAAAGATCGAAGAATGTTCCGTATGCCCGGTGGTTCAACGTTATCATCCGACAACTCATCGAGATGCACGAGAACATCCCTCGTCTACCTCCAAGAGGGAACTACCAACTCCCAAAACTAAAGTTCTTCCATAATCCAAGGCTCACAGACCTGGATCTGCTGTCGATGCTGATCCCATTCGAGATACTTTGTCTCGTCGACCCCTCGGGAGACGTCTATAGGTTGTACTGCCGGGAGAATCATCTCACGGAGCAGATGATTAGAGGGCCCCTGACAGACTTTCATGTGAGCCTTCCTCAACAACAACAGTACCAACCTAGCCCTGAAGCCGAGCTGATCGATCAAGTGGCTCGGGAGCTAGAACAGGAGCCTCCAACTCAGGAAACACAAGTACCACACGATGATGCCATGCTGATTGACGCAGTGGCATAAGAGTTGGAACTTGAGGCTCCACAACAATCGCTTGGTGCTGCAGTGCCCATCGTTGTCGTCGTGTTCCAGGGATCGCTTGAGGAGATCCTACAACAAGCAACACAACCCGAAGCGGAAACGGGGCATAGCTCACCATCACAGGCTACTACGCCTACCCCAGAGGCCGAGATTCCCACGCTCACATTTCAAGGGCCTCCTGTGACAGAACCAGCCAGTGAGGATGTCACACACAGGTTTTCTCCTCACACTGCTACCCCGTCCATCACTGAGTCCGATGAGGAAATTCGATAGATAAGAAGGACTCCAAGGTGACTGAGCATCCAGTTCGAGTTCCTCTTCACATCTGTCACCACTACATCAGACACGCCACCAGTCATCACTCCAAGTGCTGGGGCCGAAGTCAAGATTCCACTCATTACCGGCCCAGTCTCACTGGTGTCTGATACCCAGGCTCAATATGAACCTGCCACAACATCCATAGGTGAGAATCTTCAAGATTCAAATCGAGGATTGGATGGAAGTCTCGGACAGTCACAACCTCAAGTGACTACGAGCCAGCCTGAGGAACTGGTGTTAGCTCAAAGGTTGTCAACAGGCGACATCGGTCGACCTGGTCCATCTACGGAGGCTCCGTCCACCTAGTTCGTGACTGAAGCTCACTTCCAAACAGCACTCTTTGCGGCCATCAAATCACTTGAAGACAAGATGAAGGAGAGAGTGCTGGCAGCCATCAAAACGTCTCGACGCGACACTGGAAAAACACCCATCTAACAGGGCACTTCAGCACAAGCGAACCTCCGAACCCAACAACCTCTCCCACCGACCCACTCACAAACTCATCCATCCTCATCAACCGATACACCATACCCATCACTAACTACGACATATTACTCGCCCGCCTTGTAGGCCTTCCCACCCGAACGCCTCAGAAACAATCCCTCTACAGGCATCTCGTGGATCACCTTGAGCCACCTACTCAGTCAGGCCGAGGCCAAAGCTCCCGTACACGTTGTCGACATGATGATCCAGATGATCAGGACCGTCATGAGGGGGTGAAATGACCTAGGACACCATTTAGTGGCCAAGGTGAAGGTCAAGAACAAGGTTCGGGCGCGACGTAGACAAGCGCTAGAGCCGGTGAAGCCTCACAGCCTACAAACCAAACAACCACCATCCACGCACCGTACCACCCATACTCTAAACCATATTGACCCACCAACCTTACCCGCATCAACCCACCAACCTTTCATCTAAGGACGCCTCCGTCCACACTACCACAGACCTCAACAAGCCCCTTGCTTCCAGAAGAAGAAGCAAGTGCAGCCATGCTCGTGGCCTTGGCAGCCACTCAGATCACTCCCTCGATCGCTCCAGAACAATCGGGACCGTCTGGACATGCCGTCAACCCCCATGAGTTCCTCGACCGTTACATATTCGAAGGATAGTGGATGACCCATACCATGCTCGACGAAATTCAGAGACAACGACTCAAGGACGTTCGACACTTCCTTGAAACAGCTTCGGTGGACCTAGTCCTGATAGAAGACGGAGATTGAGGAAGGTGAAGACCATGAACAGATTCCGCAAGGGCTTTCAGAGCTTATTGCTCAACGAGCGCTTCCCTTGCAAGACAAATGCCAGGGATCGTTCGTATCGATACGCCATGGGAGAATATCAGAATCAAGATTCCTTCCTTGAAGAAGTTCGAGAACATATTTGGAGGTCACCGGACAAAGTCAAGAAGTTGAATGAGTTCGAGCTCAGAGGGATCTCTCACTGGGATCAGCAGAAGAGAATGACCTATCTTTGGATGCTGACCCATCTTGGACCAGACATGAGACTGGGGATGACCAAAGGGCAAGCAAAGAGCCATTATAAGAGTCTATCCTCGATATGCCAGCTTCTGAGTGTCCTACTATACATAAAGCCCCTAATTACAAGGACAACTAGCGAAATCAAGCACAATTAAAATTAATACTCTACAATCTCCCCCTTTGTGCTTGATTGCCCTTCTGCTCCATTTGTCCTCGTCGGGCATAGTACGATCTGCACAAGCCCAGTGCATGCTCATAGTTCATGATCGTTTCTCTCAGCTTCGGGCGCTCCTCGATGTCATCTAGCAATTCCATCAGGAGCGGCTGTTCTCTCACGAACGATGAATTCTCAGCATTGTCTCTCGGTTGATTTCTTTCAACCTTTGCTCTATATTCCTCCTGATACCTTGAGCGTTCCGTCGCAAAACTTATGAATCTCAGTCTTCAGCATCAACCTAGTCTTCTTGGTGATTGGATTGTGGTAGGTGATGCCTAAAACTGAGCTGTTGTGTACATGATTGCTTGGAAGCCCTTCGATCTCAGGTCCTTTGTTGAGCGGTGCGGTCATGTTGACCTTCTTCATGTTGCTCTCCAGAGCCATCTCAAGGTCATGTGCAGCGAAGTACTTGACTTGGCATATCATGAACCGGTAGAGCCCATCGAGACCCTCTTTCTTGACGAAGCCTTGAGGACCTTTGTACTTCTCCACGTACAGCTAATAGAGGTTGTATACCTCGTCGGTGGGGAGGTACGGTAGGTCGCACTCGCTTAATTCCTCTCGGGTTCTGTCCACTCGCTCGATAACGTAGGTTGGGGTTGGAAGACCTCCTTTGGCACAGTAGACGCTGAGAAGCTGGTATATAGAAGATAGACGCTAATAATGATTCCTTGCTTGAGCTTTAGTTATCTTCAACCTTACATCAGGTCCAAGTTGAGTCAGCATCCAGATGTAGGTCATCATCTTATTCTGATCCCAATGAGAGATCCCTCTTAGCTCGAACTCGTTCGGCTTCTTGACCCTGTCCGGTGACCTCCAGATGTGTTCACGGATTTCTTCAAGGAAGGGGATTTCAATCCGAATATTCTCCAACGGCGTGTGGATCCGAACGGTCCCTGGCATTTGTCTTGTGGGGGAAACCGCTCGTTGTGCGATCAACTCTGGTAGCCTTGGGATATCTTGCAGGTAGTCTTCACCTTCCTGAAGTTCTTCATCTTCTATGCGCACGAGGTCTACCGAGGCTTGTTGTAGGAAGTGTCGAACGTCCTGAAGCCGTTGCCGTTGATGCTCATCGGGCATGGAATGGGTCATCTACTGTCCTTCGAATATATATTTGTCTAGGACCTCGTGTGGGTTGATGCCATGTCCTGATGGTCCCGGTTGGTCTGGAGCAGTTGAGGGAGTCGCCTGAGTCTGCGCTTGGGCGACGAGCATGGCAGCGCTTGCTTCTTCTTTCGGAAGCAAGGGGCTTGAGAAGGTCGGTGGCGTGGGCGGAGGCGTCCATAGTTGAAAGGTTGGTGGGTCGATGTGGGTTTGTGTTTGGGTTTGGGTTTGAGTGGTGCGTGGTGGTGGTTGTTTAGGTGGTGGATTGTGAGGTTCCAACGACTCCTTTACTTGTCTGAGTCGCGCCAGAGTTCTGTCTGACCCCTTGTGATTATCCTTAGCCTTTTCTCCCGGGATAGGTCAGGACGATTGACGAGACGACGGAAGAGATATTCTTCTTCCGGCATTCGTGTGGTCAATTCCAATAGCCTGGCGACCAATATTGAGTGGAGTTCGCTGATGGGTACGGTGGCGAGATTTATTAGGTTGTGGGTGAGGATTGGTGTTGGGTCTTGTGTGGATAGCATGGGTTGAGGTGGTGTGTGGATGGGTTGTGATGAAGACGGCTCCAAGACGGGTGCTTTCCCACGATCTTGGCGGGACGTCTCGATGGAATTGTGCACGCTCTCCATAATGAGCGAGAGCGGCCTCCATAGCGAGAGCGGCCTGAAGTCAGTCTTCAGTCATGTATGGAGTGGACGCCTCCGCTGGATGTTCCAGGACGACGGATGTCACCTGTTATCAACCCGTGAGCTAACACCGGCTCCTCAGGCTGGCTCGCAGTCACCTGAGGTTGTGACTGTAGGAGATTTCCACCCAATCCTTGAGTCAAATCGTAAAGATTCTCCTCTATGGGTGTTTCGACGGGTTCTGATTGAACCTGTGAACCAGACACCGGTACGATGTGAGCGGCTCAAGATTGAGCGAAGCATTGTCCGCAGCACTTGACGGTACGATCGGCGCGATGTCTGGTGCGGTGGTGACGGCGGTGAAGATGGACTGAAGTGATATACTCAGTCGTCTCGAAGTCCTTCTTATCAGCTGAATCTCCTCATCTGACTCTGTGCTTTAAGTACTATTCACTCCGTGCTTTTTATCGCTCGAGAAATGAAATTCTCAATTGAATTGCCTAAATGTGATTTCGAACTAAATATTTGCGATCGAAAATTTTATTCGCTAATGATAGCTACAGTTTAAAAAGGACTTAGAAAATTTCTAAGTGTTTGAACTTTGTGGTACTGTAGCCGAGAAATTATACGATCGAGAAAATTTTCGTGTAAGCCTTTATATACGCTCAATCCTCAATGTAAAATTGTAGATAAACCTATCAATGAAACTGTTCTTATAGAAATTAATTTTAGTAGACCTAATATTACTACTAGAAGATCTATAAAATGGGAAGAAATACAATTAAATTTGTAGTTTCCGATCAAAAATTATCGATCGAAAATTAACTTGGGACCAAATGTGTGGCGACCCTGACTTTCTAATCATATTAGTGGCGGATTTTTGCAACGTAAGTCGCGGAAGACCTGTCTAACAAAAACTTTTCCTAAAATATGATATCTTACTACAAAACATGACCTACATCGTCTTAATTATACAAAGGCCGAAGCCCCAAAATATATTCCTATCAAAACATAACCTAACATCGCTCCACAGGTCGTCATCCATGTACAGCCTTGCCCTCAAAAGACTCTGGAGTACCGCCGTCAGCCCGCCTTAGTCGTGACGTTTCTCAACATCCGACTCTATCGTACCTACAACACATAAGACGTGGAATGAGCTTATAAAGCTCAGTAAGTGGAAATCATGCAATGCACGTGTCCTAAAACGCAAAGGCATCCGCGCCAATGCTTCCTAATCGTACTATGTAATTCGTGTCTTGAAATTCATGTCATGAAATTCGTGTCTTGTCTTAGCTTGTAGTTCGTGTCTTGTCTTATCTTGTAGTTCGTGTCTTGTCTTATATTGTAGTTCGTGTCTTGTCTTATAGGGCCCATGGCTTAACTTGCTATGCACCATCATGGAGCTCAAACCATTAAGGGTAAATAAATATGTAAATGGCAATACCCACTCATGGGAGGCTAACCCTAGGGCGCCTTTTCTGTCCCAAGGTGGTTTCATACGCCACGCGGCCGATGCTTCCATTGAGAGGCTAACCCTAAGGCGCCTTTTTAATCCCAATGTAGTTTATCGATCCCACGGATGGTCACAATGGAAGACTCACTCTGAGGTTGTTGACACCCATTATACCCTTGGTGCCGTTTGTTTCCTCAAGGTGCATCTTCCAGGTCGCAACTTTCCGCCACATGCATGCCCTTGCCTTGAGACATGTCATGTCATGCCTTGAAATCGGTGACATAAAATCACCATGGTAGCATAGAAGAGCCATTAATGAAAGCTTTTATCGTGTTTAAGCAATCATATTTGACTTCTGCTCGTGTCTTGTAACTTCGTGTATGCACGTGATAATGCGTACGTGAATAATGCCGAAGTGCTTGTCATGCCACTTCAGGTAATAATTAATTCAAATAAATAAATCACATAAGGATTCACGTAAAATCATAGAAGCATATAATCATGTCATTCAAGCACATAACCACATAATTCATGCACATATAAATTTATGTGTTGTAGTGGGATCTCCACTTACCTAGTATCCTTAGCTTATTAAATCCTATCGTACTGTAAGTCGTAAATCTTCAAGCCCTAAGTATAGAAACATATAAAATCAGGGTTTGGCAGTCTAATTATAACTTCACGAAATTGGCTTAATTTAGAAAACCCTAGTTTGGACTTCTATAATTTGAAACCCTAAAATTTAGAACTTTAACCTAAACTGAAAATTACTATTTTAGAGATAAATCTCGATATATATGCTACTATGGACTAAAAATCTCGACATAAATTGGACATGAATCTCGATATTACACAAAGATCTCGAGTTTAATACTAACTTCTGTAAACATAAGTCTGGACATAAGGCATGAAATGGTTCTTGAGTTCTCATCACTACACAGTATGATTTCGATATTTACACTATGCTCAAGGATCTCGATATCCGAGAAAAATCTTGAGCTGCATGGTAGGCTTAAATCTCGACATCATATATATAAGGGTTTTGATATTAATGTTGAAAATAAATTTCGATATCAATCATCAAAATAGATTTCGACATGTCACACAAATATTTCGGTCTGTACATCGAAACATGAACTCGAGATTTTCCTCAACCTTTCGATATTTCAAATCCTTAAATATTTCGACATTTCTATTCTACATATCTCGATGTTCACTCATTGCATAAATAGATCTCGACATATGACATCTATGGATTTCGATATCTATATCAGGATAGTTCTCGACATTACACACTCAAATTTCGAGATGTGTTTTGACAATGAAATTTTAGGACTTAAAACAGTATATTAAAAATGTCAAGATATGTTTTTAAATTGTAACTTTAAGATGTCGAGATAACATGCAATGATTTCGAGGTAAAATACCCAAGGTTTCGAGATTTGAATCCATATATGATTTAGAAATGTGTTTCGACATTATAACAAGTATTTCGACATTCTTGAATACTTATGAAGGTCTCGACATCGTTCCTACACAACAGTTATGGTTTCGACATTTATCAAGATGGGAGTCTTATTACTCGACATTCCTTATATCAAGCTTCGAAATTAATTTCAGAATAGGTCTCGACATTTTCTATCCTCATTCCCGACCTCGAGATCAATCCTACAAACTAATACAGTTTCGAGATTCCTAATCTGGAAAAATAGAAACCCTACCACCACATGACACACCTTACAGAATTTATCATAACTACCGATCCAAACCTAACCTTCTCAAGAGCAGATTAAACATCTTGTACACTTCAATATTTCTTGAACACTTGGCAAGAATTCATTAAACTCGAATACCTTAAAACTTGGTAAAACAAATTTAACGCCTTGGTCCACTAAAACTCAAACTTAATAAGTCCAACAATAATACCCTCGTTAAAGTTTTCACAGTAATTGTCTTCTATTCTATTTACATTCCTAAAGCATGTCAAAATACTATGAAAATATAAGGTTATAGTTAAGACTTATACCTTCCTCCAGTGTTTGAGTATTTGTACACTAATGGAGTCTTCTTTCTTCTCCAAGTGGTTTTCGAAATCTTCTTTATAGTGTATATTATTTCTATCGTTAGTTCTCATCTAATGGTATGAAAGCTTCCTTCTTATCCTTATTCTCATTTGGCGTGGCAACTTGTAGAAATGACGTCTACAATTTATGGTTTAATTCTTATCTTGACTTTCCTTTATGACCAAGTAATGAAACTTCTCTTAATTGTTATCTTATTTTCGATTTCTCTTAGGACATCGAGCTCAAGGATGTCGAGCTTTCAATATCAATTGTTTTCGGGATTCTAAAATGTCGAGTGCTAAGGATTTCGAGTTTCATTAATTTTAACTGTGAAGTTTCGAGATCCTAGTTTAGCAAACATCCTCATTTCGGCACTTTATAATTTCGATATTACTCTTTCTCTAAATCAAGGATTTCGAGTTCTTTAAATCTTCGAGCTTTAACTATTCGAGTTTCATGAATTTCGGTTCTTAAGAATTTCTAGACCTTGATGTAAATTTTAAAGATATCGAGGTGTTTAATAATTCAAATGTTTCGAGGTTGATTTATCAATACTAAGGTTGCAAGATGTGTTTCGAAATTATTCCTATCAATTCATGCACCCCAAAACGTGGTATTAACACTTAATGCATTAGATCAAATTTTCTAGGTTAGCTTACCATGTACTAGAAACCCGAAAATCATTAACTAACCTAAATTCAAAGTCTATGTTCCAGTTCATACATGTCATGTTAGCATATAATATGAAATCATTTAAGCACATAAAAGTCACAAAACATATCTCACGCAGTCACGTAAGTGCTAATTCGTAACACACATAAATTGTAAATTACTCATCGAGTTCAAAAACAATTATGTATTATAACCGGAATTTCACCCAAAGTTCCAATTTCCTTATTTAATAATTCCACAGAGTCTCTAATTAAGTAATCTCTACCACTAATTTTATTGTAAATCCCGTAATTAATTTTACGGGTATTACAAAATGGCAATTTTCGCTTCAATTTCTCGAGCGAAAATCAAAACAGGAACCAAGTTTCTCGATCGCAAATTCTTCGATCGCAAACAATAATGGGCCTTGAATTTCAAGTGTCGAATAAACGTCTAATCAGCCCATTTAACGATTGTTGCAGTCGAAAATTCCCAAATACACGTAAAACCCTCAATCGAAAAATTCAACAGCCAAATTCTCTCGCGCAAAAGTTTTACCCTCAAAAGACGAACGTCAAAATCTTCAAAATCTTTAGATTTTTCACCTATTCCTTTAGGTTTTATCGTGCATTTAAACTAGATTTGCATCTATATTATGTGATCTTCGCCTGATTCTGTGTTAAAATCTCGATTTTACAGAATGTGAAAGCTCGAATGATATTTTGCAGTATTTACGAGCATTCTAGGTGTATAATATGGGTTAAAACTGCATTTAAGATAGTTTTAAGCATTCTGGGAACATATCGTTTCGATTATGTGCGTTCTTAAAAGTTGATTTGAGTTCGACTAAAACTTGGTTTTCAATTGTTTAAAGGCGTCGACAAACTTTCTCTATTGCAAACAGTGTCAATTGAATTTCAATTTGATTGATTTACTATTTGCATCGTAAAAGATTTTCGATCGCTAAATTTCTTTTTGGTCGTTAACATAATAATGTTGATCGAAAAATAATTACAATCGAGAAATTAAATTTTTGATTTATGCGAGCGAAAAGATTACTGAACTGAATAGATAAAATACATGCAATTTCTTTAAATTTTTGAGCGCAAAACTTACTGTCGGAAATTTCGATTTCAATTTTGTTCTCGGTCGAAAATTTTAGCGGCGAAAAATTAATTTTTCGACGATGAAATTTCTCGATCGTAAAGGCACACAGCGATTAATTGATCGATCGAAAATTTTCGCGATGGTTGACTTAGTATCTCGTTGACAATTTCTCGATCGTAAAATTTCGCAGCGAAAAACCTTTTTAAAATCGAAAATCTTTCTCGCTCAATAATTTTCACAGCGAAAAATTTTATTCACGCGCGAAAATTTTTTATCGTAAATTTACATGGAAATCCAATTTCTCGATCGTACCTAAAAATTGTATTTTAGTTTGAAATAAAACCATTTTTGGACTTGATATAACTAATCCATTTTGAATAACAATTTTTTTAAATATATCAAGATGTTTAAAATGTGTTTCGATATCTTTTGAAAATATCAAAATCATCAATATAAACGATAATAAAATTACTATAAGGAATAAAAATATTGTTCATAATATTTTGAAATTGAGGAGCGTTTTTCAAACCAAAAGGCATAACGTTCCATTCTTTTAATTCATTATCAATTTCTAAATTGTTAATTTTCATTTTGGTCCAGCAAGTTTTTGCTCTGTGACAAATTTTTCCGCATTTTCTGCAAACTATTGGAGGAAATTTACTTCTATATTGATAATTTTTATTATCTTTTGAGAATTTTTGTTCTCTTCTTTTAGATTTTCGATATTTACTTTTTTCATATTGTTTGGGAGAATATTTTTTAGATTTATATTCTTTTCGAGGTTGGCTTGTAGAGGGATTTTCTAAGCCAAATTGACTGCAAAATTCTCCTAATTGTTTCTTCTCATCAAGAGAATGTCTCTTAAGTTGTTTGTTAAGCTTTATTTCATTACATAATGTAATACCCGGGTCCCGTGAGTAAGTTGGCCAATAAATTTGCATGCATATTATGTGTTTATATGATTTTATATTTAGTATTTATTTAATTTCGTGACTATATGATATCTAACATTATTTAGAAGTTAAGTATGGGGCTTAGAAATTTTGAATGAAAAATGAAATATTATGATCTTGAAATATTAGAGTTTGTTTATTTCGAAATGTTTATATGTTGTGTCGAGTGTTATGAATTGTGGAAAAGAATCTTGAAAGGATGTTAGTGTGATGTTGTTTTGAGATTTATAAAATCTCGACATAAAATCTCGAGGTGGGTTATATGATGTGAGAATGTCGAAATGTTTAGATTGTTGCGAGATTTATATAAATGTCAATATATATATATGAAATAGTCTCGAGATTTTTAAGAATGTCGAAAGATAATCTCGAGAAGGATGTTGAAGTATTTAGTGAAGTGTCAAACACTTTAGAAGTATAATATATATATATATTATATGTGAGTTAAGGGAGAGATTTCGAAATACTCTCAGAGGGATCTCGAGATTCAATTATAAGGAATTAACGAAGGGTCAAATTAAGAACTATCATTTGTTTAAAGGGATTAGGTAAGTGTCGTTTTATTAGAGATGTACACATAATAAGTTTAGAAGATATGGACAAACTTGTTAAATTTTAAAATAAACCACTTTAAGAAAAAAATGTAATTATTATAAGCTTGAGATAGGTATGTTTTGTAATGAACAATATGTAATCATGAAAGGAGTTCAATAGACAAATCATTGAAAAAAAAATAAATAAAATTAAGGGAGAGAAAGGAGAGCTCAAACAGTGTTCCTAGGTTAGCGTGGAGGAGGTATAAATTCTTACTATGAGCTTATATTTTAATTATGAGTAAGTATGTTTTATGTAATAATAGGTACGAACATTTCATGATATCAGGTTTTATGAGGTTTTGATTTTTTAAAAAAAAGGTTTAAGTCTGTTTTCAAAAGTTTTGTTTATGTTCTTGATAATTAAGGTTTTGATCAGAATTTCTTAGGAGTTTAGAAGTAAATAGTATTAGTGATTTTCGAAAAATTAGGGTTTATTTGGTTTCGAGATTTAAGTAGTGATTTGATAAAATGTCGACATGGTTTATTTTGGAGTTGAAAAAAGTCGAATGAGAAGCATGAATAGGGATGTAAGATGTCGAGATGGTTGTGAGGTGTTGTTTCGAAATTTATGAGAATGTCGACATAAGATATCGAGATTGGTCTTGATGAAATTTGGAAACAAAATGTTGATATGTTGTGTGAGGTTGTTTCGAAATTTATAAAAGTGCTACATGGGATATCGACATTTTGTTTTGTGGGGTTTCGAAATATATTGTTTCGAGTTTTTAAAAATGTCGAGACTTAGTTTGATGTTGATATTGAGAGGTACCCCATGAGTTACATCATATTGAAATCTTTGTCTATAAGTCCAAGATATGGTTCGACATCCTAATTAAAATATTAATAGACATCTCGATATTGTTGTGATTCGAGTTTTATGAATATTAAATGAATATTTGAGAAGAATGTCGAGTGTTATTCTGAAAGTGTCGATATCTATCCAAACAATGAATATTGAGATCCTTATATATAAATGTCGAGATGTTGATATGAAGTGATGTCGACATTTATAAAGATTTCGACATGAGATATCGAAATAAGTTACTAAGAAGGTCGAAGTTTTATAATATACTACGTCGGGATTTAAATAATTATGCAACTTGAGATTTTTGTAAATTTCAAAGTGATATTTTTAATTTAAGTCAAATTTTGAATTTTAGGATTTCGAAATTTTAAGTCGAAAATAGGGTTTTCAAATTTAACCAATTTCGTGGAATTGTAACTAATTTAATGAACTATAATTTTATATGTTTTTATAATTAGGATTTGAAGGTTAACGATTTAACCGTGCGATAAGCTAAGGATACCAGGTAAGTGGGAATTTCACCTACAACACATAAATTGAATGATATGTGTGATGTTATGTGACTAATTGCTTCACTGAAAACGTGGTATGTGAATTATCTGTTATATGCGATTGTTTGGAATATATTAAGTTGTCGCATTATTTATGCAACATGATCATGTGCACGCACGAATCATATGGAGTATTTTGAGGAATGAGCGTGCATTGTATTACTCGAGTGGAAAGCGAGTTATATGTAATGTAGATAGATGAGAATATAGCTACTTCTACAAATGCACCATGACGGGGTAAAACCGTCGAGTATATTTACCTAAATTACTTAGGTATTAGGAAGGCACACAGTATAACTATAGTGCCAGGAAAGTAATTTGATAGAGGGGCGACCTGGTGAATGATAAGATTGGAGATAAACCCTAATTTTATCCTAGCCAGAGTGGGTCACTATCGTATTTTTATCCGTATAGGATTTGAGCTCATGATTTGATGGTGCGGTTAGTAAGTAGCTATGGGCCCTGATGAAAATGAGAAACGAATGAGTATGATGTGAGGATAGTATTGGAAAGCATTGGCGCGGATGCCTTTGCTATTTTGGCACGTGCATACATGCATATTTCCACTTACTGAGCTTTGTAGCTCATCCCATATTTTTATGTGTTGTAGACGCAGCAAATACGGTATATGAACACTTAGATAGTGAGGCTGGTCCTTCTGGAACTTCCGGTGACTTTTGAGGGTGGAGTGTACATGGATGCGATCTGTGAGGCGGGCGTCATGTTTAATTATGCGTGTTTTTGTAAAATACGTTTGTATTGTATGTAAAATCAGAACAATGTCTGTATTGTAAAATAGTTGTGTGTGGTGTGCTTTGTAAAATCGAAAAATTATATCGGTGTTTCATATGTATTATATTTTATATTCTATTTAGTCACGTAAGTTAGTGTAAGAAAATAGTAGTAGATGGCGGGGTGTCACAGGTTGGTATCAGAGCTTCGGTTGCAGTTTCTGTAGACTGTCCATGTACACACACTCAAAAGCGCGGAAGTCAGCCTTAATTGTAAGTTATATGAATGAATTTTTTTTTCATAGCATGATTTATTGGCCTAAGGGACTGTTAGGGTAAGAGAGACAACATGGTTAGAACTAGAGGAGAAGGCAGTGGAGGAAACAATCATGAAGTCGAAAATGTAAACCCGATTGACAATCGTGACTCGGCTATCCTTCAGCTTACTGAATTAGTACGTCAGCAGTCTCAACAGATTCGGGAATTGATTCAGCAGCAAAACTCTGAGGGGACAAGAAATAACGGAATTTCTCAGGCGGATAGGGTTGAAGCAGTGGGTGAAAGATTTCGCAAACTGAACCCACAGACTTTTGAGGATGCTATTGATCCAACATCTGCTGAAGATTGGCTCATAACATTAGAGAGTATGTTCCAATATAGCAGAATTCCTGAGAATGAGAAAGTTCTGTGTGCTGCATTTCTACTGCGAGGAAGTGCAGGGCATTGGTGGGACACTATTTTGGCGATCGAGGATCCAATCAAAAAGAGTTGGGAATGTTTCAAGGAACTGTTCCGAAATAAATACTTCACTGCACCTGTGCGAGCCCAACGCCTGAATGAGTTTATAAATCTTAAACAAGGGGTGATGACTGTGGCGGAATACATCAGAAAATTTGAACAACTGTCAAGGTTTGCGACACATATGGTGAGTACTGATGCTCTGAAGGTCGAACGATTGCTTGAAGTCTAAAGCCGGAGTTGTATCGTGACGTTAATATGGCCGGACTACAAGGAGCCTCATATGCTCAAGTAGCTGAGCGGGCGATGGTGGCAGAACAAGCTGAGACACGAATTATTCGTGCTCAAGAGGCAAAGCGAAAGTTTGTGCAAGGAGCAAAGTGGAGTGGGGGTAATCAGAAACGACAGTTCTTTCCAAAAGGTGGGAAGCCAAAATTTCAGAATAGGCCTGGACAACCTCAGCAACAAAATCCTAATCAATGGAGACCCCCAGCCCCAATGCCAGCTTTTCCAAGATGTGGACGACATCATTCGGGTATCTGTTTCTCACAGAATGCTATCTGCTTCAAATGCGGAAAGACGGGACATTACGCAAGATCATGTTCAGAGAAGACACCAGGAAATCAAGCTATGGTTCAAGCGAAACCACCAACCGTGCCAGCACGCGTGTATACTTTGACTGCAGAGGAAGCAAAAGCTAGTCCGTCCGTGGTGGCAGGTATTCTACTTATTCACAAACTTCCGACATGCATTTTAATAGATTCAAGAGCCACGCATTCATTTGCATCCACTAAATATGTAACGAGACTCGGGATTACACCTACTCTGTCTGATTGTGAATATAATGTGACTGTTCCACACGGAGTTGCGATGCGAACCAATCTGGTTATACAGAATTCTCCGGTGTTAATTAATGGAAGAGAATTGTCCGTTGACTTAATAGTTATTCCGATGAACGACTACGAGATGATTCTTGGAATGGACTGGCTCTCAAAATACGGAGCTGTCATTGACTGTAATCGCAAGACAGTTACTTTTAATATTGAAGAGAAGGAGCCTTTCATTTTTGTGGGAACAAACAAAGAAATAAATGTTTCTAGAATTTCAGCGATAAAAGCACAACGTTTAATTAAGGCGGGATGCGAAGTTTATCTAGTCTTCGCAGTGAAATCAGAGGAACGTTCATCTCCGAAATTAGAGGATGTGCCAGTGGTGCGTGATTTTCTGGACGTGTTTCTTGAAGATTTACCCGGATTACCACCAGATCGGGAAATTGAATTTACAATTGACTTAATACCGAGATCTGCTCCAATTTCTAAGACTCCCTATCGATTAGCGCCGACTGAATTGAAGGAGTTAAAGGATCAGTTGGACGATTTATTACAGAAAGGATTCATTCAACCCAGTTTTTCTCCTTGGGGAGCGCCAGTTTTGTTCGTGCGAAAAAAAGATGGGTCGATGCGACTATGTATCGACTACAGGGAGCTGAACAAGATCACAATCAAGAACAAATATCCATTACCAAGAATAGATGATTTATTTGATCAACTTCAGGGGCAACGGTGTTTTCAAAAATAGATTTACGATCGGGATATCATCAATTGAAGGTTCGAAAAGAAGACATTCTGAAGACGGCGTTCAGGACCAGATATGGACACTACGAATTTTTAGTTATGCCTTTCGGGGTGACTAATGCGCCAGCGGCATTTATGGATCTAATGAATCGAGTGTTCAAACAATTTTTGGCCAAGTTTGTCATTGTGTTCATTGATGACATTCTTATCTACTCGAAAACGTAGGAGGAACATGAGCAACATTTAAAGATAGTTCTCGAGATATTACGAGAAAATAAATTATACGCTAAGTTCAAGAAATGTGAGTTCTGGTTGAGTCAAGTCGCATTTTTGGGCAACATTATTTCTGGATAAGGAATTTCTGTGGATCCTAGCAAAATTGAAGCTATCAACAATTGGCCTCAACCAACCAATGTTACAGAAGTACGGAGTTTTCTTGGCTTAGCTGGATACTACAGGAAGTTTATTAAGGACTTCTCAAAGATTGCGTCAACACTGACGAAGCTAACAAGGAAGAATATTTCATTCCATTGGAGTGAGGAGTGCGAGCAAAGTTTTCAAGAATTAAAGAAGAGACTCACTTCAGCTCCAGTTCTTACAATACCATCAGGGACTGGAGGATTTTCAGTTTATAGCGATGCGTCAAGAAATGGTCTGGGATGTGTATTGATGCAACATGGAAATGTGATAGCTTATGCCTCTCGGCAATTGAAGGAGTATGAAAAGAATTATCCGACTCATGACTTGGAGCTCGCTGCTGTGGTTTTCGCTCTAAAAATTTGGAGGCATTACTTATATGGTGAACGATGCGAAACTTTCACGGACCACAAGAGCCTGAAATATTTCTTCACTCAGAAGGAATTAAATATGAGGCAAAGATGGTGGTTAGAACTTGTTAAAGACTACCATTGTGTAATTAGTTATCACCCAGGAAAAGCAAATGTGGTGGCTGATGCATTAAGCCGAAAAGCGGTAAGTGCAGAGTTACAATTATTGGAGATGGAGGTAGTGCAATTGGGAGAAGTCGAAGCAAAGTTAGCAGCATTAACTCTACAACCTACGATATTGGAACAAATAAAAAGGGTACAAGAAAATGATGAGTTATATCTAAAAATCAAAGATGCACAGACGGAGCAAACTTCAACTGATTTCAAAATACAAGAAGATGGAAGTCTATATTACAAGGACCGTTTATACGTACCTGATGATGCGGAGATTCGAAGAATAGTAATGGAAGAAGCACATGCGACGGCATATTCAGTACATCCAGGAGCTACAAAAATGTATCGAGACCTTCGAATAAATTATTAGTGGCCGGGAATGAAAAGAGACATTGCGGCATTTGTAAGTCAATGTCTAACATGTCAACAAATAAAGAGGGAACATCAAAGATCGGCAGGGACATTAGAGCCTTTGCCAATACCTGAGTGGAAGTGGGACCATATCAGGTCCTAACATCGCACGTTCACCGACTTCATCCCAATGTATAGAAGATCGACATTTGCGCCCATACAAGGCTTCATACGGTGCCATTCCAATAGTTGCATGATAACGATTATTATAAGAAAACTCGATCAGTGGCAAATATTTGCTCCTGTTTCCTTTAAAATCCAAAACACATGCTCGTAACATGTCTTCCAAAGTCTGGATAGTTCGTTCTGATTGACCATCCGTCTGAGGATGATAAGCCGTACTAAAAGATAATTTAGTCCCCATTGCTTTCTGCAGACTCTTCCAAAAGTTTGATAAGAACCGTGAATCTCGATCCGAAATAATTGATAATGGAATCCCGTGGAGTCGAACAATTTCTTGTATATATAATTCTGCGTATCGCTCCAGGGAAAACATCGAGCTTATGGGTAGAAAATGAGCAGACCTAGTCAATCGGTCGACTATAACCCAAATAGCATCATAACCTTTTACAGTCTTTGGTAGGCCAACAACGAAATCCATCGTAATATGATCCAAGAGATGACCGAGGCAATGGCAAAGATACGAGAAAGAATGCAAACGGCTCAAAGTCGACAAAAGAGTTATGCAGACCAGTTGGAATTTGAAAGAAATGATTGGGTGTTTATCAAAGTATCTCCGATGAAAGTTGTGAAACGGTTTGGGCGAAAGGGTAAATTGAGCCCAAGATATATTGGACCTTTTAGAATAATTAAAAGAGTTGGTGAAGTAGCTTACCAACTGGAACTACCAGCCTCATTGGCACAAGTTCATGATATTTTTCATGTGTCGACATTGCGAAAATATGTCGCTGACCCGAATCATGTTTTGAGAAATGAATTTCTATACCAACAGCTCAAGCTAGATTTAAGTTATGAAGAGAAGCCAGTGGAGATTTTAATGTACGAAGTGAAGAGACTTCGAAATAAAGTGATTCCGTTAGTGAAAGTGTTATGGCAGAATCAGTCAACAGAAGAAGCTACATGGGAACGTGAAGATGATATGAGAAGTCGCTACCCAGAATTGTTCCAACTAACCTGATTTCGGGGACGAAATCCTTTTTAAGGGGGGAAGAATGTAATACCCGGGTCCCGTGAGTAAGTTGGCCAATAAATTTGCATGCATATTATGTGTTTATATGATTTTATATTTAGTATTTATTTAATTTCGTGACTATATGATATCTAACATTATTTAGAAGTTAGGTATGGAGCTTAGAAATTTTGAATGAAAAATTTCGAAATATTATGATCTTGAAATATTAGAGTTTGTTTATTTCGAAATGTTTATATGTTGTGTCGATTGTTATGAATTGTGGAAAAGAATCTTGAAAGGATGTTAGTGTGATGTTGTTTTGAGATTTATAAAATCTCGACATAAAATCTCGAGGTGGGTTATATGATGTGAAATGTCGAAATGTTTAGATTGTTGCGAGATTTATATAAATGTCGATATATATATATATGAAATAGTCTCGAGATTTTTAAGAATGTCGAAAGATAATCTCGAGAAGGATGTTGAAGTATTTAGTGAAGTGTCAAACACTTCAGAAGTATAATAATATATATAATATATGTGAGCTAAGGGAGAGATTTCGAAATTCTCTCAGAGGGATCTCGAGATTCAATTATAAGGAATTAACGAAGGGTCAAATTAAGAACTATCATTTGTTTAAAGGGATTAGGTAAGTGTCGTTTTATTAGAGATGTACACATAATAAGTTTAGAAGATATGGACAAACTTGTTAAATTTAAAGTAAACCACTTTAAGAAAAAAATTTAATTATTATAAGCTTGAGATAGGTATGTTTCGTAATGAACAATATGTAATCATGAAAGGAGTTCAATAGACAAATCATTGAAAAAAAATAAATAAAATTAAGGGAGAGAAAGGAGAGCTCAAACAGTGTTCCTAGCTTAGCGTGGAGGAGGTATAAATTCTTACTATGAGCTTATATTTTAATTATGAGTAAGTATGTTTTATGTAATAATAGGTACGCACATTTCATGATATCAGGTTTTATGAGGTTTTGATTTAAAAATAAAAAAGGTTTAAGTCTGTTTTCAAAAGTTTTGTTTATGTTCTTGATAATTAAGGTTTTGATCGGAATTTCTTAAGAGTTTAGAAGTAAATAGTGTTAGTGATTTTCGAAAGATTAGGGTTTAGTTGGTTTCGAGATTTAAGTAGTGATTTGATAAAATGTCGACATGGTTTATTTTGGAGTTGAAAAAAGTCGAATGAGAAGCATGAATAGGGATGTAAGATGTCGAGATGGTTGTGAGGTGTTGTTTCGAAATTTATGAGAATGTCGACATAAGATATTGAGATTGGTCTTGATGAAATTTGGAAACAAAATGTCGATATGTTGTGTGAGGTTATTTCGACATTTATAAAAGTGCTACGTGGGATATCGACATTTTGTTTTGTGGGGTTTCGAAATATATTGTTTCGAGTTTTTAAACATGTCGAGACTTAGTTTGATGTTGATATGGAGAGGTACCCCATGAGTTACATCATATTGAAATCTTTGTCTATAAGTCCGAGATATGGTTCGACATCCTAATTAAAATATTAATAGACATCTCGATATTGTTGTGATTCGAGTTTTATGAATATTAAATGAATATTTGAGAAGAATGTCGAGTGTTATTCTGAAAGTGTCGATATCTATCCAAACAATGAATATTGAGATCCTTATACACAAATGTCGAGATGTTGATATGAAGTGATGTCGACATTTATAAAGATTTCGACGTGAGATATCGAAATAAATTACTAAGAAGGTCGAAGTTTTATAATATACTATGTTGAGATTTAAATAATTATGCAACTCGAGATTTTTGTAAATTTCAAAGTGGTGTTTTTAATTTAAGTCAAATTTGGAATTTTAGGGTTTCGAAATTTTATGTCGAAAATAGGGTTTTCAAATTTAACCAATTTCGTGGAATTGTAACTAATTTAATGAACTATAATTTTATATGTTTTTATAATTAGGATTCGAAGGTTAACGATTTAACCGTGCGATAAGCTAAGGATACCAGGTAAGTGGGAATTTCACCTACAACACATAAATTGAATGATATGTGTGATGTTATGTGACTAATTGCTTCACTGAAAACGTGGTATGTGAATTATCTGTTATATGCGATTGTTTGGAATATATTAAGTTGTCGCATTATTTATGCATCATGTTCATATGCACGCACGAATCATATGGAGTATTTTGAGGAATGAGCGTGCATTGTATTACTCGAGTGGAAAGCGAGTTATATGTAATGTAGATAGATGAGAATATAGCTACTTCTACAAAGGCACCATGACGGGGGTAAAACCGTCGAGTATATTTACCTAAATTTCGATCCGATTACAACAATTTTCGATTCAAAAAGAACGAATCTGCTCTGATACCAATTGTTAGGTCCCTAGATTATCAACTCTACGATCCTAGACTTCAATACTAAGGAAATCGATTAGAATTATAGAAAATAGAATTTCGATCGAAAACCTTCTTTGAAGACCTTTAAGAGAGAATTCGTGTAGTGAGAGAATCTTTTATGAGTTTCTCTCTCTAGAATTGGATTGTGAAGCCTTTCAGATCAATTGACTAAATTCTCTATTAAGAACAATATGTGTACAAGTATTTATACCAAACATATTTGGTATAAATAGAATTTAAGTCCTAATCTAAGGACAACTACAAATAAAGCCCTAAATACAAGGACAGCTAATGAAATCACAGCACAATTAAAACTGATATTCTACAATTGAATCCTAAATAATAGAGTTGGCATATATGCTTAATTGGATATATGTATTATCGGTGTTTTGTAATGATATAGTTTTTATTACCATCATTAATGATACATAAGAGATCGTTTATGGAATCTAAACGTTGTAGAATAAATGTTCCTTATTTAGGGTCTCATACAACTATACCGTTTGAAATACATTCCCTAAATCTTATCTTATGGTAGTTCGAGTTTGGCTTTATCGATGAAAATACACTAATAATGAAAATCTTATTGCAGTTGAGAGGTTTGGTTTTTAATTCTGACAGTTCGTATTATCATTATATTGATTTAGTGAAGTTACTATTATTGCATTAAACGTATTAACATAACATAGCCATAGACAAGGTTTGGAAATCGATGAGAACACTCATGATGAAAACTTACACATCTCTTAGTAAATTACTGAGCCACTGCAATACACTTCAACAATTAAATTTACACGACAGATAAGCAGACGACTGGGTAATGTACTGTTAGTTTGGATCATAAAACTATATTGTAGTTCAAAGTTTTGTCTTTTAATTCTAACAATAATTCGTTTTATATTCTCATTATATTGATTTGCTAAAGTTAGTCTAATTGATATTATTGACAAATTTTTACACGACTGAAAACAGCCGACTGAATAATGTACTGTTCTTCACTACCATATTAACATAACATAGCCAAGGTTTGGAAATTGATGAGAATACCCTACTGAGGAAAACTGAAATGTCTCTTAGTAAATTGTTGAGCGACTGCAGGACACTGCGACATTTAAATTTACACTATTAACAAATATTTACACGACTGAAAAATAGGCAACTAGATAGTGTATTGTTAATTTGGATTATATAACTATATTGAAAAGTAAGGGTTGTTCATTATTCGAAATATCATTATACTTAATTCCGACAATAAATTGTATCATATTATCATTATATTGATTTGCTTAAGTTACTATAATTGCATTATCGTATTACATAACATAGCTAAGGTTTCGTAATCAATTAGAATACCCTACTGATGAAAACTGGCACCTCTTACTAATTTGATGAGCAAATGCAGTACACTAGGACATTTAGATATTGACAAATATTTACACGACCGGAAAACTGACGACTGAATAATGTATAGTTAGTTTGGATCATATAACTATATTGACAAGGGTTGTTTTATTTTTCAAATATCATCATAATTTACATGTATCATTCATGTATTGTAATGACACGTTTGTCATTCTCAAATTTATGAATATCATCATTAATGAATAAGCGATCGTTAATGGAATCTAAACATTGTAGAAATAAATGTTCCTCAATTCGTGACTCATACATGCTCTATACTCGTTTCGAATACATTCACTGAATCTTATCTTATTGTAGTTCAAAGGTTTGGCTTTTAATTCTTGGCTTTTAGTTCTGACAATAAATCGTTTCGCATTATCATTATATTGATTTACTGAAGTTTACTATAATAGCATTAAATGTATTAAGATAACATAGCTATACCCAAGGTTTTGACATGGATGGGAATAGACTACTGCCGAAAATCTTACCGTAGTTCGAAGGGTTGTCTTTTAATTATGACAATAATTCATTTGATATTATCATTATAATCATTTGCTATAGTTAGCATAATTGATGACATGTGAATAGACTGTAATACATTTACACTATCCACAAATATTTATACGACTTCAAATTAGACGACTCAATAATGTATTGTTAATTTGGATGATTTCACTATATTGACAAGAAAGGGATTTTTATTTTTTGAAATATCATTATATGTATTATTTGATAAATATGGGCCACGTATCTATATTGTCAACGAAGAGTCGTTCATTTTCTTGATATATCAGTATATGTATCATTGAATTTTTGTAACGTATATGGGTTTTAGTTACAAATTTCTGAATCATCATTAATGATAGATAATAGATTGTTTACGGAATCTGGAAATATATTCAATAAAGCGTTGTAGAAATAAATGTTCCTTAATTCGTGACTCATACATGTTCTATACTCGTTCATTTAAATAAATTCACTTAATCTTATATTATTGTAGTTCAAAGGTTTGTCTTATAATTCTGACAATAAATCGTTTCATATTATCATTATATATATGGAATTGTTCAACCAAGTGTTAACATTAAGAAACAGTTCTAGGTGTGTAAGTTTCATTTCATCGTGGTTCTGCCGAATGATTATTCCGTACTTAATTCCTTAACCCCTAAAATGGGAAACACTACAATAATTGTTCGGCTGCTGTGGTCCTGGAGAGCTACTAATTTTAGGAAAGATGGAGAGCTTATGTTAGTTGGCTTAATGTTACTAGGTGAAGAGGTATTAAATTTTACTTTATATTATTTGTGTTTACCTAATCTAATGTTTTATTTTGTTATAGGATACTCTCATGCAAGCTACAATTAATACTAAGCTGGTGGGAAATTTTGAGCGACTCCTTGAAGAGGGCTGTATTTTTTCAATATCAAACTTTGATATTGTCAGTTCTTCGCAATCATATCGTACTACAGAGCATCGTTATATGATACATTACAGTAATCGTACAACTATGCCTCGAAGTGTTAGCCATGATCTTATGATCAAAAAAGAGAAATTTCAGTTTCATTCTTCTAAATACTTGGGATCCGGTGTGCAGTATTATTTACCAGCTTTGCATCTTTATCTCTATAGAATGTTTATGTATTCCTTATGTTTGGATGTAGAGATATATTGGTTCATCAAATAATTTTTTTACCATTGGATTAGATGTCATTGCACTTGTTTTGTTGGGCCAGATGACAATGGTAAATCGCAGACTATGGTGAATATAATTCTGGATGGGTATGTAATATAATTCTGGATGGGTATGTTTTTGTTTCAATGTTCTGATTATTCTCATTTATAGTCTTCTTTTGTGAATTATCATGATAAGGCTATGTTTTTATTTGTAGTGGCTATCGTGCAGCTATGACAGCTTAGGATGAGAAGGCACGCAAGGTTGAAAGGAACTTTGGGAGACGCTATTGTGATTATTGTGACAAATATCAATCCACGGATGCTTTCAGGTGTTTTGTACGTATAAGTAATGTTTTTTACTCAGCAAATATTTGTAATCGTATTATTTAAGCAAGTGGTTTATATCTGAATACAACCTCTGCAAATGCTCTTTATATTAATGGAGATAGTCCATTTGTTTTGGAGTTCCGCAAACGGTAAGAATTCATTTATTCGTGTACAATTCATTCATGTATTGTGTAATTTATATATTTAAGTACTGATTTAATGCTTTATGTTTATTTTTTATAGGATGAATCTTTATATCAGTTCTACATCTACGCAATTGGTTACCAATGTCAGACAAGTAACAAAAAGCAATCTGTCAGATATATACGCTATACTACGTTCGGATGTTGAACAGGTTGTATTCATATATTTATACGATATCACCCGACGTCATTCCATGGCTTTGACATTCTTTGTTCGTCAGGAGCGTGGTTTTTCATGTGAAGCAAGGATCACTGATGTAATTAGCCGAAGTGGTTGTAGTTATATTTCTTGCTCGAAATGTTCATCCAAGTTACGAAACTCTGAGAGCACACTAATTTGCAACAAATGTTACAATATAAATGCTTTGGGAGTTTTGCCGTATTGTTCACTATAATATATCGACATCTAACATCCGGTGAAGTAATTCATTTGTATTTATTTACTGCCTTTTTTATTTGCATAGTTCCGTAGTGAGGTGACTGTTCATGATGCATCCGAATCGGAAACTTTTGTTATATTTGACGGGCCAGCTAAGAAGTATACAAATACAACAACAGAAGAGCTGAAGAACACAATGGTGAGTACCTATTTTTAAAAATATTTTGATAATAGAATTGCCATCATATATTTTTCAATTGTCCCAGAAGACTGTAATTGATGATGAAGATATTGGAGATGAAGAGCTTCTTGATTGCATTTGTTCGTTATTTGGGAAGTCATTATGTTTTTTGTGAGGATCAAGCCATTTGATTTTCAAAGTTCGTATAAAAGCTTGACGGTTACTCGTATGTTGGAAATTCATGATGTTGGACGTGTCCGAACAGCAAAAATCAACTGAGGTAAAAATCAAACGTAGTGTCAATGAATGTATTAATGGTGGCTGATTATGTTTCTCTTTTTAAATACAATGATCGATCGGTTATGTTCAGATTTCACAGACCCTATCAGATTGGGTATCCACGGTCGAAGGCGTTCTTTCTGATGAATGGGATGATTGTATAGAAAAACCAAAGGACGCTGAAAATTTATGCATACTCTCGCTGCTACAAAAGATCTCAATACAACAGAAACTAATACAGATGATGACGATACTGTTTTAGCAACGCTTAAGAAGAGTAAACGTGGTCACCCCGATGTAAGAAAATCAAGAAGGAAAAATAGACCAGTCCAAGTAGTTATTGCGTTTGGAAATAAATTGCGTCTGTTTTCTTATACTAACGTTGTTTTGGTTTTTTAACTAACTATGTTGAGCTATCTATGACACCGTCATCTTTAAATTATAAGGTTATTTATCATATAATTTGATCAATATATACGACAATGATAGTCAATAAGCAATTGGTACCAACATTAAACGACTGAGAATGTATGATAGAAAACTCTTACAAAAATATAAATGTTGATATTCTTCAAAATTGAACAGTCAAAAACACACTACTGAATATTGTATTGACCAGTTCAAGTAGATATTGCGTTTGGAAATAAATTTTGTGTCTGTTTTCTTATATTAGCGTTGTTTGGTTTTTTTACTAACTATGTTGAGCTATATTACACCGTCATCTTTAGTTTCTAAGGTTATTTAGCATATAATATGATCAATATATATGACAATAATAGTCAATAAGCAATTGGTACCAACATTACACGACTGAGAATGTATTATAGAAAACTCTTACAAAAATGTAAATGTTGAAATTTTTCAAAATTGAAGACTGAAAAACACACTACTTAATGTTGTATTTTATTTTTATCCGGCAGACAATTATAGCAGCATATGTTCATGAAGGCGCACATTGCAAAGATGAATGTGACTAAAACGCATAAGTTGTATTACTTAATTGTGTTGTTAAAGGTCAATAATTTGCTCAATTTCGACTATATAACTATTGACAATTAAAAGATCATTTGAAAATTAAGTCATGCCTTTTGTATTTATTTAATTACTAATAAAGGTTATTGTTTATGGAATATTAGACTACCTGGTGATGAAATTACATAATATGAATTTGCCAAAACGTCGGTCATGCATCGGTTGTTTGCGTAACGAATCACCATTATTCAAAGATACAACTACCTCTGACTCTTAAAATATCATGTATGCATATTTAGGTACTTAATTACATATGAATTCTTTTATAATAATGCAATAAATGTTAATGAAACTTCACATACCTCGGTCTTGCAATAATTGTTTGCATAACGTTTATATGACTGACACTATCAGAAGATACAACTGTACAGTATATGATCATGGACGCAATAAATGCACAGTAATGGAAAATAAAAAGTGTCGGATATAATTCTATCCATAATAACTATTTAATTAATTAAATACATGGATTCCTTTATAATAACAATGAAATAAAAGGACAACTGTTTAACTTCCAGTCGTTCATTAATTCATTCAGTAATTGTTATTTATAGGTTCTGAGGAGTTCGGGGGCGAATCTGTGAAGGGGTATAACTTTTGGGCAGGGACTACTCTGTGAATAGTCACAACTATTGTCGTCTGACCAACCCTTTGACCGGATTCAATCTGCAGCGTCTAATCTAAATCCTACGATCCAGATCGCACCCTTTAAGCTTGACCCATCGGATTAAATTCTATTCACCCCTTCAACTTACCTTTGGGTAATCTCACGATAATATGGAAGATTAATCATACCTGTTGTTTTTGAAAACTGAATATGATGAATGAAATAAGAAAATATTTACAGAGAAGTTTTGCAAAATTGCAAAATTCAATAACTCATAAATTATCGGCCGTACCGACAGAAAGATCGATGATTATGCGCAAACTGATGCACAGAGGTTTGATGCATTACAAACAAGATGTAATGATCATGCCACTATGCTAAAGAATATGGGAAAAACGATCGACGAACACTTTGAAGAAATAAATCTCAAGTTGCTGACGCTAAAGAACAAATGAGGTATTACTGTTTTGTGATAATTTGTAGAACCATTGTTACGCTTTATTTTCATATTAACCTACATGTTCTCATTGTCATATATTCTTGGCCATAATGACATATTTTAATACTACTTATAAGAGAAGTAACATTGAGAACCAAAAAATCAGTAACGGTTTTTATTTTATACAACTGTAAGAATAATTTTACTCTTACTACGTTACTTTCTTTAATAGTGCGGAAGAAGTGTACAAGGCACGTAAGAATCATACAATATATAATGCACGATATAGCTATTAACGTTAATAATAGTCAATTATATACAACAAATTGTTCAATTACATTGTCAAATCAAATAGTCATTCAATCATATCATATCGTATATTACATATGGAGTACGAAAACAGGTATGTTAGTAATAAACACGGACGATAAAAACTAAAGTAAACTCAATTATTAACTTCTAAATTGTCTGTCTATCGCGTAGTAACTTCCTTTCAGAAGTCATTATAAGCTCACATAATGACATTGAAATCTGCTAATTTATTAAACCGATAATGACTTTAAAATAAAGGTTCAAATGATCGGCCCACAATTAATTTATGGATTTGAACATATTGGGTTATCTGATAATGAGTGGCCCAATGCTTTCATCTTATTAATGAATTAAATTTGCAATCCCGCTCCTCTAAACCCCTCCCCCCAAAAAAAGCTAAAGAAAATAAGCACTCAGTATATTGATGTCATAATTTTGTAAGAACAACTTGGTGTTGCGCAATTGAGAGTTCAACAAGATTCTTACTCCCTCTAGGCTTGAATCTGTTGACGTTTGTCATCTATTTGCCATGGGTGACAACTTCGTTGAGGGTAGTGCTATGTCTTATTTATGCATGTGATACATGATATATGTAAAAATCGAGAAGTTATGGGTTTGTATTTTTGAATGTATGATGTCTTATTATTAAATGATATATTGCTATTTTTCTAAGTATCAATTTGCGGACGTATATTGCCTTACTACAGGAAGTATTAGAAACACAACGGCCCAGAGGATCTATGAAGCCAGGAAGAGTGGTGATACTTGCGGCTTATAAAGATATATGCACATATCTAATGGAAATTTTGAATAGAGAAGAGATAGCTGAGATGGTTGCAAAAAGTCAGTTTGGACGTCTAATAGTGTCTGCAGAGAATTTTCAGTTATCAGGGCAGTTGTTATGATGCATTGTCAAATCAAATATGATGAGACAGTGAGCTGTGGATGGTTATTGAAGATAAACCTGTGCGGTTTTCGCCAATAGAATACTCATTGGTGGCAGGCCTGAAATTTGGCACTGAAGATCCAATAGATGTCAATACAGCATTTGTTACAAGGCAATTTGTGAGCCAAAATAAATTACGTCGAGACATTAAGAACCGACTGAATACTATGGGAAGCACTTAAGATACGACTGTTGACGTTGAGAAGCTAAATTTGGCAAGTTTGATGTTTGCCACCGGAGTCATACATTAAAAAGTAATAGGGCTAAGGCTTCTGTAGATCATGCGATATGTATTTGCTGGAAGATTTTGAAAATTCAATGCTTACCAATGGGGAAACCTAGCATTCAATGAAGTCCTAACGTCACTTAAGAGGGATCTCTCACAGTTCAGCAATCAAGTGTTGAGGAATAGAAGAAATACCCAAACTTAAGTTTAGGATGTTTTGTACATCCATTTCAAGCAATAGTATTATGTTTATTATTTCATTTGCCGATGTGTATTGTTCCACATTGTCTTGACCTATGTGTTTTTTACATACTTGCTTATGAATGTATCACAGGAGTTGCCAAAACATTTGCGAAGAGACTTGAGGGACTGGAACTCGGCATCCACGAATGTGTCGGTGGAAGACAAACGATTGGCATACTAAGTACTCGCCGAGTTTGGAGCAGATCATGGAGGCCATTTCTTCTTAATGTGTTGTCAAATTATTTTGGAGCCAACTGTTGAAGAATCAACGCCGCTGTTTATTAAATCAAGTCAATTCGCATACCAGAACTGCACTCCACAATTGCACAAAATCAATTTGGTTCTGGAGAGAGGAGTTACAGTTATTTGTCCACAAATAGCAGGAAAAGTTTCCATTAAATATGCAAAAAATTTAGATGCACCAGAGTGTCAGGAATAGGGTGACCTTGAAGAGGACAATGAACGTAGCAGTTCGAAATCTTCGGGTACGAGATTAATTTGATAATTGTCAAGATCACGTCCATGGAAGAAGGTTTGAATGTTAGGCGATAAGGTACAGCAGCTCAAGATCAAGTTGACGTATTATCAGACCCGCAATGCACAAAAGGTATTTTCTTTTTATTTCTCGATATTGATATTTTTAAATAGCATTAGTTATAAAAAAATCTACCATCTGTTTACAAATTATGTTTGCAGGAACAAATGCTGACATGGGTATCATTACCAAAACGTCAAGAATGTCGCTCACAATATGACGTCATGCCAGTTGAGGAGAATCATCAACTTCCAGCATCTAAAGGCTCAAGCGTGCAGAGAAGGTCTTTCAACGTAGCAAATCTGCTGTCTCGAGACAACCTTATACACATCGTAGGCTTGATGAGTATATGCTATATAAGTTAGCTTTTTGGCCAATAGCAGAGAAGAAATTAAATCAATGCAGCAATGTCGTCAAAGTGTACTTTCTAGAAATCCTCTGTCGGCCAGTTTCTTTAGGACATTAATGACAGAAGGACGACCACTCCAAAATTATGTAAGTCTATAATTGAATTTATATAGTCATAGCATTATGAAGGACCACTGTTTAAAACGATATAGAAATTTACGTATATTTATTTATATATGCATTTCTCTGATCTACAAATCCTTCGTAATATATATTGTTTGTTTTTTTGTTGTTATAGCATGTTGATGAATGCATCCGTGTGTTCATTGAGATGCAAATAAAGTGCAAAATCCCATCGAAGAATGTGGCGTTCATGAGCACGCTTTTCAGCAGAATTGTCATGTCGCTGTTATCAATGAAAGTGTGAACTTGAGTGCATTTATACCATATACTCTTGGAAAGTACCCCAGGTGGCCTTTGTATCCGTGGACCAGAGCAGAAATGATAGTTTTTCCACTGGAAATCAATGGCTGTGAATGGGTTCTGTGCGTTATTCGACCAAATGTCGCTGAACTACAAATTTGGGACCCACAGAGTGGAGTTCATGCAGATTCCAGGTTCGTTGAATGCGTTAGACAATGTTTCTATCATTATCAGACGTTTATTACAAGAACTATCCGTCTTGGCCATGGACTCCACATTATCCATCAAGCAAGATGATCGCCTCCCACAGCTAAATGATAGGTAAGTTCCATAGTTTTTTCATAAAAATTATATGTGCATTCAAAAAACGATTAAAGATATATGTGTTTATGGTATGCAGTGGTGATAATTGCGTCCAAGTCCTTCTGAGCGCTTTTGCAAAAATGTTTTCTGAAGATATTGCAGCGAGGTAACCAAATCCCATTTAACAGAGTTCATAATATATTTGACCGCCAAGTGTGTTCTTCTCCTATTGGCACTGGCTGCCGTGAAATGAGTAAGCTGAGAGATTTTCTTTAACAAAGTATTACTTGAGGAAGCTGAGAGATTTTCTTTAACAAGCTTTTTATTGCCCGTTTGAGCAATAACATTTTTCCACCTCTTCCACCTCTATTAGAGGGGAAATTTCGCCCATATTAGGACATATATGCAAAATTCATGAAAGATATTCACGAGTTAGATAATCACCAACAAAGGGAACCTCCTAGTCCTTTTGAAATAATTTAAAGAAGGAAAAATATCCAAAAGGGAAAATTGAAGACTGAAAAAATCGTTCAGGCTTATTTTGACCTTATGAAAAAAGATATTCACAAGAATCTTTGTATTGAAACTTCGGTGGATTTTTCAATGGAGACTTCGTCAAAAGACGACGAATTTTGCCTTGCTGTAGAAGGATAAGAACCGGAAAACCCGGATGAAATTATGGTGGATGATGCAATCGATCTCCTTAAAGATGTGATTACCAAGAAGGTCCAAGAAAAAGATAAGAAAAATGATGACTCACTTTGTCCACTACCTAAAGTGAGGATAATCACGAAGACTTTTGAGGTAAAGTTGGTTACTTTAATAAAGCAACGACAAATTATTATTCTTCATTTAAAAAGGAACGACCAACAGTTAAAGATGGTGGAGCCAGCTCATCAAGCAAGAACAAGAGTTGAAGAAATTCTTCGGCGAATTATTGATGTTTACTATGTACTTTTCTTTGTTTGCTTTGTCTATAAAAATGGCCTTAAGCCATTTGTTATGTACGCATCTACTTACGGGGTAAACAATGTCCGATGGACCTGAAAATTTATCCGAAGTAAGAAGACTCGTTGATATTAATTTTGACTGAAGGAATTTCTATTCCGAGTTTAGATTGGGATATTTTAATTTTTGAACTCACTGCTACTTTGCTATGCAGAAAAAGTTTGAACTCAACCCAACAACCAATTGAGCCCAAATTGGAAATAGCCCAAGCCCAACTTTGCTACACACTCACCTATGTCACGACAAGTGATAAGAGGAAAAAAAGAACAAGACCCACAAGACGAAAGATTTGCAACGAAGAAAGATTCGCACACACACCGCAGACAAATGAAGAAGAATCAACGAGTGCACGGCTCAAGGAAGAAAAGGCAATCTCACGCTGTTTTTTTTGAGCCGTCTAATGGAGATTTTGATGCCCCCCTCCACCTCTTATAAATTGGTGCGATCTGTTGTAGCTGAAGGGAGGAGATACGAAGGAGGGAGCTGGCGTCAATATTCACCGAGCTTCATCACTCACGTAACCTCTGCTCCTCTACCACCCAAAGGCATACACCTCAAGCAACCACCTCCACTTCACACACACCAAAAAGCCACGGTACTCACTAAAGCAAGTAGCTCACAACAGAGGTGTCGAAGGGAAAACCATCCGAGCAAGGACCTCTTTGAAGCAAGCTGTTACGGCTGCGACGGGCTGCCGGCGTAGGAGCAGTGAACGGGAGAGGGAAAAAAAAGAAGAAGGAAAAGACCGTCGTGCGCTTAGGACGAGCTGAGACCACCACCGTTGCTCTTAGATACGTTGAGTGGTAGGAGGAGTTGGCTGTGCGTAGAGCGAGCAGCGAACGCAGCTGTGAACGAGGAGCTGAAACGGTTGCACCTCCTACGGACGCCCGCCACCCGTTCGACGGAAATACTCAACGAAGGACTAAGCCCGAGCCAAATATTCAGGGAAGATACTATGTTTTCCTATATGTTATTTTTATCCTTCGTTGTGCTAATTTCCGTCATGAGTAGCTAAATATTGTGTATTTGAGATTAGATGAACCCAGCGAGATCGTACGTATGTTGAACGTATCATTAATATGCTTTTTATTATGACTTGGTTACGATTTATGCTATTATTTTGATTATGTCTATGTGGTCGAAATACTTGTTGGAAAATCGAACGCTACGCTCGAGAGAGGGGCGAACGATTAGACCACTCGTAAACGAGCGGAATAAACTCATCGCTAGATATAGGTTGAACTACCCCGTCGTATTAGAGTCAAATCTAATAGTGGGATTCGTCGTGTTTTAATGCGATTTGTGGTTGACTAGTTAGGGAAGCTTGCCCAGCTATTTAATTCATAGATTAGTTGTTTACGATTCTTATGTGATAAGGCGCAGTTTCGTCAGTCGTATAAATTCGTACGCATGCTCTAGGAATCCTCACGGTATAATAATTAGCTAAAATATATAACTTGTTTGTCGATTGAGCTAGGGGGATTCGAAATCTCAAATACGTTTTCGTTCATAAGGTCGTCCACTTTTATATTTTTATTAAACTGCTTATTTTAAGTGTTTATCGCTATTTAAATTTTCAAACATCACAAAATTTCCACTAGAATATTTAAACGTGAATTTTTCAAATTATAGTTCCCTTGGGATTCGATACTCGAATACTTGCTACATTTATACAATTTTCGATAGGTACACTTGCCTATTGACCGTAGGATAAATCGTCAACATTCGTTTTATTTTTATTACTCGATCCGTTCGATCACTACTCGCAACATACCTTGCGGGACTAATAGTCGGTGACCTGCCGGTAACAACTGGGGAACGGGACATAATTGTCCAGATGAAAAATCGCCAAGTCACATCCTTCTTTCATGGCACTGCAATACCCGTTGCTTTTTCCTTTTGATGAAATTGGTTACCACGAATAGATTCCATACAACGGAGTGCTGCACGCTACGTTCAAGAGGAAATGTATAACAATGAGGGAGTTTTATGATTACCAAATACGAACAAGATTGTCTCAAGGAAATGGAATCATTCGAGCGGGCCGTGTAGTTAATGCATATACAGCCGTAGAACAGGAAAGATTGCGCTGTGTCAGAAATAATCAGAAGACATTGAGGGTAGAACTTTATAGCAACATATGCCACGCAATATCAAGGGGAGAGATGGATGCAAAATCACTTGGGAAAAAAATAATTTTGCCTTCGTCTTTTACGGGATCTCCGAGATATATGGTAGAGAATTATCATGACGCTCTCGCCTTATGCAAATGGTATGGCAACCCTCATCTATTCATAACAATAACAGCAAATCCAAACTGGAAAGAGATCGCAGATCATCTTCAAACGTATGGTGATGACGTGCCCAACGAAAGACATGACCTGCAATGCCGAACGTGCAAGATAAAGTTAGACAACTAATGGCAGACATTCGCAGTGGATGCTTCTTCCCTAATATTAAGGCTGGTATGTCATTTACGCAATAGCTTTAGTAATCATGAAAACATTTCTAACAATTCATATATTTGTCGGCAATGCAACGTATACTATTGAATTCCAGAAATGTGGTTTGCCACATGCCCAGATACTGCTATGGCTTAGTCGAGCAGCAGCCAAGCCTACTCCTGCAGAGGTTAATGCAATTATTTCGATAGAGATTCTGGACCGCCAAATTGATGAAGAGGGATATGCTTTGGTCGAACAATTCATGATGCATGGACCGTGTGGTTTCGATGGACCAAATTGTCCATGCATGGAAAAAAAATAGATGCACAAAGAACTTTCCAAAACAATATAGTGCTAGGACAACGATTGACGAATTCAAATATGTTCATTATAGATGGAGGGATGACGGTAGATTTATCCTTAAAAAAGACGTCGTCCTCGACAACGGTTACGTGGTACCGCATAGCCTGGCAATGTTGAAAAAATATAGGGCACATATTAACGTGGAACGGTGCAACACAACAAGGGCAATAAAGTATTTGTTCAAATATATCACAAAGGGAGTTGACAAGGCGACGATGATAATTGAGTCCGCGAACGCACAATCCACAGGGAAAACCCCCCGACATGGTGATGAAATATAAAGATTTCTAGATTACAGATATTTATCTACTTGTGAAGCAATGTGGAGAATACTGGCAATCGACATACACCATCAAAAACATGTTGTACAGAGGCTTCAAATTCATTTGGAAGGCCAACAGAGTTTGCTGTATGATGAATCTGCCAATCTGGACAACGTGATGGCTGCAAGTGGCATCCATAAGACTATGTTCACAGAATGGATGGAAACGAACAAGTCCAATCCTGAGGCAAGGTACTTACGTGCAGTTTCCTTCGAAGTTTGTCTGGAATGCATCCGACAAGGCATGGACCCCGCGAAAGAAAGGGTTTATCATTGGCAGGATTGCGAACATACATCCAACGGCAGGCAAAATATATTACGTGAGAATGTTGCTTAGTATGGTGAAAAGGGCAAACATCGTATCCGGACATACGTACAGTAAACGGCCAAGTTATGCAGACTTTCAAGGACGCGTGCTATAAAAGGTGATTGTTAGATGGTGATTCAGAGTGGCATCAGGCTATGGACGAGGCTGCTCAATGGACTTCCCCAAATCAGCTTCGACACCTATTTGTTACGCTATTCATTTTCTGCGAAGTCACAGATCCCTTGAACCTCTGGAACTGCTGTTGGAAGAGTCTTTCTGAAGCATGCTAATACGACAACGACGTCTGTTTGGCATAAGTGAACTGCAACTTACAGCTGACCAATTGAAAAACTACACCCTTGCAGAGATTGAAAAATTCATGCTGTAGAGTTCCAAGACTCTTTCAGATTTCCTGCCGATGCCTACACCGCCAAAGACGATTCTAAAAGAACTCAACAAATGCTCATGGAAGAAACTAATTACAGCATTAAAGAGAACATAATTGAACACCAACGTCTTATTGATACTTTGAACGAAGAGCAGTAAAGACTCTTCGATGACGTTATTCACTTAGTGCACAACAACAAAGGAGGCTTAATCTTCTTATACGGACCTGGAGGGACGGGGAAAACACACGTTTACAAGACGTTAATCCCAAATTAAGATAAAAGAGTCGAATTGTCATCCCGGTTGCATCTTCAGGTATAACAGCATTATTACAAGGTGGAAGGATAGCACATTCCAGATTTAAGATTCCAATAACTCACCAAGAGAACTCCATGTGCGATATAAAGCATGAAATGATGCTGGCTGTATTACTGACACGTTCAGAGTTAATAATCTGGGATGAGGCTCCAACGAGTCACAAATACGCATTTGAGGCGTTAGACAGAACACTGAGAGGCCTTATGTCTATGGGAAATGTCGTCGCAGATGTAGGACCTTTTGGTGGCAAAAACTGTCTTGCTGGGTGGTGATTTCAGGCAAATTCTGCCAGTAATAGCACGAGGGTCAAGACAAGATACAGTAGATGCTTCCATTAATCGCTAATATTTATGGGACGACTGTCGTTGCACGTTGTCGCAGAACATGAAATTACATCACTCTTAAATTGAGTTTTTGCCAAGTGGATTTCACAAGTTGGAGATGGCAATATCCGAGATGACACGGATAAATCCATGGAAACAGTTAAAATGCTAGAGGAACACTCATGGTGACACCGTTAGTCGCATAGCTACGTATGTCTACTCGGATTTTGAAGATTGTATGACAGAGCATGATTATATCAGGGAAAGAGCACTATTGACGCCAACCAAATGGTTAGATGAAGTAAACGGTTACATGTTATCAATAACGCCAGTCCTTCCTACTGAATATTTAAGTGCAGACAGTGTTGAGCTAGATGCTAAATTGGAGAACAACATGGACACAATTTATCCAGTTGAGTTTCTAAACACTCTTGAATTTTCTGGTATTCCTAACCATAAACTAACATCGAAGCCGGCAATTCCTGTCATATTGAGGAACATCAACCAGAGGGATGGTTTGTGCACGGAACTAGAATGATTGTATCACATTTGGGAAGAAGAGTGGTTGAGGCAGAAATTTTAACAGGTACTCATATAGGGAAAAGGGTTCTAATAAAAAGAATCATCCTTTCTCCATCGGACACAACATGGCCGTTCAAACTCCATCGTCGTCAGTTTCCACTGAGAGTTTGCTACGGAATGACAATAAACAAAAGTCAAGGACAGAGCCTAAACAGAGTAGGGGTGTATCTTCCAAAACCTGTTTTCACGCATGGCCAGTTGTATGTTGCGCTTTCTCGTGTGACATCATCGACGGGAATTAAGGTATTATGCATGAATGAAGATGGCGCAAACGACGACGAGATTACCAATATAGTTTACCGGGAAGTATTCAACAACATTCACCAAAATAATTAGTGTGGGAAAATTACTTTCCCGCTGAAAGATATATAATACTGTATTCAAATGCTTTATTTCTAAATTCTGCTGAGTATTTTAGTTTACCAATTTCAGCAATTGATGTGCATAAGATGCATTTTGTCCAATCACCTATAGCATAGAGCACTACATTTATGTGAATTACATTACGGAGCATGACTCCGTTGTCACATAACTTTTATGAAGAACTACGATATTAATTATCTCTGTCATTCAAAATGCAACGAACAGTCTGATAAATAACTTCAACCTGTGCATCGCATAGTTGCTAACGTCGCTGCTTGCATTTCAAAACCTTATTTTAACGCATGGGCAGCTGTATGTTGTACTTTCTCGCGTGACATCATCAACATGACCTAAGGTATTGAGCGTGAATGAAGGTGGCGTAGACGATCACGAGGTTACCAACATAGTTTACCAGGAAGTATTCAGCAACATTCACCAAAATTTTTCGCCATAACTAAGGTGAAAATTCTTTCGTAGATTTCAGGATATCTCCCTTACAGTTGGTGACGATAAGGCAACTGAGTTTTGCGAAGCGGTCCATTCTTCGATCAGGCAGAGTACAGCTGTGGTAGTCACATAATTCCATATATGATAAATGCATTTCGTAGGATAAATTGCACTGGAAGATGTACAATTCAGTATTAAAAAGCATTATATTTAAATATTACTCACAAAATTAATCTACATATTTTTCTAGCACTAATTCTTACAATCCCAGCAACTGAATAATGAGAATATGATGCGTAAAATTATTAATTTATTTTTCGAATTGTTTTCGTGTGTCAAGCTTCAACGCATGTGGCTGTTGACCTGCTATGCGGTGCTGAAATGCTGGCGTGCTATGATGTGGTTGAATTTATTTCTTTTCTGGGCAGAAAGGCATCCCAAAGTCTCCAGTATTGCGTATTATTCACTGTTTTTAGGGCATCTGAACAGTCCCTGATGACAGTAAAGCAGTCTTGCGAAGTATTTTATGATTTTAATGCATCTGAACAGTCTCCGATGACAACAAAGGGTGTAATAAAGCAGCAACCCTTTCCCATTCTCAACACACACAAATACAAATACATAGAATTTTCATGTAGCTGGAAAATGCAAAAGACCCATCATCTCTCTCACCAAGAACGGATCCCAAGAACTTCTCCTCCATCGATTAGACAAGAAAATCATTGTACATGGCACGTCTAGGTTTTAGCACACAACGATATTAATTACGTCTGCCAACCAAAATCCAACAAACATTCAAAGGAATAAGTATAACCCATGCATCGCACGGGTCTAAACCTAGTGTCTTATAGAAGGACAATTCCCACTCCCAGAATACTTTGTTTCATCGAAATCCCACCAAATTCCATTAATTTTTCCGCCTTAATTAGATGATATCTTTTTATTTCATATTTTGATTGAAAGGTAATAAATCTATCAAGAGGTAATAATAAATCAAGAGGTACTTGAGGTAAAATCGAAATTCAAAATCTACCATTTACTCATATATATCTGCAAGAGAATAATATAACCAATGTTATTGTAAGATGTGAATTACAAAACTAGTTAAATTTTAATATATGTTACAAAACTAATCAACTTTGTAAACTTTAATTAATGTTATTCTTTTTCACTTACTATATGATCTCACAATAGCATACTAATTGTCATAATTATATTTTAAACACCAAATTATTTTAGTTTTATTCCTCGTTCGCGTGGGGATCCGCCCCGAACATGGAGGAAAGTTTCCTATTTTTATTCCTTGGGGTCGGGATAGGACTTATAGTCTCCATTCATTCTCCACAGGATAAAATCACGAAAATAACCATTTTATAATATTGTCTATAATAATATTTAAAATAACTTTAATATCTAATTATATAAAATAAATTCACGAGTTAGAATCCATGCGAATTGAAGATATGGACTCTCACCGTTTGCTTGGAGGACATGGGAATGAGGATTCCCAAAACACGGGACTAGGAAATAAGACAGTCTGAAACTCAAACGATCGTATTGTTAAAAAGCAATTGGGGTTAAAATTATATCCCTCTGTCTCAAATGTTTTTGGACATTTGGGAGTTGGCACGGGAATTAAGAAACTGAATATTTTAATAATATAGTGCTTAATTTTGTCAGTCTCAGTCGCATTCTTGTGTCTAAAGGTTGTCAATTTGCTCAACTAGACACAAAGCCACTTCATATCAGTGAGGATTCTAGCCGTCTTATTTTTCTATTCTACGAATTTATTCTTGACTGAGTCACACATCAATTTCTTGTCTTAACTAGTGATTCTTGGCCTCATACTGGCCTTGCGTTAGATCGTTAGGAAAATGATTAGGGCACTTAGGAAATTCCTCACTTGGCCATATAGAAAATCTCAATCCTATAAATTAGCCTTTAGTCATCCATTTTGAGCCTTCTCCGAATACCTTTTCTTCATTTGAAACCCCCTTGAGCCTTCTACCAACAATCTGATTCTTCGGCGGGATGTTCAGACGAGAAAATGAGGGGGAGAAAAAGATATGACAAAGAAAAAGATGACAAAAGATGGAAAATGCACAGGAGGAATGCTCAACGCAAAAACATACAACCAAAAGAACTTGCCTCTCGACTATTGAAAAAATTCCAAGTCATTAGAAGGGGCATGGATCTTGCTGTGAACTTCTCCATCGATAATCTTGTACGCTCGTCAGAACGGCTGGAAGAGGAGCACCTTGAAGTGAACTTCTCCGACGATAATCCGGTCTTATATTGGGAAACCAGAAGAGGAGCACGGCCTTGGGTTCGAATTCCATAACTGTGAACTTCTTCAAATCCATAATCTCTGAACCCTCTCTAGGGATTAAGAGAAAAGGAGCACGGTATCGGCCCAAGAACCAACAAGAAGAACTTCGCCTCAGATAATCTCTCAGCCTCATAGAGAAGCGGAGCTTCAGCTTGAGCAAGTTAGACTGATACAAAAAACTTAAAGGATGAGAATGACAAAAGATACGAGAAAATGCCAAAAGAAGTAGAACGACGAAGAAATGGAAGACGACGAAAAGCTCACTTTTCCCAAAATTTTTCCTTCCCTTCTAAGTCAGAGCCAAATTAAAAATCCTTCAAAGTCCGTTTAATTCCAAATCGAAGATCTTTTGCATGGTGAAATGATTAAAAGCGCCTCGATCACAAGTAAATTGACTTAATATTGCTTGTGTTGACTTGAGTGATATAAGTATAATAATCCCAAGGTAAAAATAAATGAGCGCTAGAGTGAACTCAGTGAGAGTTGTCGAAATGGATCACACTTTGAACTAAGGACTATAGTTTGCTGACATGACTTGACAACATAATGTCATGGCAAGTGTCTTGTGAAATTTTAGACGTAACAATGATCGAAGCAAAATAATCTGACCCCATACTAAAAATAATAATAATATTTCTTGAAATTTTTTATTTTTTCTTATTATTACATATTATGAAAAATAAAAAAAGTTATACATATAAATATTTTTCGCACATTCTGATATGCAGTATTACTTTGCATTTGAGCTGAATTGTTAAAAATGCGAATATTTGTTTTTGCTCATACCCTCACGCAAAAATTTTGAATACATGATTAGGGGACCATGTATCTAGGTTAAAATGATCAATTGCGTGTTTTGTGAATTTTGACTTGGATTGATTTTATGTCTTTAAATGATACATCAATTTAGGTGCATCATTTGAGGGGGAGCATTTGCAAATAAAATGCCTTGAGCTCCAAATATTTTTGATATCTTTTCTCTAAGTGTTGCAGAAATTTTTCAATCGAAAAAATGATACAACGCGCATCACGATGAGGAGGATTTCACGAATTTACAAAATATGGAATATTTACGGCATTGATACAAATATTAAGGGGAGCCAGTGTTAAAATTTATTAATGATTAACTCTAACATTTCGACATGTTTGTTCCAAGTATTGCAGATTGATTGAAAAGCGAATTTTGAGCTAGATGTCATTGCTCGGAATTTCAGAAAGTTAATTGCACTTCAATTTTAATAACGAGGGGTAAATGTGTGATTATTAAGTGAAATAGGGATCAATCTGAAATCGTAGAAAAACTTACTATCGAAAAATTTTGGCGAATTTTATAATTGTTGATCGCAGAATCTAGAGGGAAAATTAATTTGGGCCCAATTGGTAATTTTCGCTTCCAATTTGTCGAGCGAAAATTAAGCAGGAACCAAATGAAAATTCTCGATCGGAGTTTCTCGAGCGAAAAACAATAATTCGGCCTGTTTCATATGCGAACTCAAAACGTCCAATCAGCCCAATTAGAAAAAGTAACTTTTTAGCAGTCGAAAAACTTTATCTCACGCAAAACCTAATCAAAGAATCAACAGTGCCTTCCGAATACTCTCTCGAAAAACTTTTACAGACGATTCAATATCCTTTCAAAATCTTTCAATTTTCAACCAGAAATTGCCTGTTTAAGGTAGAGGCGATACTTATTTGATGTTTGCGTGCGATTTAACGCAGTTTACATCTATATTTTGATATCTTTCGTCTCATTTTGAGTAGATTTTCGATTGTTCTAATTGCAATAAACCCACATACGATTTCATTAAGATTCCGACATGTTTTTGTGTTAATCTTGGTCTAAATCTGCATTCTAGGATAGGTGAAGGGTTCTCGATCATTCTAGGAGTATTTTTCCTCGATTATCTGCGTGATTAAAGCTTGATTAAAGTTCGAACTAGAACTGGTTTTAAAATGTTTGAATGCGTCGAAGAACTTTCTCGCTCGCAAAAAGTGTCAATTGAATATCAATTTGATTGAGTCCCTGTTTGCATCATAAAAGTTTCTTCGATCGCTAAAATTTCGACTTAATCCGTAAAATAAATAATGTAGATTGAAATATAGTTACAATCGAAAAATCTCAATTTGATTTTATGCGAGCGAAATAATTACTGAATGGAATAGATACAATCGGTGTGATTAAGTTTCGAGCGCAAAACTTGCCATCGAAAACAGTAATTTCAATTTCAATTCTGTTCTCGGTCGAAAATTTTAGCGGCGATAAAATTAATTTTGTACGATAAAATGTCTCGATCGTAAAAATACGTAGCGATAAGTTTAATCCATCGAAAAATTTTCTCAACGAGTCACCTAGTTTCTCATTGTCAATTTTCGCGATAGTCAAATTTCGCAACGAAAAACTATTTTAAAATCGAAATACTTTCTCGCTCGATAACTTTCACAGCGAAAATTTTGTTCACGCGCAAAAAATTTCTCGGTCATAAATTTACGCTGAAATCAATTTTCTAAATCGTTAATTTACACGAAAATGTTTCTCGATCGTGAAATTTCTCGGCTACAGTACCACGCGTATGAAGTTAAACACTTTGTATGACCTATGTGTACAATTTAATTCAATTACAAATTTATCAAACATACCATGACATGATAGACTATTATAGTTTGATTAAACAAATTTTCGACTCAATTAAATCCTCGAACTAATGTTTTGTTTTTCAAATTGATTTTTCAGATGGATCATTAACCGACATACAATCATATTTACGAGAAGAACCTATACCTCAAGGTTCCAAACACCAATTTCCAGCTCGACCTGACTACCTTCAGGTGCCCGGACGAGATCATTGTGTCTATACTGCAAGGCCGTCCCCTCTGGCATGCGCTCATGGTGACAGCATCAGTGCCCATGGTCTACTTGCAACAGTTCTGGGAAAGAATTAAAAGTTTAGTAGTTGATGGCTCCTCTCGCTTCACGACGGTCGTCGGGACGAGACATATAAGCTTCAGCAAGGATGACTTCAGGCTCGTCCTAGACCTACCATACAGCCATACGACCCTCTGCCTTCAGATACAGAGATGGTGCGTGACTTTCTCCATATGGGATACCGTCCACCGCTCACCAAGCCTGCACAAGTCCAAAGCAACAGAATCTCACACCCATGTAAGACATTGTTCGGCATAATCAACAAGTGTCTATCACCAAAGCACGCCGGGTTTGACAAAGGCAACAACAACATTCTCGCATTTTCCACGGCATCGCCTTCTCACGGAATTATGATTTCACTCAACTGATCTGGAACGATCTAGCAGAACAGATCAGACAAAAGGAAAATAAAAGATCGAAGAATGTTCCGTATGCCCGGTGGTTCAACGTTATCATCCGACAACTCATCAAGATGCACGAGAACATCCCTCGTCTACCTCCAAGAGGGAACTACCAACTCCCAAAACTAAAGTTCTTCCACAATCCAAGGCTCACAGACCTGGATCTGCTGTCGATGCTGATCCCATTCGAGATACTTTGTCTCGTCGACCCCTCGGGAGACGTCTATAGGTTGTACTGCCGGGAGAATCATCTCACGGAGCAGATGATTAGAGGGCCCCCGACAGACTTTCATGTGAGCCTTCCTCAACAACAACAGCACCAACCTAGCCCTGAAGCCGAGCTGATCGATCAACTGGCTCGGGAGCTAGAACAGGAGCCTCCAACTCAGGAAACACAAGTACCACACGATGATGCCATGCTGATTGACGCAGTGGCATAAGAGTTGGAACTTGAGGCTCCACAACAATCGCTTGGTGCTGCAGTGCCCATCGTTGTCGTCGTGTTCCAAGGATCGCTTGAGGAGATCCTACAACAAGCAACACAGCCCGAAGCGGAAACGGGGCATAGCTCACCATCACAGGCTACTACGCCTACCCCAGAGGCCGAGATTCCCACGCTCACATTTCAAGGGCCTCCTGTGACAGAACCAGCCAGTGAGGATGTCACACACAGGTTTTCTCCTCACACTGCTACCCCGTCCATCACCGAGTCCGATGAGGAAATTCGATAGATAAGAAGGACTCCAAGGCGACTGAGCATCCAGTTCGAGTTCCTCTTCACATCTGTCACCACTACATCAGACACGCCACCAGTCATCACTCCAAGTGCTGGGGCCGAAGTCAAGATTCCACTCATTACCGGCCCTGTCCCACCGGTATCTGATGCGCAGGCTCAATATGAACCTGCCACAACATCCATAGGTGAGAATCTTCAAGATTCGAATCGAGGATTGGATGGAAGTCTCGGACAGTCACAACCTCAAGTGACTACGAGCCAGCCTGAGGAACTAGTGTTAGCTCAAAGGTTATCAACAGGCGACATCGGTCGACCTGGTCCATCTACGGAGGCTCCGTCCACCTAGTTCGTGACTGAAGCTCACTTCCAAACAGCACTCTTTGCGGCCATCAAATCACTTGAAGACAAGATGAAGGAGAGAGTGCTAGCAGCCATCAAAACGTCTCGACGCGACACTGGAAAAACACCCATCTAACAGGGCACTTCAGCACAAGCGAACCTCCGAACCCAACAACCTCTCCCACCGACCCACTCAGAAACTCATCCATCCTCATCAACCGATACACCATACCCATCACTGACTACGACATATTACTCGCCCGCCTTGTAGGCCTTCCCACCCGAACGCCTCAGAAAGAATCCCTCTACAGGCATCTCGTGGATCACCTTGAGCCACCTACTCAGTCAGGCCGAGGCCAAAGCTCCCGTACACGTTGTCGACATGATGATCCAGATGATCAGGACCGTCATGAGGGGGTGAAATGACCTAGGACACAATTTAGTGGCCAAGGTGAAGGTCAAGAACAAGGTTCGGGCGCGACGTAGACAAGCGCTAGAGCCGGTGAAGCCTCACAGCCTACAAACCAAACAACCACCACCCACGCACCGTACCACCCATACTCTAAACCACATTGACCCACCAACCTTACCCGCATCAACCCACCAACCTTTCATCTAAGGACGCCTCCGTCCACACTACCACAGACCTCAACAAGCCCCTTGCTTCCAGAAGAAGAAGCAAGTGCAGCCATGCTCGTGGCCTTGGCAGCCACTTAGATCACTCCCTCGATCGCTCCAGAACAATCGGGACCGTCTGGACATGCCGTCAACCCCCATGAGTTCCTCGACCGTTACATATTCGAAGGATAGTGGATGACCCATACCATGCCCGACGAAATTCAGAGACAACGACTCAAGGACGTTCGACACTTCCTTCAAACAGCTTCGGTGGACCTAGTCCTGATAGAAGACGGAGATTGAGGAAGGTGAAGACCATGAACAGATTCCCCAAGGGCTTCCAGAGCTTATTGCTCAACGAGCGCTTCCCCTGCAAGACAAATGCCAGGGATCGTTCGTATCGATATGCCATAGGAGAATATCAGAATCGAGATTCCTTCCTTGAAGAAGTTCGAGAACATATTTGGAGGTCACCGGACAAAGTCAAGAAGTTGAATGAGTTCGAGCTCAGAGGGATCTCTCACTGGGATCAGCAGAGGAGAATGACCTATCTTTGGATGCTGACCCATCTTGGACCAGACATGAGACTGGGGATGACCAAAGGGCAAGCAAACAGCCATTATAAGAGTCTATCCCCGATATGCCAGCTTCTGAGTGTCCTACTATACATAAAGCCCCTAATTACAAGGACAACTAACGAAATCAAGCACAATTAAAATTGATACTCTACAATCTCCCCCTTTGTGCTTGATTGCCCTTCTGCTCCATTTGTCCTCGTCGGGCATAGTACGATCTGCACAAGCCAGTGCATGCTCATAATTCATGATCGTTTCCCTCAGCTTCGGGCGCTCCCCGATGTCATCTAGCAATTCCATCAGGAGCGGCTGTTCTCTCACGAACCGATGAATTCTCAGCATTGTCTCTCGGTTGATTTCTTTCAACCTTTGCTCTATATTCCTCCTGATACCTTGAGCGTTCCGTCGCAAAACTTATGAATCTCAGTCTTCAGCATCAACCTAGTCTTCTTGGTGATTGGATTGTGGTAGGTGATGCCTAAAACTGAGCTGTTGTGTACATGATTGCTTGGAAGCCCTTCGATCTCAGGTCCTTTGTTGAGCGGTGCGGTCATGTTGACCTTCTTCATGTTGCTCTCCAGAGCCATCTCAAGGTCATGCGCAGCGAAGTACTTGACTTGGCACATCATGAACCGGTAGAGCCCCTCGAGACCCTCTTTCTTGACGAAGCCTTGAGGACCTTTGTACTTCTCCACGTACAGCTAATAGAGGTTGTATACCTCGTCGGTGGGGAGGTACGGTAGGTCGCTCTCGCTTAATTCCTCTCGGGTTCTGTCCACTCGCTCGATAACGTAGGTTGGGGTTGGAAGACCTCCTTTGGCATAGTAGACGCTGAGAAGCTGGTATATAGAAGATAGACTCTAATAATGATTCCGTGCTTGCGCTTTAGTTATCTTCATCCTTACATCAGGTCCAAGTTGAGTCAGCATGCAGATGTAGGTCATCATCTTATTCTGATCCCAATGAGAGATCCCTCTTAGCTCGAACTCGTTCGGCTTCTTGACCCTGTCCGGTGACCTCCAGATGTGTTCACGGATTTCTTCAAGGAAGGGGATTTCAATCCGAATATTCTCCCACGGCGTGTGGATCCGAACGGTCCCTGGCATTTGTCTTGTGGGGGAAACCGCTCGTTGTGCGATCAACTCTGGTAGCCTTGGGATATTTTGCAGGTAGTCTTCACCTTCCTGAAGTTCTTCATCTTCTATGCGCACGAGGTCTACCGAGGCTTGTTGTAGGAAGTGTCGAACGTCTTGAAGCCGTTGTCGTTGATGCTCATCGGGCATGGAATGGGTCATCTACTGTCCTTCGAATATATATTTGTCTAGGACCTCGTGTGGGTTGATGCCATGTCCTGATGGTCCCGGTTGGTCTGGAGCAGTTGAGGGAGTCGCCTGAGCCTGCGCTTGGGCGACGAGCATGGCAGCGCTTGCTTCTTCTTTCGGAAGCAAGGGGCTTGAGAAGGTCGGTGGCGTGGGCGGAGGCGTCCATAGTTGAAAGGTTGGTGGGTCGATGTGGGTTTGGGTTTGGGTTTGGGTTTGAGTGGTGCGTGGTGGTGGTTGTTTAGGTAGTGGATTGTGAGGTTCCAACGACTCCTTTACTTGTCTGAGTCGCGCCAGAGTTCTGTCTCTGACCCCTTGTGATTATCCTTATCCTTTTCTCCCTCTCAGGATGGCCCTGATCGTCTGGGTCGTCATGTCGGCGTTTGGAGTTGGAGCCTTGGCCGCGGCATGTTTGGGATAGGTCAGGACGATCGACGAGACGACGGAAGAGATCTTCTTCTTCCAGCATTCGTGTGGTCAATTCCAATAGCCTGGCGACCAATATTGAGTGGAGTTCGCTGATGGGTACGGTGGCGGGATTTATTAGGTTGTGGGTGAGGATTGGTGTTGGGTCTTGTGTGGATAGCATGGGTTGAGGTGGTGTGTGGATGGCTTGTGATGAAGACGGCTCCAAGACGGGTGCTTTCCCACGATCTTGGCGGGACGTCTCGATGGAATTGTGCACGCTCTCCATAATCTTGTCTTCAAAGTCCTTCAGCGTGTTAGCGAGAGCGGCCTGAAGTCAGTCTTCAGTCACGTATGGAGTGGACGCCTTCGCTGGATGTTCCAGGACGACGGATGTCACCTGTTATCAACCCGTGAGCTAACACCGGCTCCTCAGGCTGGCTCGCAGTCACCTGAGGTTGTGACTGTTGGAGATTTCCACCCAATCCTTGAGTCAAATCGTAAAGATTCTCCTCTATGGGTGTTTCGACAGGTTCTGATTGAACCTGTGAACCAGACACCGGTACGATGTGAGCGGCTCAAGATTGAGCGAAGCATTGTCCGCAGCACTTGACGGTACGATCGGCGCGATGTCTGGTGCGGTGGTGACGGCGGTGAAGATGGACTGAAGTGATATACTCAGTCGTCTTGAAGTCCTTCTTATCAGCTGAATCTCCTCATCTGACTCTGTGCTTTAAGTACTATTCACTCCGTGCTTTTTATCGCTCGAGAAATGAAATTCTCAATTGAATTGCCTAAATGTGATTTCGAACTAAATATTTGCGATCGAAATTTTATTCGCTAATGATAGCTACAGTTTAAAAAGGACTTAGAAAATTTCTAAGTGTTTGAACTTGAGTTGTGGTACTGTAGCCGAGAAATTATAAGATCGAGAAAATTTTCGTGTAAGCCTTTATATACGCTCAATCCTCAATGTAAAATTGTAGATAAACCTATCAATGAAACTGTTCTTATAGAAATTAATTTTAGTAGATCTAATATTACTACTATAAGATCTATAAAATGGGAAGAAATACAATTAAATTTGTAGTTTCCGATCAAAAATTATCGATCGAAAATTAACTTGGGACCAAATGTGTGGCGACCCTGACTTTCTAATCATATTAGTGGCGGATTTTTGCAACGTAAGTCGCGGAAGACCTGTCTAACAAAAACTTTTCCTAAAATATGATATCTTACTACAAAACATGACCTACATCGTCTTAATTATACAAAGGCCGAAGCCCCAAAATATATTCCTATCAAAACATAACCTAACATCGCTCCACAGGTCGTCATCCATTTACAGCCTTGCCCTCAAAAGACTCTGGAGTACCGCCGTCAGCCCGCCTTAGTCGTGACGTTTCTCAACGTCCGACTCTATCGTACCTACAACACATAAGACGTGGAATGAGCTTATAAAGCTCAGTAAGTGGAAATCATGCAATGCACGTGTCCTAAAACGCAAAGGCATCCGCGCCAATGCTTCCTAATCGTACTATGTAATTCGTGTCTTGAAATTCATGTCATGAAATTCGTGTCTTGTCTTAGCTTGTAGTTCGTGTCTTGTCTTATCTTGTAGTTCATGTCTTGTCTTATATTGTAGTTCGTGTCTTGTCTTATAGGGCCCATGGCTTAACTTGCTATGCACCATCATGGAGCTCAAACCCATTAAGGGTAAATAAATATGTAAATGACAATACCCACTCATGGGAGGCTAACCCTAGGGCGCCTTTTCTGTCCCAAGGTGGTTTCATACGCCACGCGGCCGATGCTTCCATTGAGAGGCTAACCCTAAGGCGCCTTTTTAATCCCAATGTAGTTTATCGATCCCACGGATGGTCACAATGGAAGACTCACTCTGAGGTTGTTGACACCCATTATACCCTTGGTGCCGTTTGTTTCCTCAAGGTGCATCTTCCAGGTCGCAACCTTCCGCCACATGCATGCCCTTGCCTTGAGACATGTCATGTCATGCCTTGAAATCGGTGACATAAAATCACCATGGTAGCATAGAAGAGCCATTAATGAAAGCTTTTATCGTGTTTAAGCAATCATATTTGACTTCTGCTCGTGTCTTGTAACTTCGTGTATGCACGTGATAATGCGTACGTGAATAATGCCGAAGTGCTTGTCATGCCACTTCAGGTAATAATTAATTCAAATAAATAAATCACATAAGGATTCACGTAAAATCATAGAAGCATATAATCATGTCATTCAAGCACATAACCACGTAATTCATGCACATATAAATTTTTATGTGTTGTAGTGGGATCTCCACTTACCTAGTATCCTTAGCTTATTTAATCCTATCGTACTGTAAGTCGTAAATCTTCAAGCCCTAAGTATAGAAACATATAAAATCAGGGTTTGGCAGTCTAATTATAACTTCATGAAATTGGCTTAATTTAGAAAACCCTAGTTTGGACTTCTATAATTTGAAACCCTAAAATTTAGAACTTTAACCTAAACTGAAAATTACTATTTTAGAGATAAATCTCGATATATATGCTACTATGGACTAAAAATCTCGACATAAATTGGACATGAATCTCGATATTACACAAAGATCTCGAGTTTAATACTAACTTCTGTAAACATAAGTCTGGACATAAGGCATGAAATGGTTCTTGAGTTCTCATCACTACACAGTATGATTTCGATATTTACACTATGCTCAAGGATCTCGATATCCGAGAAAAATCTTGAGCTGCATGGTAGGCTTAAATCTCGACATCATATATATAAGGGTTTTGATATTAATGTTGAAAATAAATTTCGATATCAATCATCAAAATAGATTTCGACATGTCACACAAATATTTCGGTCTGTACATCGAAACATGAACTCGAGATTTTCCTCAACCTTTCGATATTTCAAATCCTTAAATATTTCGACATTTCTATTCTACATATCTCGATGTTCACTCATTGCATAAATAGATCTCGACATATGACATCTATGGATTTCGATATCTATATCAGGATAGTTCTCGACATTACACACTCAAATTTCGAGATGTGTTTTGACAATGAAATTTTAGGACTTAAAACAGTATATTAAAAATGTCAAGATATGTTTTTAAATTGTAACTTTAAGATGTCGAGATAACATGCAATGATTTCGAGGTAAAATACCCAAGGTTTCGAGATTTGAATCCATATATGATTTAGAAATGTGTTTCGACATTATAACAAGTATTTCGACATTCTTGAATACTTATGAAGGTCTCGACATCGTTCCTACACAACAGTTATGGTTTCGACATTTATCAAGATGGGAGTCTTATTACTCGACATTCCTTATATCAAGCTTCGAAATTAATTTCAGAATAGGTCTCGACATTTTCTATCCTCATTCCCGACCTCGAGATCAATCCTACAAACTAATACAGTTTCGAGATTCCTAATCTGGAAAAATAGAAACCCTACCACCACATGCCACACCTTACAGAATTTATCATAACTACCGATCCAAACCTAACCTTCTCAAGAGCAGATTAAACATCTTGTACTTCAATATTTCTTGAACACTTGGCAAGAATTCATTAAACTCGAATACCTTAAACCTTGGTAAAACAAATTTAACGCCTTGGTCCACTAAAACTCAAACTTAATAAGTCCAACTATAATACCCTCGTTAAAGTTTTCACAGTAATTGTCTTCTATTCTATATACATTCCTAAAGCATGTCAAAATACTATGAAAATATAAGGTTATAGTTAAGACTTATACCTTCCTCCAGTGTTTGAGTATTTGTACACTAATGGAGTCTTCGTTCTTCTCCAAGTGGTTTTCAAAATCTTCTTTATAGTGTATATTATTTCTATCGTTAGTTCTCATCTTATGGTATGAAAGCTTCCTTCTTATCCTTATTCTCATTTGGCGTGTCAACTTGTAGAACTGACGTCAACAATTTATGGTTTAATTCTTATCTTGACTTTCCTTTATGACCAAGTAATCAAACTTCTCTTAATTGTTATCTTATTTTCGATTTTTCTTAGGACATCGAGCTCAAGGATGTCGAGCTTTCAATATCAATTGATTTCGGGATTTTAAAATGTCGAGTGCTAAGGATTTCGAGTTTCATTAATTTTAACTGTGAAGTTTCGAGATCCTAGTTTAGCAAACATCCTCATTTCGGCACTTTATAATTTCGATATTACTCTTTCTCTAAATCAAGGATTTCGAGTTCTTTAAATCTTCGAGCTTTAACTGTTCGAGTTTCATGAATTTCGGTTCTTAAGAATTTCTAGACCTTGATGTAAATTTTAAAGATATCGAGGTGTTTAATAATTCAAATGTTTCGAGGTTGATTCATCAATACTAAGGTTGCAAGATGTGTTTCGAAATTATTCCTATGAATTCATGCACCCCAAAACGTGGTATTAACACTTAATGCATTAGATCAAATTTTCTAGGTTAGCTTACCATGTACTAGAAACCCGAAAATCAATAACTAACCTAAATTCAAAGTCTATGTTCCAGTTCATACATGTCATGTTAGCATATAATATGAAATCATTTAAGCACATAAAAGTCACAAAACATATCTCACGCAGTCACGTAAGTCCTAATTCGTAACACACATAAATTGTAAATTACTCATCGAGTTCAAAAACAATTATGTATTATAACCGGAATTTCACCCAAAGTTCCAATTTCCTTATTTAATAATTCCACATAGTCTCTAATTAAGTAATCTCTACCACTAATTTTATTGTAAATCCCGTAATTAATTTTACGGGTATTACAAAATGGCAATTTTCGCTTCAATTTCTCGAGCGAAAATCAAAACAGGAACCAAGTTTCTCGATCACAAATTCTTCGATCGCAAACAATAATGGGCCTTGAATTTCAAGTGTCGAATAAACGTCTAATCAGCCCATTTAACGATTCTTGCAGTCGAAAATTCCCAAATACACGTAAAACCCTCAATCGAAAAATTCAACAGTCAAATTCTCTCGCGCAAAAGTTTTACCCTAAAAAAACGAACGTCAAAATCTTCAAAATCTTTAGATTTTTCACCTATTCCTTTAGGTTTTATTGTGCATTTAAACTAGATTTGCATCTATATTATGTGATCTTCGCCTGATTCTGTGTTAAAATCTCGATTGTACAGAATGTGAAAGCTCGAATGATATTTTGCAGTATTTACGAGCATTCTAGGTGTATAACATGGGTTAAAACTGCATTTAAGATATTTTTAAGCATTCTGGGAACATATCGTTTCGATTATGTGCGTTCTTAAAAGTTGATTTTGAGTTCGACTAAAACTTGGTTTTCAAGTGTTTAAAGGCGTCGAAAAACTTTCTCTATTGCTAAATTTCTTTTTGGTCGTTAACATAATAACGTTGATCGAAAAATAATTACAATCGAGAAATTAAATTTTTGATTTATGCGAGCGAAAAGATTACTGAACTGAATAGATAAAATACATGCAATTTCTTTTAATTTTCGAGCGCAAAACTTACTGTCGGAAATTTCGATTTCAATTTTGTTCTCGGTCGAAAATTTTAGCGGCGAAAAATTAATTTTTCGACGATGAAATTTCTCGATCGTAAAGGCACACAGTGATTAATTGATCGATCGAAAATTTTCTCGATGGTTGACTTAGTATCTCGTTGACAATTTCTCGATCGTAAAATTTCGCAGCGAAAAACCTTTTTAAAATCTAAAATCTTTCTCGCTCAATAATTTTCACAGCGAAAAATTTTATTCACGCGCGAAAATTTTTTATCGTAAATTTACATGGAAATCCAATTTCTCGATCGTACCTAAAAATCGTATTTTAGTTTGAAATAAAACCATTTTTGGACTTGATATAACTAATCCATTTTGAATAACAATTTTCTTAAATATATCAAGATGTTTAAAATGTGTTTCGATATCTTTTGAAAATATCAAAATATCATCAATATAAACGATAATAAAATTACTATAAGGAATAAAAATATTGTTCATAATATTTTGAAATTGAGAAGGAGCGTTTTTCAAACCAAAAGGCATAACGTTCCATTCTTTTAATTCATTATCAATTTCTAAATTGTTAATTTTCATTTTGGTCCAGCAAGTTTTTGCTCTGTGACCAATTTTTCCGCATTTTCTGCAAACTATTGGTGGAAATTTACTTCTATATTGATAATTTTTATTATCTTTTGAGAATTTTTGTTCTCTTCTTTTAGATTTTTGATATTTACTTTTTCATATTGTTTGGGAGAATATTCTTTAGATTTATATTCTTTTCGAGGTTGGCTTGTAGAGAGATTTTCTAAGCCAAATTGACTGCAAAATTCTCCTAATTGTTTCTTCTCATCAAGAGAATGTCTCTTAAGTTGTTTGTTAAGCTTTATTTCATTACATAATGTAATACCCAGGTCCCGTGAGTAAGTTGGCCAATAAATTTGCATGCATATTGTGTTTATATGATTTTATATTTAGTATTTATTTATTTTGTGACTATATGATATCTAACATTATTTAGAAGTTAAGTATGGGGCTTAGAAATTTTGAATGAAAAATTTCGAAATATTATGATCTTGAAATATTAGAGTTTGTTTATTTCGAAATGTTTATATGTTGTGTCGAGTGTTATGAATTGTGGAAAAGAATCTTGAAAGGATGTTAGTGTGATGTTGTTTTGAGATTTATAAAATCTCGACATAAAATCTCGAGGTGGGTTATATGATGTGATAATGTCGAAATGTTTAGATTGTTGCGAGATTTATATAAATGTCGATATATATATATGAAATAGTCTCGAGATTTTTAAGAATGTCGAAAGATAATCTCGAGAAGGATGTTGAAGTATTTAGTGAAGTGTCAAACACTTTAGAAGTATAATAATATATATATATATATATATATATTATATGTGAGTTAAGGGAGAGATTTCGAAATACTCTCAGAGGGATCTCGAGATTCAATTATAAGGAATTAACGAAGGGTCAAATTAAGAACTATCATTTGTTTAAAGGGATTAGGTAAGTGTCGTTTTATTAGAGATGTACACATAATAAGTTTAGAAGATATGGACAAACTTGTTAAATTTAAAATAAACCACTTTAAGAAAAAAAGTTAATTATTATAAGCTTGAGATAGGTATGTTTCGTAATGAACAATATGTAATCATGAAAGGAGTTCAATAGACAAATCATTTAAAAAATTAAGGGAGAGAAAGGAGAGCTCAAACAGTGTTCCTAGCTTAGCGTTGAGGAGGTATAAATTCTTACTATGAGCTTATATTTTAATTATGAGTAAGTATGTTTTATGTAATAATAGGTACAAACATTTCATGATATCAGGTTTTATGAGGTTTTGATTTTAGAAAAAAAAGGTTTAAGTCTGTTTTCAAAAGTTTTGTTTATGTTCTTGATAATTAAGGTTTTGATCGGAATTTCTTAAGAGTTTAGAAGTAAATAGTGTTAGTGATTTTCGAAAGATTAGGGTTTATTTGGTTTCGAGATTTAAGTAGTGATTTGATAAAATGTCGACATGGTTTATTTTGGAGTTGAAAAAAGTCGAATGAGAAGCATGAATAGGGATGTAAGATGTCGAGATGGTTGTGAGGTGTTGTTTCGAAATTTATGAGAATGTCGACATAAGATATCGAGATTGGTCTTGATGAAATTTGGAAACAAAATGTCGATATGTTGTGTGAGGTTGTTTCGACATTTATAAAAGTGCTACATGGGATATCGACATTTTGTTTTGTGGGGTTTCGAAATATATTGTTTCGAGTTTTTAAAAATGTCGAGACTTAGTTTGATGTTGATATTGAGAGGTACCCCATGAGTTACACCATATTGAAATCTTTGTCTATAAGTCCAAGATATGGTTCGACATCCTAATTAAAATATTAATAGACATCTCGATATTGTGGTGATTCGAGTTTTATGAATATTAAATGAATATTTGAGAAGAATGTCGAGTGTTATTCTGAAAGTGTCGATATCTATGCAAACAATGAATATTGAGATCCTTATATATAAATGTCGAGATGTTGATATGAAGTGATGTCGACATTTATAAAGATTTCGACATGAGATATCGAAATAAATTACTAAGAAGGTCGAAGTTTTATAATATACTATGTCGGGATTTAAATAATTATGCAACTCGAGATTTTTGTAAATTTCAAAGTGATATTTTTAATTTAAGTCAAATTTGGAATTTTAGGGTTTCGAAATTTTAAGTCGAAAATAGGGTTTTCAAATTTAACCAATTTCGTGGAATTGTAACTAATTTAATGAACTATAATTTAATATGTTTTTATAATTAGGATTCGAAGGTTAACGATTTAACCGTGCGATAAGCTAAGGATACCAGGTAAGTGGGAATTTCACCTACAACACATAAAATGAATGATATGTGTGATGTTATGTGACTAATTGCTTCACTGAAAACGTGGTATGTGAATTATCTGTTATATGCGATTGTTTGGAATATATTAAGTTGTCGCATTATTTATGCATCATGATCATGTGCACGCACGAGTCATATGGAGTATTTTGAGGAATGAGCGTGCATTGTATTACTCGAGTGGAAAGCGAGTTATATGTAATGTAGATAGATGAGAATATAGCTACTTCTACAAAGGCACCATGACGGGGGTAAAACCGTCGAGTATATTTACCTAAATTATTTAGGTATTTGGAAGGCACACAGTATAACTATAGTGCCAGGAAAGTAATTTGATAGAGGGGCGACCTGGTGAATGATAAGATTGGAGATAAACCCTAATTTTATCCTAGCCAGAGTGGGTCACTATCATATTTTTATCCGTATCCGAACTAGTAGAAAAAAGACAAGTAGTCAAGGAAGGCTGATTTTGAAGAGTTTGATGGCATGTCTTTTTTTTTTAACATTTAGCTAGCCGAGAAAATATGTGAACAAATTTCAACAATGTGACGCCGGAAAGATGAAAGGGCAGAGGCAAGGAGTAATCCTTGGATCAATGTTGGGTTCCACTTTTTATCAAGGGAAAGCAAACCCCTCCTTCTATCCAAAGAAACGCCCCTTTCTTCAAAAAAGGAGATGCATTCCATTACGAATATTAAGAAAAGATTGGAGCCGCTTTCAGCCGATTAATCGAACGAGACGGCTGTGATTGGGTTCGAAAGAGCTCTCATTAAAGCGCTCGTCCCACATCTTTCTCGGTGAAGGAACGAAGTAGAAGAAGTGGACTCTAGAAGTACTACTAATTTAATTGAGTTGAGGAGTATTTATTTCTCTTTGTCCCTGCGAGGCGATTCAGAGTCTTCTTTTGAGCTTTACTAGATAAAGGTAACTCCAACAATTTCTTTGTCCTCGAAGGGGCGACACTCAAACCAGTAACCGACCGGAACACGGGGCCTGGGAGGACATTAAGAAAGCAGCTGCCGAAAGATTCTTGAAGGTTTGAATGAGCTTGATTAGGCCCGTTTAGGATTTGAGCTCATGATTTGATGGTGCGGTTAGTAAGTAGCTATGGGCTCTGATGAAAATGAGAAACGAATGAGTATGATGTGAGGATAGTATTGGAAAGCATTGGCGCGGATGCCTTTGCTATTTTGGCACGTGCATACATGCATATTTCCACTTACTGAGCTTTGTAGCTCATCCCATGTTTTTATGTGTTTTAGACGCAGCAAATATATGAACACTTAGATAGTGAGGCTGGTCCTTCTGGAACTTCCGGTGACTTTTGAGGGTGGTGTGTACATGGATGCGATCTGTGAGGCGGGCGTCATGTTTAATTATGCGTGTTTTTGTAAAATACGTTTGTATTGTATGTAAAATCTGAACAATGGCTGTATTGTAAAATAGTTGTGTGTGGTGTGCTTTGTAAAATCGAAAAATTCTATCGGTGTTTCATATGTAATATATTTTATATTCTATTTAGTCACGTAAGTTAGTGTAAGAAAATAGTAGTAGATGGCGGGGTGTCACAGGTTGGTATCAGAGCTTCGGTTGCAGTTTCTGTAGACTGTCCATGTACACACACTCAAAAGCGGCGGAAGTCAGCCTTAATTGTAAGTTATATGAATGAATTTTTTTTTCATAGCATGATTTATTGGCCTAAGGGACTGTTAGGGTAAGAGACAACATGGTTAGAACTAGAGGAGAAGGCAGTGGAGGAAACAATCATGAAGTCGAAAATGTAAACCCGATTGACAATCATGAAGTCGAAAATGTAATCCTTCAGCTTACTGAATTAGTACATCAGCAGTCTCAACAGATTCGGGAATTGATTCAGCAGCAAAACTCTGAGGGGACAAGAAATAACGGAATTTCTCAGGCGGATAGGGTTGAAGCAGTGGGTGAAAGATTTCGCAAACTGAACCCACCGACTTTTGAGGATTGATCCAACATCTGCTGAAGATTGGCTCATAACATTAGAGAGTATGTTCCAATATAGCAGAATTCCTGAGAATGAGAAAGTTCTGTGTGCTTCATTTCTACTGCGAGGAAGTGCAGGGCATTGGTGGGACACTATTTTGGCGATCGAGGATCCAATCAAAAAGAGTTGGGAACGTTTCAAGGAACTGTTCCGAAATAAATACTTCACTGCACCTGTGCGAGCCCAACGCCTGAATGAGTTTATAAATCTTAAACAAGGGGCGATGACTGTGGCGGAATACATCAGAAAATTTGAACAACTGTCAAGGTTTGCGACACATATGGTGAGTACTGATGCTCTGAAGGTCGAACGATTCCTTGAAGGTCTAAAGCCGGAGTTGTATCGTGACGTTAATATGGCCGGACTACAAGGAGCCTCATATGCTCAAGTAGCTGAGCGGGCGATGGTGGCAGAACAAGCTGAGACACGAATTATTCGTGCTCAAGAGGCAAAGCGAAAGTTTGTGCAAGGAGCAAAGTGGAGTGGGGGTAATCAGAAACGACAGTTCTTTCCAAAAGGTGGGAAGCCAAAATTTCAGAATAGGCCTGGACAACCTCAGCAACAAAATCCTAATCAATGGAGACCCCCAGCCCCAATGCCAGCTTGTCCAAGATGTGGACGACATCATTCGGGTATCTGTTTCTCACAGAATGCTATCTGCTTCAAATGCGGAAAGACGGGACATTATGCAAGATCATGTTCAGAGAAGACACCAGGAAATCAAGCTATGGTTCAAGCGAAACCACCAACCGTGCCAGCACGCGTGTATACTTTGACTGCAGAGGAAGCAAAAGCTAGTCCGTCCGTGGTGGCAGGTATTCTACTTATTCACAAACTTCCGACATGCATTTTAATAGATTCAAGAGCCACGCATTCATTTGCATCCACTAAATATGTAACGAGACTCGGGATTACACCTACTCTGTCTGATTGTGAATATAATGTGACTGTTCCACACGGAGTTGCGATGCGAACCAATCTGGTTATACATAATTCTCCGGTGTTAATTAATGGAAGAGAATTCTCCGTTGACTTAATAGTTATTCCGATGAACGACTACGAGATGATTCTTGGAATGGACTGGCTCTCAAAATACGGAGCTGTCATTGACTGTAATCGCAAGACAGTTACTTTTAATATTGAAGAGAAGGAGCCTTTCATTTTTGTGGGAACAAACAAAGAAAGAAATGTTTCTAGAATTTCAGCGACAAAAGCACAACGTTTAATTAAGGCGGGATGCGAAGTTTATCTAGTCTTCGCAGTGAAATCAGAGGAACGTTCATCTCCGAAATTAGAGGATGTGCCAGTGGTGCGTGATTTTCTGGACGTGTTTCCTGAAGATTTACCCGGATTACCACCAGATCGGGAAATTGAATTTACGATTGACTTAATACCGAGATCTGCTCCAATCTCTAAGACTCCCTATCGATTAGCGCCGACTGAATTGAAGGAGTTAAAGGATCAGTTGGACGATTTATTACAGAAAGGATTCATTCAACCCAGTTTTTCTCCTTGGGGAGCGCCAGTTTTGTTCGTGCGAAAAAAAGATGGGTCGATGCGACTATGTATCGACTACAGGGAGCTGAACAAGATCACAATCAAGAACAAATATCCATTACCAAGAATAGATGATTTATTTGATCAACTTCAGGGCGCAACGGTGTTTTCAAAAAAAGATTTACGATCGGGATATCATCAATTGAAGGTTCGAAAAGAAGACATTCTGAAGACGGCGTTCAGGACCAGATATGGACACTACGAATTTTTAGTTATGCCTTTCGGGGTGACTAATGCGCCAGCGGCATTTATGGATCTAATGAATCGAGTGTTCAAACAATTTTTGGACAAGTTTGTCATTGTGTTCATTGATGACATTCTTATCTACTCGAAAACGTAGGAGGAACATGAGCAACATTTAAAGATAGTTCTCGAGATATTACGAGAAAATAAATTATACGCTAAGTTCAAGAAATGTGAGTTCTGGTTGAGTCAAGTCGCATTTTTGGGCCACATTATTTCTGGATAAGGAATTTCTGTGGATCCTAGCAAAATTGAAGCTATCAACAATTGGCCTCAACCAACCAATGTTACAGAAGTACGGAGTTTTCTTGGCTTAGCTGGATACTACATGAAGTTTATTAAGGACTTCTCAAAGATTGCGTCAACACTGACGAAGTTAACAAGGAAGAATATTTCATTCCATTGGAGTGAGGAGTGCGAGCAAAGTTTTCAAGAATTAAAGAAGAGACTCACTTCAGCTCCAGTTCTTACAATACCATCAGGGACTGGAGGATTTTCATTTTATAGCGATGCGTCAAGAAATGGTCTGGGATGTGTATTGATGCAACATGGAAATGTGATAGCTTATGCCTCTCGGCAATTGAAGGAGTATGAAAAGAATTATCCGACTCATGACTTGGAGCTCGCTGCTGTGGTTTTCGCTCTAAAAATTTGGAGGCATTACTTATATGGTGAACGATGCGAAATTTTCACGGACCACAAGAGCCTGAAATATTTCTTCACTCAGAAGGAATTAAATATGAGGCAAAGACGGTGGTTAGAACTTGTTAAAGACTACGATTGTGTAATTAGTTATCACCCAGGAAAAGCAAATGTGGTGGCTGATGCATTAAGCCGAAAAGCGGTAAGTGCAGAGTTACAATTATTGGAGATGGAGGTAGTGCAATTGGGAGAAGTCGAAGCAAAGTTAGCAGCATTAACTCTACAACCTATGATATTGGAACAAATAAAAAGGGTACAAGAAAATGATGAGTTATATCTAAAAATCAAAGATGCACAGACGGAGCAAACTTCAACTGATTTCAAAATACAAGAAGATGGAAGTCTATATTACAAGGACCGTTTATACGTACCTGATGATGCGGAGATTGGAAGAATAGTAATGGCAGAAGCACATGCGACGGCATATTCAGTACATCCAGGAGCTACAAAAATGTATCGAGACCTTCGAATAAATTATTAGTGGCCGGGAATGAAAAGAGACATTGCGGCATTTGTAAGTCAATGTCTAACATGTCAACAAATAAAGACGGAACATCAAAGACCGGCAGGGACATTACAGCCTTTGCCAATACCTGAGTGGAAGTGGGACCATATCAGGTCCTAACATCGCACGTTCACCGACTTCATCCCAATGTATAGGAGATCGACATTTGCGCCCATACAAGGCTTCATACGGTGCCATCCCAATAGTTGCATGATAACTATTATTATAAGAAAACTAGATCAGTGGCAAATATTTGCTCCTGTTTCCTTTAAAATCCAAAACACATGCTCGTAACTTGTCTTCCAAAGTCTGGATAGTTCGTTCTGATTGACCATCCGTCTGAGGATGATAAGCCGTACTAAAAGATAATTTAGTCCCCATTACTTTCTGCAGACTCTTCCAAAAGTTTGATAAGAACCGTGAATCTCGATCCGAAATAATTGATAATGGAATCCCGTGGAGTCGAACAATTTCTTGTATATATAATTCTGCGTATCGCTCCAGGGAAAACATCGAGCTTATGGGTAGAAAATGAGCAGACTTAGTCAATCGGTCGACTATAACCCAAATAGCATCATAACCTTTTACAGTCTTTCGTAGGCCAACAACGAAATCCATCGTAATATGATCCAAGAGATGACCGAGGCAATGGCAAAGATACGAGAAAGAATGCAAACGGCTCAAAGTCGACAAAAGAGTTATGCAGACCAAAAACACAGACCGTTGGAATTTGAAATAAATGATTGGGTGTTTATCAAAGTATCTCCGATGGAAGGTGTGAAACGGTTTGGGCGAAAGGGTAAATTGAGCCCAAGATATATTGGACCTTTTAGAATAATTAAAAGAGTTGGTGAAGTAGCTTACCAACTGGAACTACCAGCCTCATTGGCACAAGTTCATGATATTTTTCATGTGTCGACATTGCGAAAATATGTCGCTGACCCGAATCATGTTTTGAGAAATGAATTTCTATACCAACAGCTCAAGCTAGATTTAAGTTATGAAGAGAAGCCAGTGGAGATTTTAATGTATGAAGTGAAGAGACTTCGAAATAAAGTGATTCCGTTAGTGAAAGTGTTATGGCAGAATCAGTCAACAGAAGAAGCTACATGGGAACGTGAAGATGATATGAGAAGTCGCTACCCAGAATTGTTCCAACTAACCTGATTTCAGGGACGAAATCCTTTTTAAGGGGGGAAGAATGTAATACGGGTCCCGTGAGTAAGTTGGCCAATAAATTTGCATGCATATTATGTGTTTATATGATTTTATATTTAGTATTTATTTAATTTCGTGACTATATGATATCTAACATTATTTAGAAGTTAGGTATGGAGCTTAGAAATTTTGAATGAAAAATTTCGAAATATTATGATCTTGAAATATTAGAGTTTGTTTATTTCGAAATGTTTATATGTTGTGTCGATTGTTATGAATTGTGGAAAAGAATCTTGAAAGGATGTTAGTGTGATGTTGTTTTGAGATTTATAAAATCTCGACATAAAATCTCGAGGTGGGTTATATGATGTGAAATGTCGAAATGTTTAGATTGTTGCGAGATTTATATAAATGTCGATATATATATATGAAATAGTCTCGAGATTTTTAAGAATGTCGAAAGATAATCTCGAGAAGGATGTTGAAGTATTTAGTGAAGTGTCAAACACTTTAGAAGTATAATAATATATATAATATATGTGAGCTAAGGGAGAGATTTCGAAATTCTCTCAGATGGATCTCGAGATTCAATGATAAGGAATTAACGAAGGGTCAAATTAAGAACTATCATTTGTTTAAAGGGATTAGGTAAGTGTCGTTTTATTAGAGATGTACACATAATAAGTTTAGAAGATATGGACAAACTTGTCAAATTTAAAGTAAACCACTTTAAGAAAAAAATTTAATTATTATAAGCTTGAGATAGGTATGTTTCGTAATGAACAATATGTAATCATGAAAGGAGTTCAATACACAAATCATTGAAAAAAAATAAATAAAATTAAGGGAGAGAAAGGAGAGCTCAAACAGTGTTCCTAGCTTAGCGTGGAGGAGGTATAAATTCTTACTATGAGCTTATATTTTAATTATGAGTAAGTATGTTTTATGTAATAATAGGTACGCACATTTCATGATATCAGGTTTTATGAGGTTTTGATTTAAAATAAAAAAGGTTTAAGTCTGTTTTCAAAAGTTTTGTTTATGTTCTTGATAATTAAGGTTTTGATCGGAATTTCTTAAGAGTTTAGAAGTAAATAGTGTTAGTGATTTTCGAAAGATTAGGGTTTAGTTGGTTTCGAGATTTAAGTAGTGATTTGATAAAATGTCGACATGGTTTATTTTGGAGTTGAAAAAAGTCGAATGAGAAGCATGAATAGGGATGTAAGATGTCGAGATGGTTGTGAGGTGTTGTTTCGAAATTTATGAGAATGTCGACATAATATATTGAGATTGGTCTTGATGAAATTTGGAAACAAAATGTCGATATGTTGTGTGAGGTTGTTTCGACATTTATAAAAGTGCTACATGGGATATCGACATTTTGTTTTGTGGGGTTTCAAAATATATTGTTTCGAGTTTTTAAACATGTCGAGACTTAGTTTGATGTTGATATTGAGAGGTACCCCATGAGTTACATCATATTGAAATCTTTGTCTATAAGTCCGAGATATGGTTCGACATCCTAATTAAAATATTAATAGACATCTTGATATTGTTGTGATTCGAGTTTTATGAATATTAAATGAATATTTGAGAAGAATGTCGAGTGTTATTCTGAAAGTGTCGATATCTATCCAAACAATGAATATTGAGATCCTTATATATAAATGTCGAGATGTTGATATGAAGTGATGTCGACATTTATAAAGATTTCGACATGAGATATCGAAATAAATTACTAAGAAGGTCGAAGTTTTATAATATACTATGTTGAGATTTAAATAATTATGCAACTCGAGATTATTGTAAATTTCAAAGTGGTATTTTTAATTTAAGTCAAATTTGGAATTTTAGGGTTTCGAAATTTTATGTCGAAAATAGGGTTTTCAAATTTAACCAATTTCGTGGAATTGTAACTAATTTAATGAACTATAATTTTATATGTTTTTATAATTAGGATTCGAAGGTTAACGATTTAACCGTGCGATAAGCTAAGGATACCAGGTAAGTGGGAATTTCACCTACAACACATGAATTGAATGATATGTGTGATGTTATGTGACTAATTGCTTCACTGAAAACGTGGTATGTGAATTATCTGTTATATGCGATTGTTTGGAATATATTAAGTTGTCGCATTATTTATGCATCATGTTCATGTGCACGCACGAATCATATGGAGTATTTTGAGGAATGAGCGTGCATTGTATTACTCGAGTGGAAAGCGAGTTATATGTAATGTAAATAGATGAGAATATAGCTACTTCTACAAAGGCACCATGACGGGGGTAAAACCGTCGAGTATATTTACCTAAATTTCGATCCGATTATAACAATTTTCGATTCAAAAAGAACGAATCTGCTCTGATACCAATTGTTAGGTCCCTAGATTATCAACTCTACGATTCTAGACTTCAATACTAAGGAAATCGATTATAATTATAGAAAATAGAATTTCGATCGAAAACCTTCTTTGAAGACCTTTAAGAGAGAATTCGTGTAGTGAGAGAATCTTTTATGATTTTCTCTCTCTAGAATTGGATTGTGAAGCCTTTCAGATCAATTGACTAAATTCTCTATTAAGAACAATATGTGTACAAGTATTTATACCAAACATACTTGGTATAAATAGAATTTAAGTCCTAATCTAAGGACAACTACAAATAAAGCCCTAATTACAAGGACAGCTAATGAAATCACAGCACAATTAAAACTGATATTCTGCAATTGAATCCTAAATAATAGAGTTGGCATATATGCTTAATTGGATATATGTATTATCGGTGTTTTGTAATGATATAGTTTTTACTATCATCATTAATGATACATAAGAGATCGTTTATGGAATCTAAACGTTGTAGAATAAATGTTCCTTATTTAGGGTCTCATACAACTATACCGTTTGAAATACATTCCCTAAATCTTATCTTATGGTAGTTCGAAGGTTTGGCTTTATCGATGAAAATACACTAATAATGAAAATCTTATTGCAGTTGAGAGGTTTGGTTTTTAATTCTGACAGTTCGTTATATTGATTTAGTGAAGTTACTATTATTGCATTAAACGTATTAACATAACATAGCCATAGACAAGGTTTGGAAATCGATGAGAACACTAATGATGAAAACTTACACATCTCTTAGTAAATTACTGAGCCACTGCAATACAATTCAACAATTAAATTTACACGACAGATAAGCAGACGACTGGGTAATGTACTGTTAGTTTGGATCATAAAACTATATTGTAGTTCAAAGTTTTGTCTTTTAATTCTAACAATAGTTCGTTTTATATTCTCATTATATTGATTTGCTAAAGTTAGTCTAATTGATATTTTTGACAAATTTTTACACGACTGAAAACAGCCGACTGAATAATGTACTGTTCTTCACTACCATATTAACATAACATAGCCAAGGTTTGGAAATTGATGAGAATACCCTACTGAGGAAAACTGAAATGTCTCTTAGTAAATTGTTGAGCGACTGCAGGACACTGCGACATTTAAATTTACACTATTAACAAATATTTACACGACTGAAAAACAGGCAACTAGATAGTGTATTGTTAATTTGGATTATATAACTATATTGAAAAGTAAGGGTTGTTCATTATTCGAAATATCATTATACTTAATTCCGACAATAAATTGTATCATATTATCATTATATTGATTTGCTTAAGTTACTATAATTGCATTATCGTATTACATAACATAGCTAAGGTTTGGTAATCAATTAGAATACCCTACTGATGAAAACTGGCACCTCTTACTAATTTGATGAGCAAATGCAGTACACTAGGACATTTAGATATTGACAAATATTTACACGACCGAAAACTGACGACTGAATAATGTATAGTTAGTTTGGATCATATAACTATATTGACAAGGGTTGTTTTATTTTTCAAATATCATCATAATTTACATGTATCATTCATGTATTGTAATGACACGTTTTTCATTCTCAAATTTATGAATATCATCATTAATGAATAAGCGATCGTTAATGGAATCTAAACATGGTAGAAATAAATGTTCCTCAATTCGTGACTCATACATGCTCTATACTCGTTTCGAATACATTCACTGAATCTTATCTTATTGTAGTTCAAAGGTTTGGCTTTTAATTCTTGGCTTTTAGTTCTGACAATAAATCGTTTCGCATTATCATTATATTGATTTACTAAAGTTTACTATAATAGCATTAAATGTATTAAGATAACATAGCTATACCCAAGGTTTTGACATGGATGGGAATAGACTACTGCTGAAAATCTTATTGTAGTTCAAAGGGTTGTCTTTTAATTATGACAATAATTCATTTGATATTATCATTATAATCATTTGCTATAGTTAGCATAATTGATGACATGTGAATGGACTGTAATACATTTACACTATCCACAAATATTTATACGACTTCAAATTAGACGACTCAATAATGTATTGTTAATTTGGATGATTTCACTATATTGACAAGAAAGGGATTTTTATTTTTTGAAATATCATTATATGTATTATTTGATAAATATGGGCCACATATCTATATTGTCAACGAAGAGTCGTTCATTTTCTTGATATATCAGTATATGTATCATTGAATTTTTGTAACGTATATGGTTTTTAGTTACAAATTTCTGAATCATCATTAATGATAGATAATAGATTGTTTACGGAATCTGGAAATATATTCAATAAAGCGTTGTAGAAATAAATGTTCCTTAATTCGTGACTCATCCATGTTCTATACTCGTTCATTTAAATAAATTCACTTAATCTTATATTATTGTAGTTCAAAGGTTTGTCTTATAATTCTGACAATAAATCGTTTCATATTATCATTATATATATGGAATTGTTCAACCAAGTGTTAACATTAAGAAACAGTTCTAGGTGTGTAAGTTTCATTTCATCGTGGTTCTGCCGAATGATTATTCCGTACTTAATTCCTTAACCCCTAAAATGGAAAACACTACAATAATTGTTCGGCTGCTGTGGTCCTGGAGAGCTACTAATTTTAGGAAAGATGGAGAGCTTATGTTAGTTGGCTTAATGTTACTAGGTGAAGAGGTATTAAATTTTACTTTATATTATTTGTGTTTACCTAATCTAATGTTTTATTTTGTTATAGGATACTCTCATGCAAGCTACAATTAATACTAAGCTGGTGGGAAATTTTGAGCGACTCCTTGAAGAGGGCTGTATGTTTTCAATATCAAACTTTGATATTGTCAGTTCTTCGCAAACATATCGTACTACAGAGCATCGTTATATGATACATTACAGTAATCGTACAACTATGTCTCGAAGTGTTAGCCATGATCTTATGATCAAAAAAGAGAAATTTCAGTTTCATTCTTCTAAATACTTGGGATCCGGTGTGCAGTATTATTTACCAGGTTTGCATCTTTATCTCTATAGAATGTTTATGTATTCCTTATGTTTGGATGTAGAGATATATTGGTTCATCAAATAATTTTTTTTACCATTGGATTAGATGTCATTGCACTTGTTTTGTTGGGCCAGATGACAGTGGTAAATCGCAGACTATGGTGAATATAATTCTGGATGGGTATGTAATATAATTCTGGATGGGTATGTTTTTGTTTCAATGTTCTGATTATTCTCATTTATAGTCTTGTTTGTGAATTATCATGATAAGGCTATGTTTTTATTTGTAGTGGCTATCGTTCAGCTATGACAGCTTAGGATGAGAAGGCACGCGAGGTTGAAAGGAACTTTGGGAGACGCTATTGTGATTATTGTGACAAATATCAATCCACGGATGCTTTCAGGTGTTTTGTACGTATAAGTACTGTTTTTTACTCAGCAAATATTTGTAATCGTATTATTTGAGAAAGTGGTTTATATCTGAGTACAACCTCTGCAAGTGCTCTTTATATTAATGGAGATAGTCCATTTGTTTTGGAGTTCCGCAAACGGTAAGAATTCATTTATTCATGTGTACAATTCATTAATGTATTGTGTAATTTATATATTTAAGTACTGATCTAATGCTTTATGTTTATTTTTTATAGGATGAATCTTTATATCAGTTCTACATCTACGCAATTGGTTACCAATGTGAGACAAGTAACAAAAAGCAATCTGTCAGATATATACGCTATACTACGTTCGGATGTTGAACAGGTTGTATTCATATATTTATACGATATCACCCGACGTCATTCCATGGCTTTGACATTCTTTGTTCGTCAGGAGCGTGGTTTTTCATGTGAAGCAAGGATCACTGATGTAATTAGCCGAAGTGGTTGTAGTTATATTTCTTGCTCGAAATGTTCATCCAAGTTAAGAAACTCTGAGAGCACACTAATTTGCAACAAATGTTACAATATAAATGCTTTGGGAGTTTTGCCGTATTGTTCACTATGATATATCGACATCTAACATCCGGTGAAGTAATTCATTTGTATTTATTTACTGCCTTTTTTATTTGCATAGTTCCGTAGTGAGGTGACTGTTCATGATGGATCCGAATCGGAAACTTTTGTTATATTTGATGGGCCAGCTAAGAAGTATACAAATACAACAACAGAAGAGCTGAAGAACTGTGGCGACCCTACTTTTCTAATTACGATTAGTGGCGGATTTCCGCAACGTAAGCCGCGGAAGGCCCGTCTAATTAAAACTTTTTCCTAGAATAATATACATTACGACAAAATGTCGTCTACATAGTTAGTCTATACAAAGGCCGTAGCCCCAAAATAATAAAATAGCAAAAACCCTAACGCCGCTCCACAGGTCGCATCCATGTACCGCCCTGCCCTCAAAAGTCCGTGGAGCACCGCCACCAGCCGCCTCAGCCTTGACGCGTAGCAGCGTCAGACTCAGTACCTACAACACGTAAACACTGAGCGATTTGCCCAGTAGGTGAATAAAATGCATGTATGCAAGTGTGCACTCAATCACAATCCCCATATCCCACAACATGATATGCACGCTCTTTCTTTTCCCACATCCTATCTCATCTCATACAACACAGGGTCCTAGGTTAGGCTCGGCATCCACGCGCGCAATAAATATCATGGGTGGTCACGTGATTCCACCCGTATCCAATATCATGGGTAATAACCCATAGTCATGGGCGGTCAGACCCGTATCAGTACCATGGGTAATATATCAATATACCCGTATCCATATCAGCGGTATGCACCTCGAATCGACCACATCCGAGTAGACAGATCGATCACGTCTGTCTCCGCTAAGTGGCCTGCGAGCCCAACCTCAAACAATAATCAAAATCATCTCAATCTACCCCAATCGTTCGTATATCAAATCATCACCGTATCGCTACGGTGGAAACCATCTCTCAACCTGATGTGATATGCACACGCTATGCATATAAGCATAATAACATATAAAACATGATCCGTATGAAATATACGTAAAAACACATAAAACACGTATTTCACATAAATCACTTAATCACATAAAATCACATAATTCACATATGTGTTTACGCATTGTAGATGGATGATCCACCTACCTGTCCTCCCGCTACCGCCAAATAGAAGGTCTGGCGTAATTCCTATATATCGATCCTCTGAATATAATAAATATTTTCATATTAATATATTTACTAAGTCATATAAATTTCGAAAATGCTAAAATTATCAAAACCCTAAAATACCGAAAATTTATTAATTTAAAACAAAATGTCGAAATAATCTAATAATGTCGAGACCTTTTATATACTGAAAGAGGTAGATCTCGAGATTATGTGTCAAAGCTTTACAAAATGTCGAGACTAGCCTTAATAGAAATGTCGAAATCTATTCCTGCCAAAATATCGAATGTAAAAGTCGAGACTTTCTAAATGTCGAAACCGTATTAATAAAATGTCGAAACAATTAGAAAATATCGAGACCACTATTTCTTGAAACATGTCGAAATCCATTCCTATAAAATGTCGAATACAAATGTCGAGTTCTTTTATACAACAATTGTCGAAACCATTACTTCTTGAAAATGTCGAAACCTTTGTAAAATGTCGAGATATTCGAACAACAGATAAAAATGTCGAGACCTAAAAACGTATAAATGTCGAGTCCTAAGAGAACAAGTATAAATGTCGAAATCTTTAGTTATTATACTTATCGACTTTTTATGATACATCCCGATATTTTCCAATTATGTCGACATTTACATGCATCTCGATATCTAACAAATGTCGAAGTGTTTCTTACTCAAAAATGTCGAGGTTTTACAATTAAATAATGTCGAGCTCCCTACAAATGTCGAGTTAGCATGTCGACATTATTATGATATCGATATTTATATAGGCAAATCTCGAGATCCTTTTGTTGGGAAATAACTGTCGAGACATTACACATATCGATATCTTTTTATTACATATATATATGTCTCGACATATAATCATATATCGACATCCATATTCAAAACAATAGAAAGAAAACACATCTTTTGTCGAGATTTCATGAAACACCTATCGACATTCATCCTATCATTGCACACCATTAACTATGCATCTAATAATGTCGATTGAAACTACGAAACTACTTCAAGCAGCCTTCTTATTCATAATTCTAGTTCTTATTTCATCAATCTTTCAAGACATAACATATATCCTATCCGAATATAGTTTAACCTACGTACTTGGTATAAATCGATGTTCCCAAGCTAGGCCTTTGTCGTCCTTCTTACACCCCAAATTATTAATTCCACATAAATTCTTGCAAGCCTAAACGAATATCATGCTTTAGGGTTTTCTAAACCTTCGTGAAACTTCTGCCCGAGATTCATCAAATTTGCACATCGTTAGCTAAACATAAATTAACGTGGTTTGAAACTTGAAAATCCAGCTCTAAACTACAACTAATATGTTCACAATTCCTTTAAAGAAACGTACCTAATTACTTAAAATATTAACACATCTGATCGTATGGTAAACATAAGAAAATAATAATTACATTAATGATGAAGCTTCGTTCTTACCTCAAAATTTGATGTCAACTCGTTACACAATTGCACCTAGGAGTTGAATTTCCTATTTGTTCTCAGTTTCTTCGTTAATCCGGTATATCTCCCTCCTTATCCTTTGTTATTTGTGTTACTAATGGATATATATGAAATTCTCGAGGGTAATATTGATAAGACTAGGAGGTGACGAGATTTACTTTGAGCTTAAGAAAGCCTATCGATTTATCATGCTTTAGTGGTGTTGGGTCTCATTCAAGGGTTAAATAAATTAAATATAGCCCAAGGCTTACTAACTAATATTATTATTTTCATTAAATTCTTGGCTAGAATTCGAAATTAATTGGAAGTTATTACAATTTATACTTTCATTTCAAACATATTCTCATTATCGAAATTGCTAATTAATAGAATTACATTGTTAATTATATCCAAAATCCCGTATTAAATTTTACGGGTATTACAAGAACACAATGGTGAGTACCTATTTTTAAAAATATTTTGATAATAGAATTGTCATCATATATTTTTCAATTATCGCAGAAGACTGTAATTGATGATGAAGATATTGGAGATGAAGAGCTTCTTGATTGCATTTGTTCGTTAGTTGGGAAGTCATTATGTTTTTTGTGAGGATCAAGCCATTTGATTTTCAAAGTTCGTATAAAAGCTTGACGGTTACTCGTATGTTGGAAATTCATGATGTTGGACGTGTCCGAACAGCAAAAATCAACTGAGGTAAAAATCAAACGTAGTATCAATGAATGTATTAATGGTGGTTGATTATGTTTCTCTTTTTAAATACAAAGATCGATCGGTTATGTTCAGATTTCACAGACCCTATCAGATTGGGTATCCACGGTCGAAGGCGTTCTTTCAGATGAATGGGATGATTGTATAGAAAAACCAAAGGACGCTGAAAATTTATGCATACTCTCGCTGCTACAAAAGATCTCAATACAACAGAAACTAATACAGATGATGACGATACTGTTTTAGCAACGCTTAAGAAGAGTAAACGTGGTCACCCCGATGTAAGAAAATCAAGAAGGAAAAATAGACCAGTCCAAGTAGTTATTGCGTTTGGAAATAAATTGCGTCTGTTTTCTTATACTAACGTTGTTTTGGTTTTTTAACTAACTATGTTGAGCTATCTATGACACCGTCATCTTTAAATTATAAGGTTATTTATCATATAATTTGATCAATATATACGACAATGATAGTCAATAAGCAATTGGTACCAACATTAAACGACTGAGAATGTATGATAGAAAACTCTTACAAAAATATAAATGTTGATATTATTCAAAATTGAACAGTGAAAAACACACTACTGAATATTGTATTGACCAGTCCAAGTAGATATTGCGTTTGGAAATAAATTTTGTGTCTGTTTCTTATATTAGCGTTGTTTGGTTTTTTTACTAACTATGTTGAGCTATATTACACCGTCATCTTTAGTTTCTAAGGTTATTTAGCATATAATATGATCAATATATATGACAATAATAGTCAATAAGCAATTGGTACCAACATTACACGACTGAGAATGTATTATAGAAAACTCTTACAAAAATGTAAATGTTGAAATTTTTCAAAATTGAAGACTGAAAAACACACTACTTAATATTGTATTTTATTTTTATCCGGCAGACAATTATAGCAGCCTATGTTCATGAAGGCGCACATTCCAAAGATGAATGTGACTAAAACGCATAAGTTGTATTACTTAATTGTGTTGTTAAAGGTCAATAATTTGCTCAATTTCGACTATATAACTATTGACAATTAAAAGATCATTTGAAAATTAAGTCATGCCTTTTGTATTTATTTAATTACTAATAAAGGTTATTGTTTATGGAATATTAGACTACCTGGTGATGAAATTACATAATATGAATTTGCCAAAACGTCGGTCATGCATCGGTTGTTTGCGTAACGAATCACCATTATTCAAAGATACAACTACCTCTGACTCTTAAAATATCATGTATGCATATTTAGGTACTTAATTACATATGAATTCTTTTATAATAATGCAATAAATGTTAATGAAACTTCACATACCTCGGTCTTGCAATAATTGTTTGCATAACGTTTATATGACTGACACTATCAGAAGATACAACTGTACAGTATATGATCATGGACGCAATAAATGCACAGTAATGGAAAATAAAAAGTGTCGGATATAATTCTATCCATAATAACTATTTAATTAACTAAATACATGGATTCCTTTATAATAACAATGAAATAAAAGGACAACTGTTTAACTTCCAGTCGTTCATTAATTCATTCAGTAATTGTTATTTATAGGTTCTGAGGAGTTCGGGGGCGAATCTGTGAAGGGGTATAACTTTTGGGCAGGGACTACTCTGTGAATAGTCACAACTATTGTCCTCTGACCAACCCTTTGACCGGATTCAATCTGCAGCGTCTAATCTTAATCCTACGATCCAGATCGCACCCTTTAAGCTTGACCCATCGGATTAAATTCTATTCACCCCTTCAACTTACCTTTGGGTAATCTCACGATAATATGAAAGATTAATCATACCTGTTGCTTTTGAAAACTGAATATGATGAATGAAATAAGAAAATATTTACAGAGAAGTTTTGCAAAATTGCAAAATTCAATAACTCATAAATTATCGGCCGTACCGACAGAAAGATCGATGACTATGCGCAAACTGATGCACAGAGGTTTGATGCATTACAAACAAGATGTAATGATCATGCCACTATGCTAAAGAATATGGGAAAAACGATCGACGAACACTTTGAAGAAATAAATCTCAAGTTGCTGACGCTAAAGAACAAATGAGGTATTACTGTTTTGTGATAATTTGTAGAACCATTGTTACGCTTTATTTTCATATTAACCTACATGTTCTCATTGTCATATATTCTTGGCCATAATGACATATTTTAATACTACTTATAAGAGAAGTAACATTGAGAACCAAAAAATCAGTAACGGTTTTTATTTATACAACTGTAAGAATAATTTTACTCTTACTACTTTACTTTCTTTAATAGTGCGGAAGAAGTGTACAAGGCACGTAAGAATCATACAATATATAATGCACGATATAGCTATTAACGTTAATAATAGTCAATTATATACAACAAATTGTTCAATTACATTGTCAAATCAAATAGTCATTCAATCATATCATATCGTATATTACATATGGAGTACGAAAACAGGTATGTTAGTAATAAACACGGACGATAAAAACTAAAGTAAACTCAATTATTAACTTCTAAATTGTCTGTCTATCGCGTAGTAACTTCCTTTCAGAAGTCATTATAAGCTCACATAATGACATTGAAATCTGCTAATTTATTAAACCGATAATGACTTTAAAATAAAGGTTCAAATGATCGGCCCACAATTAATTTATGGATTTGAACATATTGGGTTATCTGATAATGAGTGGCCCAATGCTTTCATCTTATTAATGAATTAAATTTGCAATCACGCTCCTCTAAACCCCTCCCCCCAAAAAAAGCTAAAGAAAATAAGCACTCAGTATATTGATGTCATAATTTTGTAAGAACAACTTGGTGTTGCGCAATTGAGAGTTCAACAAGATTCTTACTCCCTCTAGGCTTGAATCTGTTGACGTTTGTCATCTATTTGCCATGGGTGACAACTTCGTTGAGGGTAGTGCTATGTCTTATTTATGCCTGTGATACATGATATATGTAAAAATCCAGAAGTTATGGGTTTGTATTTTTGAATGTATGATGTCTTATTATTAAATGATATATTGCTATTTTTCTAAGTATCAATGCGGACGTATATTGCCTTACTACAGGAAGTATTAGAAACACAACGGCCCAGAGGATCTATGAAGCCAGGAAGAGTGGTGATACTTGCGGCTTATAAAGATATATGCACATATCTAATGGAAATTTTGAATAGAGAAGAGATAGCTGAGATGGTTGCAAAAAGTCAGTTTGGACGTCTAATAGTGTCTGCAGAGAATTTTCAGTTATCAGGGCAGTTGTTATGATGCATTGTCAAATCAAATATGATGAGACAGTGAGCTGTGGATGGTTATTGAAGATAAACCTGTGCGGTTTTCGCCAATAGAATACTCATTGTTGGCAGGCCTGAAATTTGGCACTGAAGATCCAATAGATGTCAATACAGCATTTGTTACAAGGCAATTTGTGAGCCAAAATAAATTACGTCGAGACATAAAGAACCGACTGAATAGTATGGGAAGCACTTCAGATACGACTGTTCACGTTGAGAAGCTAAATTTGGCAAGTTTGATGTTTGCCACCGGAGTCATACATTAAAAAGTAATAGGGCTAAGGCTTCTGTAGATCATGCGATAATGTATTTGCTGGAAGATTTTGAAAATTCAATGCTTACCAATGGGGAAACCTAGCATTCAATGAAGTCCTAACGTCACTTAAGAGGGATCTCTCACACTTCAGCAATCAAGTGTTGAGGAATAGAAGAAATACCCAAACTTAAGTTTAGGATGTTTTGTACATCCATTTCAGGCAATAGTATTATGTTTATTATTTCATTTGCCGATGTGTATTGTTCCACATTGTCTTGACCTATGTGTTTTTTACATACTTGCTTATGAATGTATCACAGGAGTTGCCAAAACATTTGCGAAGAGACTTGAGGGACTGGAACTCGGCATCCACGAATGTGTCGGTGGAAGACAAACGATTGGCATACTAAGTACTCGCCGAGTTTGGAGCAGATCATGGAGGCCATTTCTTCTTAATGTGTTGTCAAATTATTTTGGAGCCAACTGTTGAAGAATCAACGCCGCTGTTTATTAAATCAAGTCAATTCGCATACCAGAACTGCACTTCACAATTGCACAAAATCAATTTGGTTCTGGAGAGAGGAGTTACAGTTATTTGTCCTCAAATAGCAGGAAAAGTTTCCATTAAATATGCAAAAAATTTAGATGCACCAGAGTGTCAGGAATAGGGTGACCTTGAAGAGGACAATGAACGTAGCAGTTCGAAATCTTCGGTACGAAAGATTCAGGCAGTAGTGATTCTACTTCAGAAGAGGTTGTTTTGGTCGAGAGTAGGAAAATGTCTGTTGAGAAGCCAGAAAGGGGAAGAAAAAAGTGTTTGCTCATAAGTTCGCACAAAAAAGACTTACAAGACTGGCGAAGCGTCTGAATGAAACTTGACCATCGAGTAGGTTCATCAATTTTGTGAAGAAACCCTTCTATGGGAAGTCATCAAATAAGAAGTACATTTTCACGGGTAATACACAGAGCGAAAGAGATGATGAGAATGAGAAGAACAACCACGACCCATTGGCTAATCTAGCAGAATGTAGCCGTCGATATGGTTTGAGTGCTGATTTACATAACCATTAAACTGAAAATGAGATATTGAGCTGGAAACAGAATAGGCCAAAGGCAATCTGCATATGTTTGATGAAGACGTTCCACGGACAGTTGTACAGAACATGCAGGTGCTTGAATCCAAAATGCATTCAATCATAAGAATTATCTACTGTGAAAGTATCATTTCAAAAAGCATTGGAGGAAATTCAAAAACAATTGGCGACTGTTGAAAAGAACCGAGGGACCGTCTGCGACATTAATTTGATAATTGTCAAGATCACGTCCATGGAAGAAGGTTTGAATGTTAGGCGATAAGGTACAACAGCTCAAGATCAAGTTGACGTATTATCAGACCCGCAATGCACAAAAGGTATTTTCTTTTTATTTCTCGATATTGATATTTTTAAATAGCATTAGTTATAAAAAAATCTACCATCTGTTTACAAATTATGTTTGCAGGAACAAATGCTGACATGGGTATCATTACCAAAACGTCAAGAATGTCGCTCACAATATGACGTCATGCCAGTTGAGGAGAATCATCAACTTCCAGCATCTAAAGGCTCAAGCGTGCAGAAAAGGTCTTTCAACGTAGCAAATCTGCTGTCTCGAGACAACCTTATACACATCGTAGGCTTGATGAGTATATGCTATATAAGTTAGCTTTTTGGCCAATAGCAGACGAAGAAATTAAATCAATGCAGCAATGTCGTCAAAGTGTACTTTTTGGAAATCCTCTGTCGGCCAGTTTCTTTCGGACATTAATGACAGAAGGACGACCACTCCAAAATTATGTAAGTCTATAATTGAATTTATATAGTCATAGCATTATGAAGGACCACTGTTTAAAACGATATAGAAATTTACGTATATTTATTTATATATGCATTTGTCTGATCTACAAATCCTTCGTAATATATATTGTTTGTTTTTTTGTTGTTATAGCATGTTGATGAATGCATCCGTGTGTTCATTGAGATGCAAATAAAGTGCAAAATCCCATCGAAGAATGTGGCGTTCATGAGCACGATTTTCAGCAGAATTGTCATGTCGCTGTTATCAATGAAAGTGTGAACTCGAGTGCATTTATACCATATACTCTTGGAAAGTACCCCAGGTGGCCTTTGTGTCCGTGGACCAGAGCAGAAATGATAGTTTTCCCACTGGAAATCAATGGCTGTGAATGGGTTCTGTGCGTTATTCGACCAAATGTCGCTGAACTACAAATTTGGGACCCACAGAGTGGAGTTCATGCAGATTCCAGGTTCGTTGAATGCGTTAGACAATGTTTCTATCATTATCACACGTTTATTACAAGAACTATCCGTCTTGGCCATGGACTCCACATTATCCATCAAGCGAGATGATCGCCTCCCACAGCTAAATGATAGGTAAGTTCCATAGTTTTTTCATAAAAATTATATGTGCATTCAAAAAACCATTAAAGATATATGTGTTTATGGTATGCAGTGGTGATAATTGCGTCCAAGTCCTTTTGAGCGCTTTTGCAAAAATGTTTTCTGAAGATATTGCAGCGAGGTAACCAAATCCCATTTAACAGAGTTCATAATATATTTGACCGCCAAGTGTGTTCTTCTCCTATTGGCACTGGCTGCCGTGAAATGAGTAAGCTGAGAGATTTTCCTTAACAAAGTATTACTTGAGGAAGCTGAGAGATTTTCTTTAACAAGCTTTTTATTGCCCGTTTGAGCAATAACATTTTTCCACCTCTTCCACCTCTATTAGAGGGGAAATTTCGCCCATATTAGGACATATATGCAAAATTCATGAAAGATATTCACGAGTTAGATAATCACCAACAAAGGGAACCTCCTAGTCCTTTTGAAATAATTTAAAGAAGGAAAAATATCCAAAAGGGAAAATTGAAGACTGAAAAAATCGTTCAGGCTTATTTTGACCTTATGAAAAAGGATATTCACAAGAATCTTTGTATTGAAACTTCGGTGGATTTTCAATGGAGACTTCGTCAAAAGACGACGAATTTTGCCTTGCTGTAGAAGGACAAGAACCGGAAAACCCGGATGAAATTATGGTGGATGATGCAATCTATCTCCTTAAAGATGTGATTACCAAGAAGGTCCAAGAAAAAGATAAGAAAAATGATGACTCACTTTGTCCACTACCTAAAGTGAGGATAATCACGAAGACTTTTGAGGTAAAGTTGGTTACTTTAATAAAGCAACGACAAATTATTATTCTTCATTTAAAAAGGAACGACCAACAGTTAAAGATGGTGGAGCCAGCTCATCAAGCAAGAACAAGAGTTGAAGAAATTCTTCGGCGAATTATTGATGTTTACTATGTACTTTTCTTTGTTTGCTTTGTCTATAAAAATGGCCTTAAGCCATTTGTTATGTACGCATCTACTTACGCACCCTCTTTCTCTCTTACTTTCTCCTTGTAATTCCTTCTCTATTGTAAAATATTTCAAGTAATAAAGTTGAAGTTCCTTCTACGATTTTTCTTACAAGTAAGTTTTTTTTTATTTTTGTTTTTACATATTTATTTTTGTCTAGCTTAGCCTTAATGGAAGGCTAATTTCATTAGTTAAACTACACCAAGATGCATTAATACCTTAAACAGGTTTTATATCATATTTTATATATATATATATTAATATGATGTATTTAATATTTATTTTGTAAAAATCTTCTAAAAATCGATTGAAAGAATTAAATTTTGGATAAAGATGGTAATAAAATTTGATTTTAATTAATTTTGTGTCGGCTCTTTGCAAGCCCGCGTTGCCGAAAGGAAGGCGTTTGAGGGCGATGGCCGCTACCGATTGAGTTAATTGAATAAAATTTTATTATAGAAAAATCCTTGTATTCGATGATTTAATTTTACAATCATAAAAACAATTTTAATTTTGTTTCGATATATGGCTGAACTACCTTTGAGCGAGAGTCTGATTATGGTATATAGGCTGGACTACCTTGGGTCCGAACGGGATCAAACTCTTTACAGCTTGATAACTGGATTAATAGGTTTAACAACGCCAAGTACCATCATCAAGGTTCGATAGGTTTTTAAGCATGTATCATTTGTTTTGAAAATTTTTAAACTTTTTGTAATTATTAGAATAATATGTTAGATCATATTAGGGTTTGGAAGAAGTTCAATCTTTTTGGACCAGAATTAAGTATTCTTATGTTAATATTAAGGGTTGTATAGGACTTAAAAGTTTCGATAGTAGAGCATGTTGGTCTTCGAAGAAGCTTTCTGAATATATAAATGTGCCTAAGCGGGGGGGGGGGGGGGGGGGTGAATTAGGCTTATAAAAAATTTATGCTTATTTTTTTCACAAATCCTAAAAGTAGTGACTTAGATATGCCTACTGATGCTTGTGACGAGTATGCCTGATATATCCTAGTTACGTCGGATGTGTGTCGGGTCTGTCTCACAGTGATAAGGAAATAACTGAAAAGTAAATGCGAGACAGGATTTTTATAGAGGTTATATCCCCAACTGGGGTTTACTTCTCTTCTTGGGGTTTGCTCACCAAGAGTTTAACCAATCACTATAATGCACCGTAGCTGGATACAAAACTGATTGATTAGCCCAATACACAACCGTAACAAGTCAAACACTAGGTTACCACACGCCGAGTTTCGTTCCTCGGAATCTCCTGATCCCGACAGACACAGCTCGCTACCGAAGGGCCCCCAGAAACAAGTTGGAATAACTGGATGAATCACTCGCTCAGTGATGGAATCGCAAGTTAAAGCTCAGGTAGGCAGAAAGCTATTGCAAATGGAAGGCTCAGGAATCTCTCTGTATCTTTCTGCTCAAATATCTCTCGTAGGCTTATATTCGTAAATTCTTTGTTGCTCGAAATTCTGTGGCTCGTATATAATCCTTTTCAATCAGCACTTCACATGGAAAATCATATCATATAATAATCACCAAATCAAGCATAGTTTCCATGCAATTTTCGAGTCAATCATACCATATAAATCATGCTTTTAATAAATCATCACAACGGTCATCTACCACATTAAAGCATGATTGTTTTCCATATAAGAGCTCATTTAAGCATGAATATATTCCACATAAAGACTCAATTTCGTTCTCATGCATATTCAATCACTTCGCATATATTTTCCATGTCAGGACTTTCCATAAGTGATTCCCTGCTATCTGTTTCTAGTGTCAATCAATCCAGATTAACTTTCCAATTATAGCACACAAGATAGCATCATACCAGTACCTTTTCCATGTATAGCTCATAGTATTAGATCAATATATTTAACATGTTTAGCACGCAAATCATATCAGAGCATACTCCATTCGATTTATCAATCATGGCAGAATTTTCCTTATTTCAGAGATCACATCCGTTTATAGCACATACCATTAAATAGCATCTTATCCAAAAAGTCAATAAAATCAAATCTTCCCTAAATATAATATTACAATCAGCATAAGGAAAGATATTAGTTCAATATAGCACATCAAATTCAGTGGAAAGCATGCAAGAATCATACATGTGATTTTGTCCAGCAATAACTGATTTTCAACAGATATATCACTTTCCATATATAAACAGCATATTTTCCAAATATGGCTCAGAAGGATATCTCATGCATTATTTTCATATATAGCACAGAACGATATATCCTATCACATGGGCTGTCTATAACATGCGATCACCTAGTCTCATCAACTAATCACCAAATCATATGTGAATCAAATATTTCAACACTTTAATCAGTCTATAGCTCATAACCAATGCATGTGTGAATATTTTCATATACTTAGACATTATATTGATCATAGATCGAATTGCTTAATTTATTGACCTAACGTTATTACAATTACATTGTCCATCAAAACTCTCTAACACACATGGACCAAAAAGGTCAACATTCTCCCCCTTTTTGATGATGACATGTAATTGATACAGCACATAAGCATGTAAGCATATTCGATCACGCAAGTCCTAGCGCATACGTCTAGGTGTTACATATCCCTGAGCAGAGCATACAATATTTCCTAATTACAAATGATACATATTTGCTCCCCCTGCCTAAGTGCAAATATGCTATGCAAAGATATATCATGAATGAATTTGCTCCCCCTGTCTAAGTGCGGATATATCATGTCCTTTTCAAGGTTATATCACGAGTTCAAATTTTTGAAATTTACCCGTGATGTGCTCCCCCTGCCTAAGTGCGCATTTTCCAAGCATGCTTCAAGCAATCCGATAATCATCGCAGCAAGCACTTAGCACTTATCAATAAATCTCACACACGTTAATTAGTGCATATAAGTATCAGAGTATCACTGTTTCAGAGCATAAGTTCACGCATCGCATCATAAAAAGCATCACTGATATATCAATAATGCAGCTATTCCATTCGTGAGTGCACATATTCCATATTATTTATGCAGATATTCCATGTGAAGCGTTCAAGCATCAGATCAAACATATTAGTGAAGTTCAGAAATTTTACCAAGCTACATTAGTTTGCTCCCCTATCTAAATGAGGTTATTCCAAATGTCCAGAGCATAAATTCAAAGTTCCACATAGAGCATAGGCAGATATCATATAGGCAAGAGTCAGAATGCACACACAATGAAGTTCCCCTTGCATATGTGCAGATATTTTCATGCAAATTCAGTCAGCATACATAGGCACTAAGATATATCATAGGCACATAAAAGGAATATCGCACACAAATCATTTCGAATATCAAGGACAGTTCTTAGGCCCCTTATATCTATCATTAATTACCCAGACTTCTCCCCCTTCAGGATCAAAAAGGGGATATAATAAGGCTTTAAGGCTGAAAACTTGGCGCAAAATAACTAGAAGACGAAGGAATAACTTATCAGAAAACGTTCTCAACGCTGGAATCACTATCAGATCTGGTAGATATCGCAGATTTGTTCAGCTCCCTGTGATCTTATCGGAACTCTTAAAAACTGGAGTATAAACTTCGATGTTTGAAGAGAAACTGTAATGTTCGAATTCTGAGGTAAGAAAGGAAGAAGTATCGAGTGATCTTGTTGGTCCCGAAATGCACCAAACAAGGAATCAAAGAGGCTAAATGGAATGAAGAATGGAGAGTTTCTCACCTTTTAGTGTGTGTAGTGTGTGAAAATTAGGGTTTGCCTTTTAATCTTTGATTAGCTTTCAAAGTGAGTTGGTAAAACCTTATATACCACATTAACCCTAGGTATATTAAGGCCCAATCACTAATAATAAAATTATTACATTCTAGTCCAAAGCCCAAGTTAATAGATTAATACAAAATTAATCCCAAGACTTAAACTATTGACACAATCAATTAAATATCCTAACAATCTCCCCCTTTGTGTCAATTGTTGGGAGTCTTGAATCTTGAGCGTAGCGTTGGTGGTTTAGCGTGTGAGTGTGTCGCGAAGCCCTAGCTTGAACTCGAAGGCGCGGAGGTTCCTTCGAAGTACCAATCGATTAGCTATAGCGTCAATGAGCTTCGCGAACTTGGATCGGCAGAGGGGATCTTCTTCTGAAAGTATGCGGCAGATCTTCATTAGTTTGTCTTGGATGATGGTGAGCGTTCCATCCGAGAACTTTGCCACTTCAGAGCAGCGCAGCATCCTCATCTTTCCCTTATAGTTCGAGTAGACGACCGCCGGATCATCTCCGTCGATCACATCGCCCTCTCGGTAGTCGTCCGCATTCTTGAAAGATGGGCGAGTCAGATTCACCTTCTTCAGGTTGTGCTCCACCGCCATCTGCAGATCGTGGGTGGCGAAGAATCAGACCTGTCGGAGCATGTGGCGTTTGATAGCCACATATCCCATGGTGACCGGTTCAGCACGTATGAGATGTCCAGAGCTTCTGAGGACGAGTCTGAACTGCTTCATGGATTCCAGCATGTTGTACAGGTCGCCCAGGCGCAGAAACTTGAAGTCCGCCTCACTGACTTCACAGTAGCTCTCATCCTGCCTCATTACCGTGAATACCGGGTAATGGACAGGTCCTTTGGACTCTTGGCGGAGGTCAGTGACTTTGCAGATGGGGGCCCGACTCATTTCCTGAGCGATGTTTTCCTCATCGGACAGCGTCCTATCTGTGCATTTGTGGCACAGAAGGCTCCATCGATAGAGTTGCTTCTTTCTCTCGCTCCAACTTTGGATGTTCATCAGCTCATACTCGTCGAAGGTGGTGATGATCTGCTCCTTGCGTCGCCAGATCCTCTTCCTGATCTCTTCTTGAAACGGTGCAGTGATCTTTTTGTTTTCCCACGGTGCTTCCGGTATATCCACCGTGGGTACATCCGTTTGAGCAGCAGGGGCTTCAGTTTGCTGCGCTTGGAATTGCAGGATGTCCTCAAGCTCGGCCGGTTCAGCGTCGTACTCCTCTCCGTTCTCGTCGTCTGCGGTGTTGATCAGCGTAAGTGAGGCCTCCATGAGCAGACGTCGAGCGTTTTCTACCAACTTCCTAGCTGCTACTCCATCGGCGGGCGTGTATAGCCATTCATCATTGAAGATGTAGGCTTCGATTTCGTTCTGTGCGCAATAGACATCCTCGGAAGCCAGGTTGGGATCAATGTTGAGAGGGGTATGGCTGTGTGGTGGCGAGGGTGTAGCGTCGGAGGAGTTAGTGGATTGTGGGGATGGAATTGGTGGAGATTCTGGTGGTTCGGTTGAGGTGATGGTTTTGGCAAGGATGATTTGGGTGACGGGTGGTGTAGATGTGGTGGTGGCCTCTAGCGTCGATGTGACAGCTAGAGGTTCCGAGGTGGTGGGTGGAGATGATGTTGAGGTGGTCTCTAATGTCGATGTGACGATTAGAGTTTCGGAGACGGTAATGGGTGGTGGTGAGGGTGTTTTGGCTAGTGACTCAGGGTGAACAGGGTGGGATTTTTGGCTAGTGGGTTGTGAGGTTTCTGGTGCAGGCGTCTTTTCAGGTCCAGAGGAGGAGGGCGGCGTCGATTGCATGAGTCCTTGGGATTGTGAGTCCAGCTGCCTATTCTCCCCCTCGCGGCGATCTTGATCATCATCTTGATCGTCGCGCCTGGTCCTGCTGGATTCGCCTTGAGCACGGCAGGACATGGGTTGTGTCATTATGCGCTTCATCTCCTGTTCTTCCTCGTCGAGTTCCGTCATCGATTCGAATCGGGCTCGGAGGATGTAGAATAGTTCCTTGGCAGAGATGGAGGAGAGAAGATCATCGGCGTCCGTGTGTTGCATGGGTGGTGGCGTCTCCGGGGCCACACCTTTGCCTTTGTCGACGGTGGACGCATCGAGACGCGCGTAGACTTGATCGAGAATTGACGCTTCAAGAGTCTTTGCAAACTCTTGAAGACGTGTCTCTAGCGCGGTCTCGGTGACAAAATGGGGTAAATCTGACAAGTTGGAATCACGAAGAAATCCAACTGACACCGAATCGGTGAATAAAGCCGATCGGCCGCCCGTTTGCACAGGTCTGGTAATGACGGGGTCACTCAGACTTCCCGTTGGCATCATCGAGGAGACAGACTCACTCGTGTGATGGCCTAGGCTCACGGTTGTTGTTATGTTGGCCGTGCTAGGTCTTCCGCTCTCAGTCACATAGACATCACCGAGCGTTCTGACAGGGTCACTAAGACTCTGTGGTGCGGTAAGAGGTGTATGTGTCCTAGAAATGGGAGAAATTATGGGGAGTGAGGGTACTAGACTCGATGTTCATGAAGAGGATGCAGTCTGAGGCGAGGGACTGCTTGTTTCAACATCGATCATCTCCAAGTGGGATGTCGATGGTATACGTGGCTCCTCGTGGAATGAAATACCTTCCTGTAGAGAGGAAGATAAGTGGGTCGGTGGGGTTGTTTGCGTGGTTGAGCCAGATGCCACGACTTCTACTCGGGAGGTGAACACATCACCTCCTGTACCTATTGGTTCGGCTCGGCTTATTTGTGGCTGAGGAGGTCGATCGTGTTTTTGTTTCGATCGACGCTCCGTGGGGCGGCTTACGTCATCCTCACGCGACCGTTTTTTCGGAACGCGGGTGGAGGAGGATGCGGCGCGACCTGAAGACTTTTTGGAGGTGGTGGGAGGGGTGTGGCTAGTCCCGGGATAGGAGCAGTGGGGTTGATCTGCGCCATAGGGACAGTGGAGGGAGGTCGGGGGCTCTCGCGGAACGCGGCGGTTGTGGCTCGGTATTCGCGGACGTGCGGATTGTCTGATCTGCGTACGCGAGCACTTCGTCCGGAATGATCATGGCGTGTCGATCCTTCGCCGGCGTGTTTTTCTTGGCGAACCTCTCGACGGTTGGGATGACGAAGTGTTCCGCTGGCGACCGGATTCGAATGTCGGTTGAGTGCAGGCGGAAGTGCTTGATGAGAGCAGGGAGCCACCGCATGTAGGGTACAAATCGGTTTGTGACTCCCTTGGCGACTTCCCGGTCGCGACGTTGGATCATGGAGACGAGATCCATCCAGATTATATCGGCGTAGTTGTACTTGCGGTTGTGGGCGATGCCGGTCAGGATGGTGAGAATCTGAAAGTTGCCGCGGTCCTGACCAGCATGCTTCCCTGACATGCACTTGTAGATTGCGGGTGGTGACTTCACTGAGGACAAGTGGGCCCTTCTTTTTCTTGTTGTCTGATTGGTAGCCCAGTCTGTCAATGTCGTCAATCAGTTGCTCGTGTGTCGGTAGTGGGTCGTAGGGTGAGTAGACGGGGAGTTGAAGTACTTCTTGTAATATCTTGCGGGTGAGCACCACCGTGTCTTGATCAATTCTGGCTGACAAGGTTTTAGCGAGACGGAGTGGTCCAGCTATCTGGAGTGTATGCCAGAATTGTTGAAGATAGACTTGAGCTTCTGGCTCGCCATGTGTGAGGGCGTGGCGAAGTGGGTGCCCTTTGAGGATTTCTACGATGACGGGGGCATCGCACCGAAAGCTCTCCAGATCCACCATGTAGTTGTTGGGAATCAGAGCCGCCCATTGACTTAGGGGAAATATCTGGTCGGGTGGTGGTACATAGGTGCGCGTGTGGACTTCGATGCGAGCGACGTCCCTTTGAATTGCAGCCTGCTCAAGTGCTTCAAGTGTGGCTTGATCTTTGTTAGTCATATCTGTACTCGACAGTGATTGTTATACGATTAGAGCGGACTAAGTGTCGAAATCGCGAAGTATGAAAACGTAGATATGTCTAGAAAACTACTGCATTTTTGTATAAAATTTCGCATGTAAAGAGAAATTTTCGTAACTTATATCATATAAGCATGTCGAGAAAGTTTTTCGCATATAAAGTTTCATGGGCATGAAAAGAAAGTTTTTCGCATATAAAGTTTTTCGCATATAAACCTTCGTATCTAGGTAGAATTGTCACAAGTAAAGCTAGTTTCGCATTTAATGTAGAATTTCGCATTTGGCAAGTAGTGGCAGATTTTCGCATATTGGGTAAAAATTCGCATGTAAAGAAAATTCGCTAAGTAATAGAGAGTTTCGCATATTAGGTAAATTTCGCATATAGGACAATTTTCGCATGCAATGGGAAGTTTCGTAAGTGAACATGGACATGTCATGAGGATTTTTCGCATAGTGAGTAAAATTTCGCTAGTGTGCAAGTTGTCTAAATTTTCGCATGTGATGAGAAAATTCGCAAGTTATCATACATAGACAAGTCGAGAAATCGCTCAATTTCGCATGTAAGAAAGAACTTTCGCATATGAATTTTCGCACAGAAGGAAATTTTCGCACGTTAAAGAAGATTTTCGCAAGTTGAAGTGTTTTCGCATTCCGAGTGAATTTTCGCAAGTAAGGTAGTTTTTCGCAAGTTATATGAAAGTTTCGCGGAAGGGAAAAAGAACTTTATGCATTGAGAAAATTTTCGTGTTTCTCTGTGGTTGCGAAAGAGTGAAGATGCGAAAGTGTGTAGATGGAGAGATGTGTTATGAGATTTTCGCGGGGTGGCACTCACTGTAGCAGAGAAAGTTTTGACGAGAATAAAAGAAGATTTCTCAGATAGACTTTCGCGGGACTTCACATACTGTAGCAGCGAAAAACATTTTAACTTATGTAAATTCTCGAATGAAAGTTTCGCATTTCTTTAGTCACTGTAGCAGCGAAAATTTAGCTCTTTGAAATTTCTGGGATAAAAATTTAGCGGAATATTACTCACTGTAGTAGCGAAACTTTCAATCTTAAGAAATTTCTCGGAAAGATTTTCGCGGAATTGTTCTCACTGTAGCAGCGAAAGTTAACATTTTTAAAGCAATCTTCTGAGAATTTTTCGCGGTGAAGAACATATTGCGACAGCATGCGAAACGACGAATAATTTTAGCCTTAGACCTACTCAAATCTCAACCAAAACGCTATAATCTGGGCTTAATCGACTCGTAATTGAATGGGTAACGCAGATTTGGGGATATTAAACATAAACAACATATCATGAGTTCGATTCAGAGGCCGCGAAAAACTTATTCTTAACCTAACAGATTTAATCGAAATGGGGCAAAACAGCTTAAAGTGACTAGAAATTGATTTAACTAAGGTATATTCATACCGAGAAGCTGATTTGCGACAATGGAGGTAGCAAGAAACGGAGTTTGAAAGCAGATTTTGACGACGACGTGACGCGGGGAGTTGCGAAATTTTGAGAGAGGGGTTGCGAAAGTTTTGAATTTTTCTCGGGATCTTTAGGAAAGTGAAAAGTGTTAAGGGTTTTGGGGTTTTACGAGTGTAGGCACTGTACATGCGAAATTTGAGTAAATGGGCCGAAAATTTCGCGGGCTTGGTCAAAACCTCAACATAGCTGAGTTTCGCGGATTTGGACCCAATTTTGACCCCTTTTGACCAGAAAAATTTGAAATTCAACCCAAAATATTTTGATCGGTCCGATTTTGACTCAGTTTGACCAGAATTTAAAATATCAACTCGTATATATATATATATATATATATTTTTTAATTTTTATTTTAAATAATGAAAAATAAGAAGCTCCCCCTTAATCGTAAAACTTCCGTTTTAAATAATGAAATATCAGACGCTCCCCCTTAAACAAAAAATCTCCTTTAAAAATAATAGAAAAATCAGATGCTCCCCCTTAATCGAAAACTCCCCCTCAAAAGGACATAATTCAGAGGACACATAAGAATTCAGAAGACACATAGATAATGGAGTGAAGTGGAAAGGAAATATGTACACTTAATCAAAGTTCATGTAGAGACGATTGATCACAACTGAATATTCAACATGCCCAACATAGTCACTAGGTGTTGGAATCGTTTGACATCCAACGGTTTTGTGAAAATGTCGGCCAGTTGATCTTCGGTTGTGACGTAGTGCAATTCAATTGTCCCTTGTTCTACATGTTCTTTGATGAAGTGGTGACGAATATCTATGTGTTTTGTTCTAGAGTGATGTACCGGATTACTCGTCATCGCAATAGCACTTTTTGAGTCACAATAAATGGGAATTTTATCAACATGAATATTAAAATCTCGTAGTTGGGTTCTCATCCACAAAAGCTGTGAACAGCAACTAGCGGCGGCGACATATTCTGCCTCCGTCGACGAAGTTGAGACACAGTTTTGTTTTCGAGACGACCAACTTACGAGTTTACCACCCAAGAAGTGTGCAGCTCCAGAGGTGCTTTTCGGTCCATCTTGCATCCAGCATAATCTGAGTCAGAGAATCCAACTAGTTTGAAGTCCGATTGAGTGGGGTACCACAGACCCAGATTGGGTGTTCCTTTGAGGTAGCGGAGAATCCTTTTGACAGCAGTGAGATGGGATTCCTTTGGTGTGGCCTGAAAACGAGCGCAGATTCCTGTCGAGAGGACGATATCCGGTCGACTAGCAGTAAGGTACAGAAGAGATCCTATTATCCCTCGATAAACGGTTTGGTCAACGGGAACACCAGATGGGTCCGCGTCGGGTCGGCCAGAGGGTGACATAGGTGTAGCAGCAGTCTTTGCATCCTTCATTCCATATTTCTCGAGGATGTCATGGATGTATTTGGACTGATTGATGAAGATTCCGTCAGGGAGTTGCTTTACTTGAAGACCAAGAAAGAAGTTCAGCTCGCCCATCATACTCATTTCGAACTTTTCTTTCATCAATTCTGCGAACTCTTCACACAGTTGTGGTTCAGTCGATCCAAAGATGATGTCGTCGACATAAATCTGTACAATCATGATGTCCGGGCCACTCCGCTTTGTGAAGAGAGTTGTATCCAAAGATCCTTTCCTGAAGCCAGATTGTACAAGGAAGTCTGAAAGGACGTCATACCAAGCCCGGGGAGCCTGTTTTAGTCCGTAGAGGGCCTTGTAGAGTCGATATACGTGATGAGGAAATTCTTCGCTCAAGAACCCTTCAGGCTGACCAACGTACACTTCTTCCTTGAGAAACCCATTCAGAAATGCAGTCTTCACGTCCATTTGGTAGACTTTAAAGTTCTTGTGAGCAGCAAAGGCAAGAAAAATTCGTATGGCTTCGATCCTGGCAACTGGGGCAAAGGTTTCATCATAGTCTATGCCTTCTTGTTGGTTGTATCCCTTAGCCACAAGTCTTGCTTTATTGCGGATAACAACACCATCTTCATCTTTTTTGTTCTTGAAGATCCATTTTGTGCCGATAATGGACCTATTGTGAGGTCGTGGTACGAGTTCCCAAACTTGTAGACGTTCAAACTGACTTATTTCCTCCTGCATTGCAATTAGCCAATCAGGATCGGAGAGAGCTTCAGCTACTCGTGATGGTTCGACTTGACTGAGATAGCAAGCAAACAGACTTTCATTCATCGTAGTTGAAACACCAGATGTGGGATCCCCAATAATCTGATCGGTAGGGTGAGAGCGAGCCCAAAGTGGTACGTTGGTTTGTGAGGAGCTGGCCGCATTTGTGTCTATTTGAAACCCATTGGATTGGGGCCCGGTGTCCGAAGAGGAGATCTCAATCGTATTAAATTGAGAGGGTTCAGCATCAGGATCAGCAATATTCCCAGGGTTGGGTAGAATGTCGTCTTTGTTAAGATTGAGTGGATCCATGTTTGGAGGGACGACGTTATTGCCAGTAGCTGGTGGTGTAGGTGGAGTGGGTGCAGCGGTAGGTTGAGTGGTGGCGACGGGAGTCTTGTGAACTGGGTAGAAGTACTCGAAGAGCAGATCTAGATCTAGTTCACCACAATTGCCCTCAGCTGAGGAAGTTCCCGCCGTTGAAGGTTGACCTTTTGTCAACGTCTGTAGAAGACCTGGTTCTGGACTGATATGACCAGAAGCTATTAGATCGCCTTCGCTTTCGTCAAAGGTGACATTCGTGCTTTCTATTACTGACCGTTTCTCCTTAAGATAGACTCTGTATGCCTTTGAGTTTAGTGAATATCCAACAAAGATGCCTTCAATTGCTTTTGGATCAAGCTTCCCAAGATGTTGGCGATCATTGGCCACAAAACATCGGCAACCGAAGACCCTCAGATAGGATATATCGGGGATACGACGGTTATTCAGCATCTCGTATGGGGTGCGGTTGAATCTTTTGTGGATTGAAGCCCGGTTTTGTGTGTAACAAGCCGTTTGAATAGCTTCGCCCCAAAGAGAATGAGGAAGTCCGGATTGAATGAGGAGAGTCCTAGCTGCTTCAACTAGTGTTCTATTCTTACGCTCAACGACACCATTCTGTTCCGGTGTCTTCACAGCTGAGAACTGTTGGGTGATGCCCTGAGTGGCGTAGAAATCACTGAGTTTCTTGTTCTTAAACTCAGTTCCGTTGTCTGTTCTGATAATCCGAACCTTTTGTTGATGAAGAGTTTGGGACGCAACAACAAACTCGATGATTATATCAGGAACTTCATCCTTTGTACGTATGAGTTTCGTCCACGTGTAGCGTGAAAAATCATCGACAATTACAAGAATATACCGTCTTCCTCCGAGTGTGGCCGTAGGCATTGGGCCACATAGATCCATGTGTAAGAGCTCGAGGATGAGCTTAGAGGACGGTGTTTCCTTGGAAGTGTGAGACGATCGCTTCATCTTCCCCAATTCACAGGCAGAGCAGAGGTGTTCCTTATGATTTGTCAGTTGGGGTAGACCGTTGACGAGTTTGTTCTGTCGCAGTTTGTTGATGGTCTTGAAGTTGAGATGTGAAAGACGCCGGTGCCATAAATCGTTCAACTTGGGTGCGGCTCGAGAGAGAAGACATATTGGTCGGGAGGTCTTAAGATTGAGTATGTAGAGATGAGACGTGCGTGTTCCAGAGAGAAGAGGTTGTCCTGAGGCATCTATAATGCTGCAGATGTCAGATTCGAAGAGAACCTTGTATCCTTTGTCGCAGAAACGACCAATGCTGAAGAGATTGTAGCTCAGACCCTCGACATAAGAGATGCCCTTAATCGTCAGTTTGTCGTGGACGAGATCACCCGTTCCAAGAATTGGCGCCATTTGACTATTCCCGAAGGAGACCCTTCCGAGATAGCGCTCGGAGAAGTTGCTCAACAGCTCCTTGTTCCCCGTCATGTGTGTGGAGCAACCTGAGTCTAGATACCACACATGACAGACCTGCAATTATCAGCAAACGTTGGGTCCCCGTATTCGGACGGGGCTTTCTTGTGATACAAGTATAGTTTTCATGCGTTTAAAGGAAATGTGGTTTCTAAATCAGATTGTGTCGATTCTAATTTAGCTTTCCCTTTGTCAGTTGTTTGATGATGTGAGGCTACTGTCTTTCTAACCCATATTTTCCTAACTTGTGCTTGCATGTATGGTGTCTTATACATGTATCGCCATGGGGCATGTGGTTGTTGTTTTCGTGCTTCGGTTTTGGTTGCGTTTGGCTTGCGAGTAGTCGGTGAGTTTGCGTTTGATGACGAGAGACGTTTGCGCTTAACCTTCGGTTTAGGCGAGATGGGAGATTTCATGAACGTCGTGGAGGAGGTTCGCTTGCGTGGTCGGAGTGTTGCATGTTCATGTGTGTCATATTCATGAAAGCGTGGAAGAACAAAATCATCGCAGCAGCACATAGACATAAGTTTGGTAAAAGAAAGATAAGTTTTGGCAACATAATTGTCTACGACCTTAGGACATTGGGATTCAGTACATAGAGAGGAAAGACGAATATAGGATGATCTTTTCTTCTTGTCATCGAAGAGCGGATTCTCCTTTATTTGATACGAACTCCCATCCAGAGATGTCGAACTCACATTCCCTGTATCCATAAGAATATGCGAGTTAGTGTTAGAATTTGTGCCAGCTTCAGGAGTCATCTTCGCCGTCCTCTTACATTTGCATGTTTGAGAATCGGGTACTTGACTCGACGTAGAAGGTTTGTTCGTATTGAGAGATTGTTCTAGGGTAAAGATTTTGTAAAGTAGATCTTCTCGCTCTTTTGCAAAGGCTTTCCGCTCTACGTCTATGGTTCGTTCTAGTTCTGCTATGGTCAGAAGTTTCTCTGGGACATAGATGCGAGAGAGAGCTTCTCGGAAAGCGATTTCCTGTTCTTCGGTTGGGAACTGAGACTTGATGTCTTCAGAGAGTGAGGGTTTTTTAGTCTTATCACTAGCATTCAACTCTGTGTAGTCGTACGCGATTTCTGCCCAGAGAATGTTCTGTTCCCTCTTTTCTTCCGAAAGAACACCGGAGGAGGATCTTACAAACGGCATGAGCTGTGAGGGAGTTCCTTTCCTCGTTTTCAGGAACGATGTACTGTACATGTTATACCTTTTGACAATTAGTGGCGTTGGATCACAGTTGCTGGCCAGGCCGATTCCCATCCGAGCGTTGTAGAATTCCGTTTCAACTGGTTGGTTCAATAGGCATAAGATGTTTGCGGCCTTTTTCCTGAGGTGTAGTTGATCTTCAAGTTCTTTTATCTTGCGGTATAGCCTAACTCTTTCCTTCGTAAGCAGTTCATATTGGGAGGCCGTCAGGAGGCGAGAGGTTTCACATGAACTGATGGCTAGAGTAGTTTCCTTAACCTTAGTCTCACTTTGTTTGTTCTTGCTTTGCAGACGTTTGACTAATGCTTCGGAGGCCACTAGACGTTCGTTTGCACAAGCTAGCTCCTCTACTTTTAAACTAAGTAAGGCATAGTTTGTTTCAAATTTTAGCCTAAGTTCATCATAGTCCCTAGCGTCTACGGTGGGTTTCTTAATGGTGTTTCGGTGACTAAACACATCATCGAGTTGCGAGATTCGTACCTCAGACTCGGTGTTGGTGGGAGTCTTAGCTGTGTTCGCTCCGTGGTCAGCCATCTCCTCGTCCTCGTCCTGTTCGACCAACCTTGCCATGCAGCAATCTTCATCCTTAGGCTCCTCGTCTTCCGATGTGTCGTTCACCCATTCAGCTTCTTCAGTGAGTAGAGCTTTCCCACTTTCCATTTTGCGGGTCATTCTGGCCTTATGGTCATAGTAGCCAGAGTCCTTCACGCGTGGGGAATGGCATTCTTTGGCAAAGTGGCCTGACTTTCCACACCGAAAGCACTTTACAGACTTTTGAGATGCGGAGTCCTCTGCTTTCTTTGTCGGCTTAGTTTCCTCTGTGGGAGTGGTCTTTTTGGTGCCGCTATAGGTTCTTTGGCGATTGGAGGAGGATGAGGATTTTTTCCCGATCTTCTTTGAGACCAACTTAGTGAGCATTGCTAGTTGCTTGCGTATGTCACGAACTTCGTCATCTGATTCTGTATCGGCTTCGGATCCTGAAGGGGTGTCAGATACAACAGCTGGTAGCTTTCCTTTGTTCTGTTTGGTCTTAGTGGTCGAAGATCGTTCATTGGTTTTATTCGAGAGGAGTGCCAGTGGGTCGACTCGAGTGTTGGTGGACTGAGGTTGCACGTAAGGAGCATAGGCAGACAGACTGTCATACAGTGCATGGATGGAAGTGTTGGAGAGGTCCTTACTCTGAATCATCATCACGATTGCATTGCCCCAGTGTGGTTTGAGGCTACCAAGGAAGCGGTTGTTGATGTCGAATTTGTCCCTCGAGATCCTGGCCTTTTTGAGTTCATTGATGACCTTCAAGTATCGGAGGTATGTGTCACGCAGTTCCTCTCCTTCATAGGCCTGGAAATGTTCATACTGCGAGAGACACGCTGATTTCCTCCCCTGAGCACTTTCAGTTGTGCCTGCCATAATTTCTGCAAGTTCATCCCATATTTCCTTGGCAGTTGTGCAGCACTCAACGTGACCGTAGACCTCGTTTCCCAAAGCCTGGAAGAGGTATCCTTTGGCAGTCTCGTCGGCCTGTACGCGAGCCAGTTCATCCTCATTGATGGGACCTCTTGGAGTGCGACGTTCATCCATGGGAGGATTTGCGTTTGGTTGTGCAGGGATGATTGTCCAGAACTGTGCTGGGCCGTTGAAGATGGAGTCCAGAAGGTATTGAGAGAGTGGTGCGCCTTTGTTCCTGATGAATGTGAGGAACCGGTTCGTCCATATGCTGTAGTCACCTTGTCGCAGCATCGGAGGCCTGGTGTCGGAGCCCACTATGGAGATGTCATTCGTGGTAGACATGGTTGGTGCAGTCGAATCGTCCGTGGTTTTGATCTTGAATAGATAAGAAAGTTAGTAACGAACGAGATGAAAAATACGAGTTTAATGTGTAGGGTTTTGAGAAGAAAATCGTTTAAAGAATTTCTTAGAGCTAAGTGATCGTGTGTGACGGTCGATAATGTATGAACGGAAATGTATCAAGAAATTAGGAGAAGTTCTAGAAATTTAAAAACCGAGATTTGAGATGGGATTAAAGTGAACGGATCAAATTTTAAATATGTTAGAAAATATCTTAACCCGAGAAAATTTTAACCTTAGAAGAAATTAATACGTTCGAAAAATTCTCAATTTGAAGAATTTCGCAAGTTAAAAGGTTTAGCAAGTTGAGAATTTTTTTTTTTTGAACTTCGCAAGAAAACTTCGAGAGAAAAAAAAAGAGTCCGCTAGGTGAGAATTTTAAAATTTCGCAAGAGAATTTCACAAGTTATAGGACTTTCGCAAGTTGAGAATCTAAAGTTTCGCAAACAGTTTTTCGCAAGTTATAAGACTTTCGTAAGAAAGTTTCGCACGTAATAAATTTCGCACGTTAAGAAAATTTTCGTAAGTTGAGAATTTTTAAAGCTTCGTAGAAAGTTACGCAAGTTGTAGAAATTTCGCACGTTGAAAACTTTAAATCTTCGCAAGAGGAAATTTTGCTGTTTGAATAAATTCTTGAAATAAGATTTTTCGCATAAAAAGTTTCTCGGATATAGGAAGTAACAGTTGCGAAATACAAATGCTGTAAAAGTGAGAGTTTCGCGGCTTAAAATTCTCGGATCTTAAAGTAGGCAGTTGCGAAAAAATGTAGTGGAAGTGAAAGTTTCGCGGTTTTGAAGATTCTCGGATTGTGAAGGTAGAAAGTTGCGAAAAATGTAGTAAAAAGGAGAGTTTCGCGGATTGGAAATTCTCGGATTTTGAAAGTAGATGGTTGCGAAAAATGTTGTGTAAAGGAGAGTTTCGCGGATTGTAAATTCCCAGATTTTGAAAGTAGCGAGTTGCGAAAAATGTAGTATGAAGGAGAATTTCGCGGATTGAAAATTCTCGGGATCGACTTTCGCGGACGTGGAAAAATTCGCGGACTTGAACGTTCAAGCTCAGAATTTCGCGGTCAAGAACAGGTTAGTACTGTTCCATTGCTTTTCACGCGATTTCCCAGAAAAAACGTCCCGTTCTTGCTCAAATCTCAACCAAAATCGCTCAAACTTGATCCTAAACTTCAGAAATTCTTTCCTAAACACATAATCGACCGATTTGTGAGCTAAAAACAACAAAAAGTAGGTCAAATCGACCGAAAACAGAGAATGGCCGAGATGTCCTTTTCTGAAAAGTTTTTGCTTCAGTCTTGCTCAAAACTCGTTAAAACTGATCCAAAAGTGTTTTAAAAACATCTTAGGCATAGAATCGATCTGGGGGAAGGTTTTAAACACAAAAACAAAGCATAAACACCCCAAAACGAACTCAAAATGCCCGAAAGTGGTTTTTTATCCAAAAACACCTTTGATCTTTCTTGGAATCGAACGAAACTGGATTCAAATCAGTGAAGATCGATCCACGTTTGCTCTGATACCTCTTGTTGGTCCCGAAATGCACCAAACAAGGAATCAAAGAGGCTAAATGGAATGAAGAAGGGAGAGTTTCTCACCTTTTAGTGTGTGTAGTGTGTGAAAATTAGGGTTTGCCTTTTAATCTTTGATTAGCTTTCAAAGTGAGTTGGTAAAACCTTATATACCACATTAACCCTAGGTATATTAAGGCCCAATCACTAATAATAAAATTATTACATTCTAGTCCAAAGCCCAAGTTAATAGATTAATACAAAATTAATCCCAAGACTTAAACTATTGACACAATCAATTAAATATCCTAACAATCTCCCCCTTTGTGTCAATTGTTGGGAGTCTTGAATCTTGAGCGTAGCGTTGGTGGTTTAGCGTGTGAGTGTGTCGCGAAGCCCTAGCTTGAACTCGAAGGCGCGGAGGTTCCTTCGAAGTACCAATCGATTAGCTATAGCGTCAATGAGCTTCGCGAACTTGGATCGGCAGAGGGGATCTTCTTCTGAAAGTATGCGGCAGATCTTCATTAGTTTGTCTTGGATGATCGTGAGCGTTCCATCCGAGAACTTTGCCACTTCAGAGCAGCGCAGCATCCTCATCTTTCCCTTATAGTTCGAGTAGACGACCGCCGGATCATCTCCGTCGATCACATCGCCCTCTCGGTAGTCGTCCGCGTTCTTGAAAGATGGGCGAGTCAGATTCACCTTCTTCAGGTTGTGCTCCACCGCCATCTGCAGATCGTGGGTGGCGAAGAATCTGACCTGTCGGAGCATGTGGCGTTTGATAGCCGCATATCCCATGGTGACCGGTTCAGCACGTATGAGATGTCCAGAGCTTCTGAGGACGAGTCTGAACTGCTTCATGGATTCCAGCATGTTGTACAGGTCGCCCAGGCGCAGAAACTTGAAGTCCGCCTCACTGACTTCACAGTAGCTCTCATCCTGCCTCATTACCGTGAATACCGGGTAATGGACAGGTCCTTTGGACTCTTGGCGGAGGTCAGTGACTTTGCAGATGGGGGCCCGACTCATTTCCTGAGCGATGTTTTCCTCAGCGGACAGCGTCCTATCTGTGCATTTGTGGCACAGAAGGCTCCATCGATAGAGTTGCTTCTTTCTCTCGCTCCAACTTTGGATGTTCATCAGCTCATACTCGTCGAAGGTGGTGATGATCTGCTCCTTGCGTCGCCAGATCCTCTTCCTGATCTCTTCTTGAAACGGTGCAGTGATCTTTTTGTTTTCCCGCGGTGCTTCCGGTATATCCACCGTGGGTACATCCGTTTGAGCAGCAGGGGCTTCAGTTTGCTGCGCTTGGAATTGCAGGATGTCCTCAAGCTCGGCCGGTTCAGCGTCGTACTCCTCTCCGTTCTCGTCGTCTGCGGTGTTGATCAGCGTAAGTGAGGCCTCCATGAGCAGACGTCGAGCGTTTTCTACCAACTTCCTAGCTGCTACTCCATCGGCGGGCGTGTATAGCCATTCATCATTGAAGATGTAGGCTTCGATTTCGTTCTGTGCGCAATAGACATCCTCGGAAGCCAGGTTGGGATCAATGTTGAGAGGGGTATGGCTGTGTGGTGGCGAGGGTGTAGCGTCGGAGGAGTTAGTGGATTGTGGGGATGGAATTGGTGGAGATTCTGGTGGTTCGGTTGAGGTGATGGTTTTGGCAAGGATGATTTGGGTGACGGGTGGTGTAGATGTGGTGGTGGCCTCTAGCGTCGATGTGACAGCTAGAGGTTCCGAGGTGGTGGGTGGAGATGATGTTGAGGTGGTCTCTAATGTCGATGTGACGATTAGAGTTTCGGAGACGGTAATGGGTGGTGGTGAGGGTGTTTTGGCTAGTGACTCAGGGTGAACAGGGTGGGATTTTTGGCTAGTGGGTTGTGAGGTTTCTGGTGCAGGCGTCTTTTCAGGTCCAGAGGAGGAGGGCGGCGTCGATTGCATGAGTCCTTGGGATTGTGAGTCCAGCTGCCTATTCTCCCCCTCGCGGCGATCTTGATCATCATCTTGATCGTCGCGCCTGGTCCTGCTGGATTCGCCTTGAGCACGGCAGGACATGGGTTGTGTCATTATGCGCTTCATCTCCTGTTCTTCCTCGTCGAGTTCCGTCATCGATTCGAATCGGGCTCGGAGGATGTAGAATAGTTCCCTGGCAGAGATGGAGGAGAGAAGATCATCGGCGTCCGTGTGTTGCATGGGTGGTGGCGTCTCCGGGGCCACACCTTTGCCTTTGTCGACGGTGGACGCATCGAGACGCGCGTAGACTTGATCGAGAATTGACGCTTCAAGAGTCTTTGCAAACTCTTGAAGACGTGTCTCTAGCGCGGTCTCGGTGACAAAATGGGGTAAATCTGACAAGTTGGAATCACGAAGAAATCCAACTGACACCGAATCGGTGAATAAAGCCGATCGGCCGCCCGTTTGCACAGGTCTGGTAATGACGGGGTCACTCAGACTTCCCGTTGGCATCATCGAGGAGACAGACTCACTCGTGTGATGGCCTAGGCTCACGGTTGTTGTTATGTTGGCCGTGCTAGGTCTTCCGCTCTCAGTCACATAGACATCACCGAGCGTTCTGACAGGGTCACTAAGACTCTGTGGTGCGGTAAGAGGTGTATGTGTCCTAGAAATGGGAGAAATTATGGGGAGTGAGGGTACTAGACTCGATGTTCATGAAGAGGATGCAGTCTGAGGCGAGGGACTGCTTGTTTCAACATCGATCATCTCCAAGTGGGATGTCGATGGTATACGTGGCTCCTCGTGGAATGAAATACCTTCCTGTAGAGAGGAAGATAAGTGGGTCGGTGGGGTTGTTTGCGTGGTTGAGCCAGATGCCACGACTTCTACTCGGGAGGTGAACACATCACCTCCTGTACCTATTGGTTCGGCTCGGCTTATTTGTGGCTGAGGAGGTCGATCGTGTTTTTGTTTCGATCGACGCTCCGTGGGGCGGCTTACGTCATCCTCACGCGACCGTTTTTTCGGAACGCGGGTGGAGGAGGATGCGGCGCGACCTGAAGACTTTTTGGAGGTGGTGGGAGGGGTGTGGCTAGTCCCGGGGATAGGAGCAGTGGGGTTGATCTGCGCCATAGGGACAGTGGAGGGAGGTCGGGGGCTCTCGCGGAACGCGGCGGTTGTGGCTCGGTATTCGCGGACGTGCGGATTGTCTGATCTGCGTACGCGAGCACTTCGTCCGGAATGATCATGGCGTGTCGATCCTTCGCCGGCGTGTTTTTCTTGGCGAACCTCTCGACGGTTGGGATGACGAAGTGTTCCGCTGGCGACCGGATTCGAATGTCGGTTGAGTGCAGGCGGAAGTGCTTGATGAGAGCAGGGAGCCACCGCATGTAGGGTACAAATCGGTTTGTGACTCCCTTGGCGACTTCCCGGTCGCGACGTTGGATCATGGAGACGAGATCCATCCAGATTATATCGGCGTAGTTGTACTTGCGGTTGTGGGCGATGCCGGTCAGGATGGTGAGAATCTGAAAGTTGCCGCGGTCCTGACCAGCATGCTTCCCTGACATGCACTTGTAGATTGCGGGTGGTGACTTCACTGAGGACAAGTGGGCCCTTCTTTTTCTTGTTGTCTGATTGGTAGCCCAGTCTGTCAATGTCGTCAATCAGTTGCTCGTGTGTCGGTAGTGGGTCGTAGGGTGAGTAGACGGGGAGTTGAAGTACTTCTTGTAATATCTTGCGGGTGAGCACCACCGTGTCTTGATCAATTCTGGCTGACAAGGTTTTAGCGAGACGGAGTGGTCCAGCTATCTGGAGTGTATGCCAGAATTGTTGAAGATAGACTTGAGCTTCTGGCTCGCCATGTGTGAGGGCGTGGCGAAGTGGGTGCCCTTTGAGGATTTCTACGATGACGGGGGCATCGCACCGAAAGCTCTCCAGATCCACCATGTAGTTGTTGGGAATCAGAGCCGCCCATTGACTTAGGGGAAATATCTGGTCGGGTGGTGGTACATAGGTGCGCGTGTGGACTTCGATGCGAGCGACGTCCCTTTGAATTGCAGCCTGCTCAAGTGCTTCAAGTGTGGCTTGATCTTTGTTAGTCATATCTGTACTCGACAGTGATTGTTATACGATTAGAGCGGACTAAGTGTCGAAATCGCGAAGTATGAAAACGTAGATATGTCTAGAAAACTACTGCATTTTTGTATAAAATTTCGCATGTAAAGAGAAATTTTCGTAACTTATATCATATAAGCATGTCGAGAAAGTTTTTCGCATATAAAGTTTCATGGGCATGAAAAGAAAGTTTTTCGCATATAAAGTTTTTCGCATATAAACCTTCGTATCTAGGTAGAATTGTCACAAGTAAAGCTAGTTTCGCATTTAATGTAGAATTTCGCATTTGGCAAGTGGTGGCAGATTTTCGCATATTGGGTAAAAATTCGCATGTAAAGAAAATTCGCTAAGTAATAGAGAGTTTCGCATATTAGGTAAATTTCGCATATAGGACAATTTTCGCATGCAATGGGAAGTTTCGTAAGTGAACATGGACATGTCATGAGGATTTTTCGCATAGTGAGTAAAATTTCGCTAGTGTGCAAGTTGTCTAAATTTTCGCATGTGATGAGAAAATTCGCAAGTTATCATACATAGACAAGTCGAGAAATCGCTCAATTTCGCATGTAAGAAAGAACTTTCGCATATGAATTTTCGCACAGAAGGAAATTTTCGCACGTTAAAGAAGATTTTCGCAAGTTGAAGTGTTTTCGCATTCCGAGTGAATTTTCGCAAGTAAGGTAGTTTTTCGCAAGTTATATGAAAGTTTCGCGGAAGGGAAAAAGAACTTTATGCATTGAGAAAATTTTCGTGTTTCTCTGTGGTTGCGAAAGAGTGAAGATGCGAAAGTGTGTAGATGGAGAGATGTGTTATGAGATTTTCGCGGGGTGGCACTCACTGTAGCAGAGAAAGTTTTGACGAGAATAAAAGAAGATTTCTCAGATAGACTTTCGCGGGACTTCACATACTGTAGCAGCGAAAAACATTTTAACTTATGTAAATTCTCGAATGAAAGTTTCGCATTTCTTTAGTCACTGTAGCAGCGAAAATTTAGCTCTTTGAAATTTCTGGGATAAAAATTTAGCGGAATATTACTCACTGTAGTAGCGAAACTTTCAATCTTAAGAAATTTCTCGGAAAGATTTTCGCGGAATTGTTCTCACTGTAGCAGCGAAAGTTAACATTTTTAAAGCAATCTTCTGAGAATTTTTCGCGGTGAAGAACATATTGCGACAGCATGCGAAACGACGAATAATTTTAGCCTTAGACCTACTCAAATCTCAACCAAAACGCTATAATCTGGGCTTAATCGACTCGTAATTGAATGGGTAACGCAGATTTGGGGATATTAAACATAAACAACATATCATGAGTTCGATTCAGAGGCCGCGAAAAACTTATTCTTAACCTAACAGATTTAATCGAAATGGGGCAAAACAGCTTAAAGTGACTAGAAATTGATTTAACTAAGGTATATTCATACCGAGAAGCTGATTTGCGACAATGGAGGTAGCAAGAAACGGAGTTTGAAAGCAGATTTTGACGACGACGTGACGCGGGGAGTTGCGAAATTTTGAGAGAGGGGTTGCGAAAGTTTTGAATTTTTCTCGGGATCTTTAGGAAAGTGAAAAGTGTTAAGGGTTTTGGGGTTTTACGAGTGTAGGCACTGTACATGCGAAATTTGAGTAAATGGGCCGAAAATTTCGCGGGCTTGGTCAAAACCTCAACATAGCTGAGTTTCGCGGATTTGGACCCAATTTTGACCCCTTTTGACCAGAAAAATTTGAAATTCAACCCAAAATATTTTGATCGGTCCGATTTTGACTCAGTTTGACCAGAATTTAAAATATCAACTCGTATATATATATATATATTTTTTTTAATTTTTATTTTAAATAATGAAAAATAAGAAGCTCCCCCTTAATCGTAAAACTTCCGTTTTAAATAATGAAATATCAGACGCTCCCCCTTAAACAAAAAATCTCCTTTAAAAATAATAGAAAAATCAGATGCTCCCCCTTAATCGAAAACTCCCCCTCAAAAGGACATAATTCAGAGGACACATAAGAATTCAGAAGACACATAGATAATGGAGTGAAGTGGAAAGGAAATATGTACACTTAATCAGAGTTCATGTAGAGACGATTGATCACAACTGAATATTCAACATGCCCAACATAGTCACTAGGTGTTGGAATCGTTTGACATCCAACGGTTTTGTGAAAATGTCGGCCAGTTGATCTTCGGTTGTGACGTAGTGCAATTCAATTGTCCCTTGTTCTACATGTTCTTTGATGAAGTGGTGACGAATATCTATGTGTTTTGTTCTAGAGTGATGTACCGGATTACTCGTCATCGCAATAGCACTTTTTGAGTCACAATAAATGGGAATTTTATCAACATGAATATTAAAATCTCGTAGTTGGGTTCTCATCCACAAAAGCTGTGAACAGCAACTAGCGGCGGCGACATATTCTGCCTCCGTCGACGAAGTTGAGACACAGTTTTGTTTTCGAGACGACCAACTTACGAGTTTACCGCCCAAGAAGTGTGCAGCTCCAGAGGTGCTTTTCGGTCCATCTTGCATCCAGCATAATCTGAGTCAGAGAATCCAACTAGTTTGAAGTCCGATTGAGTGGGGTACCACAGACCCAGATTGGGTGTTCCTTTGAGGTAGCGGAGAATCCTTTTGACAGCAGTGAGATGGGATTCCTTTGGTGTGGCCTGAAAACGAGCGCAGATTCCTGTCGAGAGGACGATATCCGGTCGACTAGCAGTAAGGTACAGAAGAGATCCTATTATCCCTCGATAAACGGTTTGGTCAACGGGAACACCAGATGGGTCCGCGTCGGGTCGGCCAGAGGGTGACATAGGTGTAGCAGCAGTCTTTGCATCCTTCATTCCATATTTCTCGAGGATGTCATGGATGTATTTGGACTGATTGATGAAGATTCCGTCAGGGAGTTGCTTTACTTGAAGACCAAGAAAGAAGTTCAGCTCGCCCATCATACTCATTTCGAACTTTTCTTTCATCAATTCTGCGAACTCTTCACACAGTTGTGGTTCAGTCGATCCAAAGATGATGTCGTCGACATAAATCTGTACAATCATGATGTCCGGGCCACTCCGCTTTGTGAAGAGAGTTGTATCCAAAGATCCTTTCCTGAAGCCAGATTGTACAAGGAAGTCTGAAAGGACGTCATACCAAGCCCGGGGAGCCTGTTTTAGTCCGTAGAGGGCCTTGTAGAGTCGATATACGTGATGAGGAAATTCTTCGCTCAAGAACCCTTCAGGCTGACCAACGTACACTTCTTCCTTGAGAAACCCATTCAGAAATGCAGTCTTCACGTCCATTTGGTAGACTTTAAAGTTCTTGTGAGCAGCAAAGGCAAGAAAAATTCGTATGGCTTCGATCCTGGCAACTGGGGCAAAGGTTTCATCATAGTCTATGCCTTCTTGTTGGTTGTATCCCTTAGCCACAAGTCTTGCTTTATTGCGGATAACAACACCATCTTCATCTTTTTTGTTCTTGAAGATCCATTTTGTGCCGATAATGGACCTATTGTGAGGTCGTGGTACGAGTTCCCAAACTTGTAGACGTTCAAACTGACTTATTTCCTCCTGCATTGCAATTAGCCAATCAGGATCGGAGAGAGCTTCAGCTACTCGTGATGGTTCGACTTGACTGAGATAGCAAGCAAACAGACTTTCATTCATCGTAGCCGAACGTGTTGAAACACCAGATGTGGGATCCCCAATAATCTGATCGGTAGGGTGAGAGCGAGCCCAAAGTGGTACGTTGGTTTGTGAGGAGCTGGCCGCATTTGTGTCTATTTGAAACCCATTGGATTGGGGCCCGGTGTCCGAAGAGGAGATCTCAATCGTATTAAATTGAGAGGGTTCAGCATCAGGATCAGCAATATTCCCAGGGTTGGGTAGAATGTCGTCTTTGTTAAGATTGAGTGGATCCATGTTTGGAGGGACGACGTTATTGCCAGTAGCTGGTGGTGTAGGTGGAGTGGGTGCAGCGGTAGGTTGAGTGGTGGCGACGGGAGTCTTGTGAACTGGGTAGAAGTACTCGAAGAGCAGATCTAGATCTAGTTCACCACAATTGCCCTCAGCTGAGGAAGTTCCCGCCGTTGAAGGTTGACCTTTTGTCAACGTCTGTAGAAGACCTGGTTCTGGACTGATATGACCAGAAGCTATTAGATCGCCTTCGCTTTCGTCAAAGGTGACATTCGTGCTTTCTATTACTGACCGTTTCTCCTTAAGATAGACTCTGTATGCCTTTGAGTTTAGTGAATATCCAACAAAGATGCCTTCAATTGCTTTTGGATCAAGCTTCCCAAGATGTTGGCGATCATTGGCCACAAAACATCGGCAACCGAAGACCCTCAGATAGGATATATCGGGGATACGACGGTTATTCAGCATCTCGTATGGGGTGCGGTTGAATCTTTTGTGGATTGAAGCCCGGTTTTGTGTGTAACAAGCCGTTTGAATAGCTTCGCCCCAAAGAGAATGAGGAAGTCCGGATTGAATGAGGAGAGTCCTAGCTGCTTCAACTAGTGTTCTATTCTTACGCTCAACGACACCATTCTGTTCCGGTGTCTTCACAGCTGAGAACTGTTGGGTGATGCCCTGAGTGGCGTAGAAATCACTGAGTTTCTTGTTCTTAAACTCAGTTCCGTTGTCTGTTCTGATAATCCGAACCTTTTGTTGATGAAGAGTTTGGGACGCAACAACAAACTCGATGATTATATCAGGAACTTCATCCTTTGTACGTATGAGTTTCGTCCACGTGTAGCGTGAAAAATCATCGACAATTACAAGAATATACCGTCTTCCTCCGAGTGTGGCCGTAGGCATTGGGCCACATAGATCCATGTGTAAGAGCTCGAGGATGAGCTTAGAGGACGGTGTTTCCTTGGAAGTGTGAGACGATCGCTTCATCTTCCCCAATTCACAGGCAGAGCAGAGGTGTTCCTTATGATTTGTCAGTTGGGGTAGACCGTTGACGAGTTTGTTCTGTCGCAGTTTGTTGATGGTCTTGAAGTTGAGATGTGAAAGACGCCGGTGCCATAAATCGTTCAACTTGGGTGCGGCTCGAGAGAGAAGACATATTGGTCGGGAGGTCTTAAGATTGAGTATGTAGAGATGAGACGTGCGTGTTCCAGAGAGAAGAGGTTGTCCTGAGGCATCTATAATGCTGCAGATGTCAGATTCGAAGAGAACCTTGTATCCTTTGTCGCAGAAACGACCAATGCTGAAGAGATTGTAGCTCAGACCCTCGACATAAGAGATGCCCTTAATCGTCAGTTTGTCGTGGACGAGATCACCCGTTCCAAGAATTGGCGCCATTTGACTATTCCCGAAGGAGACCCTTCCGAGATAGCGCTCGGAGAAGTTGCTCAACAGCTCCTTGTTCCCCGTCATGTGTGTGGAGCAACCTGAGTCTAGATACCACACATGACAGACCTGCAATTATCAGCAAACGTTGGGTCCCCGTATTCGGACGGGGCTTTCTTGTGATACAAGTATAGTTTTCATGCGTTTAAAGGAAATGTGGTTTCTAAATCAGATTGTGTCGATTCTAATTTAGCTTTCCCTTTGTCAGTTGTTTGATGATGTGAGGCTACTGTCTTTCTAACCCATATTTTCCTAACTTGTGCTTGCATGTATGGTGTCTTATACATGTATCGCCATGGGGCATGTGGTTATTGTTTTCGTGCTTCGGTTTTGGTTGCGTTTGGCTTGCGAGTAGTCGGTGAGTTTGCGTTTGATGACGAGAGACGTTTGCGCTTAACCTTCGGGCGAGATGGGAGATTTCATGAACGTCGTGGAGGAGGTTCGCTTGCGTGGTCGGAGTGTTGCATGTTCATGTGTGTCATATTCATGAAAGCGTGGAAGAACAAAATCATCGCAGCAGCACATAGACATAAGTTTGGTAAAAGAAAGATAAGTTTTGGCAACATAATTGTCTACGACCTTAGGACATTGGGATTCAGTACATAGAGAGGAAAGACGAATATAGGATGATCTTTTCTTCTTGTCATCGAAGAGCGGATTCTCCTTTATTTGATACGAACTCCCATCCAGAGATGTCGAACTCACATTCCCTGTATCCATAAGAATATGCGAGTTAGTGTTAGAATTTGTGCCAGCTTCAGGAGTCATCTTCGCCGTCCTCTTACATTTGCATGTTTGAGAATCGGGTACTTGACTCGACGTAGAAGGTTTGTTCGTATTGAGAGATTGTTCTAGGGTAAAGATTTTGTAAAGTAGATCTTCTCGCTCTTTTGCAAAGGCTTTCCGCTCTACGTCTATGGTTCGTTCTAGTTCTGCTATGGTCAGAAGTTTCTCTGGGACATAGATGCGAGAGAGAGCTTCTCGGAAAGCGATTTCCTGTTCTTCGGTTGGGAACTGAGACTTGATGTCTTCAGAGAGTGAGGGTTTTTTAGTCTTATCACTAGCATTCAACTCTGTGTAGTCGTACGCGATTTCTGCCCAGAGAATGTTCTGTTCCCTCTTTTCTTCCGAAAGAACACCGGAGGAGGATCTTACAAACGGCATGAGCTGTGAGGGAGTTCCTTTCCTCGTTTTCAGGAACGATGTACTGTACATGTTATACCTTTTGACAATTAGTGGCGTTGGATCACAGTTGCTGGCCAGGCCGATTCCCATCCGAGCGTTGTAGAATTCCGTTTCAACTGGTTGGTTCAATAGGCATAAGATGTTTGCGGCCTTTTTCCTGAGGTGTAGTTGATCTTCAAGTTCTTTTATCTTGCGGTATAGCCTAACTCTTTCCTTCGTAAGCAGTTCATATTGGGAGGCCGTCAGGAGGCGAGAGGTTTCACATGAACTGATGGCTAGAGTAGTTTCCTTAACCTTAGTCTCACTTTGTTTGTTCTTGCTTTGCAGACGTTTGACTAATGCTTCGGAGGCCACTAGACGTTCGTTTGCACAAGCTAGCTCCTCTACTTTTAAACTAAGTAAGGCATAGTTTGTTTCAAATTTTAGCCTAAGTTCATCATAGTCCCTAGCGTCTACGGTGGGTTTCTTAATGGTGTTTCGGTGACTAAACACATCATCGAGTTGCGAGATTCGTACCTCAGACTCGGTGTTGGTGGGAGTCTTAGCTGTGTTCGCTCCGTGGTCAGCCATCTCCTCGTCCTCGTCCTGTTCGACCAACCTTGCCATGCAGCAATCTTCATCCTTAGGCTCCTCGTCTTCCGATGTGTCGTTCACCCATTCAGCTTCTTCAGTGAGTAGAGCTTTCCCACTTTCCATTTTGCGGGTCATTCTGGCCTTATGGTCATAGTAGCCAGAGTCCTTCACGCGTGGGGAATGGCATTCTTTGGCAAAGTGGCCTGACTTTCCACACCGAAAGCACTTTACAGACTTTTGAGATGCGGAGTCCTCTGCTTTCTTTGTCGGCTTAGTTTCCTCTGTGGGAGTGGTCTTTTTGGTGCCGCTATAGGTTCTTTGGCGATTGGAGGAGGATGAGGATTTTTTCCCGATCTTCTTTGAGACCAACTTAGTGAGCATTGCTAGTTGCTTGCGTATGTCACGAACTTCGTCATCTGATTCTGTATCGGCTTCGGATCCTGAAGGGGTGTCAGATACAACAGCTGGTAGCTTTCCTTTGTTCTGTTTGGTCTTAGTGGTCGAAGATCGTTCATTGGTTTTATTCGAGAGGAGTGCCAGTGGGTCGACTCGAGTGTTGGTGGACTGAGGTTGCACGTAAGGAGCATAGGCAGACAGACTGTCATACAGTGCATGGATGGAAGTGTTGGAGAGGTCCTTACTCTGAATCATCATCACGATTGCATTGCCCCAGTGTGGTTTGAGGCTACCAAGGAAGCGGTTGTTGATGTCGAATTTGTCCCTCGAGATCCTGGCCTTTTTGAGTTCATTGATGACCTTCAAGTATCGGAGGTATGTGTCACGCAGTTCCTCTCCTTCATAGGCCTGGAAATGTTCATACTGCGAGAGACACGCTGATTTCCTCCCCTGAGCACTTTCAGTTGTGCCTGCCATAATTTCTGCAAGTTCATCCCATATTTCCTTGGCAGTTGTGCAGCACTCAACGTGACCGTAGACCTCGTTTCCCAAAGCCTGGAAGAGGTATCCTTTGGCAGTCTCGTCGGCCTGTACGCGAGCCAGTTCATCCTCATTGATGGGACCTCTTGGAGTGCGACGTTCATCCATGGGAGGATTTGCGTTTGGTTGTGCAGGGATGATTGTCCAGAACTGTGCTGGGCCGTTGAAGATGGAGTCCAGAAGGTATTGAGAGAGTGGTGCGCCTTTGTTCCTGATGAATGTGAGGAACCGGTTCGTCCATATGCTGTAGTCACCTTGTCGCAGCATCGGAGGCCTGGTGTCGGAGCCCACTATGGAGATGTCATTCGTGGTAGACATGGTTGGTGCAGTCGAATCGTCCGTGGTTTTGATCTTGAATAGATAAGAAAGTTAGTAACGAACGAGATGAAAAATACGAGTTTAATGTGTAGGGTTTTGAGAAGAAAATCGTTTAAAGAATTTCTTAGAGCTAAGTGATCGTGTGTGACGGTCGATAATGTATGAACGGAAATGTATCAAGAAATTAGGAGAAGTTCTAGAAATTTAAAAACCGAGATTTGAGATGGGATTAAAGTGAACGGATCAAATTTTAAATATGTTAGAAAATATCTTAACCCGAGAAAATTTTAACCTTAGAAGAAATTAATACGTTCGAAAAATTCTCAATTTGAAGAATTTCGCAAGTTAAAAGGTTTAGCAAGTTGAGAATTTTTTTTTTTGAACTTCGCAAGAAAACTTCGAGAGAAAAAAAAAAAGAGTCCGCTAGGTGAGAATTTTAAAATTTCGCAAGAGAATTTCACAAGTTATAGGACTTTAGCAAGTTGAGAATCTAAAGTTTCGCAAACAGTTTTTCGCAAGTTATAAGACTTTCGTAAGAAAGTTTCGCACGTAATAAATTTCGCACGTTAAGAAAATTTTCGTAAGTTGAGAATTTTTAAAGCTTCGTAGAAAGTTACGCAAGTTGTAGAAATTTCGCACGTTGAAAACTTTAAATCTTCGCAAGAGGAAATTTTGCTGTTTGAATAAATTCTTGAAATAAGATTTTTCGCATAAAAAGTTTCTCGGATATAGGAAGTAACAGTTGCGAAATACAAATGCTGTAAAAGTGAGAGTTTCGCGGCTTAAAATTCTCGGATCTTAAAGTAGGCAGTTGCGAAAAAATGTAGTGGAAGTGAAAGTTTCGCGGTTTTGAAGATTCTCGGATTGTGAAGGTAGAAAGTTGCGAAAAATGTAGTAAAAAGGAGAGTTTCGCGGATTGGAAATTCTCGGATTTTGAAAGTAGATGGTTGCGAAAAATGTTGTGTAAAGGAGAGTTTCGCGGATTGTAAATTCTCAGATTTTGAAAGTAGCGAGTTGCGAAAAATGTAGTATGACGGAGAATTTCGCGGATTGAAAATTCTCGGGATCGACTTTCGCGGACGTGGAAAAATTCGCGGACTTGAACGTTCAAGCTCAGAATTTCGCGGTCAAGAACAGGTTAGTACTGTTCCATTGCTTTTCACGCGATTTCCCAGAAAAAACGTCCCGTTCTTGCTCAAATCTCAACCAAAATCGCTCAAACTTGATCCTAAACTTCAGAAATTCTTTCCTAAACACATAATCGACCGATTTGTGAGCTAAAAACAACAAAAAGTAGGTCAAATCGACCGAAAACAGAGAATGGCCGAGATGTCCTTTTCTGAAAAGTTTTTGCTTCAGTCTTGCTCAAAACTCGTTAAAACTGATCCAAAAGTGTTTTAAAAACATCTTAGGCATAGAATCGATCTGGGGGAAGGTTTTAAACACAAAAACAAAGCATAAACACCCCAAAACGAACTCAAAATGCCCGAAAGTGGTTTTTTATCCAAAAACACCTTTGATCTTTCTTGGAATCGAACGAAACTGGATTCAAATCAGTGAAGATCGATCCACGTTTGCTCTGATACCTCTTGTTGGTCCCGAAATGCACCAAACAAGGAATCAAAGAGGCTAAATGGAATGAAGAAGGGAGAGTTTCTCACCTTTTAGTGTGTGTAGTGTGTGAAAATTAGGGTTTGCCTTTTAATCTTTGATTAGCTTTCAAAGTGAGTTGGTAAAACCTTATATACCACATTAACCCTAGGTATATTAAGGCCCAATCACTAATAATAAAATTATTACATTCTAGTCCAAAGCCCAAGTTAATAGATTAATACAAAATTAATCCCAAGACTTAAACTATTGACACAATCAATTAAATATCCTAACAGATCTCATTTAAAAATGGGCAACTATCCAAGAGATAAAATGAGATAGGATAAGCTCGGCTTAAATAGAATTAAGAAGATTTGGTTTTCAAACCGAATTTGAATTTTCACAACAAGGTGAACCGCCGGTCGGAGATTGCAGACTTATCTGATGTGATCTCACTTTAAATAAGGAAAATATTATCAAGGCTGAATAAGAGATATTTTGAATGTCCGAATTTCCTAAAACTTATCGGCTAGAGATCTCAAGGTAGAATAATTTCGAATTCAACCTAATATAATCACACTTTTATATAAGATCTAAATGATCGGAATTCCTATAATAATCTGGATAGCTAAGGGATGATCTCAGAAATGGATAACTATGAATTGTTCCTAAAACAACGCGATCACACTTAAGGATAAGATCTGAAATTCTTAAAGTAATCTAGGGGGCTGAAAGGAGTATCTCATAATAGAATTATTGGGAATTTCTTTCTAACATACCATAATCCCAGTTCTCATAATTATGGAAAGGATTTGACTGAGCTGAGTGGGAAGGATTTTTTGATTATCCAATATTCCTAAAATAACTGAAGGGCAAGAAATGATATCTACAAATTTCTTCCTAGAAAATCTAAGCCACATTCTAAGGAAAAATTTGGAGAAGATTCCTAAAATAATATTGGTGACTAAAGGACCGATCTTATGTTGGAATTCACTATGAATCTTTTCCTAAAATACCAAAGTCGCACGTAAGGTTCAGGACTATATGATTCGAAAATACTCTACGGCTGAAAGAATATTCTAGATTAAGATAACTACGAATTTCTACCTAAGATAGTATATCCTAGAGTAAATGGCAGAATTCGGCATATTTACTAACCTTATTCAGCTCGATGATTCCCAATCGATCACGGATGTGGCAAAATCTTGCCTCAACTAGGGGCTTTGTGAAGATATCAGCAAGCTGATCATTTGTTCCTACGAATTCCACACTGATATTCCCCTTCTGAACGTGGGCTCGTATAAAATGATGTTTAACCTCAATATGCTTAGTACGAGAATGATGCACGGGATTCTTACTATTACTAATGGCACTAGTGCTATAACACAGAATAGGAATTTTATCATATCCTAACCCGAAATCACTAAGGGTTTGTTTCATCCAAAGAACTTGTTGACAACAATTTCCTAAGGCCATATATTCAGCTTCGGTTGTGGAGAGGGCGACAGCATTTTGCTTTCTACTAGACCAAGTTACCAGGAATTTCCAAGTAATTGGCAAGTTCCACTAGTACTTTTCCTATCTTCCCTATGGCCGGCATAGTCGGCATCGGAATATCCCATTAATGGGAATTCATCCGTATATGAATACCACAGACCAACATTCACAGCACCCTTGATATATCTAAGTATGCACTTGACTGCTGTCAAGTGAGATTCCCTAGAGTCAGGCTGATATCTCGAACACATACCAACAGCAAACATAATACTACGGCGACTAGCAGTTAAGTAAAGAAGGCTTCCGATCATACCTCGATATTCTGTTTGATCCACTGGTATACCTGATTCATCACAGTCTATTTTGGTGGTCTGATGTATAGGGGTGAAAATTGCTTTGGAATCGCTCATCCCGAATTTTGTCAGTAATTCCTTGCTGTACTTTGTCTGGGATACAAAGGTTCCATTGTCAAGCTGCTTTATTTGCAACCCGAGGAAGTAGTTCAGCTCACCCATTAAGCTCATCTCAAATTCCTTCTGCATAGACTTAGAGAATTCCTCGCAAAGAAGGATATTAGTACTTCCAAATATGATATCATCAACGTAGATTTGGACCAGTATCATGTGATCACCTTCGTACTTAATAAACAGTGTATTATCAATAGTTCCAGTCGAAAACCCTCGCTTTGTTTCTTGTGACATTACCATGTTCGTCGAGTTTGTTGTGGAAGACCCATTTGGTTCCTATGATGGATTTTTCATCTGGTCTCTCTACGAGTGTCCACACATGACTCTTTTCAAACTGAGATAGCTCATCCTCCATGGCAGAGACCCAGGAGATATCGTCTAGGGCTTCATGGACTGTCTTAGGTTCCATCATTGAGAGCAGTACATCATGGGATTCCATTGTATCCTGATTTCGTACAGTCGCTCGAGTTTTGATTCCAGATCTGATGTTTCCTATTACTTGATCTGTTGGATGACTGGAAGCATGCTTCCATTTTCTAGGTTGCAGCTCATCAACTTCTGGTTCCAGTGTCTCAACATTTTCGTCTTCGGGAATATCGTCCTTACCGTCTTCAGTAACCTGTAATTCTGCACAGAGCAAATCTATACCTTCCTCATCAGTAGCATCTGTGTTAGGTATCTCATCAAAAGTAACATGTATGGATTCCTAAACAGTCAGCTTCCTCTTATTATAAACACGATGTGCCTTAGAGTGAAGACTATAACCAAGGAATATCCCTTCATCAACCTTAGAGTCAAATTTTCCTCTCTTATCTCTATCGTTCAAGATAAAACATTTGCATCCAAACACACAAAAGTAACTTATATTTGGAATTCTACCATGCCAGATTTCATAAGAATTCTTCTTTAATATCGGCCTAAGGAAGACACAGTTAGACACATAACAAGCTATACTAACAGCTTCCGCCTAGAACTGTTTAGGAATATCATACTCATGTAACATAGATCTAGCCATTTCTGTAATACCCTATTTTTACATTCAACTACGCCATTCTGTTGGGGGAGTTATAGGGGCAGAGAAGTTATAACTATATCCGTACTGATCATAGAATGATGCAAATGACTTACTATCAAATTACAGTCCGTTATCACTATGTATCCTACACAGATTCATTTCTTTTTCATTTTCCAGTCTCTTGACCAGTGATGCAAAGTTATCTAGTGCCTCATTCTTATGTGCAAGGAATATCACCCAAGTGTACCTGGAATAATCATCAACAATGACAAAGGCGTATCTTTTACCTCGCAGAGACATCGTTTGAACAGGACCAAAAAGGTTGAGTTGTAGTAATCCAGAGGTCTGGATGTAGATATCACCTCTTTGCTTTGAACGATGTCTTGGTCTGCTTGCCCATTTGGCACGCGTTGCATGTTTTGTCCTTGACAAACTTTATGTTCGAAACACCTCGTACCAGTGCATTGCTTGTGATATGAAACAGTAATTCCATATTGGCATGTTCTAGGCGTCTGTGCCATAACCAGGTGTTATCCTGTGTAACTGCTAAAAACTTGACATTCTGGTTAGTGATATCGTCAAGAGTTATGCAATAGATCTTTCTATCCCTAGATGCACTGAATAGTACCTTGTCATCATTTCTAACTACACACTTATCATTTTCAAAAGTAACCGTATGACCCTTATCGCATAATTGACTAATGCTAATGAGGTTATGTTCTAGATTCTTAACCAACCATATGTCATCTATAGTAGTATGTAAAGTGTTACCAACAGGTCCAACTCCAATAATCTTAGCTTTTGTGTTGTCGGCGTAGGAGACATATCCTCCATCATAAGCTTTCACCGACACAAACTTACTGATATCACCTGTCATATGGTGGGAACAACCACTGTCGAGGTACCACTTGTTTTTCTTGCTGGATTTTCTTCTTTGTACCTGCATGAATCAGTTCTTTTATGAGGTTCCCAACTTCGATTGGGTCCTAAAAGGTTAGTGGGAAAATAACTCCTGTTAACACATGATATATCATCTGTCACAGACTGTGATATCACAAACACAGGCGGGCCAGTGTTAGAACTTTGATTCTTAGGAACCTGCTTTGGCCTCCAGATATATATCTAGATTTATCAGGTTTCTTAAAAAAACAGTTGTTAGCATAATGACCGTGACGGCCGCATGAAAAACATTTAGGCTTTCTAATATCTTGTTAAGGTGCAGCAAGCTTAGGTGTTGTGGAATATCATATCCCTGTTTTTCCAACATGTCTAGGAAGACTAAGTATCATGTTGAGATTTTGTTGTCCTACAAGAAGTCTATCATTTGTACGATATTTTTCTTCTAAGAAATCCTTAAGAACAGACATGTCTTTAGATATATTTTCGTGCTTCCTAAGCTTTTCGCAATTACACAAGACTTTCTCTTCCTTAAAAGTTTCTAACTCGGCTTTCAGACGCTCATTTTCTAGATCTGTTTGATGCTTCTCTCTAGCTACGTCATCTCGTTGCCTAATCAGACTCTTTACTTGTGAGTTGAGCGACTTAATCCTTCTTTCTGCGTTTTGAATTATTTCAAACATCTCTTCCTTTTCATCTAGTTCAGGGACTGAGGAAGCACTATCATGAGTTTTATCTTGCCTAGCATATAATTCATTTAGAAAGAGTATTTTTTTAATAGTGGATGAAGAAAATACCTGATCATCATCGGCCATGTAGGCGAGATCTTCCTCCTCTTCACTTCCGGCCTCTTCCCAGTTGGTGACCATGGCTTTCTGCTTCTTTATCTTTTTGTCACCAATTTCCATCGGGCAGTTTGAGGCGAAGTGGCCTGGCTTGTTGCACTTGAAGCATTTATGCACATTGTTCCCGGATGAAGATATTTCCTTGTTCATAGATTGGAACTTGGAGTTTCCTTCGAACTTTCCTCTCAGCCGGGACTTTTCAAATTTTCTGGTCAGCATGGCAATCTGCTCTAGTATGTCTTCCTCAGTCTCTTCGTCGTCAGAATCAGATTCCTTCTGTTCAGCATTGAAAGCAATGGTATTCCTGACTTGTGGTTTTTCTTCCATGGAGATCTGAGTCATTTCGTACGTGATTAGAGATCCGATCAGCAGATAACTCGTCCAGATCCTTAGCTTCGTAGGTGACTGTTACTTTGGGATTCCATTCTCTTCGAAGACATCTCAGTATTTTTCGCACTTTCTCTCCGTCCGGTATTCTCTTTCTCAACGAGAACATTTCGTTGATGATGTTCATGAATCTCGCGTACATGTGGCTTATAGTCTCGTTGTCCTCCATTTTGAACAGCTCGTATTGGTGGGTTAGCAGGGCTATTCTTTCTTGTACAACTCGAGTGGTTCCCTCATGTGTGACTTAAAGCATGTCCCACATATCTTTGGCAGATTCGCATGAACTCACACGATTGTATTCTTCTCTTGTAAGCGCACAGGCGATCATGTTTTTTGCTTTGGCATTCAAGGAGACTCCTCGCTTGTGTGTTGCATCATAGTCAGAACCTTTCTTTGGAGTTCCATCCACCTTCTTAGGAGTATAAGGTCCAGTCGTGATGATATCCCACATATCATAGTCAGTAGTAGCAAGCAGGAATTCCTTCATCCGATTTTTCCATATGGCATAGTTGGTTCCATCGAAGAGTGGTGGCCTGGAATGGGATTGTCCCTCTGAAAAACATCAAAACTCGAAGAAGCCATTAGATCTTTAAACTCAGGCTTGTTAGGCCCGTTGTTTGAGTAACCTAGCTCTGATACCAAATGAAGATATAAATGTGCCTAAGAGGGGGGGGGGGTGAATTAGGCTTATAAAAAATTTATGCTTATTCTTTTCACAAATCCTAAATGTAGTGACTTAGATATGCTTAATGATGCTTGTGACGAGTATGCCTGATATATCTCAGTTACGTCGGATGTGTGTCGGGTCTGCCTCACAGCGCTAAGGAAATAACAGAAAAGTAAATGCGAGACAGGATTTTTATAGAGGTTATATATCCCCAACTGGGGTTTACTCCTCTCCTTGGGGTTTGCTCCCCAAGAGTTTAACCAATCACTATAATGCACCGTAGCTGGATACAAAACTAATTGATTAGCCCAATACACAACCGCAACAAGTCGAACACTAGGTCACCACACGCCGAGTTTCGTTCCTCGGAATCTCCTGATTCCGGCAGACACAGCTCGCCACCGAAGAGCCCCCGGAACTCGTCATTCCCTTCACGTGTGCGTAAACGTCGACCTTGCCTCCATGGTATTTCTCACGTCCGAAGACAGAATATATTGTATGGGAGGTTGGAATAACCGGATGAATCACTCGCTCAGTGATGGAATCCCAACTTAATGCTCAGGTAGGCAGAAAGCTATCGCAAATGGAAGGCACAGGAATCTCTCTGTATCTTTCTGCTAAAAAATCTCTCGTAGGCTTATGTTCGCAAATTCTTAGTTGCTCAAAATTCTGAAGTGTGGCTCATATATAATCATTTTCAATCAGCACTTCACATGGAAAATCACATCATATAATAATCACCAAATCAAACATAGTTTCCATGCAATTTTCGAGTCTATCATAGCATATAAATCATGCTTTTATCATCACAACGGTCATCTACCACATCAAAGCATGATTATTTTCCATATAAGAGCTCATTTAAGCATGAATATATTCCACATAAAGACTCAATTTCGTTCTCATGCATATTCAATCACTTCGCATATATTTTCCATGTCAGGACTTTCCATAAGTGATTCTCTGCTATCTGTTTCTAGTGTAAATCAATCCAGATTAACTTTCCAATTATAGCACACAAGATAGCATCATACCAGCACGTTTTCTATGTACAACTCATAGTATTAGATCAATATATTTATCATGTTTAGCACGCAAATCATATCAGAGCATACTTCATTCGATTTATCAATCATGGCAGAACTTTTCTTATTTCAGAGATCACATCCGTTTATAGCACATACCATAAAATAGCATCTTATCCACAAAGTCAATCAAATCAAATCTTCCCTAAATATAATATTCCAATCAGCATAAGGAAAGATATTAGTTCAATATGGCACATTAAATTCAGTGGAAAGCATGCAAGAATCGTACATGTGATTTTGTCCAGGAATAACTGATTTTCAACAGCTATATCACTTTCCATATATAAACATCATATTTTCCAAATATTGCTCAGAAGGATATCTCATGCATTATTTCCATATATAGTACAGAACGATATATCCTATCACAGGGGCTGTCTATAACATGCGATCACCTAGTCTCATCAACTAATCACCAAATCATATGTGAATCAAATATTTCAACACTTTAATCAGTCTATAGCTCATAACCAATGCATGTGTGAATATTTTCATATACTTAGACATTATATTGATCATAGATCGAATTGCTTAATTTATAGACCTAACGTTATTACATTACATTGTCCATCAAAACTCTCTAACACACATGGACCAAAAAGGTCAACATTCTCCCCCTTTTTATGATGACATGTAATTGATACAGCACATAAGCATGTAAGCATATTCGATCATGCAAGTCCTAGCGCATATGTCTAAGTGTTACATAATCACTAAGCAGAGCATACGACATTTCCTAATTACAAATGATACATATTTGCTCCCCCTGCCTAAGTGCAGTTATGTATATGATATGCAAAGATATATCATGAATGAATTTGCTCCCCCTGTCTAAGTGCGGATATATCATGTCCTTTTCAAGGTTATATCATGAGTTCAAAATTTTGAAATTTACCCGTGAGTGTGCTCTCCCTGCCTAAGTGCGCATTTTCCAAGCATGATTCAAGCAATCAGATAATCATCGCAGCAGGCGCTTAGCACTTACCAATAAATCTCACACACGTTAATTAGCGCATATAAGTATCAGAGTATCACTGTTTCAGAGCATAAGTTCACGCATCGCAGCATAAAAAGCATCACTGATATATAAAAAATGCAGCTATTCCATTCGTGTTCACATATTCCATATTATTTATGCAGATATTCCATGTAAAGCGTTCAAGAATCAGATCAAACTATTAGTGAAGTTCAGAAATTTTACCAAGCTACATTAGTTTGCTCCCCCTAAATCAAAATCGGGCGAAATTTCTAGGTCAATGGACGGACTGACTTTAAAACAAAAAGTTATAGATAATTAAGTTGGCTATTCATAGGAATTTGAATCAGGGTCGTCCGACTTGTAGATCGAAAGTTATGCTTAAGATCATGCAGGCTGCCAGTTTCGGGCGACAGTACCCGAAAGTCAGTTTCAGGCGAAATTTGGAGGTCAATAGACTTCGAATTCGGCCAAACTTGAAGAACAAAAGTTACAAGTTGGTTATTCATAAGAATTTGAGTAAGTGTCATCCGAGGTTTAGATAAAAAGTACCCTGAAAGTCGTGCAGGCTGCCACTTTCGGGCAGCAGCACCCGAAAGTCAATTTGGGGCACAATTTCGGGTTCAATGGACTTCGAATATGGACTAACGTAAAACATAAAAGTTCTATATAATTAAGCTGGCTATGCACAAGATGTTGAATCAAGGAGAGTGGAACTGTAAATCGAAAGTTATGCTTAAAATGGTGCAGGTTGTCATTTTCGAACAACATGAGACCTATTCATGCACAATAAAAAAGAAGTATAAAGGTTATGGGTAGAGACCTATTCATGGACAATAAAACATGCATATCACGCACACACATCATTATAGGATTTCATATTTACAGATAAAATAATTATATAGGTCAGGAGTCTGATATAAGGCAAGGAAAAGGCCGAGTGAAGGACAGAGAGTTACAAAACTTGTGAGTATAACATGCATCATGTCTTTATGTACTTATGTGCTTTCTGATTGATGATTTCGTGCTATATGGACTAATCTGATTATATGCCACAATGTACTTTTATATGCTAAATGTGACTTGTTCAAGATTTTTGATATACGTGATATAAGAATAGATGCATGGCATTGCATATGCGTAATAATGAAAGGAGAAACCGTTTTGAGTGCTACGACTATGGATGGTATGATAGGATGCTACGGCATACTTCCCTTCAAATCGAGGGATGATAGTTACTTCCCTTCAAATCGAGGGATGACAGAGTCCTGTACAGGCACATACAGATATTTGCAGTATTGACTGTCCCATTCATCGGCGCCGACTGGGCTTAACGGGAGTATTAAAATTAATGGGCATATAGAAATGCATTGATCTAAGGATCATAGGAACGATTGTTATGTGAATGATGACTACGTGATTGAAATTGTTACGTGATAAAACGTATGAAAAAAAAAAGGTTTATGGCACCTATGAGAATGGATTCATTTCACGTTATACTTTTATTTATATCGAATAACATGTTGTTATCATACTCTGAATAGTTGTCTTCACCGTGTCGATACATACAGGCTCACTAAGCACATCATTAGCTAAAGCATGGATTCAAGGTTGGCCGGCTACGCTCTCCTCCTGTTCCCCCTCCTTATGGTCGCCATGTCAGAATGCATTCTAATTTTGCTCTCCTGAGCTTTCAATGGCATCCCTATGTTCATCGTTAGCATATAGTTTAGATATAGTACAGGCTATAACATTTTGTGACTCGTATGATATGTACTTATATGTGCATCATAGTAAAAGGAGTTAGACCAGATGTACGTACCCATTTTTGATAAAGGAAATAGTTATGGAAATCGCTAAAAATTTTATGTGAATATTTATAGATGCATAAAAAGGTATAAGGAAACGGGTGCTACAGTATTCAATTGTACAAATTTATATCCCAAAAATTATTAGAATTTGCATGCATGACTGATCTAAAATACCTGAATAATACTTTTCAGATATAGTTGAAAAATATATATGCGAAAAATATTCATACACACTGCAAGACAGTTACTGAAGCAATTCGTGTTTAACAAGGTATATCCTATTTTGCACGACTGTTACTGGAGATGTCGTGTAATTAAACAGTATATTCTATGTTACACAACTCTTATTGAATTGTTTGCAGTATTATACAAATAGTAAATTCTTCAAATATATAATTATGTTACACTATTTTGTTCATCTTTGGGGAAGTCAAATAGACAAAAACTGGTATCATAAATCAATTCACCATAACGTTTTTTAAATCATTAGTTTCTTTTAATGATATTAGTACATGCATGTATGAACCTTATCGCACTACCTATTAATTACGGATAAATTTATTGAATCTATGCAATAATCAGGTGTAGCCATACGTTTCCATGAATTGAAGAATTTTATGCAACTGTAATACATTGCACATATCTGATTTCACAACATATCTAGATATACGACTGACTCCTCAAATTTCTCCAACAACATTAATAACTTGTTGTTGCAGAATATGAAATAATGTGGATAAGATATTTGTTGACAAGCAAATTTTCATCATACAACACAGTCAATGTATACTTGCAAAAGGGCATTTTGCATGATAGAAAACAATCGAAGTACAATTACCAAAAAGCCAAGAATCAACGATGCAAAAGGGTTTTAGAAAATTCCATTGACAAGATGTTTCAGGTACTACCCACTGTGATTAATCATTTAGCAGGAAGAATAGCAAAACAAGTCGATTGTTATTCAAAAAATGAAAATCGTCACTGCGGGAATTTTCTAATGAGTTATGATTCACTCACACAATATATGCAGTACAGATCAAGAATTTCGACAACCAGTATCTATCAATATTGCATGAAATTCCGAAACAGCTCTGCAACTTGGTATTGCAATCTTTCTTTCTACTACAAATAAATTCTTATGAAAATCATCTCTTTCTTCAGTTATTATTTTATGTTGTAGATCATAATGCGAAGATAAAGCACAGAAGAAAAAGACTATTCCCTGAAGAAAATAATGTAAATGATTATACGGATCATTTCGAAAATGGTACTACAAATTTCCTCGACAATCATATTACACGTATATGCTGGTATGCCAAATTCTAATATATTTGAGCACTATTTCGATATATGTTATTTGCAAATCTTCTAATACCAGCATCAAAGAGAAGCCGCATCATGCACAACGAACATACACAAGTCTTTGGAGACAATGAACACAGACCTCGAACTTTGTTACAAGGTAACTGTCAAACTTATTGTTTACAATTTGTCATAGAATAGTTTAAAAGATGATGTTCTGATCAGGGCTTACTCGGAGAGCTTAATTGTCAAATAAAAGAACATATCAAATTCTTAAATGATTACAGCAGAGAACATCCGTCAATGTCCTTGTCATGCATTGATGTGGAAATCAGAGTCAACAAAAGAAAAAATGAATATCAGCAATTTAGTATTTTCACTGTGTTGCAGTCCAGGAAGAGCTTCACTCCCTCCACTTGAACGGCCTCCGTTATATCTTGAAAAAAGTTATCGGATAATCTTTTCGGCAATCTATACGAGTCTATAACTCAATCCTTTCCTTCACATCAATGGGTGCAAAAATAGACTCAATGGTAAACCAAGAACAAGTTCGTACGTCTACAGAATACACGGACAAATGTCATAATATGGGTTCATTACTTCCTACTGAAGGTGAGGCTCCAAAATTTGTCCAACTCTATATCTACGTCACATCAATTGGCGTTTCAAACCGTTTAGGTACGTTGTCCAAAAAAAGTTCAGACAATTTGGATATAGCTGTAGTTACAGCTCTCATTCAAATGATGGATCAATACAATAAGCTGGAGAAAATTTCCCGAATGGCACGAGACTGATATGAATCTGGCGAAACTGCTGAACTATCATTATTACTAATTGGACGAGGACGTAGAGGAAAATAGTATGAACTTCCCTCCACCGATGATATTGCTAGATTTATAGTTGGAGATCTTCCTAAGACGATTGGAGAAAGAGACATCATAGTTCAGACAAAAAATGGCCCTCTGCAGAGAATCGGTGAATTGCGTCCTTCATTTATGGCGATGCAATATCCTTTACTATTCCCGTTTTTACAGTATGGATTCCATGACCAAATATCCTACTCAAACAGGGTCCACAGCTCTATCAAGAGCGGTTGCATAACTACGCGTGAATCCTATGCCTATAAAATACAGACAAGATTGCCAGAGGGACAAGGCATTGTACGAGCTGGACGTCAACTTCACCAGTATGTTGTCGATGCTTACACAACGATCAAACAAGAAAAACTGCGTTGGATAAGAAATAATCAAGAGAGCAGATATTTACAATAACATTCCTGATGCTGTAACCAGAGGAGAGACAAATGCAAGATCTATTGGGGAGAAGATCATATTACCATCTTTGTTTACCGGTTCTCTCAGATATATGTTGGAAAACTACCATGGCACTCTCTCTTTATGCAGGTACAACAGTAATCCACATCTATTCATTAGTATCACAACAAATCCTAAATGGAACGAAATAATAGATCATTTGCAAAGATATGGCAATGACAGTTCTAATGATAGATCACATTTGCAGTGTCGAGTTTTCAAAATAAAGCTGGACAATTTGATTTCTGATATTCGGAAAGGAATATTCCTTGGACCTATGTTTGCAGGTATGTTCTACACAATTCAAATAGTTTATATGACGAGGAAAACATTTTACAAAAAATATTCGACGATAAACGCATTCCTTTTTTTGTAGTTTTGTATACAGTTGAATTTCAGAAAATATGTCTGCCGCATGCACATAGATTGATTTGGCTAACTGGGCGTGATGGACATCCCAGTCCTTCGAAAGTAGACTAAGTAATATCAGCAGAAATTCCAGACCTAGATGTGGACGAGGAAGGATACTATTTGGTCAAACAATTTATGATACATGGACCGTGTGGTTCAGCACTGCATGGAAAATCACAGGTGCCCAAAAACATTCCCTAAACAGTATGATGAGACAACGACAATATATGAGACTGGTTATGTGAGATCGACGGAGGACTAGATAGGATTTATATTAGAAAGAAAAATATCCGCCTGGATAATAGTTATGTTGTACCGCACAATGTACTGCTGCTGAAAAAATATCATGCTCATATAAACGTTGAATGGTGCAATAGGTGTAAAGCAATCAAATACCTATTCAGGTATATTAAGAACGGAGTCAGCAAAGCAACAATGATTACAAACAAAAATTCAGTGGATGCTCGAGTTGATAACCCTGGAAAAATTAGCTTTGCATACTTTGGCACGGCACGGCTAAGCTCGGCTCGGCTCAACCTCGGCCACGGGCACGGGCACGAGCACAGGCTCAGGCTCGGGCTCGGTGCTCGTCGGTGTGAGGCACCAACTCGCACCCGGGCCATTATTTGGGCCAAAGCTCACACAAGTTTCTCAAGCCCACTTAAACCCACTTTAGGCCCACAAGCCCATTTAAGTCCATACACATGGGAATCCCTTTTGATTAAACCCACGTGGGTTTCTATATATGGTGAAGATTTTCTTAGTGTCTAAGCAATGTGGGACACTTGATTGCCCCACTTAAACACTATCAAACATTTTAATGATTATTGAGCCAACTTTGACAATTAATTTCTCATTCATCCGGTATGGGTTTTGAGCGTATTAATATCGTTAGATTCCCCGTGAAACGTAGATTCGTAATCTTTCAATAATTTCTCATTCGACATCCGATAGCCTCTCGATTTAATTAAAACCGGGACTAAATTTATTTATGGGTTAATTGTTCCATTTGGGCCCAAAGCCCATTTGGCTTAAAACCCAATAATCCCCAACATGAATGGAAATTAATGCAAATGCTATGCATGCTGACTCTTGCAAGAAAAACTTGATGACCCGTCATTGAATCAAATAGGTAGCTTGTGGCTTTGAACCTTCCCTAGTGAAACGCAATCGAATTTACTCGCTGTTCAGTGAACATTATGTCTTGAACTGACAACTTTTGTATAAATTAAGACAACAGCGTACACACAGTGAGGAATCTAATTTCTTTCAATTCTCACATCGTGTCCATTTCGGCCCTGGACCATATCTTGGATTGTTACTATTTAAGCGGCCACACTTCTCACTTATATATGTGATCGACTATTAGGACTGCAATCCTATAGTATCTCGAAATACTCCACCATCAGGTATAGCCATCATTAAAAGCAAAATTATTTACCTTTTACCACACGTTTTAGGGTAATTACTTGGGCACCTTACGAGAATGAGCTTCTTAAAAAAAGTTCCAAGTAAGCTACTGAACTACACTCAACTTAGTTGCTCATTGAACCAAATTTGTGGGATCTCCACTCATCATGGTTGAGTTACCACCAAGCTCGTTCTTGGGTGATTTTTAAGCCCTATTCCCCTTACTGCGTTATAGTGCTGATCTCTAGCAATGCCTTTCGTCAAGGGATCTACTATGTTCTCTTTAGACTTCACATAGTCAATAGAGATTATTCCACTAGAGATCAGTTGTCGCACAGTATTATGTCATCGACATATGTGCCGAGGCATACCGTTATACATACTATTCTGTGCCCTACCAATTGCGGCCATACTGTCGCAATGTATCATAATAGGTGGTACAGGCTTATTCCACCTAGGAATGTCCTCCAAAAAATTTTGAAGCCATTCTGCTTTTTCACTAGCTTTGTCTAGTGCGATAACCATCGTAGATCGAGCTATGCACGTTTGCTTGGAGGATTTCCAAGAGATTGCTCCACCACCGATGGTAAATACATAACCACTCGTGGACTTGGAGTCTTTGCTGTCGGATATCCAGTTAGCATCACAGTATCCTTCAAGAACAGCTGGATATCTCGTATAGAGCATGCCATGATTTATATTATGCTTCAGATATCTTAGCACCCTTCTCAAGGCTATCCAATGATTACTCCCCGGATTACATGTAAACCTGCCGAGTTTACTAATTGAATATGCTATATCAGGTCGAGTGCAGTTAGTTAGGTACATTAAACTACAAATTGCTCGAGCATATTCTTGCTGTGATACGGGTTCTCCTCTATTTTTGGGCAGGAGTAGATTTAGATCTACAGGTGTCTTAGCCGGAGGATCAATGAAGGCATTCAATGTCTTCAACACTTTCTCAATATAATGGGATTGCGTCAACATAATTCCTTCGGGCGTCATATAGACGTTTATCCCTTGTATGACATTAGCTAAACCCATATCCTTCATACTGAAAAGATTTATCAGCATAGTCTTCGTGTTTACAATCATTTTCTGATTGCTTCCCGTGATTAACATGTCGTCTACATAATGACAGACAATCACGAAGTCATTGTCTGCGCCCTTAATGTAAGCACATTTGTCACACTCATTGATTTTGAACCCATTCGATTGTTGGGAATCCCCGAGGGTCCCTGGACCCACATTCCTAGAACGGCAAAATTTTAAAATCTTACGGGGTTTCTCACCAATTCAAGATTGCTCGGCTACAAACACGAGAACGTATTGACATAAAGAGATAAGAGATCAACCATGATACCTTGTTGAAATCTCTTAACGATGGCTAGCTTCGGATCCTTCGAATCCCCGAGGCGTAGTGCCCCTATCCTACGCCAAAGCACACGAACGGGACGCCTTCTTTGCGCAAGATCGTCACGCCGGCACCTTACTAACGTCGCAGTTGTTCTTGCATGTGCAGCTAGGCCAAGAACGAACTGGTTGCTGCCCCCGAGAGAGAGAGTGCGAGAGAGACAGTGGTGAGAGGAGAAAACTTTTATGTTTTACTCTCTTTTGCTTGTATTTCGAAAATTTAGCTTCCACCAACTTTAGGATCTCGAAAATCCTTCTTTATACCTCTTTGGATTAGCTAAAAATAGGTTAAGGTGGGTGGAGAAAAATCCTCAAACCTCACCTTTTACCAAGTCATCGTTTTACCAAGTAATGAATTCAAAATTAAAACTTTATATTTAATTAATTAAATATCCAATACCTTAATTAATTAAAATACCATATTTAGTATATTTTAAATATATAATATCCAATATAAATATATTTAATAATTTTCGAAATTTTATCTAATAAACATTTGAAACTTATATATCTATCCGATATACATTGTTTAATTCCAAATTAAACAGTATTATTTCTCTAAGAAAATAATAAAGATCTAAATCTAATTTAAATCATATACTAAATATTCAATATCAAATATTTTATTTCAAAAATATATCGTGAGGTGAAAAGACCATTTTACCCCTCACTAGTCAAACTTAGTATTTTCGGCCAATCAAGGCTTTGGCCAAATCCCAAACCCTAATGTCACAATCTAGGACCTAGCCTTGTCTCTCTCTCTGATGACGACGTTGTGTCGGTTGCCCTTTTTAAGCCCGACTCTCTTGGTTCGTCTCAACCGACCCAGGAGGTATCTAGGAGTTCGGTATTCACCTAGCTAGCCCCGTGGTACCGAACAGATCCCAAGTTGAGTACGAATTTCATCTAATCATAATCCACGAACCAACTGTAGATTTTCGTCATACGTATAAACCCTTTACGTTTGTCCCGGTCGAGTGAAAGTCACGCATAGTCAAACTTACAGAACTCGAGTCTATGTCGTTTATGTCGGTGAAAGTTCTGAAACTGCACTCCACGACTATCATGAGTCAGTTATATGCTTTGGCCAGAGACTTGGATAAATTCCCGCACATTAAACTTGCCATAGGACGTTAACCTCGAATTTAATCGAGACCGTAAATCCTGCTCCGCGGTTCAACCGGCAATCACATCGAAAAGTCAAGACCGCATTTCGCCGCTGACCCATGCCACCGGCAAGACGGGCCTAGCAAACTAGTGACAAGTGAAGACCTCAAGATCAACCCCAAGTTAATCCTTTCGGTCTAAGGTTCACGCATACTACTACAATCAATCGTTCGATCAAGGACAATCCAAGCGTGTAATCATTCGATTACGAGTCAGTGGCCAAATACAGATAATCCCATGATTCATCTTGTATCATTGTCATGGGCTCCCACTTCCCAAGTGAACGGTTGGCACAACCATATTGGACCCATCGACAAACAAGTCGTACGTGTCATTCCAGTCACCCTACTGGAGACTTAGACTTGTGGACAAACTTAATATTGCAGTATCTCAGCTTACTGGTGCCCCTCTCTGTCCCCCACAAAATCAGTAACTGAACTGCCAATATTTGGGTTTTATTAATTTGTCTTATCCACCGAGACTGCAAGGTGAAATCTTTAGAAAAATTACTAATTTGCCTTTTAATTTATTCACCAATTATTAATTAATGATAAATAAAGTGATTCCATTAATAGAAGTAATCAAATTACGTCACTAAACACTACACATTAGCAAATTGCCCTCGTACTCCCAGTCCTTGTACGGCATCTAGGGCATATACCTCAACAATCTCCCACTTGCACTAATGCCACGTGTTATCATATCTTAACCCCATTCTATCGAGGTGTCGATCGAGCACTGCATGTGGTAGTGGTTTCGTGGACGGGTCCTCTGCATTCTCTACAGAGGCAATTTTCTGCATGGTTATTGAGCCATTTTCAACAAACCCACGCAACACGTGGTATTTTCTCTCTATGTGTTTGAATTTACTGTGAGCACGTCGTTCCTTAGCTTGTGCAATAGCCCCGCTGTTGTCGCACCACAATGGCAGTGGGCGATCCACGATGCTAGGTACCACCTGTAGTTCCTCCAGAAACTTGCGTATCCAAACAGCTCCTTGGCAGCTTCTGAAGCTACGATATACTCTGCCTCAGTGGTGGAATCTGCAGTCGTGCTTTGCTTGGAACTTATCCAAGACACTGCCCCACCATTGAGCGTAAAGACAAAACCCGAAGTAGACTTTCGGTCATCCACATCTGATTGGAAGTCCGAGTCTGTATATCCATCTACTTCCGATTCTCCTGGGCCATAAATCAGTATCAAGTCCTTAGTCCGTCTAAGGTACTTAAGAACTGTCTTTACTGCCGCCCAATGTTCCTTACCAGGATTAGCCTGAAACCTACTCAATACGCCGACAGCGTACGCTATGTTTGGTCTTATGCAAAGCATCGCGTACATCAGGCTACCCACAGCTGAAGCAAAGGGGACTCCACTCATCTCTTGTCTTTGTACCTCATTCTAAGGAGACATAGCCTTTGAGAGATGAATCCCATGCCTCATAGGTAGGAACCCTTAGACTCATCCATTTTAAACCTTTTAAGGACTTTATCTAAGTAAAGGGCCCGGGACAAGCCTATTGACCTTTTCGCCCTATCTCTAAATAGGCAAATTCCTATAATATAGGTCGCTTCTCCGGGGTCTTTCATAGAGATTTTGTTTGAAAGCCAAGCTTTAATCTCTAAGAGAATCCCAATGTCGTTTCCTATCAAAAGGATATCATCTACGTACAATGCTAGAAACGACACCTTACTCCCACTGGCCTTTCTGTAAACATAGGGCTCATCTTCATTCTTTATGACTCCGTAGTTCATAACTACTTCATCGAACAGTAGATTCCAACTCCTTGAAGCCTGTTTCAGCCCATAAATGGACCGATTCAGTTTGCACACTTTTCGAGCATCTGCTTCTGACGTAAAACCCTTGGGCTGCTCCATATAGATTTCCTCATAGAGGAATCCATTCAGGAAAGTGGTCTTTACGTCAATCTGCCAGATCTCATAGTCGTAGTGTGCTGCTATCGCAGGCATGATTTGAATGGACTTTATCATTGCGACATGTGAGAAGGTTTCCTCATAGTCAACTCCCTCTTTCTGACTATACCCTTTCGCTACAAGCCTAGCTTTCTACGTCTCCACTTGTCCATCAGATCCAATCTTTTTCTTGTAGATCCATTTATTGCCAATTGGTCTAAAACCATTAGGCAGGTCTACAAGAGTCCAAACCTCGTTTGTGTGCATCGAGTCCATTTCGGCCTGCATAGCCTCAAGCCACTTGAGGGAGTCTGTACCAGCAATTGCCAGGTCGTAGGTGACGGGATCGTCCCCGACGCATCCCTCAGTCGCAGCATCCCCATGCTCGACGTGTATCATACCATATATCTCAAGCATATAAGATATCCAACTTGACCTACGCAATTGCGGCTGAGCCGGGTTTTCTGGAACGTCGTCCAACGACTCTGGAATAGAAGTCGATTCGTTCTCTAACTCTCCTAGATTTATTTCTCGTCCTTTACCGCCTTCGCCTACGAATTCTTCCTCCAAGAAAGTAGCGCATAAAGCGACGAACACTCTGTGGTCATCTGGGGCGAAGAAGCAATACCCCATTGAGTCCTCGGGATATCCGATGAATCATGCCATTAATGATCTTGTCGGCAGAGCGGGTAGGTATCCTGTTAAGGATATAGGCCGCTGTTTCTAAGGCATATCCCCACAACGAAATGGGGGGATCTGTGTAACTCATCATCGACCGAACCATATCTATAGCATTCGGTTTCTCCGTTCGGCCACGCCATTCAATTGCGGCGTGCCTGGCGGGGAAAACTGTATGATGATGCCATTTCTCTAAGAAATGCATCAAACTCAAGGCTCATATATTCACCGCCTCGATCTGACCGAACGACTTTAATGAACTTGCCAGTTTGCTTCTCCACTAAAGCTTTATACTCTTTGAACATTTCAAGAGCTTAGGACTTTTGTCTCATCAAATAGACATTCCCGTAGCTGGAGAAATCGTCCGTGAACGTTATGAAGTAGCGACAATTACCTCGGGCTGTTACTTTAAATGGTCCGCATACGTCAGTGTGGATCAAATCCAACACTTCCGTGGCCCTAATGAAAGTCCTTGTGAAGGGCGACTTGGTCATTCTCCCTAAGATGCAAGTCTGAGAGGTAGAAATAGGGCCTCTTCGCACTATGCTAATCAGACCGTCCTTTTCCATCTGTTCAATCTTCGCTTCTGCTGCGTGAGCTAGTCGTAAGTGCCACATGTATCGATCATTCGACCCAGACGATGATTTGGTGATTGCATTTACAGCTTTAACATTGTCTTTTAAGTTGACGTAATATAAACCATTTATTAACGTCGCACTTCCAACATTTTGATTTCTAAAATAAATATGGCAAACATTATCAATGAATCGAAATTCATAACTGATAAACGCATTTTCGTTCGTTTATCTCCATCATTTTCATGTTGAATATTTGGTTTATGTGAGTTGTCTCGTGCATTTATTCATAATTTTTACATATTTTGATGTCAAAGGTATATGAGGCGATATTTGGGACGAACCGCGTAAACATGGAGCAGAAAGGAAAACCATGGTTGCGGCCCTTCAACATGGCCTGACACACGGCCATGTTTGTCAGCATAAAGGAAAATCATAGTCGATGCCCTTCAACAAGGCCTGATACATGGTCATGTTGATCAACAGTGTTGAGCCTTAAACCCTAACCTCGGATGATACATGGCCGTGTTTGAGGCCGTGTTTACCATGTTTTCTACTTAAGCCGCAATTTGAAGCCCTAAGAGCATCTAAGCCGCCACAACTCAGTTCTAATCACCAAAAAAATTGGACGACTCAAGAACCCTAGAGATCAATCTCAAATGATCTCTAGGTGCTAACGTGAAGATTGAAAGCTCATTTAAACCGGAGGATCGAACAAAGTACGAGGAATAAGCTTGAGCTCGCTAAATAGGGAAGAATCTATGTATTTCTCTGCTTTGTTTCGTATACATTTCGTGGCTTCTTCCTTCATTATGAGTAGCTAATCATTTTGTGTGTTTGGGATGAGAAGAACGCTAGATAGCGTCGTAGTTTGGACGTAAAATACTCGTGAACACATGATATGGCTTTGTATCGTTTACGACATCTTTTATTCGATTCAATATGTCTATGTATTGTTTTGAGAAACACGTTTGGCATGTCTATGTGTTGGTGTGATGTTTAGTAGACCGTTAAGGGTAAAAGCTAAATGACGGTTCATTCTATCGTAAATGTTAGGCGTCGACTATAGGGCGAAAGCAAATAGTCGACCCTCACATTAGATAAACTGCTATATATTCTCGTGACCATTTAGGGCGAAAGCTAAGTTGGAAACGAGTAGGAATTATTGTGACATAGTCATTAATCATGTAGTAACGGTAGTTACGACTTCATCGACGATATCTAGCGGGATTCGAAATCCCAAGCACATTCCTTCTATTCAAGGTTACTCTTAGATCTTTAGTTGTGTTTTGATCATTTTTCTGTGTTAGTTTAAGTTGTTGTGACTTAGTTCAAATATAAAAATCTCAATCATTGTTAGGCTAGATATTGAATTGATAGGTTACTACTAGTAATCAAGATTATTCCTTGTGTTCGATACTCGGATACTCGCTATAGCTATTTTACAAACGATAGGTACACTGCCTATCGCGCGTGGTGATAGTTATAACATATTCGTTTTAATTATTACTTGACGTACTTGCACGAACATTTATTTAAAACGTACACGCTCGCGATCAAGTTTTTGGCGCCGTTGCTGGGGAATAATTTGATATTAGGAACACCTGTGTTCGGTAATTTAGCCATTCACTTACTTGTTACTTTATTCTAGTTATCAGAATTTCTTTGTTTTGCGATTATTCTTCCGTTTGTGACTTGTTAATTAACTAACTAGATTCGTTGATTTCTTCAAGGTGTACTTTTATGGTGAATGACCCGAAATCATCCATCGTATCCACTCATTGAAGCATCTCCGGATTTCGAGCGTACGTTGCGACGAAGACTAAGGCAGGAAGTAATTGGAAGTTCTTCGTCCGACAACTAATTTCAGCTAGTTGATTATTCTCAAGACACAACGGAAGGTTCTCAGGACACGGCAAGCACTTCTCACGTCGAGACGTCGGTCGATAGTTCAGGAACACCAAAGGAAATGGCAGATCAAGAAGTTACTCATGAGGAACAATCACTACAAGATTTGCTCAAGCACGACACACTTGGTGGTACGGAATCGGCAATTGTGATACCACCTTTTGATAACAACAACTTCGAGTTGAAGCATTCGTGGCTTCAAATGATATTTCAGACGGCCCAATTCGAAGGAAGGTCTGAAGATGATCCGTACAAACACATAAAGGCGTTTCTGACAATTACGGACACTATCAAGATAAATGGGGTTCCAAATGACACCATCAAGCTTATGCTATTTCCATTTTCTCTCAAAGATAAAGAAAAGGAGTGGCTGGAGCTATTACCATCTAGGTCTATCACCACTTGGGACGAGCTGCGAGGAGCCTTCCTTGGCTATTTTTTCCCACAATCGAAGGTACTTCGGTTGAAAATTGAAATTTCGCTCTTTCATCAGAAGGACACGGAGAACCTCTACGAAGTTTGGGAGAGGTACAAAGCCTTATTAAAGAGATATCCACAGCATGGAATGACAAAGGCCACAATCATTAATCGATTCCACGAAGCACTCAATGATCAAACGGCCCATATGCTAGACGGGGCTGCAAACGGATGACTTGTGAAGCTCAGTGCCAAAGAAGCATGGAACCTAATTGAAGATTATACAAGGAACAGCTTCATGCGAGGCAACACAAGAATGCGGGTGCCTGGAGTGTTCGAAGTAAGTGAGGACACGGCGATGAATGCTAAGTTTGACACTCTTCAACAACAAGTTGCGACGATGCGAACTCAACTTGAGACGATGATCAATGCGCTACTACCAAAAGTTGCCCAACCATCGATCGTTAATGCTGTAATGACACCGATGACCGCCGCAGCACCGCAACAGATACCTTACATACCGCATTGTGGTAATTGTGGTGCAGCCCACGAGACGTCAGAATGTCAAGCCATACCACCGGTGGAACACGTTGACTGCATGGGAAATTATCAAGGACAGAGAAGCTTCCAACCTCGAGCACATCCGAATCTTTCTTACGGAAATCAAGGCCATCAAGTGCAAAGGCAATCCGGTTTCCAACAAGGGCCACCATCGGGATTTCAAGCCGGAGGATCAAGCAATTACTATCAGAATACGGCTCAAGGTTCAGGATCAAATGGCATGAGGGATATGAAGGGTATGATGGAGAGACTCCTCTCAAACTTTGACAAGACTACTCAAGCCCATGAGAGTCTATTAACAAAAGTGGAAGAACAATTCCAATCCATCGATCTCCGAGCTCAAAATACAGATGCGTCTGTACGAAAATTGGAGTTTCAAGTTGGCCAAATAGCAAAGCAATTGGCTGAACGAGCTCAAGGTTCACTTCCCAGTTATATCGAGACGAATCATAGGGAACATTGCAAGGCCGTCACCTTAAGGAACGGTAAGGAGCTAGAAGAGCGGGAGCAGACTCTAAGAAAGCAATCTCCGGAGAAGACTAACGTCGAGGACCATGAAGAGCAGGTTTTAGAGAAAAATGAAGAAGAGAAGCCCGAAAGAGTGGAAATTGAAAAAGAGAATGAGAAGGAGATTAGCCGACCAAAGCCATATCAACCCAAGATTCCCTATCCAGCTAGACTGAGGAAGGATCGAGATGAGGAACAGTTCGATAAATTCACGGGTATGTGTAAACAAATGCATATTAACTTACCGTTTGTTTAAGCTATTACGCAGATGCCTCGTTTCACGAAGTTTCTAATGGACTTGCTTACCAACTGGAGGAAGCTTGAGGATGTGTCCACTGTGTGCCTAAGAGGAGAATGCTCAGGTATCCTACAAAGCAAGATTCCGAAGAAGCTTAAAGATCCAGGTAGTTTTACTATTCCCTTATTGGCGATGTTGTTGTTGAACGCGCTTTAGCCGATCTAGGAGCTAGTATAAATTTAATGCCATATTCGATGTTTAAGAGACTAGGTTTCGACGAGCCCAGACCCACTAGGATGAGCCTTCAATTGGCCGATAGATCTTTAAAATACCCTCGAGGTGTTATTGAGGATGTCCTAGTTAAAGTAGATAAGTTTATTATCCCCGTCGATTTTGTCATCTTGGATATGGAGGAAGACGAAAATATTCCTCTTATCCTCGGTCGACCCTTTTTAGCCACCGGTGAGTCCATGATAGATGTCAGAAATGGTACTTTGACTCTAACGGTGGACGGTGAGAAAGTGACTTTTAATATGGCAGATTCTATGAAAAGCCCTAGCTCACTCGATGATAAATGTTATTATGTGGATGTGTTTGAGCACGATGTTCTCCTCTCTTTGGATGACTTATTGCAGGTTACGATAAGAAAATATCCACAATGATGGCCATTGATGAATATCACGACGAGATTGATGAGCCTGTAACGACTGTCCACGAAAGTAAAGAGGAGGATAAGGAGAAGAGCTCGATCGAAGAGCCACCTGTCCTTGAACTCAAGCAATTGCCTGAGCATCTTGAATATGCATTTTTAGATGGCGATTCAAAATTACCGGTGATTACATCCTCAAACCTCGACGACGAGCAAAAAGACCAGCTATTAGCCGTGCTGCGAGAGCATATGAAGGCCTTGGCATGGAAGATATCAGACATTCGGGGGATTAGCCTGAGTTTTTGTACGCACAAGATTCTCATGGAGGATGACTTCAAACCTGTAGCCCAACGACAAAGGAGGTTAAACCCGAACATGAAGGACGTTGCCAAAAAGGAAGTTATTAAGTTACTAGATGCCGGAGTGATTTATTCGATCTCAGATAGCGCGTGGGTTAGCCCAGTTCAGGTGGTTCCAAAGAAGGGAGGCATGACGGTCGTCCCCAATGAAAAGAACGAGTTGATTCCGACGAGGACTGTAACCGGTTGGCGTGTATGCATCGACTACAGGAAGTTGAATGATGCCACGAGAAAAGATCATTTCCCTTTACCCTTTATTGATTGTTAGGATATTTAGTGATTGTGTCAATAGTTTAAGTCTTGGGATTTATATTGTAATTATCCTTTAGCTTGGGCTTTGGACTAGAATGTAATTATTTAATTTTTGGTGTTTGGGCCTTAATATACCTAGGGTTAATGTGGTATATAAGGTGTTACCAACACCATTTGAAAGCTAATCAAAGATCAAAAGGCTAACCCAAGTTTTCACACACTACACACACTATAAGGTGAGAAAGTCTCCCTTTTCATTCCATCAAAGCCTCTTTGATTCCTTGTTTGGTGCATTCGGGACCAACGAGTGGTATCAGAGCAAACGTGGATCGATCTGCATTGATTTGAATCCAGTTTCGTTCGATTCCAAGAAAGATCAAAGGTGTTTTTGGATAAAAAATCACTTTCGGGCATTTTGAACTCGTTTTGGGGTATTTTTGCTTTGTCTTTGTGTTTAAAACCTACCCCCAGATCGATTCTATGCCTAAGATGTTTTTAAAATACTTTTGGATCAGTTTTAACGAGTTTTGAGCAAGATTGAAGCAAAAACTTTTCAGAAAAGGACATCTCGGCCATTTTCTGTTTTTGGTCGATTTGACCTATTTCTTGTTGTTTTTAGCTCACAAATCGGTCGATTATGTGTTTAGGGAAGAATTCTGAAGTTTAGGATCAAGTTTGAGCGAGTTTGGTTGAGATTTGAGCGAGAACGGGACGATTTTCTGGCAAAACGCGTGAAAGCAATGGAACAGTACTTAGCTCGTTCTTGACCGCGAAATTTTGTGCTTAATCGTTCAAGTCCGCGAAATTTCCATATCCGCGAAAGTTGATCCCGAGAATTTATCTTCAAAACTGCGAAACTTTTACTTACTGCATTTTTTCGCAACTGCCTTCTTCAAAAATCCGAGAAACTTTCATCTGCGAAATTTGCTTACACTTCATAATCCGAGAAATTCCATATCAAAGAAAGCTTGTTCCGCGAATTTTTCTGAGCCGCGAAATTTTTTTTGCCGATAACTTTCGAAATTCTTATATCCAAGAAACTTTATATGCGAAAATTTCATTTCAAGAATTTATTCAAACTGCGAAGTTTTATAACGTGCGAAATTTTCTTGCGAAGCTCTGAAATTCTTAACTTGCGAAAGTTTTATAACGTGCGAAATTTTCTTGCGAAGCTTCAAAAATTCTCAACTTGCGAAAGTTTTATAACTCGCGAAATTCTCTTGCGAAACTTTAAATCCTCAACTAGCGAAATTTTTATAACTTACGAAATTTTCTTGCGAAGCTTAAAAATTCTCAACTAACGAAATTTTTATAACTTGCGAAATTCTTCAACATTCGAATTTTTCTAACATGTTAAATATTTCTAGTGTTGAAATTTTCTCGGGTTAAACCTTTCCAAACTTATTTAAGATTTGATCCTTACACTTTAGTCCTATCACCCTAGACCACTTTTGACATAAAATAATTTTTCTCGCCTCAAATCTCGTTTTAAATTTATAGAACTTCTCCTAATTTCAAGATATATTTTCTCTTCATACATTATCGACCATCACACACGCTCACTTAGTTCTAAGAAATTCTTTAAACAAATTTTATTCTCAAAACTCTACACGTTAAACTCATATTTCTCATCTCGTTCGTTACTAACTTTCTTATCTCTACAAGATCAAAACCACGGACGATTTGACTGCACCAACCATGTCTACCACGAATGACATCTCAACAGTGGGCTCCGACACCAGGCCTCCGATGCTGCGACAAGGCGACTACAGCATATGGACAAACCGGTTCCTCACGTTCATCAGGAACAAAGGCGCACCACTCTCTCAATACCTTCTGGACTCCATCTTCAACGGCCCAGCACAGTTCTGGACAATCATCCCTGCACAGCCAAACGCAAACCCTCCCATGGATGAACGCCGCACTCCAAGAGGTCCCATCAATGAGGATGAAGAGGCTCGCGTACAGGCCGATGAGACTACCAAAGGATATCTCTTCCAGCCTATGGGAAACGAGTCTACGCTCACATTGAGTGCTGCACAACTGCTAAGGAAATATGGGATGAGCTCGTGGCAATCATGGCAGGCACAATTGAGAGTGCTCAAGGGAGGAAATCAGCATGTCTCTCGCAGTATGAACACTTCCAGGCCTATGAAGGAGATGAACTGCGTGACACATACCTCCGATACTTGAAGGTCATCAATGAACTCAAGAAAGCCAGGATCTCGAGAGACAAATTCGATATCAACAACCGCTTCCTTGGTAGCCTCAAACCACATTGGGGCAATGCAATCGTAATGATGATTCAGAGTAAGGACCTCGCCAACACTTCCATCCACGCTCTTTATGACAGTCTGTCTGCCTATGCTCCCTACGTGCAACCCCATTCCATCAACACTCGAGTTGACCCACTGGCCCTCCTCTCGAACATGACCAATGAACGATCTTCCACTACTAAGACCAAACAGAACAAAGGGAAGCTACCAGCTATTGTATCAGGCCCTCCTTCAGGATCCGAAGCTGACACAAAATCTGATGAAGATGTTCTTGATCTACGCAAACAACTGGCAATGCTCACTAAGATGGTCTCAAAGAAGCTCGGGAAAAAATCCTCATCCTCCTTCAATCGCCAAAGAACCTTTAGCGGCACCAAAAAGACCACTCCCACGGAGGAAACTAAGCCGACAAAGAAAGAGGAGGAATCAGCACCCCAAAAGTCTGTGAAGTGCTTTCGATGTGGAAAGTCAGGCCACTTTGCCAAGGAATGCCACGCACCACGCGTCAAGGACTCTGGCTACTACGACCGGAAGGCCAGATTGACTCGCAAAATGGAAAGTGGGAAAGTTCTTCTCACCGAAGAGGCTGAGTGGGTGAACGACACTTCAGAAGACGAGGAGCCTAAGGGTGAAGATTGTTGCATGGCAAGGCTGGTCGAACAAGACGAGGACGAGGAGATGGTTGACATCAGTGAGAACACAGCTAAGACTCCCATCAACGCTGAGTCTGAGGTACGAATCTCACAACTCGATGATGTGTTTAATCACCGACACACCATTAACAAACCCACCATAGAAGCTAAGGAATATAATGAACTTAAGCTAAAATTTGAAAACAACTATGCCTTACTTAGTCTAAAAGTAGAAGAGCTTGCATGTGCAAACGAACGTCTAATGGCCTCAGAAGCGTTAGTCAAACGTCTGCAAAGCAAGAACGAACAAAGTGAGACTAAGGTTAAGGAAACTACACTAGCCACGAGTTCATGTGAAACTTCTCGCCTCCTGACGGCCTCCCAATATGAACTGCTTACGAAGGAAAGAGTTAGGCTATACCGCAAGGTGAAAGAACTTGAAGAGCAACTTCACCTTAGAAAAAAGGCCGCAAACATCTTATGCCTATTGAACCAACCAGTTGAAACAGAATTCTACGACGCCCGGATGGGAATCGGACTGGCCAGCAACTGCGATCCAACGCCGCTAATTGTTAAAAGGTATAACATGTACAGTACATCATTCCTACAAACGAGGAAGGGTACTCCCTCGCAGCTCATGCCGTTTGTAAGATCCTCCTCTGTTGTTCTTTCGGAAGAAAAAAGGGAACAAAACATTCTCTGGGCAGAAATCGCGTACGACTACACGGAATTGAATGCTAGTGATAAGACTAAAAAGCCTTCACTCTCCGAAGACATCAAGTCTCAGTTCCCAACCGAAAAACAGGAAATCGCTTTCCGAGAAGCACTTTCTCGCATCTATGTCCCAGAGAAACTTCTGATCATAGCAGAACTAGAACGAACCATAGATGTAGAGCGGAAAGCCTTTGCAAAAGAACGAGAAGATCTACTTTACAAAATCTTTACCCTAGAACAATCTCACAATACGAACAAACCTTCTACGTCGAGTCAAGTACCCGATTCTCAAACATGTAAATGTAAGAGGACGGCGAAGAAGACTCCTGAAGCTGACACAAATTCTAACACTAACTCGCGTACTCTTATGGATACAGGGAATGTGAGTTCGACATCTCAGGAAGGGAGTTCGTATCAAATAAAGGAGAATCCGCTCTTCGATGACAAGAAGAAAAGACCATCCTATATTCGTCTTTCCTCTCTATGTACTGAATCCAATGTCCTAGCCCCAGTTGCCAGGATCGAAGCCATATGAATTTTTCTTGCCTTTGCTGCTCACAAGAACTTTAAAGTCTACCAAATGGACGTAATGACTGCATTTCTGAATGGGTTTCTCAAGGAAGAAGTGTACGTTGATCAACCTGAAGGGTTCTTGAGCGAAGAGTTTCCTCATCACGTATATCGACTCTACAAGGCACTCTACGGACTAAAACAGGCTCGCCGAGCTTGGTATGACGTCCTTTCAGACTTCCTTGTTCAGTCTGGATTCAAGAAAGGATCTCTGGATACAACTCTCTTTACCAAGCGGAGTGGCCCGAACATCATGATTGTACAGATTTATGTCGATGACATCATTTTTGGATCGACTGAACCACAACTGTGTGAAGAGTTCGCAGAATTGATGAAGGAGAAGTTCGAAATGAGTATGATGGGCGAGCTGAATTTCTTTCTTGGTCTTCAAGTTAAGCAACTCCCCGACGGAATCTTCATCAATCAGTCCAAATACATCCATGACATCCTCGAGAAATATGGAATGAAGGATGCAAAGACTGCTGCTACACCTATGTCACCCTCTGGTCGACCCGACGCAGACCTATCTGGTGCTCCCGTTGATCAAACCGTGTATCGAGGGATAATAGGCTCTCTTTTGTACCTCGCTGCTAGTCGACCGGATATTGTTCTCTCGACAGGAATCTGCGTTCGTTTCCAGGCAACACCGAAGGAATCCCATCTCACTGCTGTCAAAAGGATTCTCCGCTATCTCAAAGGAACACCCAATCTGGGTTTGTGGTACCCCACTCGATCGGACTTCAAACTGGTTGGATTCTCTGACTCGGATTATGCAGGATGCAAGATGGACCGAAAAAGCACCTCTGGAGCTGCACACTTCTTGGGCGGTAAACTCGTAAATTGGTCGTATCGAAAACAAAACTGTGTCTCAACTTCGTCGACGGAGGCAGAATATGCCGCCGCCGCTAGTTGCTGTTCACAGCTTTTGTGGATGAGAACCCAACTACGAGATTTTAATTTTCATGTTGATAAAATTCCCATCTATTGTGACTCAAAAAGTGCTATTGCGATGACGAGTAATCCGGTACATCACTCGAGAACGAAACACATAGATATTCGTCACCACTTCATCAAAGAACATGTCGAACAAGGGACAATTGAATTGCACTACGTCACAACCGAAGATCAACTTTCCGACATTTTCACAAAACCGTTGGATGTCAAACGATTCCAACACCTAGCGACTATGTTGGGCATGTTGAATATTCAGTTGTGATCAATCGACCCTACATGAACTTTGATAAAGTGTACATATTTCATTTTCCACTTCACCCCATTTTCTATGTGTCTTCTGAATTATGTCTTTTGAGGGGGAGCTTTCGATTAAGGGGGAGCGTCTGATTTTTCCATTACTTAAAAAAAAAGGGGGGGAGTTTTAGATTAAGGGGGGGTTTCTGATTTCGCCTTTATAAAAATAAATTTTTGGGTTGAAATTTTAAAGGTTGGTCAAATTGAGTCAAAATTGGACTGATTAAAATATTTTGGGTTGAATTTTAAATTTCTGGTCAAACAGGGTAAAAATTGGACAAATTGAACTTGAAATTGGACCCAATTTTGACCAAGCCCGCGAAAATCAGATCTGAACCCAGCTTTGACCAAGCCCACGAATTTCGGCCCATTTACACAAAATTTCGCATGAACAGTGACTAAAACCCCTAAAACCCCAAAACCCTTAACGTTGTTCACAATCCTAAAATTCCCGAGAAAATTCAAAATTTCGCAACCCCTTCTTTCAAAAATTTCGCAACTCCTCGCATCGTCGTCGTCGTCAAATCTGCTTTCAAAATCTGTTTCCTGCTAACTCCATTGTCGCAAATCAGCTTTTCGGTATGAATACACCTCAAATAAATCAATTTCCGTTCATTTTATCCTGTTTTGCCCCGTATTAATTAAATCCGTTATGTTAGAATTAATTTTTCGCGGCCTCTGAATCGAACGCATGTTAGATTTTTGATGTTTTATAACCCCAAATGTGCACTGCCCATCTAATTACGAGTCGATTGAGTCCAAATTATTGCATTTTGGTTGAGATTTGAGTAGGTCTAAGGCTAAAAATCATTGCGTCGTTTCGCACGTTGTCGCACTGTGTTCTTCACCGCGAAAATTCTCAAAAAATTGCTTTAAACGCTAAATTTCGCTGCTACAGTGAGCAAGGTTCCGCGAAAATTTTTCCGAGAAATTTCTTACGTTGAAATTTTCGCTGCAACAGTGACTAAGAAACTGCGAAACTTTCGCCCGACATAATCTGGATGGATCTCGTCTCCATGATCCAACGTCGTGACCGAGAAGTCGCCAAGGGAGTCACAAATCACTTCGTTCCTTACATGCGGTGGCTCCCAGCTCTCATCAAACACTTCCGCTTGCACTCCACCAACATACGCATCCGGCCGGCAGCGGAACACTTCATCATCCCAACTGTCGAGAAGTTCGCCAAGAAAAACACTCCGACGAAGGATCGACACGCCATGATAATTCCGAACGAAGTGCTCGCCTACGCAGACCAGACAAATCCGCACGTCCGTGAATATCGAGCCACAACCGCCACATTCCGCGAAAGCCCCCGACCTCTAACTACTGTCCCTACGGCGCAGATCAACCCCACTGCGCCTATCCCCGGGACTAGCCAAACCCCCAACACCACCTCCAAAAAGTCATCGAGTCGCGCCGCATCCTCTTCCACCTGCGTTCCGAAAAAACGGTCGCGTAAGGATGACGTAAGCCGCCCCACGGAGCGTCGATCGAAACAAAAATACGATCGACCTCCTCAGCCACAAATAAGCCGAGCCGAACCAATAGGTACATGAGGTGATGTGTTCACCTCCCGAGTAGAAGACGTGGCATCTGGCTCAACCACGCAAACGACCCCACCAACCCACTTATCTTCCTCTCTACAGGAAGATATTTCATTCCACGAGGAGCCACGTATACCGTCGACATCCCACTTGGAGATGGTCGATGTTGAAACTAGCAGTCCCTCGCCTCAGACGGCATCCTCTTCATGCACATCGAGTATAGTGCCCTCACTCCCCATAATTTCACACGTTTCTAGGACACATACACCTTCTACCGTACCACAGAGTCTTCGTGACTCTGTCAGAACGCTCGGTGATGTCTCTGTGACTGAGAGCGGAAAACCTAGCACGGCCAACATCACAACAACCGTGAGCCTAGGCCATCATTCGATTGAGTCTGTCTCATCGATGATGCCAACGGGAAGTCTGAGTGACCCCGTCTTTTCCCGTCCTGTGCAAACGGGCGGCCGATCGGCTATATTCTCCGATTCGGTGTCAGTTGGATTTCTTCGTGATTCCAACTTGTTAGATTACCCCACTTCGTCACCGAGACTGTGCTAGAGACACGTCTTCAAGAGTTTGCAAAGACTCTTGAGGCGTCGATTCTCGATGAAGTCTACGCGCGTCTCGATGCGTCCACCGTCGACAAAGGCAAAGGTGTGGCCCCGAAGACGCCACCACCAATGCAACACACGGACGCAGACGCTGTTCTCACCTCCATCTCCGCCAAGGAGCTCTTCTACATCCTCAGAGCCCGATTTGAATCCATGACGGAGCTTGGCGAGGAAGAACAGCAGATGAAGCGAATAATGACTCAACCACTGACTTGCCGTGTTCAAGGCGAGTCTAGCAGGATCAGGCGCGACGATTGAGACGATGATCAAGATCGCCGCGAGGGGGAGAATAGGCAGCACGGCTCACAGTCCCAAGGACTCATGCAATCAACGCCGCCCTCCTCCTCTGGACCTGAAACGACATCCGCAACAGAAACCTCACACCTCACTAGCCAAAAATCCCACCTTATCTACCCGGAGCCACTAGCCAAATCACCCTCACCACAACCCACTACCGTCTCCGAAACTCTAATCGTCACATCGGCGTTAGAGACCACCCCCACACCTTCTCCGCTCGCCACCACGGAACCTCTAACTGTCACATCGACGTCAGAGGCCACCACTACATCTACACCACCCGTTACCCAAATCATCCTCGCCAAAACCATCACCTCAACCGAACCACCAGAATCCCCACCACAACCTTCCCCACAATCCACAAATTCCTCCGGCGCAACACCCTCACCACCACATAGCCATACCCCTCTCAACATCGATTCCGACCTGGCTTCCGAGGACGTCTACTGCGCACAGAACGAGATCGAAGCCTACATCTTCAACGATGAATGGCTATACACACCCGCCGATGCAGTAGCAGCCAGGAAGCTGGTGGAAAATGCTCGACGTCTGCTGAAGGAAGCCTCGCTCACGCTAATCAACACCGCAGACGACGAGAACAGAGAGGAGTACGATGCTGAACCTGCCGAGCTCGAGAACATCCTACAATTCCAAGCGCAGCAAACCGAGGCTCCTGCTGCTCAAACGGATGTGCCCACGGTGGACATACCGGAAGCACCGTGGGAAAACAAAAAGATAACTGCGCCGTTTCAAGAAGAGATCAGGAAGAGGATCTGGCGGCGCAAGGAGCAGATCATCACAACCTTCGACGAGTATGAGCTGATGAACATCCAAAATTGGAGCGAGGAAAAGAAGAAGCTCTATCGATGGAGTCTTCTTTGCAACAAGTGCACAAAGAGGACGCTATCCGATGAGGAAAACATCGCTCAGGAAATGAATCGGGCCACCATCTGCAAAGTCACTGACCTCCGCCAAGAATCGAAAGGACCTGTCCATTACCCAGTGTTCACAGTAATGAGGCAGGCTGAGAGCTACAGTGAAGTCAGTGAGGCGGACTTCAAGTTTCTGCGCCTGGGTGACCTATACAGCATGCTGGAATCCATGAAAAAGTTCAGACTCGTCCTCAGAAGTTCTGGACATCTCGTGCGTGCTGAACCGGTCACCATGGGATATGTGGCTCTCAAGCGCCACATGTTCCGACAGGTCAGATTCTTCGCCACCCACGATCTGCAGATGGCGGTAGAGCACAACCTGAAGAAAGTGAATCTGGCTCGCCCATCTTTCAAGAACGCGGACGACTACCGAGAAGGCGATGTTATCGACGGAGACGATCCGGCGGTCGCCTACTCGAACTACAAGGGAAAGATGAGGCTGTTGCGCTGTTCCGAAGTGGCAAAGTTCTCGGATGGGACGCTCACCATCATCCAAGACAAACTCATGAGGATTTGCCGCATCCTTTCGGAAGAAGATCCTCTCTGCCGATCCAAGTTCGCGAAGCTCATTGACGCTATAGCTGATCGAATGGTACTTCGAAGGAATCTCCGCGCCTTCGAGTTCAAGCTAGGGCTGCGCGATACACTCACACGCTAATCCACCATCCCAATGCCCAAGATCCAAGACTCCCAACAAATGACACAAAGGGGGAGATTGTTAGGATATTTAGTGATTGTGTCAATAGTTTAAGTCTTGGGATTTATATTGTAATTATCCTTTAGCTTGGGCTTTGGACTAGAATGTAATTATTTAATTTTTGGTGTTTGGGCCTTAATATACCTAGGGTTAATGTGGTATATAAGGTGTTACCAACACCATTTGAAAGCTAATCAAAGATCAAAAGGCTAACCCAAGTTTTCACACACTACACACACTACAAGGTAGTCTCCCTTTTCATTCCATCAAAGCCTCTTTGATTCCTTGTTTGGTGCATTCGGGACCAACAGATCAAATGCTTGTAAAGTTATCTGGACATGCATTTTACTATTTTCTCGACGGTCTGTCAGGTTATTTGCAGATTCCTATAGCACCGGTGGACCGAGAGAAGACCACGTTTACTTGCCCGTTCGGAACATTTGCTTATCGGCGGATGCCATTTGGGTGTGCAACGCCCCTGCCACATTTCAGCGATGCATGATGGCAATCTTTGATGAATTGGTGGGAGACATTATGGAGTGTTCATGGATGATTTCTCAGTGTTCGGTACCTCTTTCAATAATTGCTTAACTAATCTTAAGAGTGTGTTAGAACGTTGTGAAGAAACGAATTTAGCACTTAATTGGGAAAAATGTCACTTTATGGTTCGGGAGGGCGTAGTTTTGGGACACAAGATATCCTCTAAGGGGATTGAAGTGGACCGAGCTAAGATCGAGACAATAGAAAAATTACCAATCCCCTCGAACATAAAAGCTGTTAGGAGTTTTCTAGGTCATGCGGGTTATCGTCGATTCATAAAGGAATTTTCAAAAATCGCTCGACCGATGTCTAAGTTATTAGAAAAAGACGCTCCGTTCGATTTTAATGATGAATGTATTAATGCTTTCATGTTGCTAAAAGAGAGACTTGTATCCGCACCCATTAAGACCGCTCTCGATTGGGGGCTACCTTTTGAACTAATGTGCGATGCTAGTGACCACGCAGTGAGAGCTGTATTGGGGCAGCGAAAGGATAAACATTTCCGACCAATCTATTATGCAAGTAAGACGTTGGATGCAGCTCAAGCCAATTACACTACCACCAAAAAGGAACTCCTAGCTGTCGTGTTCGCCTTCGACAAATTCAGGTCATATCTTATTTTAACGAAAGTTATTGTTTTTACTGATCATTCTGCACTTAAGTATTTGCTAGCGAAGCCAGATGCAAAGCCTCGACTCATCAGATGGATATTACTCCTTCAAGAGTTCGACATCGAGATTCGGGACAAGAAAGGTGCAGAGAACGTTGTTGCAGACCACCACTCTCGACTAGAGGAGCATGAAATACAAGATATCAACAGAAGGACAATCGTTGATACATTCCCGGACGAGCATTTGTACGCTACGAACAGTAAGCGAACAAATCCCGTGGTTTGCAGATTTAGCTAACTACCTTGTTGCGAGGATTTTACCTAAAGAGTACACAAGTCAGCAAAAGAAGAAATTCTTTTCTGACTTGAAGTATTACGTTTGGGAGGATCCTTATCTTTTCAGGAGATGTGCAGACCAAGTAATCCGAAGGTGCGTTGCATTCCCCGAAACAATGAAGATTATCGAGCATTGCCACGGCGGACCAACCGGAGGGCATTATGCAGCTAATCGAACCGCCCAAAAGGTACTTGAATGTGGCTTCTATTGGCCGACAATTTTTAAGGATGCTAATATGTACGTCAACACATGTGACCAATGTCAACGAGCAGGTAACATCTCTAAACGCGATGAAATGCCTCAGAACTTGATCTTAGTTGGCGAAGTGTTAGATGTTTGGGGCATAGACTTTATGGGTCCATTTCCTAGCTCGTATAACAACAAATATATTATTGTGGCTGTTGACTACGTGTCCAAGTGGGCGGAAGCTCAAGCCTTACCCACGAACGATGCTAGGGTTGTTGTTAGATTTCTACGAGCATTGTTCTCACGGTTCGGATCACCTAAATGCATCATCAGTGATAGGGGTACTCATTTTTGCAACATCCAATTCGCACGTACCTTAGAAAGATATGGTGTTAGGCATAGCACTTCTACTCCTTATCACCCACAAGCAAGTGGCCAAGTAGAAGTAGTTAACCGTGAGTTGAAGCGCATTTGAGAGAAACCATAGATGGGAATCGACGGGAATGGGCGAATAGGCTTAACGACGCACTTTGGGCTTATAGGACTGCATATAAGGCACCAATAGGCACTACCCCATATCGACTAGTTTACGGAAAGGCATGTCACCTTCCTGTTGAACTAGAACATAAAGCCTACTGCGCGATAAAGTCTTTAGACCTCAATTTGGTGCAAGCCGGTGAAAAGCGTAAGCTCCAAATCAATGAGCTTGATGAATGGCGTTTGTCGGCATACGACAATGCAAAAATGTATAAGGAACGCTCAAAAGCATATCACGATAAGAAGATCAAGCAACATAGAGAATTTCAAGATGGGGATCAAGCACTCCTTTTTAATTCTCGCCTTAGACTTTTTCCCGGAAAGCTAAGATCTCGTTGGACTGGACCTTTTACGGTTACTCGCATTTTTCCCTATGGTACTGTCGAAATTTCAAATGTTGAGCAGGGAAATTTCAAGGTTAATGGCCAACGACTAAAGCATTATTACGGTGGAGGAGAAGACACGGACGCAAAGGAGGTCATGGACCTCGATTTCAAGCTACCATAGAACGAAAAGATACGTCTGGCTCATGACATTAAAGAAGCGCTTCTTGGGAGGCAACCCAGGTAATTGCATTAATTTTAAATAAGTGTGTACCTTAGGAATAGTTACATATAAAGAAAAAAAACTGTTGACATACATGGCCACAGACACGACCGTGCCTAGCCATGTATGAGCAAGACGGCCGCATGTATGAGCAAAAGACGGCCTTGCGGCCATCTTACACGGCCCAAAACATGGCCGTGTCTGCCCGTGTAGGAGCAAGACAATCTCACGGCCTACACACACGGCCACTGACATGGCCGTTTTTGGTTAAAAAAAAAGAAGAAATGAATGAAAATGAAAAACTGAAAAAAAAAAGAAAAAAAAAAAAATAGAACAATAATAATAATTAGATATATAAAAACAAAAACAAAAAAAATTATACTAAATAAAATAAAATACAAAGAAAAAAAAAACAAACAAAACAAAAAAAAACAAATAAAATATTATATATATATATATATATTTAAAAGGAGGGGGTACAATCCCGATTTCCACACGGCCACATGGTCGTGTAGAATTGAAAAAAAAATCAATCATATTAAAACATAATAAAAAAATAATAATAAAAAAAAATTCAAAAAAAAAAAGAAATCAACACGATTTGTACACGGCCATGAACATGGCCGTGTTTCTTATATAGCACTTCATGGCAGTTTCACATGGCCTTCAACATGGCCATGTGTATTGGATCTCTATATAAAAAAAATCATATTATATCATTTCATTCTTCAGAAGTCGAAATTCACACACATTACACACACATCACACACTTCACTCAACCAAACATCAAACCAAATACGATTCTCCCGACCGGCGACGAATTCCGGCAACAAGCTTCGGTGAAACTTCCATCATCTATTATCATCGATTTAAGCAAGGAAGGTAAAATCCTCTCCAACCCTAATTTCGAAGTTTGGGCATGCATGATTTTCGTTAATGTTGTTGTTTACATGCAGGTTTTCAGTTTGGGTGGCAATAAATTACTTTGCAAACATGATGGGTTAGCTAATTTCAACAATGTTGTTCATTAATTTCATGTTCATTATTTGCGCATAGCACGTGTTTGATGAAATGCGTCACTTGGGTTGGGTTTATTTTTTGACTACTTAATTGGATTTGATGAAGAGAAGCTTATATTATATTCTTTTGTGTGCATTATGAAGATGATGTTTGATCGAGTCGAGCTAGATTTGATTTGAATTTTTCAACTCGAGACTCAAATTCACTTTATAGGTACCATGTCTCGACGAAAGCCCACACGTGCTAGCTCCTCCCGCCAACCACGCAACACCACATCTAGCCCAGCGGCACGCAACCGGCGATGCGGGGCAACAGAACGGTGGATTTGCTAATCGCTATGGCCACTTTCACTGGTGACGATGCCCGTGGACAGCAGTACAATAAGCTCAAAGGCATGAAATTCCTGCGCACCGATCGACTTCACCGAGAGACCCTTGAACGCCTCGGCATCGTGAACCAGGTCGACCGCTATCTTTCAACGAGTAGCTGGGACACACTTTTCAACATTGACGAGCCAGCATATGTGGAGCTCACACTGGAGTTCCTCGCCACCTTCTCATTCGATGAGCACGACTACAAAAGGGTCGTCCATTTCGTACCTTCAATAAAGAGCACGTGGTCAGTCTTGATAATTTGTGTAGAGCGCTCGGTCTCAAAGTCCCAAGCTACGTACACGGCGAGCCCGATGCCAACGATAATTACAAGTTCAACCTCGATGGGACGGCCGTGCGGAATGAAATTTGGCGCGAGATGATACGGCCCCACCTTCTAGGCCAGCCTGAAGCAGATTATAGAAGTACCCAATCGAAGGCTTCCTCTCTAATGATGCTGGGTCTACGATACATCCATCGGCTTTGCACCAGCTCCGTCACCGCACGAGGCGAATCACACGGTGTAGTCACATTACGTGATCTCTTTTACCTCCACCGCATTCGCAATGGATATAAGGTCCATCTTGGACTAGCTATGGCCCACGGATTCCGGAAGCAATCGAGGGAGGCGAGAAGGGAAAAATCATGGTGGGACCATTTATCACTAAGCTGGTGAAAGGATTGGGTTACTGGCCAGATGAGGAGCCCAACATGACAATATTTAATGGATCGAAGAACTTGGATGCCACGTTACTTCACATGATGAAGATGATCGAAAAGCTGTCTGGGTGGAAGAAGGAGAACTATTTCTATCGATGGCACGAAGACTACCGTGCATACACCGATATCCCGCTGCCTCTTGCCATGGAAGGCCCGCTCCCGCATCCAATCGACGAGAGTGCTGGTAGTCATACTGATTCTGGCGGCCCGTCCACGTTCAATCGTTGCGATTTTTATGGTGCCACCTCTTACGTCGATGACCATGTCGCCGCCCTCCGCGAAGAACTAGCACAACAGCGAGCCGCAGATCGGAGGAGAATGCAGCTACCCATCACCGACGCGAGGAGGCCGAACGAAAACTCCAGAAACGGATGGATCGTCAGGAGAAAGCGCTGAAGAAAGTCCAAGATGCCATGAAGTTGCTTGCGGAGTCCCGCAAGCTAGTTGATCAAGGCGATGAGCCATCGTCCCCCGAGGATGACGCCTAGCATCCTCGCTGGACCCTGATTTGTTATTTTTATTTTGTAGACTTTGATGCTTTGATATCCTACTATCTATTTCTTGACTTACTTTGTTTTAACGTCCTTTGTTTAAATCGTCGGTTTACAGGGCAAACATCGTTAAGTACGCAAAGCTCGCATGCAACATATTTACTTGGAATTAACCACCCAATCACAACTTCAAGTGTGGGGAGGAGGACTTAACATTCATGCTTCAACCTCGTCACACTTCGCCATCATGCTCACCTAGTATAATCAGGGGAGTTCACGCTTTTCAATAAATTTTCACTCCTTTTGTGCTTATACTTTTCTCTTGGGACAACGTCATTCTCAAGTGTGGGGAGGGGGAATTTTGCGTGAACAGAATTTTTTGTTTCAAATGTGCGTGATCCGTTGAGAAAATGCATGTCCTTTAATTTATCTTAAAAATAGAGTGCATGCTAGGGAGTTATGTGAGAAATTATGACATGCACAATGATTGATTTCTTCCGACACGAACAAGTTTGGTGATACTATGAAAGATTCGTATGCATGACCCACTTTGTGAGATTTTTGAGCTGAATAGCTTTTTGCTCACTTGTTTGGTTGTGTAAAGTGCATAATTAAATTCTCTCTTAAACTTTCTCGTGGTGCATGTTGAAAATTACTAAGGTGAGACAGCGTGAAAATGAGGAAGGCATTAGGAGATAAGTCCATAGCCAAAGTTTCCGACCACGTCTGATCACCGTAGTTAGCCACTTTGAGCCTGAGCCTTTTTATTTGAGAAAACCCGGGGAATTATAAGCCACTGACCTAAGAAGCTTTCAGATATCATTTTACCCGATTAATAGAGAAGGTGGAGGTTAAGTGCCAATGTCGAAAAGCGTAGCCCGGCCGTTGTTTCAAACATTTATATCTCCTTTAGATAATCTGGCGTTAAGAACTCCTCCATCGATAATCTCTCACCCGCAAAGGGACTGAGAGAAGAGGGGCTTAGCGACTCACGAAGAGGAGCTTAGATACGTGGCAAAGATGTTAAGAACCCTTCCTTCGATAATCTCTCATGCTAAAAAAAAGTTAGAGAGAAGAAGGGCTTAGCACAAGTCTATGAAAAAAAAAAAAAAAAATCCCAGACGGCGAGAGCTAACCACGACGTATGCGGCGCGCTATCGAACAATGGAATGACACCGACATGACCGTTTTGATATTTTCGATTGATGTTTACTCTCCAATATAGTCAGTTGAGCCCTACTATGACCCGGAAAAGACCTTCTTCACGCCTTGTCACCGAGAGTAGTAGACATATGATCCACTTACGAGTTTATAGTAGGGACTAGACTATTGCACGAATTGAGGGAATTCACCGACATTTAGCCTATACCCCGAGTTATTCGAGTGAATTCCTGCATAGTACGGATCTTGATTAATATTGCTAAAGAAGTTCTTGTTGTTTCAAGGTAGTCATTGTGTCATGTTTCGAATTTCTTGATTAATTTCGTTTCATGTTTTTCTATTTTGAACGATGATGTGCAAAGGACATGTATTACATGTTTTGATTTGTTAGCCTAAATTGCTTGAGGACAAGCAAAAGCTCAAGTGTGGGGAGGTTTGATAAACGCATTTTCATTTGTTTATCTCCATCATTTTCATTCGTTTATCTCCATCATTTTCATGTTGAATATTTGGTTTATGTGAGTTGTCTCGTGCATTTATTCATAATTTTTACATATTTTGATGTCAAAGGTATATGAGGCGATATTTGGGACGAACCGCGTAAACATGGAGAAGAAATCAACATTTTTCCTTCAACATGGCATGACACACGGCCATGTTTGCCAGCATAAAGGAAAACCATAGTTGTGGCCCTTCAACATGGCCTGACACACGGCCATGTTTGTCAGCATAAAGGAAAATCATAGTCGCGGCCCTTCAACATGGCCTGATACATGGCCGTGTTGATCAACAGTGTTGGGCCTTAAACCCTAAGCCCGGATGATACATGGCCGTGTTTGAGGCCGTGTTTACCATGTTTTCTACTTAAGCCGCAATTTGAAGCCCTAAGAGCATCTAAGCCGCCATAACTCAGTTCTAATCACCAAAAACACTTCAAGGACGACTCAAGAACCCTAGAGATCAATCGCAAATGATCTCTAGGTGCTAAAGTGAAGATTGAAAGCTCATTTACACATGAGGATCGAACAAAGTACGAGGAATAAGCCTGAGCTCGCTAAATAGGGAAGAATCTATGTATTTCTCTGCTTTGTTTCGTATACATTTCGCGGCTTCTTTCTTAATTATGAGTAGCTAATCATTTTGTGTGTTTGGGATGAGAAGAACGCTAGATAGCGTCGTAGTCTGGACGTAAATACTCGTGAACACATGATATGGCTTTGTATCGTTTACGACATCTCGATTCAATTTGTCTATGTATTGTTTTGAGAATCACATTTGGCATGTCTATGTGTTGGTGTGATGTTTAGTAGACTGTTAAGGGCGAAAGCTAAATGACGGTTCGTTCTATCGTAAACGTTAGGCGTCGACTATAGGGCGAAAGCAAATAGTCGACCCTCACACTAGATAAACTGCTATATATTCTCGTGATCATTTAGGGCGAAAGATAAGTTGGAAACGAGTAGGAATTATCGTGACATAGTCATTAATCATGTGGTAATGGTAGTTACGACTTCATCGACGATATCTAGCGGGATTCGAAATCCCAAGCACATTCCTTCTATTCAAGGTTACTCTTAGATCTTTCAGTTGTGTTTTGATCATTTTTCTGTGTTAGTTTAAGTTGTTGTGACTTAGTTCAAATATAAAAATCTCAATCATTGTTAGGCTAGATATTGAATTGATAGGTTACTACTAGTAATCAAGATTATTCCTTGTGTTCGATACTCGGATACTCGCTATAGCTATTTTACAAACGATAGGTACACTGCCTATTGCGTGTGGTGATAGTTATAACATATTCGTTTTAATTATTACTTGATGTACTTGCACGAACATTTATTTAAAACGTACACGCTCGCGATCAATAACCCAGTCTGCTCAAAACAGGAATTGAAATAATGTTTTTAAGCCCCTTGGATAAAACCAAAACGTCGGAAAGTTCTAAACAATGTAATGACGATAAGACTAAGGTCTTCGATCCCATGTGTGTAGCTGGTACACTATGTCCACTACCTACGTTGATCAAGACCTCGCCAGCTCGAAGCTTCCTACTTCATTCTAGACCTTGATTCAAAACACAAATGTGGGACCTAGCCCCTGAGTCAAGTATCCAGAAAAGTAGAATACACAGAACAATTAGCTTCAAAAACTAATTGTTTTCCTGAGGCATCAGACGCCTCCAGCTTCGGACATTCACGCTTCCAATGGCCCAGCTCCTGGCAAAGGAGGCACTTATCCGTGGGCTTCGCGCCCGACCATTCGACCTTGGTGGTCTTCGTCTTCTTGTCGACTCTACCCTTGGTCACGCCTGTCTTGTTCAACTTATTCTTCAATCCCTTGGACGTAGAAGTCTCAAGGAGCATGTAGACGTGCACCTTTGCTGAATCTTCAACCCACTTATCGTGGAGTACAATCTCCTCATTAGTGGATGCAGTTGTGGGCAATTTTGGCTCCTTAATGTCCAAGACATATTCCAGTTTTGCTAATTTGAGGACGATCCTCAAATTTCTCAGCCAGTCTACATAGTTCGGTCCCACCAAACAATGTTTCTCCAAGAGTGTAATTAATGGGTTTGTCATCGTAACTAATAGAGAAGAAAATAAAGTGCAGAAAATGAACAGATAGTTAGGATTTGTAGTGTTTAATCAGACTAAATTAGGACTTTAAATTTTTGTCTGACTCCCACTATTTTTCTCGAAACCCTTTCTCCCGCTAGGCATTTCGAAAACCTTGTTGAGTGGTTACATAGTGGCGTTGAGTTCCCCGCGCTACTACAAACTAGTCTCAACTTAACAGCTTATTGGCTCGTTTGGTTAGCCGAGGTCGTGCCACACGTTTATGTCACAAAGAAGATTCAACGTCTCCGTCTCAGCCAGGGTCTCTCAGCCGTAACTCGGATCATATTGGGAATGACTGTCCAAGTGCAACCTATCAACGTCCTGCTCACCTTACACTTTTCTGTGAACTTCATCCCCCGTAGGATAACTCTTTATTGGAGGGTGAAGAGTGGTCGGTGAGCGGCAATTCATAATTGCATCCAAACCCGTTCACACAAACCCGAGGGTTTTGGCACCATAACTCGGTCAACCGCAACCGTACCCCTAAGTCGTAACATTTTTGGACTTGATAGAAGACAGGAGCCTAGCCCTTTTACTCACTTGATATTAAAGGTCTAACCTCGGGAGAATCCTCACAGTTTTAGCACGAGCACATTATGCACATTATCACCTCATTCGTTCGAGTTCCTCTCGATCGACACTCGTACGGCCGTCATAACATAACTACAATAGCCTATGACGGGGAATCTATCCCTTATAAAACCGTCCGTCTTATCTAATAAAAAACTGTAAAGTACAACCCGGGGGGACCTTATCACCCTTAACATATCACCCGGCAAAAACCAGAACCTAATCCCCAATCAATCACCACGTTATTCAAATAACATGCATCCCGACAAATTTAACACATTTCCTAGCCGAAATCAAATTTTGGCTTTTAAATGGTCCTGGCCTAGCCCAATGTATATCAAATCGTAGGATGGGCTAGACCAGGCCCATCGGGCCTGTGTCGAGGATGCTCGCGCCATGCGACCTGTCAGCCTCGTGCCGCACGCACCATGCAGCCAGCCCCGATCCGCATGCGCTCTTAGCCTAGCACAGCTAGCACACACGCGCACAGTCATACCTACTTTCCGCGCATCCACGCGCGGCTTTCCCGAGCGCTGCGTGCACCCATGTGTGCAGGTCGTGCCTCTTGTGCCGCATGCCCCGCGTGCGGTCAGCCCTATACGCTGCGGTACGCCCGCGGCCAGCCCGTCTTGAGTCGCGCACCCCGCATGCCTTGCGCGCCGGCTGCCCGTGTGTCATGTGCACCATGCGCACGGCTAGGAGCAGGCCCCAAGCTGCGTGCAGCCCGCCCTGAGTCGCGCTTCGCATGCGACTCGACGCAGCCCGGCTCGCCCCGCGCGCGGGCTGCTTGGGCGCCGTGTGCGCCATGCGCACGGCTAAGGCTTTCGGATTTTTCGTGGCCTATCCCGTGACTTTAACCGAGCCTATTGCTCTGATACCACTGTTGGGAATCCCCGAGGGTCCCTGGACCCACATTCCTAGAACGGCAGAATTTTAAAATCTTACGGGGTTTCCCGCCTATTCAAGATCGCTCGGCTACAAACACGAGAACGTATTGACATAAAGAGATAAGAGATCAGTCACGATACCTTGTTGAAATCTCTTAACGATGGCTAGCTTCGAATCCCCGAGGCGTAGTGCCCCACTCCTACGCCAAAAGCACACGAACGGGACGCCTTCTTTGCGCAGATCGTCACGCCGGCACCTTACTAACGTCGCAGTAGTTCTTGCATGTCCGACTAGGCCAAGAACGAACTGCTTGCTGCCCCCGAGAGAGAGAGTGCGAGAGAGACAGTGGTGAGAGGAGAAAACTCTTAGGTTTGACTCTCTTTTGCTTGTATTTCGAAAATTTAGCTTCCACCAACTTTAGGATCTCGAATCTTCTTTATACCTCTTAGGATTAGCCAAAAATAGGTTAGGGTGGGTGGAGAAAAATCCTCAAACCTCCCCTTTTACCAAGTCTTCGTTTTACCAAGTAATGAATTCAAAATTCAAACTTTTTATTTAATTTATTAAATATCCAATACCTTAATTAATTAAAATACCATATTTAGTATATTTTAAATATATAATATCCAATATAAATATATTTAATAACTTTCGACATTTTATCTAAAAATTCGAAACATATATATATATATATATCCGATATACATTATTTATTTCCAAATTAAACAATATTATTACTCTAAGAAACTAATAAAGATCTAAATCTAATTTAAATCATATACTAAATATTCAATATCAAATATTTTATTTCAAAAATATATCGTGAGGTGAAAAGACCATTTTACCCCTCACTAGTCAAACTTAGTATTTTCGGCCGATCAAGGCTTTGGCCAAGCCCCAAACCCTAATGTCACAATCTAGGACCTTGTCTCTCTCTCTGATGACGACGTTGTATCGGTTGCCCTTTTTAAGCCCGACTCTCTTGGTTCGTCTCAACCGGCCCAGGAGGTATCTAGGAGTTCGGTATTCACCTAGCCAGCCCCGTGGTACCGAACAGATCCCAAATTGAGTACGAATTTGATCTAATCATAATCTACGAACCGACTGTAGATTTTGTCATACGTATAAACCCTTTACGTTTGTCCCGGTCGAGTGAAAGTCACGCATAGTCAAACTTACAGAACTCCGGTGAAAGTTCTGAAACTCCACGACTATCATGAGTCAGATATGCTCTGTCCAGAGACTTGGATAAATTCCCGCACATTAAACTTGCCATAGGACGTTAACCTCGAATTTAATCGAGACCGTAAATCCCGCTCCGCGGTTCAACCGGCAATCACATCGAAAAGTCAAGACCGCATTTCGCCGTTGACCCATACCACCGGCAAGACGGGCCTAGCAAACTAGTGACAAGTCAAGACCTCAAGATCAACCCAAGTTAACCCTTTCGGTCTAAGGTTCACGCATACTACTACAATCAATCGTTCGATCAGTGTCCAAATAAAGATAATCCCCTGATTCATCTTGTATCATTGTCATTGGCTCCCACTTCCCAAGTGAACGGTTGGCACAATCATATTGGACCCATCGACAAACAAGTCGTACGTGTCATTCCTGTCACCCTACTGGAGACTTAGACTTGTGGACTATTTTAATATTGCAGTATCTCAGCTTACTGGTGCCCCTCTCTGTCCCCCACAGAATCAGTAACTGAACTGCCAATATTTGGGTTTTATTAATTTGTCTTATCCACCCAGACTGCAAGGTGAAATCTTTAGACTAATTAATAATTTACCTTTTAATTTATTCATCCAATAAATAATTAATGATAATAAAGTCATTCCATTAATAGAAGTATTCAAATTACATCACTAAACACTACACATTAGCAAATTGCCCTCGTACTCCCAGTCCTCGTATGGCATCTAGGGCATATACCTCAACATCGATAGCATAGTCATATCAAATTTTTGGTGCCATTGTTTTGGAGCTTGTTTAAGCCCGTAAAGCGACTTCACGAGTCGGCACACTTTGTTTTCCTGCCCAGGTATTGCAAACCCTTCAGGCTGATCCATGTAGATTCCTTCTTCGAGGTATCCATTTAGGTCCATTTTTACATCAATTTGGTGTACCTCGAGATCATACAATGCTGCATTAGCAAATAGAACCCGTATTGACGTAATTCTCGTTACGGGTGAATGGGTATCGAAGAAATCATACCCTTCCTTTCGGGAACATCCATTGGCTACTAAATGAGCCTTATATTTCTCAATTCATCCATCAATTTTTATTTTCTTTTAAGGACTCACTTGCATCCTAAAGGTTTAGAACCTTTTGGGAGATCTACCAACTCCCAAGTGCGGTTCTGCATTATGGATTCAATTTCTCCGTTTACAACTGCTTTCCCAGAACGGAGCTTCTGGACTCGACAGAGCTTCTTGCACTGTCCGAGGTTCGCCATGTAACATATATGTTAGGAAATCAGGCCCAAACGATTCGGCCACTTTTTTACGTTTACTTTGTTGTGGTTCCTCAACTGCTGGAGGCGACTTTTCAACGACTTCAAAAGTTCTCTTTGTACAACTTATTTCATTTCTTTCCTTCATTGGAAAGATGTTCTCGAAATATACAGTATTTCTCGATTCAATAATCATTCCAGAATTCATGTCGAGAATTTCTGACTTATGCACTATAAATCTTTATGCATTATTATTTTCTGCATATCCAAAGAAGATGCAGTCAACCAATTTCCGTCCTATCTTGATCTATTTTGGTTAGGTACTTCGACCTTTGCTAGACACCCCCACACTTCAAGATATCCGTAAAGGCTGTCTACCTTTTCACTACAGTGTTTTATCCCGTTTCTTGTCTGGCAACATATTTATAATGCGGTTTGATGACATTATGGCTTCCCCCCACAAATATTGGGGTAGCTTGAACTGATTAGCATCGTATTCATCATCTTCTAAGAGTTCTATTTTTTCATTCAACAACGCCATTCGATTGCGGTGAATATGGCGCCGTCGTCTGATGAATAATACCATGTTCTCTGCAAAATTCCTCAAACGGTGTCACGTTTTCTCCTCCTCTGTCACTTCTTATTATTTTGATCTTAGAGTTAAGTTGATTCTCAACTTCCCTCTTACATATTTTGAAGGCATCAAGACCTTCGTCTTTACCACTTAAAAGATACACGTGACAATATTTCGTGGAACGTCGATAAACGTAATAAAGTATTTCTCTCCACCTCTAGTTTGCACGAATTTCAGATCGCATATATAAGTATGGATCAATTCTAGTGGTGAACTATTTTTCTCGACAGATAAAAATGGTAACTTGACCATCTTTGCTTCAACGCAGACTTCACACTTATGTTGTGAATCGATTTCCATTTGTGGAATTAATTTAAACTTACTACTTTTTCAATTTGTTTGAACTCAAGTGTCCTAACCTACCATGCCATAAATTATCCAACTCAACCAAGTAAGAAGAACTGGCTTTATTACTATCAGCAACGAGCTTAATCTCGCGTTTTAGAGGCATTACAAATAATTCAAAAAGGCCTTTCTCGAGGAAACCTTTGCAGATAAAATGACCATTCTTGGTCAGTACATATTTTCCAGCCTCAAAGACTTGTCTAAATTCGGCATTACTAAGTTGAGCGTCGAACCTAGATTCTTGCGGATGTCTGGGACATGCAGCACGTCCACAACCGTCACTTCCTTGCCCGAGGTCATCTTCAGTACCACGCATCCCAATCCTCCGATGTTGGATATCGCTGCGTTCCCCATATAGAGACCTACCCGAAACTGGCGTGTAGATGGAGAACATTTCTTTGTCGGAGCAGATGTGGCGTGTTGCTCCGCTGTTGATGTACTAGTAGTTCGGATTTTCAATGACGTTTGCCTCGTACATGACTACAGGCAGGTCTAGCATTTGCCCTCTGACATGTCCATCGAAAACTGCTTCTCTTCAGTGAGATACGCTCGAGTATTGTTAACCCTCTTCTTCTTACGACAATCCTTGGCCATATGCCCAGGTTTGTCACAGTTATAGCATTTGCCCTTAATTCTCTTGGAATTTGGGTCTTTCTTCTTTTGCGGCGGACCTGGCCTTTTTCGCTTGTTGCCATAGCTCGGCTCGGCCAAGTTTGCTCCCGCCTCCATACGGCCCCTCTTGTTCTTGGCTTTGCTCTTTCGGTTATCTTCTTCAATCCGAAGCCTCATGATCAAGTCCTCGAGCCCCATCTCCTTCCGTTTGTGCTTGAGGTAATTCTAGAAATCCTTTCGCAGAGGCCGCACCTTCTCGATAATCACAGCTACCTGGAAGGTTTCGTTGATCTGTATATCTTCGGCATGAATATCATGATTAATCAGCTGTAGATCACGGACTTGGTCCAGCACCGGCTTAGAATCGGGCATCTTATAATCCAGGAATTGCCGACGATGAATTTTTTCAGCCCGGCATCGTCGGTGTTATGTTTCTTGTCCAAGGAATCTCACAACTCTTTCGCTGTCGTAGCCACTGCATAGACATTGTATAGGGAGTCGTGAGGCGTTCAGAATATAATTGCGGCTCATGAAAGCATTATGACTCCATGCGTCTAACAACGTTTTCTTGCTCAGATTGAGCGATACGAGCAGCATAGTCTATGTCGTTCGGGTTTCACCCTCGGCTGGTGGGGCGACTTCTGTCATCTTAGCGGCAGTCTCCTTCAAGAATCGAACAAGGTGGAGCGTCGTGAGGTAGAACATCATCTTTTGCTGCCAATGTTTGAACTCCGTCCTTTTGAACTTGGCAAGACGTTCTATGTGGCTGCTGGCAGGGCTCGTTGGTGCGTTGGTTGCCGTCGATCAGATCAAGAACAAATAAATTTCATCTTACGATTGTTTCTTCTTTCGTATAGGTCTGGTCGGCGGCAATAGAATGAAATTCGGATTAGAGATGAAGATGGAGTGTTATCTTCACACGCAGATGCAGTGGTTAAGGATCCAAAACACAAACACGGATAGAATGACCATGATTCCGCACATGAGGATGAACAGTTCCACAATCTGTTGAAATTCTCCATAGAATCCATGAGTTTAGATGCTGTAGAGACAGTCGAGGCGTGTCTTAGACGCACTATCCGTAAGACAAAGTCGCCCCGGTATACAGTGCTTTCGGTTAGCAACGATCGCCTCTAAGATACACCGATATTTTCTTAACTCATAATCGCAGCACAACGACTAGAGTTTTCTGACGAATCGTACTCAAAAAATGAGTGTTTCTTGCTTCGGAAAATAGGGGTGTTTGGGAGTGAAATATGCAAATTAACGAATTGGAGTGAATGGATTTTTCCATCTCATTTGGGGTCTAAAATTTATAGACTTTTTCGCGCAAGGGCTTAATCGAAAATTCATGAACTTGCTGGACTACTTTTGTTATTTTGACTTTTCAATGCTTCTCCGTTGGAGCATAAATTTAAGCTCCTCAATGCTCCTCTCTCCAATGCGCCGCAAAGTGCCCATTGCGCACTTTGGCACGGCACGGCATGGCTCGGCCTCGGCCACGACCACGGTCACGGGCTCGGTGCTCGGCACGAGGCACAGACTCACACCTGAGCTATTATTTGGGCCAAAACTCACACAAGTTTCTCAAGCCCACTTAAACACACTTCAAGCCCACAAGCCCATTTAAACTCATACACATGACAAGCCCTTTTGATTAAACCCACATGGGTTTCTATGTATATGGTAAAGATTTTCTTAGTGTCTAACCAATGTGGAGCCCTTAATTCCCCATTTAAGCACTATAAACATTGTAATGAGTATTGGGTCAACTTCGAAGGGGTTTAATCGCAAAATCATGAACTTGCTGGACTGCTTCTGTTTGACTATTCAGTCCAGGGATCAGACTGCAATATCTATTGGACTGTCAATCAATTTTCTGGCGACAGGCCTGCGACTGCCCGAATCTTCGGCATGCCCCGCCGGAGGCGGCCCGATTCTCTGACCTGTCCTACCGATGGCTCGACCGACACCTCTTGTTGGGCCGACCGACAGTTCTTATTGTTGAGCCTGATTAGCCCAACAACCAACTGCGACCCAATTATCCAATGGATCGTGCCACCTCATCTGGGTTGCCCAATCAGCGCCCTCGCAGCGCCATATCATATTCACCTCAAGGCGCCACGTCACCGCCCGCATAAATTTAAGCTCCTCAATGCTCCTCGCACCGATGCGACGTGCAAAGTGCAAAGTGCACGCCTCAAAGCGCCCATTGCGCACTTTGGCTCGGCACGGCACGGCTCAGCTCGCCTAGGCCACGGGCACGGTCACGGACTCGGGCCCGGTGCTTGTCGGTGCGAGGCACCGACTCGCACCCGGGCTATTATTTGGGCCAAAGCTCACACAAGTTTCTCAAGCCCAATTTAACCCTCTTTAAGCCCATACGCATGGCAAGCCCTTTTGATTAAACCCACATGGGTGGGTTTCTATATATATGGTAAAGATTTTCTTAGTGTCAAACCAATGTGGGACACTTATTCCCCCACTTAAACATTATCAAACATTTTAATGATTATTGAGCCAACTTCGAAGGGGCTTAATCGCAAATTCATGAACTTGCTGGACTGCTTCTGTTATTTTGACTTTTCATTCCAGGGATCAGACTGCAATATTTCAGAACTGATGGATTGTCGGTCAATTTTCCGGCCCGCGACAGGCCCGTTTCTCGGGCCGATAGCCCGAATCTTCGGTATGCCCCACTGGAGCCGGCGCGATTCTCCGACATGTCCCACCAGCGGCTCGACCAACACCTCTTGTTGGGCCGACCATAAGTCTTAGTGTTGGGCCTGATTAGCCCAACAACCCACTGCGGCCCATTGATCCAATGGATCGTGCCACCTCATCTGGGTTGCCCAATCAGTGCCCACGCAGTGCCACCTCATATTCACCATATGCCGCCACATCACCGCCCTCCAGAGCATAAATTTAAGCTCCTCAATGCTCCTCGCTCCGATGCGGCATGCGAAGTGCAAGTGCGCGCCTCAAGCGCCCATTCCGTACTTTGGCACGGCACGGCTCGGCTCGGCTCGGCCTCGGCCACAGCCATGGGCACGGGCACGGGCTGGGCTTGGGCTCAGTACTCGATGCTCGTCGGTGCGAGGCACCGACTCGCACCGGGCTATTATTTGGGCAAAAGCTCACACAAGTTTCTCAAGCCCACTTAAACCCACTTTAAGCCCACAAGCCCATTTAAGCCCATACACATGCAAGCCCTTTTGATTAAACCCACATGTATTTCTATATATATGGTGAAGATTTTCTTAGTTTCTAACCAATGTGGGACACTTAATTCCCCCACTTAAACACTATCAAACATTTTAATGATGGCCAAGGATCTTGCTTTAGAATTTTGATTTGAGCTACGTCTGTAGTTTGTTCAGATCCATCGCCCACCGAAGAACCTCCGTGGCACGGCTGAAATGGGTTCATGATAGCATTCATTCCCTGAGGTGGTTCTTGTCCCCAAGGATTCGCCTTTGAGAACTTCGTCCGAAGCTGTATTCCGTCCTCCCACATTGCGCTCTCAAGACCTCCATCTAACAACAGTACACATAGCTAACGAAGGTCTTCATTTCCTTGTAATTTTGTTCCTTTCCTTAGGCTGTTGGGTGTCTTGACCAAAGATTCCCCCTTTCTTTGTATTCAGGTAAAAAGGGTAAAAGATTCCCCCTTATGCCTCGTGATTTCTTGAAGGGGCCAACAAGAATAGTGAGTTGTATTTTGGCTCCAATAAATCCAACTTGTGAGCAGCCGGAGAAATATTCTCCCAGATTTCGAAAAGGCCATGGTGCAAGGTAGAGAGCTTCGAACCTCATTGCAAGACGATTGAGTTATGGTATAAAAGTTGTAACATGAGGTACACCCTTTTTTTCCACCACGAAATTCCTATCGCATCTCTCTTTACTCTGCCAAAACTGTCTTTCGTTCTTTCTTGAGTATAAGGCAAGTTTTTGTTGGGTCCAGCTCATCAATTGTAGAAAAGTCAAAAGGCAATTTTGTTTGGTTTTTATCACATGCACGCGTATTAGGTTTCTCAGGTTCACATTAAATGTGAGCTAATGCATGACGTGATGATGCTTGAGGATTCAACTATAAATAGGCAACGAAGGAGGCCATAATTAGTACCCCAAATCCAAGAGAGAAGAGAGCGAGGTAGAGAAAGAAATGAGAGGGAAAAGAAAAAAAAAAGGAAAATCTTGTCCGGGTGGATAAGGGTGAGAGCGAGTGTAGTTTTACTGGATAGTTGGGACTAGGTACAAAAACATTACCCGGATGGGTAAGGGGTCTCGGGTTTTTGGGTTTAAACACGAGCGTTATTTTGTACGGTGTAATATTCTCAAATATAGTAAAACTATTGTCTCTCCGTGGATGTAGGCGGTATTGGCCGAACCACGTAAAATCTCGGTGTTCTTTCGGTGTCATTTCGACTTTAATTAATATCCCGATAAATTGTCGCGGGGTCCAAATACAATTACCGCTGGCCCATAATTAAATATTTACCGCTCAACCCCAACAAGTGGTATCAGAGCCAAGCCTAATTGATATTCTGAGTATGCTCTGTGGTTGCAGCTTTGTCTGATCTTCCACATCAGAAAAGATATCAAGAAGGTTCGTTACGGGGGGAGCCACTGTCGGGCCAAAGCTGTTGAATCTCTGCAAGGATAATGGCGACGGAGAGCAGTTTCAAAGTGCGGCAATTTGATGGTACGGGGAGTTTCACTCTGTGGCAGAGACGAGTGAAGGATATTCTTGTTCATCAAGGGTTGGCTAAGGCTTTGAAAGGGGAAAAGGGAAAGCCGGAGAAAATGACACAAGAAGACTGGGAGGATTTGGGGTCAAGATGTGTCAGCACAATCCGTCTGTACATTGCGGATAACATTATTAATAATGTTGTTAATGAGGATTCTGCACCAGACTTGTGGGCGAAGTTGGAGGAGTTGCATCTCGGGAAGAACTTAACCACAAAGTTAGATCTGAAGCGGGAGCTGTACCGGCTGAAGATGGAGGAAGGTGGGAATCTCATGGATCATATTAGCGTGTTCAACGGACTTGTGGATCAACTTATAAAAGTTGAAGTAAAGTTGGAGGAAGAAGATAAAGCCCTTTTACTTCTTACATCGCTTCCTGATTCTTATGATAATTTGATCACAACCATCCAGTACGAGACGGTGCAAACGGTGGATGGTGGAGTCAACTCTTTTGGAGCAAGAAAAGAGAAGGCAGTCAAATTATGGTGATAGTCGGGCGTTGACTATTTTTCAGAGTGAATCATAGAGGAAGGTGATACGCCAGGGAATTTGGAGACAGCAGCAGGTCCAAATCCAGGTGGCGGGAAGGGCATGTGATGTTGCATGTGTGGTGAGCCGGGACACATCAGGAGAAATTGTCCGACTTGGAGGAAGAAGGACAAGCGGCTAGGAAAATTCCACAACGGAGGTAGCACACAGTTTATCTTAGAGACGTTCTCACAGTCTCTAATGATGGCGCTCGTTCTCAGGAAGAAGGATATTAAATTCGGGTTTGCTCCAACTGCATATTTTGATACGTTCAAGGAAACTCGAACAGTTTTTCGATCTCCATGGGCCGATGGATATCGTTGTGTTGTTCGGTGTATTGGAACGGGGAAGATCAAAATGGTTGACGGAGCGGTACGCATTTTGGGTGGTGTGACGTGTCCCAAAGTTGCGTAGTTTTTAATATTCTTGAGCCAGTCAGATTCCAGGGCTATGGGGTTTCATAGCAGGGGGAGTCTGGAAATCACACGTGGCGAAAATGGTCCTACCAAAGGGAGAAGAGTGCAAAGGTTTGTATCGTCTGGACGTGAGTATGGTATATAATACTCAGACTTCGATGGGTTCATGAAAATCGCGCGCGTGGTATAAAGGCAGACGATGGTGAGAAGGAAAGTCCTGCTGGTGAAGGGGTTGCATCGAAGTCCCTCTTCGGGAATCGACGGGTCGAGTCGATTCAACATAGCTGCACGTAAGATTGGCTGTTGAATGAATCAAGTGGGTAGGACTGAAACTCTTGATTCGGATTATGTGTAGGTGCTACAAGGAAGGCAATGGGCGTTCGTGGTATATACGAACGGATTACTCTCATTCTCGGGTTCGTTGAAGTGCTCTCTGAAGAAGGTGTTGAATGTCGCTGGAGGGGGAGAATTGTTGGGTCCAGCTCATCAATTGTAGAAAAGTCAAAAGGCAATTTTGTTTGGTTTTTATCACATGCACGTGTATTAGGTTTCTCAGGTTCACATTAAATGTGAGCTAATGCATGACGTGATGATGCTTGAGGATTCAACTATAAATAGGCAACGAAGGAGGCCATAATTAGTACCCCAAATCCAAGAGAGAAGAGAGCGAGGTAGAGAAAGAAATGAGAGGGAAAAGAAAAAAAAAGGAAAATCTTGTCCGGGTGGATAAGGGTGAGAGCGAGTGTAGTTTTACTGGATAGTTGGGAGTAGGTACAAAAACATTACCCGGATGGGTAAGGGGTCTCGGGTTTTTGGGTTTAAACACGAGCGTTATTTTGTACGGTGTAATATTATCAAATATAGTAAAACTATTGTCTCTCCGTGGATGTAGGCGGTATTGGCCGAACCACGTAAAATCTCGGTGTTCTTTCGGTGTCATTTCGACTTTAATTAATATCCCGATAAATTGTCGCGGGGTCCAAATACAATTACCGCTGGCCCATAATTAAATATTTACCGCTCAACCCCAACAGTTTTCTCCGCCGTAGAAATGTTCTTAGCTGCCCAAAAAAATCAAATACTTCCCCTAGTAGTTCCAAAGTTTTGGGGGTTTCTTCGCTTAGTTTTCCTTGTGTGTGATTAGATACTGTCGATGATAAAGGTAGCTTTTGAATCCTTTTGTGAGTGCACCACTGCTCCGTCAAACTGTAAGATCTCAGAGAATGAGTTTACAAACATGGTCTTAATCATGGTTCGCCGAAACGGGAACGGAAAATGGAACGGAGACGAGCGTTCCAGTTCCATTGCATTATCGCGGATCGGTAACGGACGTTCCACTTTTTTTCTTAAATAAATATATATAAATAATTATACATGTAAAAATATAAAATAACAGAATAAGTTTGTCAAAGTTAAAAATATAATGAATACCTTAAAAGATATAACTTATGAGGTTAAATTTCTAAAATTATATATTTGAATCTAATAATAATAAGCTATTCCAATTGATTTTTTAAATTCGTGAATATATGATACTAAAATTATATAATGTAAATAAATGTTATATTGTTTATTTACAATTAGATATAATTAATAAATTGAAAGTTGATTTTTTCATTTAAATAAAAAGCTTAAAATTTCAAGTTGGGCCAATTATCTTCAAGCTTGTGGAGCTTACTGGACCTATAAATTGAAGGCAAAGTATAAGGCCCAATAAAAATAAACCATTAAGAATAAAATATTCAATTTTAATAGACTCCATCTTCTCTACCCCCACCATCGCCCATAGCCAAGTCTGAAACCCTAATATTACTAAGTCCAAAAAAATCGGCCGTTAACACGGTTAAAACACCGTTTTTCCCCGTTCCAACTCCGATCCGCCCGCTAAAACGCCGTTCCGGCCGACTTAACGGCCGCGACAACGCAGAACGTCAAAAGGCCGGAACTTTGGCACGGAGGCCTTCGTTCCAGTTCCGATGCGGCCGTTCCGGACGTTTTAACGGGGTTCCGGCGAACCATGGTCTTACTAGATGAGCATAATTCTTCAGCTGTAGCATACTTTCCTCAATCGAACGGTCGATATTGTAGTCCTCGAATTGATAATGATGCTGCCTTTCGCGTTGCTCTAAGTTTGAAAATCTTGGCAGCTTTAACAATTCCAGGCATAGTGTTTGCTGAGTCTTCTTTGCCATTCCCCTTCTTGCTCTCTAAAGATCCCATGAGTTCATCATAGTTGCAAAGTCCAAACTCACTGCTTCTAATGCTTGTTTTCCCATCTTCGAATCCAGGATCGAACTAAAACTTCTTAGCTGATCTTTTTTCGCAAAAATAAGTGATTTGAAATGCTATATCACTAAGCATTTCAGCAGATTTTCTTTCGTCTTGCTCCAGGTTCGAAATAAGCTTTATCCCCGCAGCTGTAAATAACCTCGTTGGTACTATTGGGGCTCCAATAAGATGGTGGCAGATCTGGTTTTTAGCCTCAATTGGTGACAGATAAGAATCAGAGGTCTCCAATAAGATATGTATCGAGAACTCCTAGATGCTTTCGGCCTAGCTCTATAGCATAGTATAAGCTCCTTGGTTGCATCAGCGATAGGATACCTCGCATTTCACCGCTAAGACCATTAACAAATCGAGAAACGAAATATTCCTCGAAAAGGTCTAGTTCATCGCCCATATGTATGTTCCATAGTATGTCCTGAAATTTATTGACATAATCCGAATACGAGCCGACGTGCTTTAGGGCTTCGAGTTCACTAGAGGCCTTAGCGTCCCTAAGGTCTTCAAACCTAGCCGACACAATGCTTAGGAATTGCTCCCAACCAAGCTGAATTTGATTATTCGCCATGTTCTGATACCAAGTCGATGCCCTCCCCTCGAAATATGATGTAGCTAGTATAATCTTCTGGAGTCTGGAAGGTTTGGCACAACCTTGAAATATCCTTCGCACTTGAGCATCCATTCTCTTGGATTTGACCCATCAAACATGGGAAATCACCTCTCGTGCTCGGGCTGTGATTATTAGGAGGGGTGTTTGGTATGGCAGTGGTTATGTCAAGGCTATTTGTTTCCATATAATGACCGATATTGGGTGTTTGGTGTTGTATAGGTTGTAAAGGTGGAGCTCCCAAAACTGCTCGACTATCCCTCTTGGACATCACCTCATGGAGATTGGCTGTGGACTGAGCAGCGATCTGCTCCAGCTTCTTGTGTTCTTCCCAATGACCCTCGAAGCGAAAGTGTTCAGCCATGGCCGAGGTTCGTCAGCTCTGGTACCAATGTAATGGATTCGATCGGTTTGTGTTTGTATGAAGATTAGAATTAGGTGTGAAGGAGAAGAAGAAACATAGATTTGAGTTAAGAAGAAGAAACAGATTGAAGAAGAGGAGAATTGTTGGAGAAGAAGATACAGATCGAAGATGAAGTTACGTGAAGATGTGAACGATGAAGAAGAGATTGAAGATAATAGATTAGAGTTAATTCCTTACTTAGCCTTCATTTCACGTAGTATACATGTATTTAAACAAAATAGCATATTGGGCTCATAAGTCCCAATTTAACGACTTAGAAAATTAGATAATTAATTTGGCCCAATTCCTTTGCATCCTTTAGCCCACTCCATTCCTAGTTAGCCCAACCCAAGCATAATCTCTATTTTTCCTTGCCTTGGTTACACCACCACATCGAGCGAGCTCCCAACCTTTTAACCTCATCGGCATCATTGTCCTCTCTCTCTCTCTCTTCCATGCCTTCACCTCCGTTCAATACCTTCGGGTACATGACAGTCATTCTGTGGATTTATTTGTTGTTTAATATGTCGTTTAATACCTTCGGGTACATGACAGTCATTCTGTGGATTTATTTGTTGTTTAATATGTCGTTTAATACCTTCAATACCTCCGTTTAATACCTTCGGGTACCTTCGTTCAATTTGGCCGTATGTCGTTTCTAATATGATGTGTTCTGCTGAAAACGACCTTGGCCTGACACTGGAGTTGCGCGCCTCCTTCGAACTGGCAACAAACACTTTGAACCTAACACTCGAAAAACCAGCGAAAACACGTTAGAGGGGGCCGGTGTGGTTGCCGGCGACGCCCCTCCGATGCTTAAGTTAGTTTTTTAGCTTTCAAAGGAGTAAGATAGGTACTAGGCTTAGTGAAAAATGGTTTTTATTTAAGTGTGCATACCTGGGAATAATCCCACCGTTACCTTTTATACTGACTCTGGATCTCGCCGCCATGACCTAGTCTTCCTCCCACCCACGTTTTTCGCGGGCGTCATGTGGGATCGTGGTCGTTCCACTCAACCCACGTTCTTTCTTTCTCGTTTTCTCTCCGCGACTCTTTCCTTCTCTTCTGGTTTCTCTGGTCGGGCTTATCGCATTGTCCGGCTCTGATTCCCTCGGGTCCCACTTGCCCGAACTACTTATCGCCCTTAGAGCTCGGGATGAGACGCCTCGACCGATCTTCTTGAGTGTCCTCCGTTCTTCCCTCAAACTACTCGGCCTTTCATGGAACTAAACCATCCGAGCTGCCTTCCTAGGACGATCGTGCCCTTTTTTCCGCAATTGGTGCTAGGAGTGTTCTCGGGATAACATATCCTCATTTCTCTTGCTTTCTCTCTTTCGCGGGCTCCTCCAGATCGCGGGTTATTTTACCGTTAGCCGATAATCCCGAGGGTAACAATAGTCCCCCCCAAAAATAGTCCAAAGCGAGTGTAATGAGTTTTGGGCGTGAGCTATCGGTAAAATAACTAGCTTGCCTGCTTTCCCATTCCCCTCGGTGAAGCTTCTCGAGCTGTTATCTACTCCTCCTTGTTGTAACCTCGGGATCTGCTCCCACGTGCCGTTCCTTGGGCGGGAAAAAGGCCGCCCTATCACATCGATGTCAGATCGATCTCCACGTGTCCACCATCGCAGGTCCCAACACTTCCCCTTCCCTTCTTCTTTTTCCTTTTTCCCTCTTTCCTTTTATTTTATTTACATTCTTCACCGTCTTCTCCTCAAACCCTTACTATTCATCTCTACTGTCTTCTTTCCCAGAATCCTTGAAGGCGCGGCGGCTTTCTCCGAACTTCGACGTTCTACCCTCCAGACATCCTTCTATTCTTCGTCACCAAGATCGGTAAATCTTCTATCCCTTCTCTCTCTTTTATTTCGTTAATCGTAATTTTATTTACTTCGTATTTTTCTTTTCGTTCCTGAGTTCTTCGATTTTCGGCCATGAACACAGTTCTTACTTCGCCTCTTATTCGATTCTCTCCTGTTTTCGCCTTTGATTGTTTAGGTCTTTTTAGGGTTGATGCGTCCCTTGATTACGAACGGTGTCTCTTCTTATCGTCCTCTTTCTGTTTTGGGTCGGACTTTTCCCAGATTCTTCCCCCCTTTTGATTTTCTGGACTCCTTTTTAGACGCGATTCAAACCCTAAACGACTTCCCTGATCTAGATATTTTCAATCCCCCCCAGATTATAGGATATTCCAGCGAAAAGGAACATCTTCAAGCTTTAGCCGTCTGGGCTTCTCAAATGGAGAAGTTTCGCGAGCGTGTCAAACTTCCTTGGCACGAAGTGAACGTGTCTGCTCTTCGCGCATCCCATATCTCGATCATCGTTGATCGGGCTGGTCTAACCCCTGATTTTGAGGTCAGAATCCCCGGTCCTCGGGAGGTAGCCAGTGGGCCTCCCGAGGGCTTCCGCACCTTTTACCTTGACCAGCTCGATATGGGTCTCCGTCTGCCCCTTCCCCAGTTCTTAGCCGATCTCTGTAATCATTTCCAAATATCCCCGAGTCAACTTACTCCCAATTCTTACAGCCTCCTTCTTTCCGTGTTTATCCTCATCGGGTACTTCCGTATCCCATTCTCCCTCTCTCTTCTTTTGTCCTTTCTCAAGATAAACCAGAAGGAGCCGGGTAAGTTCTTTTTCTCTTCCACCGCCCCCGAGGAATTCCTCCTCGGGAATCCTACTTCTCACAAAGGGTGGATGAGTAAATTTTTCTACGTTCGGTCTCCCGAGGGTAGCCCCGAAAACGACACCGTTTTCCACTGGCCTAAGGCAGTGTCTATTTCTTCCCCCTTCCTCCTGTCTCCGAGCTAGAGATGGAAGCCTTCCAAAGGGCTCTCGGGTCTCGCAAGTTCAGTGCTCCCGAGCTCGTAAAGGACGATCTACTCTGTCATTTCAACTTTTGCTCTAAAGGGGCGATAATAGAAGACTTAGGTATGTTTCCTAAATTCTCTTTCTTGTCCTCTCTATTCCTGACGATGTTTTTCTCTTCCTCGTACTAGATTCACGCATGGACCTTGCTGATTTACTCAAGATCTCGGAGCAGATGAAGAAGGGTGATCCGTCCCAAGCGCCTCCCTCAGCTTCTGTCACTCGGGCCCTGAATAAGGGCAAAGGTAAAGCTACTGCTAGCTCCTCGGGGTCGCCGAAAGTGGCCCCGAAGAGGAAGGCGCCTGCATCATCTGCCAATCCTTCCAGCAAAAAGACCAAAGCTAGTTCTAAAGGGAGCGCGGACGTTGGCGAGGGTTCTCCTTCTTCCGGTGATCCCGTCGAGCAGCCTGACTACTTTCACCGCCCTCGCGGGGCTCATTGCGTAGAATTATGCGGGGCTTTCGTTCGGAGGCCAACCGCTCACACCTGTCAGAGTTGCAACCCCGAGAGTTTTTCCCACTCTTTGCCCAACATATGGGTCAGGTATGGTTTCCCCCCCCCCCCCCTCTTTTTTTCTTTCTCTTTCCTCCCTTCTTTTACTTTTCGGTGTCTCTATGCCAGGGCTTTGCCTGCGCCGCTGAGGCCTTGGAAAGGATGCTTTTTATGCATGAGGATTGTATTGAGCTCACGCAGTCTGAGACGAAGTTGAAGGAGGAGGTAGCTCAACTTCAAGAGGAGCTTAAACGGAAAGAGGAGGAATTGAAGAAGGTGTCTAGAGAAGCTCGCACAGGGTCAGAGAAGGTAAAGAGGGACTTGCTCAAAGAGAAAAAGGCTCGGGAGGAGGCGGAGAACAATTTCCGCGAGTTGGAGGAAAGCCTCGCTCGGGACTACTTGCCCCGAACTTCCTACGGGAAGCAGGTGGTCGAGTATTTCCATCACGGCTTTTGGGGATGTGTTCACCAGCTTCGAGTGGCTGGTATAGGCTACAAATGGAAGCTCGATTGGCTAGACGTCGATCGGGCTCTTGTTGAGTGCCCCCCAGGAGGGTACCCACCCGACCCCATAGCTCGAGGAACTTCCGCCAACGTCGCCTTGGAGGAGATGATATCCACTCCTTCGAGTGAGGAGAATGAGGATGCTCCCGAACCTTCTGAAAAGATCTCTGAACCCGTTGCCGAGGATCCTCCGCCTGCGCCCGAGCAGATGATCCCGAGTGAAGCGGCCGAGGAGGTTCCTAAAGCTACCTCACAGGAAGAAGAGCATCTCGCCTCAGTGGTCGGGTCGGTAGTTGCTGAGCTTGAAGCAGGTGTCGGGGAGTTAAATCAGGCCAGTTCGGCCGCTCCCCCATAAAAGTTCCCTCTGTTTTCCTGAATCATTTTCCTTTTATTTTGTAAGCTTTACTACTATGTCTCTCTTTCTCGAACAATATTGTAATATGTCCTTTCCTTTCTGACTCTATTATCTTAATCGAATGTTTTCACTCGGCTGATCATATTTGTTTCTGTTATCCTTAGATTCTGTACCAAAATTTTTTCCACGTGCATTTATAAATCTTCTTCGCTTTTTCCTTTTCTCCACTTTCTTCCACTTATAAGATGAAAGTGCCATGTAATCCAGAATCTTCCTCGCGTTGATGTTCTGCCGAACATCCTCATAGTCGCGTTATCATTGTTCTTCTCGGGCACCGTCTTCGGATATCCCGTTATTTGCTCAAGCATCTTTTCGAACGTTAGCCAACGGTCCTCTTTACTCCCGTATTTCACGTTCCTTCATTTAAACTTTTGAATTCCTTCAAGACCCAATCCTTATAACTGTCCGCCTTATACGGGCTTATCTTCCTTATAAAATCGGTTTTGGTTAGTCCTTCTTCTCTTCTCAAGACTTATTAAACCTACTTCCTTCAGGTTATTTCATCCATCCACCTTGTGATTTTGCTTTCTTTTTTCTTCACAGCTTACACCCTCGTTTTTTCCTTACCTTCCGTACTCCGCCTATTTTGCCCAGCTTGCTAACGTTCTCAAGGATGGCACACTCCCAGCTTAGGAGGAACCCCCCTTCAGACCCTCCGCCCCGCCCTCTTTGGGATTTATGGGAGGAGGCGGCGGGCTTTGCTCCAAACGAGAACGCGGATTTTCCGCACCGGGAAGGCCAGGTCCTTGCGGTCCCCTCCTTAGAAAGACTTCGCCCAACCCCTCGTTTTCTTTTGGAGGTCGATGGTACCTCCTCCCGTCAATTCATGGAGGGTTTTTTGGAGCCTGACGAGAAGCGACGCCTGGCGAGGTTTTCGGACTCGGATTTTTGGGATTGGTGGGCTTTAAGCAAGAGTCGGGTCAGTCACGCTGGTCCTCACCTTTTAGTTCATCTCTTACTTTATTTTTTCCTGACTTCCTTCATTAGTCCTATTCACTCTCTTGCGAGGGGCTTCGGCGCTACACCCGACAACGTGATCTGCTTAAATACTACGAGGATGCTTGCACCCGATTGACAACCTTTTTAAGTGAAAACGATCGGGAGATTGCTAGGTTGAAATTGTCTTTAGCTAATTCTCGAACTGAAATCGAGGAACTTCGCTCGGGATCCGGCCGTGAAGGGACCCGGGCAAGAGTCTCGAGGCACGTACGGCGAGTTTTTTCTCCTTTCATGGGTGGGGTTTCGGGGGCACGACAGCGAAAAACCCCTGGCGTTCAAGGAGCTTTTACCCCTTCTCGTATGAGGCATTTAGGCACTCCTTATGCTCGGGGGCCGAGGCCGTGAATTTCTTGTATTTTATTTTCATTATATGTCTTTCCTTAGCGGCATTGTGGGTCGAGAGAATTTGTCAGTCTCTGTCATTTTCATTCTTCAGCATTCCTGGTCGTTTCTCTTTTCTTTGCAATGGATGATGTTAGTTTTGCTTTTTCATTCAGATTATCTTTTGTCATCACTAAAGTCTTAACCGGGCCGCTTCCCTAGCGCCAAAGTTATTTATTCGCACAAACCCCTCGACCTGGTCAAAGCTTGTTTTCATTCAGGTCTCTTCTTAATGGGAATCTTCCGCTAATCTTGTTTTCGTCCATTGCCTTGATCGAGCTCTTTCTCGATGGAGAATTTTCATTAACCTTGTTTTCATCCAAGGATCGAGATCTTTCTCGATGGAGAATTTTCATTAACCTTGTTTTCATCCAAGGCCTTGATCGAGATCTTTCTCGATGGAGAATTTTCATTAACCTTGTTTTCATCCAAGGCCTTGATCGAGATCTTTCTCGATGGAGAATTTTCATTAACCTTGTTTTCATCCCAGGCCTTGATCGAGATCTTTCTCGATGGAGAATTTTCATTAACCTTGTTTTCATCCAAGGCCTTGATCGAGATCTTTCTCGATGGAGAATTTTCATTAACCTTGTTTTCATCCAAGGCCTTGATCGAGATCTTTCTCGATGGAGAAATTTCATTAACCTTGTTTTCATCCAAGGCCTTGATCGAGATCTTTCTCGATGGAGAATTTTCATTAACCTTGTTTTCATCCAAGGCCTTGATCGAGATCTTTCTCGATGGAGAATTTTCATTAACCTTGTTTTCATCCAAGGCCTTGATCGAGATCTTTCTCGATGGAGAAATTTCATTAACCTTGTTTTCATCCAAGGCCCTGATCGAGATCTTTCTCGATGGAGAATTTTCATTAACCTTGTTTTCATCCAAGGCCCTGATCGAGATCTTTCTCGATGGAGAATTTTCATTAACCTTGTTTTCATCCAAGGCCTTGATCGAGATCTTTCTCGATGGAGAATTTTCATTAACCTTGTTTTCATCCAAGGCCTTGATCGAGATCTTTCCCGATGGAGAATTTTCATTAACCTTGTTTTCATCCAAGGCCTTGATCGAGATCTTTCTCGATGGAGAATTTTCATTAACCTTGTTTTCATCCAAGGCCTTGATCGAGATCTTTCTCGATGGAGAATTTTCATTAACCTTGCTTTCATCCAAGGCCTTGATCGAGATCTTTCTCGATGGAGAATTTTCATTAACCTTGCTTTCATCCAAGGCCTTGATCGAGATCTTTCTCGATGGAGAATTTTCATTAACCTTGCTTTCATCCAAGGCCTTGATCGAGATCTTTCTCGATGGAGAATTTTCATTAACCTTGCTTTCATCCAAGGCCTTGATCGAGATCTTTCTCGATGGAGAATTTTCATTAACCTTGTTTTCATCCAAGGCCTTGATCGAGATCTTTCTCGATGGAGAAATTTCATTAACCTTGTTTTCATCCAAGGCCTTGATCGAGATCTCGATGGAGAATTTTCATTAACCTTGTTTTCATCCAAGGCCTTGATCGAGATCTCTTCTCGATGAAGAATTTTCGTTCAGCGAAATCAAACTTGTTATGTCCAAGATCTTGACTTATTTTGCAAAAAACAGATAATCTTCATTCCCATGACATGTTCGAGAATAAGCAACCAAACAGAATTACGCGAACTGAAAAGCAACGCAAATAACAGAATTGCACAAACCGAAAAGCAAAGCAAATAACGTGTAATATAGTAAGATAGATGCTCGGTCTTTTAAGGATAATATCTCCTTAAGTGTCGAGCATTGTGCGGTCTCTCCAACTTCTTCCCCTCCATGTCTTCTAGATAATAAGCGGCTTCTCCAATCTTCCTGATTACCTTGTAAGGTCCTTCATACTTCGGGTCGAGCTTCCCTCTCTCCCCTTTATGTTGTACTTCCTTCATGACGAGGTCACCTTATTCGAACCTTTTCAGACACACCTTTCGATTATACGCGCGAGTAATCTTCCTTTGGTACGCCGCCATCTTCAAAGCGGCCTTCTCCCTTTCTTCCTCGATCAGGTCGAGTTCATCTGCTCGGAGTCGGTTGTTCTCTTCTTCTGAATATCCCATCACCCGAGCACTTCCTTGCCATACTTCAACTGGCAACACCGCTTCACTTCCGTACACTAAGCTGAATGGGGTCTCCCGGGTTCCTACTCGGGGTGTCGTTCTATAGGACCAGAGCACGCTTTGCAATTCGTTGTACCAGGCTCTCTTCAACCCATCCAATCGGACTTTTAATGCCTGCACAAGGGTCCGATTCGTTACCTCCACTTGGCCATTGCTCTGAGGATGGGCCACTGAGGTGAATGCTTGCTCGATTTCATAGCCGGCGCACCACTCTTTTAACTTGCGGCCACTGAATTGTCTTCCGTTGTCGCTTATCAGCCTTCGCGGGATGCCAAATCGACATAGTATATTTTTCCAGAGAAAGGAGATGACTGCTGCTTCCGTAATTCGAACCAATGCTTCGGCTTCGACCCATTTGGAGAAGTAATCAACAGCTACCAGGAGGAATCTTTTCTGCGTAGCGTTTCCTTCGAACGGCCCGACTATATCTAAACCCCATTGATCGAACGGGCACGATGACACGATCGCCTTCATCATCTCCGCGGGGGCCCTTCGTAGATTCGCATGCTTTTGGCATCGATGACAACCTCTCACTGTCCTGATCGAGTCTGCTTTCATAGTCGGCCAGAAGAATCCTGCCAGCATAGCTTTGCGCGCTAGCGCCATTCCCCCGATGTGGCTCCCGCAGGTTCCTTCGTGAATGTCTACCAAAACCTCCTCGGATTCTTCCTTAGATAGGCACCTCAGTAGGGGGCCCGCGTAAGATCTTTTGAATAAGATTCCGTCTACAAGCGTGAAACGGCTTGCTCTCTTATGAGTCACCCGGGCCCAGATGTCGTCCTCTGGAAGTATTTTCTCATCCAAGTATCGATAGATGTCATATCGCCAGTCCCCGGGATCTATTTTCTCCCTTGCTTCTATCTGATGAATTTGTGGAGCCCGTTCGGTCCTAACTCCTTCCTCGGGTGGGTTCAACGCGCTAGCCCACTTGGCGAGACGGTCCGCCTTCTCGTTCTCCCTTCGGTTGATAAGTACTAACTTGAATTCCTCGAACTTTTCCTTCAGCTTTTGGAAAGCCTTTGCGTACTCGGCCAACCTTCCCTCCTTGATGGCAAAAATTCCTTCCGTTTGTTGGACCACCAGTTGCGAATCAGAATAAAATGTCGCTCGAGTCAATCCCATTCTGTCGGCCGTCCTCATCCCGAGGAGCAATGCTTCATACTCGGCCTCATTGTTAGATGCTCGGAAGTCTAGTCTCACGCCCAAGCTGGTTTCCTCTCCCCAGGGCGATATAATCACAAGTCCCACGCCATTCCCTTGTTGGCAAGAGGACCCGTCCACGTAGATCTTCCACATCTCCGCTGGTCCTTCATCCACCATCTCGACGATAAAGTCTGCCAAGGCTTGGGCCTTAATAGCCACTCGAGGTTTGAACTGTATATCGTACTCACCGAGCTCGGTCACCCACTTGATCGACCTTCCAGATACGTCTGGTCGGGTTACAATCGTTCCCAACGGGCTATTCGTTAACACCACTATCGGATGCGAGAGGAAGTAAGGTCTTAACTTTCGCGCCGTGATCACCAATGCTAAGAGCAGCCTTTCCTGAGAAGAATATCGGGCCTCTGCTCCCTTCAAGATGTGGCTAACGAAGTAGACCGGTTTCTGTATCTTGTCCTCTTCCCGAACCAGAACCGAGCTGACCGCCCGAGGAGTGGCAGAGAGATATACTGTGAGTTCTTCTGCGGGCTTGGGCTTGTTCAACACTGGCAGCTCCTTCAGATACTCCTTCAACTCCTGAAAGGCTTTCTCACAGTCGGGTGTCCACTCAAAGTCCTTAACCTTCCTTAGTACTTTGAAGAATGGCATGCTTCGCTCGGCCGACCGCGAGATAAATCGAGATAATGCCGTGATCCTTCCTGTCAATCGTTGAACGTCGTTGAGAGTCTTCGGGGACGTCATGTCTGTAATGGCCTTTACCTTGTCGGGATTGGCTTCAATTCCCGATCTAGTTACCATGTATCCCAGAAACTTTCCCGATCTAACCCCGAACGTGCACTTGGCTGGATTCAGCTTCAATCCGTATCTTCGGGCTGTGGAGAAGGTTTCGCGAATGTCTGCTGAAAAGTTGCTCTGGGTCTTGGACTTTATCAAGATGTCATCTACATAAACCTCCACGTTTCTTCCGATCTGATCTTTAAACACTCGGTCCATCAGCCTTTGGTACGTAGCTCCCGCATTTTTAAGCCCGAATGGCATAACCACATAGCAAAAGGTTCCCTCCGACGTAATGAAACTGACCTTAGGTTGGTCTTCTTCGGCCAACCCAATTTGATGATAACCTTGGAAGGCATCAAGGAAGCATAGCAGTTCATGCTCGGCTGTAGAATCCACCAATTGGTCGATCCGTGGCAGGGATAGCAGTCTTTCGGGCATGCCTTATTTAAGTCCCTGAAATCTACGCACATTCGCCACTCCCCCCCGGCTTGGGAACTAAAACGACATTTGAAAGCCAAGTTGGGAATTGGATTTCTCGAATGTATCCTGCCTTAAGGAGATCTCCTACTTGTTCTTTCACTATTGTGTCCTTCTGGGCGCCTAAATGTCTCTTCTTCTGGAAAACAGGCCGGATGGTGTGGGAGATGTTCAGTCGGTGTTCCATCACCTCTCGGGGTATAACTGTTAATTCATTCGCGCTCCATGCGAACACATCCTGATTCTTTTTTAGTTGTATGACGAGATCCTCCTTTAACGCGGGAGGTAAGTCCCGGGCTATCTTAACCACGCCCGATGGGGGTCGAATTATGACTTCTTCGGTTTCCTCCTCTGCGACCAACCCCTGAGCCGCGTGTATGACGAAAGAGGTTCCATGGTTGCGGGGATGACTGTTTCGGCGGCTCTTGAGGGATTTTAATTCAATCCTCACTTCTTCTACATAGCATTTGCGCGCTACCTTTCTGTCCCCGAGCACTTCCCCCACTTGATCTCCAACCGGGAATTTCATTTTTTGGTGAAGGGCTGAAGCTACAGCTGCGAACGAGCTCAAGGCCGGCCGGCCTAGTATGGCGTTGTAAGAGGAGGACATATCAACCACCAAGAAAGAGGTGATCCTAGTTTTCTTCAATTTTCCCGACCCGAGGGTCAGGGGTAGTCGTATGAGTCCCACAGCCTCGATGGCGTGCCCGGTGAATCCGAACAAAGCTGTTTCTACTAGATCCATGTGATACTCTCCTAACTCCATTTGATCCATTGTCTCCTTGAATATGATGTTCACTGAGCTCCCATTATCTACGAACACTCTCCCTACATCGTGATTGGCTATTTCGGCCCGGATGACCAGGGCATCTTCATGAGTGTTGTCTCCGCCATGGAAGTCCTCCGGGCCGAACGATATGGTTGGTCCCGACCGCATTTTCCTTGGGGTTATCTCCCAGTTTTCCAACTTCCTCGCCTCAGCTTTTCGGGCCCTATTTGAGTCCCCTATCGCAGGTCCACCTGATATCATGTTAATCCGACGAGGCGGCACGTAAGGTTTCTCCGACGTACGATCGCGCCCGCGGGTCTGCCTGCGGTCGTCTCGTGCCCGCTCAACTTTGGCTTCCTTCCGTGGCTCGGCCTCCCTCCGCTCGGGAGATCGCTGATATCGTCCTGAGGGCCGTTGGTATCTCTCAGGCCATCTGCCATTCACCCAGGGTGGTACCCTGTTCATCTCCCTTCTAAATTCTCTCCTGGGATGTTTGTGGGGTGTGCTTCCTCCCCCTCCTTCCACGAATTCCGCCCGAGCCTTGGGGTTGGTTTCCACCAGTTTCTCAAGTTCATCGTTCAGGTGGAGACAGTTTTCTGTGGTATGGCCATACTCGCGATGAAATTTGCAGTATTCCCCGAAGACGGGATTCCTCGGTCCATCTCGACTCAAAAAAGGCCTTTTCAAGAAATATCGCCCTTCACACATCTCCAATGCCCTTGCTCTGCTTATTTTCCATCGGGTATTGTTGGCGGGGGCATGTCTCGGCTCCTCCCGTCTGGGGTTATCTTCCTTGAGGTTTTGCGGGTGGGTTAACTCGCGGGCGATATCCACCGTCCCAATCGCCCTCTTTTTATCTGCCTTTTTGAAGCCGTGCGCCTCTTCCACCCGTACGTATTTTTCTACTCGAACTATCAGCTCTTCCACGGTGGTCGGATACTTCTTCACTAATGACCTGAAGAGATCTCCCTCTTTCAGCCCGTTATGAAAGGCTCCGATCAGCAGATCGGGAGTGGCTGAAGGTACTTCCATCATGACCTTGTTAAACCTTTTCAAATAGTCTCGTAGGTTCTCTTGATCACCTTGTCACATGTTTAACAGGTTCACGGCAGAGCAGGGCCTTCTTTGACTGCTCGAGAACTGTCGGAGGAACGAACGGGTAAAGTCTGCGAAGTTTCGGATCTCTCCTGCGGGTAGCATGGTAAACCACTGCTGGGCTCCCCGGGCTAGCGTGGTGGTGAAGACTCGGCATTTGATTTCATCTCCTAACTGATATAGTGCAGCGTTACCCTCGAAGCTGGCTAGATGGTCCTCGGGTGGTCCCGAGCCGTCGTATTTGCTCATGTCGGGAAAACGAAAGTTACTCGGCAAAGGGGCCTGAGAAACTTCATTCCAAAAGGGGGATCCCCTTTGTACTGGAAGGGGTACCTTTGGGACGGCTAGTTCCTTCAGGGTTCGGATTTCGTCCTTCATACGCTCCCACTCGGCCATTTGTTCCGCCATTCTCTTTCTTTTTTCTGCTCGAAGGGCGTCGATCTCTGCCCTCAGCATTCTCTCCTCGGCTTCTTTATCTTGCTCTTCAGTGTGTGGAGCGCCCTTTTCCCTTCTTAATCGTTCGGCCTCCTCTTCTTCCGTTTCGTCATGTGGCGGTGAATTACAGCGGGTTTTTCGGGTCTTCTCCACCCTCAACATCTCAACCTCGGCTCTTAACTTTCCAAGTTCCGCATCAAATGATTCTTCCAGCCTTCTCTCAATCTCCTCCGCCGTGAGTACCTCCTCTGTCGGTGGTGAATGGGGGTCGTTTACAGAATCCATCATGAATTTTTATAGGAATATACGTTCCCACAGACGGCGCCAATGATGTGTTCTGCTGAAAACGACCTTGGCCTGACACTGGAGTTGCGCGCCTCCTTCGAACTGGCAACAAACACTTTGAACCTAACACTCGAAAAACCAGCGAAAACACGTTAGAGGGGGCCGGTGTGGTTGCCGGCGACGCCCCTCCGATGCTTAAGTTAGTTTTTTAGCTTTCAAAGGAGTAAGATAGGTACTAGGCTTAGTGAAAAATGGTTTTTGTTTAAGTGTGCATACCTGGGAATAATCCCACCGTTACCTTTTACTGACTCTGGATCTCGCCGCCATGACCTAGTCTTCCTCCCACCCACGTTTTTCGCGGGCGTCATGTGGGATCGTGGTCGTTCCACTCAACCCACGTTCTTTCTTTCTCGTTTTCTCTCCGCGACTCTTTCCTTCTCTTCTGGTTTCTCTGGTCGGGCTTATCGCATTGTCCGGCTCTGATTCCCTCGGGTCCCACTTGCCCGAACTACTTATCGCCCTTAGAGCTCGGGATGAGACGCCCCGACCGATCTTCTTGAGTGTCCTCCGTTCTTCCCTCAAACTACTCGGCCTTTCATGGAACTAAACCATCCGAGCTACCTTCCTAGGACGATCGTGCCCTTTTTTCCGCAATTGGTGTTAGGAGTGTTCTCGGGATAAAATATCCTCATTTCTCTTGCTTTCTCTCTTTCGCGGGCTCCTCCAGATCGCGGGTTATTTTACCGTTAGCCGATAATCCCGAGGGTAACATAATCTTTATGCAGCAAAGTGAAGGAAGTGATTCTTGATTTGACATCATAATGACATCATATTTGAATCATATTTTGGCACCGTTTAAAATCGACATCGATGGTCTATCGTCATTGTTTGTGCACTCAGTTGCTATTTATCATTGCTTTATTTTACATCTTATTGTTATCTTTTGTATTAATGCAACAAAAAGATTGAGATTCTTGGTTTTATAAGTCGATAGCCATGTATTTGTTAAGTGCATGAAACATGGGAGGGAGAAGTATTTGTTTTTAGTATTTTTATTGTTGCTCGCTCATTAACAAAGATCAATAGCGTACATTTCATAGAGAATTAAGAATGCAAAATCATTTCTATCCTCTTTAAAGCATGACTAAGCGCCTTACGTGTTTATTTTTCTTTGATTTCTTATACACACATAACACATGTATGTTAGGAATATGCCCTCGAATGCTATACGAGGATTAGATTGTATAGGGCATTAGCTTATTTATCATTCGACCTTTTATGTAATAAGATATTTTTTATGTGTTTATTGAAAGGCGTTGCTCGTTTATTGGATATAAGAGTACTTCACTAAGCATCCGGTAAAGCAATAAATGAACAAATCCAAATGTGTCGAGTTGAGTCACTGTTCTCGGTGGGTACGAGAGAGGAAGGCACCAGTGGACTCTTAACCTCGAGCATTAAAAGTCCGTAAGCCTTAGGCTCCAGTTGGGTGCTGGATAACCGATTACGGCTTATTTGTCGATGACCTATCGAGTGCCGATATCCCGCTTGGAAGTGGAGGTCATGACTTGTGATGCGAGTCGAATCAAAGGATTGAATCGTTTCATGGACACTGACTCACTGGTCGTACGGTCGAACATGGCTTATTACTCAAGGAGTGTCAATGACCGACGACAACACTATAGTAGTCTACGTGAACCTTAGACTGAAAGGGACTTTGACGGAGTTGACTTCGAAGTCTCGACTGTCACTGGTTCCCCTCGACCTGATTTGCTGTTGCATGGGTCAGCAGGCCACATGCGGTCTTGATGACGATTTGTGATTGCCGGGCTTAGACCGCCGAGTACGGATTCACAGGCTTGCAAGTAATCGAGATAAGTGTCCTATGAGGACAGCAACGGGAAATTACGAAATCCTTGGCCAAGGTATTGAACTAACTCATGTTAGACATGGAGGGTAGTTTTGGTATTTTGCCTCGTCCCCGTTTTATCATAGAATCGAGTATAGTGAGTTTGACATGTACCATGACTCTCTCTCGATTGGGACACAGCTGAAGGGTTTATACGTAGTACTATAATCTATAGGAAGGTTCTCGAATAAAGACTGGGTACTGCGGGAATGGCCAGGTAACTGCCGGACTCTTGGATTCCTCCCTTGCCGATTGAGTCGAACCTAGAGAGTCGGGCTTAAAAAGGATCATCAACGTGTACTGATAAGGAGAGAAAGTGTTTTGGGCCTTAACGGGCCTTGGGCCGTTGGGCCGCGCCTTAGTGGGCCTCGGGCCATTTAAGACCGAAGTCGGACTTCGTATGAAACTAACTTTGAGACTTGTGCTTGGCCAAGTGCTTAAAAAGCTTGAGAGTAAAATTGGAATTTGATCCTAGGCTGATTTTCGAATTATGCCTTGGGAATTAATTTCGAAAATTAAATATAAATATGGAAATAATGTACTTGGAATATTATTTATTTTAAGGTGAAAATTTCGAAATTAATCTTGGATTAAGTTTCGAATTTTATGCCATATTTAAATATACTTAGTTTGACTTAGTATTTAAGTTAGTTGTCTAATTATGGTAAGTATCCTTATATGAATTTTGAATTAAATAAGGGAGAGAAAGATATGGCAAAATCTCTCCACTTAAGGAGCAAAATCAAAAACCATATATTTGAGATATACTAGGAATTTCCAAATATATCATAGTATAAATAGGTCAGCCCTATTTCATAATTTGGAGTGAAAATTTCGTCCATAACAAAGGCACAAAACACACACCGAACAAAAACACTTTTCTCTCACGCGACGGCTCGGTTCTCTCTAGCCATCATTAGAGAACTGATTCCGTGGTACACTGCGAGGTCGGCGTGACGATCTAGTGCCATCCACCACCATCGACGAAGTCTTGAAAAAAAGGACGAGGAGCTGCCACTCGCTTCAACTGGTAATTCTCTACGGGTTTGACCCGCCCTATTACATGTCTCTGTGTTACTATTCTGATCCGAGCAACGAGGGCAATAAGGAAACCCGGAAAGTTTTGTTCCGCATCGTACCCGGGGACGTGGCGTCTCCGGGAGACACCGGGTAACCCAACAGTGGTATCAAAGCGGACGCTCGTGATCAGAATCATAACGTGTTTAAATTGAAACGAGGCGCGTGGGAGACGATCGAAAAGCCGACACGGTTCGACTGTCGTTGGGCTGCCGATGCGTCGTTTGCCAACCCACGGCCACCAACTCGTGCGGTACAGACCAACGATGAACCACGAACCGGATACGGGACGGGGGGACCCGGGCAGCTGTAATACCCGGGTCCCGTGAGTAAGTTGGCCAATAAATTTGCATGCATATTATGTGTCTATATTATTTTATATTCAGTATTTATTTAATTTTGTGCCTACGTGATACCTAACATTATCAGTTGAAATTTAGGGTTTCTTTTTGGATAAAATTTGAACTTTAAGATGTGGTAGTGAGTTTCTAAATTGGAGTATGGTCAGTATTTAAGAATGTCGAGATGATGATGAAATAGAATGTCGAAATTATTAGAAAGAATGATATAAGGATTTTGAAGTTGGTTCATTTCATTTGAAATTTTAAGTAAATCAGAATAGAGACTTCGAAGTTGATTAGGGAACTTATATCGAAATGTTGAAGGAGTTCAAATGTAGACTTTGAAATTTTATTAAGATGTCGAGATGTTGATGAGAGATGAGTTATTAAAAATGTCGAAATGTTTAAATGAAATTGATGTCGAGATTTGTGAGATGAATTTTGATATTTTACTATAAAGAATGACTAATACAAGGAATAAAATATTAATATTGGGTTAGTGATGGATTAGGTAAGGATTATAATTCCTTAGAAATCAATACACGTTAATCATGAGAAGTAAAATCCAAAAGTTGAAAAGCAAAAGACAAAATACCAAACTCTTTAAGATTAAAGAAATAACAATAATGGAATTTGAGACGTGGAGGAGAACATCTTATTTTACAAAGATTAGGGAGTAAGAGGAGTGGAAAAACTTGGAACGAAGTTTACGAATAAGGTATGGAATTTACTAAGATATTTAAGTTTTTAGTTAGTGTTTGGTATATGTTGGTGTTATGGGTATGAAATAATTTAGGGGTTATGATGTTACGAGGTTTTAAATTGTTCAAGAGTTGGGTATGTTTTTTTTAAGTGTTCTTATGATTTTTAAAGTGTTCTTGTGATAATTAAGGTGTTCATGATAGATAAGGTTTTGATCGAAAGATTTTAAGGGTTAAGAATTAAATAGTGTTTTGTAAGGATTTCGAAATGATTATATGTAGTTGGTTCGAGTTTTATGAAAATGTCGAAGAAGATGTCGAGGAAGATTTTGAAATGTGATGTTGAGGATGTCGAACAAGATTTTGAATTTATTATGAAAATGTCGAGATGTTTGTGTAAGTTGCTTCGACATTTATAAGATTGTCGATATGAGAATCTCGAGTAGGATAATGATGTGTGTCTTAGGTGAAGTGGTTTCGATTTTTTTTTTATATTGAAAGGGGATATGGAAGATGTCGAATGGTTATGTGAAATATTTATTTGGTGTCGACATTATCATGAAATGTCGAATCAATTTTGATAAGTGTATCGAAATCCTACATGTCATATCGAAGATGATTTTGAGAGTATTATAAGGATGTCGAAATGTGTCTTGTGCAGTTGAGAATATCGAGGTATATATCGAAATGTTTAGGTGATGTTATCTCGACATTGTTATAAATTTTGAAAGTAAATATCGAAGAAGATTTCGAGAAGCTATTAGGATGTCGAAAGGTTATTGTGAGAAGAATGTCGAAGTGAATAGGTGGAGTAGTTTCGAAATTTTTATGCATGTTAAAAGAGAATAACGAGTAAGATGTCGAGTGGTTGTGAATAGTGATTTTGAGATTTTAAATGATAATGTCGAGTAAGAAGATGTCGATATGTTTGTGACATAGTTTCGATATTTATAAGAATTTTGACATAGAATCTCGAGATATGTTGATGAATTTGAAACAAGATGTCGAACCTTTGTACATACATATCGACATTTATTTTATTAATGATATCGAGATTTATGTATAATGTCGAGATATTAATATCTTGAAATCCTTAAGTGCTGTTCGAGATATATTAACATGTCGAGATCTATCTCTGAAATGGTATTTCCCAATTTAGGTTAAGTTATAAATTTTAGGGTTTCGAAATTTATAAAAGTCAAAACTAGGGTTTTCAAATTAAGCTAATTTCATGAAATTATAATTAAATTAACGAACTCTAATTTTATATGTTTCTATAATTAGGGTTTGAAGGTTAGCGATTTAATCGTACGATAAGCTAAGGATATCAGGTAAGTGGGAATTTCACCTACAACACATAAATTGATTGATATGTGTATTACTACATGACTAATTGCTTCGATGAATACGCGGTATGTGAATTATCTGTTATATGCGATTGTTTGGAATATTTATTGTTGCATTATTTATGCATCATGATCATGTGCACGCACGAATCATATTGAGTATTTTGAGGAATGAGCGTGTATTATATTACTCGAGTGGAAAGCGAATTATATGTAATGGAGATAGATGAGAATATAGATACTTCTACAAAGGCACCATGACGGGGGTAAAACCGTCGAGTATATTTACCTAAATTATTTAGGTATTGGGAAGGCACGTAGTATAACTATAGTGCCAGGAAAGTAATTTGACAGAGGGGCGACCTGGTGAATGATAAGATTGGAGATAAACCCTAATTTTATCCTAGCCAGTGTGGGCCGCTATCGTATTTTTATCCGAAGAGGATTTGAGCTCATGATATGATGGTGCGGTTAGTAAGTAGCTATGGGCCCTGATGAAAATGAGAAATGAATGAGTATGATGTGAGGATAGTATTAGAAAGCACTGGCGCGGATGCCTTTGCTATTTTGGCACGTGCATACATGCATATTTCCACTTACTGAGCTTTATAGCTCATCCCATGTTTTTATGTGTTGTAGACGTAGCAAATCCGGTACGTAAATGTTTAGATGACGAGGCTGGTCCTTCTGGAACTTCCGGTGACTTTTGAGGGTGATGTGTACATGGATGCGACCGTGCGGCAGGCGTTATGTTTAATTATGTGTGTTTTTATATAATACGTTTGTATTGTATGTAAAATCTGAACAATGTTTGTATTGTAAAATAGTTGAGTGTGGTGTGCTTTGTAAAATCGAAAAATTCTATCGATGTTTCCTATGTAATATATTTTATATTTTATTTAGTCACGTAAGTTAGCGTAAGAAAATAGTAGTAGATGGCGGGTCGTCACAGGTTGGTATCAGAGCTTCGGTTGCAGTTTCTGTAGACTGTCCATGTACACACACTCAAAAGCGCGGAAGACAGCCTTGATTGTAAGTTTGTGGTATTATGAATTTCTTGCATAGCATAATTTATTGGCCTCAGGGACTAATAGGGTAAGAGAGACAACATGGTTAGAACCAGAGGTGAAGGCAGCGGAGGAAACAATCATGAAGGCGAAAATGTAAACCCGACTGACAATCGTGATTCGGCTATCCTTCAGCTTACTGAATTAGTACGTCAGCAGTCTCAACAGATTCGAGAATTGATTCAGCAGCAAAACTCTGAGGGGACAAGAAATAACGGAATCTCTCAGGCTGATAGGGTTGAAGCAGTGGGTGAAAGATTTCGTAAACTGAACCCACCGACTTTTGAGGATGCTATTGATCCAACATCTGCTGAAGATTGGCTCAGAACATTAGAGAGTATGTTCCAATATAGCAGAATTCCTGAGAATGAGAAAGTTCTGTGTGCTGCATTTCTACTGCGAGGAAGTGCAGGGCATTGGTGGGACACTATTTTGGCGATCGAGGATCCAATCAACATGAGCTGGGAACGTTTCAAGAAACTGTTTCGAAATAAATACTTCACTGCACCTGTGCGAGCCCAACGCCTGAATGAGTTTATAAATCTTAAACAAGGGGCGATGACGGTGGCGGAATACATCAGAAAATTTGAACAACTGTCAAGGTTCGCGACACATATGGTGAGTACTGATGCTCTGAAGGTCGAACGATTCCTTGAAGGTCTAAAGCCGGAGTTGTATCGTGACGTTAATATGGCCGGACTACAAGGAGCTACATATGCTCAAGTAGCTGAGCGGGCGATGGTTGCAGAAGAAGCTGAGACAAGAATTATTCGTGCTCAAGAGGCAAAGCGAAAGTTTGTGCAAGGAGCAAGGTGGAGTGGAGGTAATCAGAAACGACAGTTCTTTCCAAAAGGTGGGAAGCCAAATTTTCAGAATAGGCCTGGACCACCTCAGCAACAAAACTCTAATCAATGGAGACCCCCAGTCCCAATGCCAGCTTGCTCAAGATGTGGACGACATCATTCGGGTATCTGTTTTTCACAGAATGCTATCTGTTACCAATGCGGGAAGACGGGGCATTACGCAAGGTCATGTTCAGAGAAGACACCGGGAAATCAAGCTATGGCTCAAGCGAAACCACCAACTGTGCCAGCACGCGTGTATACTTTGACTACAGAGGAAGCAAAAGCAAATCCGTCCGTGGTGGCAGGTATTCTACTTATTCACAAACTTCCGACATGCATTTTAGTAGATTCAGGAGCTACGCATTCATTTGCATCCACTAAATATGTGACGAGACTCGGGATTACACCTACCCTATCTGATTGTGAATATAATGTGACTGTTCCACACGGAGTTGCGATGCGAACCAATCTAGTTTTACGGAATTCTCCGGTGTTAATTAACGGAAGAGAACTGTCCGTTGACTTAATAGTCATTCCAATGAACGATTATGAGGTGATTCTTGGAATGGACTGGCTCTCGAAATACGGAGCTGTCATTGACTGTAATCGCAAGACAGTTACGTTTAAAACAGAAGAGAATGAGCCTTTCATTTTTGGGGAAACAATCAAAGAAAAAAATGTCTCTAGAATTTCAGCGACAAAGGCACAAAGTTTGATCAAGGCGGGATGCAAAGCTTATCTAGTCTTCGCTGTGAAATCAGAGGAACGTTCATCTCCGAGATTAGAGAATGTATCAGTGGTTCGAGATTTTTCTGATGTGTTTCCCGAAGATTTACCCGGATTACCACCAGATAGAGAAATTGAATCACAATTGACTCAATATCGGGATGTGTTCCAATCTCTAAGACTCCCTATCGGTTAGCGCCAACTGAATTAAAAGAGTTAAGAGAACAGTTGGACGATCTGTTACAGAAGGGATTTATCCAACCTATTTTTTCTCCTTGGGGAGCGCCAGTTTTGTTCGTGCGAAAGAAGGATGGGTCGATGCGATTATGTATCGACTACAGGGAGCTGAACAAGATCACAATCAAGAACAAATATCCATTACCAAGAATAGATGATTTATTTGATCAACTTCAAGGCGCAACGGTGTTTTTAAAAATAGATTTATGATCGGGATATCATCAATTGAAGGTTCGAAAAGAAGACATTCCGAAGACGGCGTTTAGGACCAGATATGGACACTACGAATTTTTAGTTATGCCTTTTGGGGTGACTAATGCGCCAGCGGCATTTATGGATCTAATGAATCGAGTGTTCAAACAATTTTTGGACAAGTTTGTCATTGTGTTCATTGATGACATTCTTATCTACTCGAAAACGAAGGAGGAACATGAGCAACATTTGAAGATAGTTCTCGAAATATTACGAGAAAATAAATTATATGCCAAGTTCAAGAAATGTGAGTTTTGGTTGAATCAAGTAGCATTTTGGGGCCATATTGTTTCTGGAGAAGGAATTTCTGTGGATCCTAGCAAAATTGAAGCTATCAACAATTGGCCTCAACCAACCAATGTTACAGAAATACGGAGTTTTCTTGGCTTAGCTGGATATTACAGGAAGTTTATTAAGGACTTCTCAAAGATTGCGTCATCACCGACGAAGCTAACAAGGATGAATATTTCATTCCATTGGAGTGACGAGTGCGAGCAAAGTTTTCAAGAATTAAAGAAGAGACTCACTTCAGCTCCAGTTCTTACAATACCATCAGGGACTGGAGGATTTTCAGTTTATAGCGATGCGTCAAGAAATGGTCTGGGATGTGTATTGATGCAACATGGAAAAGTAATTGCATATGCCTCTCGGCAATTGAAGGAGTATGAAAAGAATTATCCGACTCATGATTTGGAGCTCGCTGCTGTTGTTTTTGCTCTAAAAATTTGGAGGCATTACTTATATGGGGAACGATGCGAAATTTTCACGGACCACAAGAGTTTGAAGTATTTCTTCACTCAGAAGGAATTAAATATGAGGCAAAGATGGTGGTTAGAACTTGTTAAAGACTATGATTGTGTAATTAGTTACCATCCAGGCAAAGCAAATGTGGTGGCTGATGCATTAAGTGGAAAAGCGGTAAGCGCGGAGTTACAATTGTTGGAAGTGGAGGTAGTGCAATTGGGAGAAGTTGAAGCAAAGTTGGCAGCTTTGACTTTGCAACCTACAATACTGGAACAAATCAAACGGGTGCAAGGAAATGATGAGTTATATCTAAAAATCAAAGACGCACAGGCGGAGCAAACTTCAACTGATTTCAAAATACAAGAAGATGGAAGTCTATCAAGGACCGTTTATAAGTACCTGATGATGCGGAGATTCGAAGAATAGTAATGGCAGAAGCGCATGCGATGACATATTCAGTACATCCAGGAGCTACAAAAATCTATCGAGATCTTCGAATAAATTATTGGTTGCCGGGAATGAAAAGAGACATTGCGACATTTATAAGTCAATGTCTAACTTGCCAACAAATAAAGGCGAACATCAAAGACCGGCAGGGACATTACATCCTTTGCCAATACCTGAGTGGAAGTGGGATCATATTACGATGGATTTCGTTGTTGGCCTACCAAAGACTGTAAAAGGTTATGATGCTAGTTGGGTAATAGTCGACCGATTGACTAAGTCTGCTCATTTTCTACCCATAAGCTCGATGTTTTCCCTGGAGCGATACGCAGAAATATATATACAAGAAATTGTTCGACTCCACGGGATTCCGTTATCAATTATTTCGGATCGAGACTCACGGTTCTTATCTAATTTTTGGAAGAGTTTACCGAAAGCAATGGGGACTAAGTTATCTTTCAGTACGGCTTATCATCCTCAGACTGATGGGCAGTCAGAACGAACTATGCAAACTTTGGAAGACATGTTACGAGCATGTGTTTTGGATTTAAAAGGAAACTGGAGCAAATATTTGCCACTGATCGAGTTTTCTTATAATAATAGTTATCATGCAACTATTGGGATGGCACCGCATGAAGCCTTGTATGGACGCAAATGTCGATCTCCCATACATTGGGATGAAGTTGGTGAACGTGCGATGTTAGGACCTGACATGGTTCAAGAGATGACTGAGGCAATAGCAAAGATACGAGAAAGAATGCAAATGGCTCAAAGTCGACAAAAGAGTTATGCAGATCAAAGACGTAGACCGTTAGAATTTGAAGTTGATGACTGGGTGTTTTTGAAAGTATCTCCGATGAAAGGCGTGAAACGGTTTGGGCGAAAGGGTAAGTTGAGCCCAAGATATATTGGACCTTTTAGAATAATTAGAAGAGTCGGTGAAGTAGCTTACCAACTTGAACTACCAGCCTCATTGGCACAAGTTCATGATGTTTTCCATGTATCGACATTGCGAAAATATGTCGCTGACCCGAATCATGTCTTGAGAAATGAATTCTATATCAACAGCTTAAGCCAGATTTAAGTTATGAAGAGAAGCCGGTGGAGATTTTGATGTATGAAGTGAAGAGACTTCGAAATAAAGAGATTCCGTTGGTAAAAGTGTTATGGCAGAATCAGTCAACAGAAGAAGCTACATGGGAACGTGAAGATGATATGAGAAGTCGCTACCCAGAATTGTTCCAACTAACCTGATTTCGGGGACGAAATCCTTTTTAAGGGGGGAAGAATGTAATACCCGGGTCCCGTGAGTAAGTTGGCCAATAAATTTGCATGCATATTATGTGTCTATATTATTTTATATTCAGTATTTATTTAATTTTGTGCCTACATGATACCTAACATTATCAGTTGAAATTTAGGGTTTCTTTTTGGATAAAATTTGAACTTTAAGATGTGGTAGTGAGTTTCTAAATTGGAGTATGGTCAGTATTTAAGAATGTCGAGATGATGATGAAATAGAATGTCGAAATTATTAGAAAGAATGATATAAGGATTTTGAAGTTGGTTTCGACATTTCATTTGAAATTTTAAGTAAATCAGAATAGAGACTTCGAAGTTGATTAGGGAACTTATATCGAAATGTTGAAGGAGTTCAAATGTAGACTTTGAAATTTTATTAAGATGTCGAGATGTTGATGAGAGATGAGTTATTAAAAATGTCGAAATGTTTAAATGAAATTGATGTCGAGATTTGTGAGATGAATTTTGATATTTTACTATAAAGAATGATTAATACAAGGAATAAAATATTAATATTGGGTTAGTGATGGATTAGGTAAGGATTATAATTCCTTAGAAATCAATACACGTTAATCATGAGAAGTAAAATCCAAAAGTTGAAAAGCAAAAGACAAAATACCAAACTCTTTAAGATTAAAGAAATAACAATAATGGAATTTGAGACGTGGAGGAGAACATCTTATTTTACAAAGATTAGGGAGTAAGAGGAGTGGAAAAACTTGGAACGAAGTTTACGAATAAGGTATGGAATTTACTAAGATATTTAAGTTTTTAGTTAGTGTTTGGTATATGTTGGTGTTATGGGTATGAAATAATTTAGGGGTTATGATGTTACGAGGTTTTAAATTGTTCAAGAGTTGGGTATGTTTTTTTTTAAGTGTTCTTATGATTTTTAAAGTGTTCTTGTGATAATTAAGGTGTTCATGATAGATAAGGTTTTGATCGAAAGATTTTAAGGGTTAAGAATTAAATAGTGTTTTGTAAGGATTTCGAAATGATTATATGTAGTTGGTTCGAGTTTTATGAAAATGTCGAAGAAGATGTCGAGGAAGATTTTGAAATGTGATGTTGAGGATGTCGAACAAGATTTTGAAGTTATTATGAAAATGTCGAGATGTTTGTGTAAGTTGCTTCGACATTTATAAGATTGTCGATATGAGAATCTCGAGTAGGATAATGATGTGTGTCTTAGGTGAAGTGGTTTCGATTTTTTTTTTATATTGAAAGGGGATATGGAAGATGTCGAATGGTTATGTGAAATATTTATTTGGTGTCGACATTATCATGAAATGTCGAATCAATTTTGATAAGTGTATCGAAATCCTACATGTCATATCGAAGATGATTTTGAGAGTATTATAAGGATGTCGAAATGTGTCGTGTGCAGTTGAGAATATCGAGGTATATATCGAAATGTTTAGGTGATGTTATCTCGACATTGTTATAAATTTTGAAAGTAAATATCGAAGAAGATTTCGAGAAGCTATTAGGATGTCGAAAGGTTATTGTGAGAAGAATGTCGAAGTGAATAGGTGGAGTAGTTTCGAAATTTTTATGCATGTTAAAAGAGAATAACGAGTAAGATGTCGAGTGGTTGTGAATAGTGATTTTGAGATTTTAAATGATAATGTCGAGTAAGAAGATGTCGATATGTTTGTGACATAGTTTCGATATTTATAAGAATTTTTGACATAGAATCTCGAGATATGTTGATGAATTTGAAACAAGATGTCGAACCTTTGTACACACATATCGACATTTATTTTATTAATGATATCGAGATTTATGTATAATGTCGAGATATTAATATCTTGAAATCCTTAAGTGCTGTTCGAGATTTATTAACATGTCGAGATCTATCTCTGAAATGGTATTTCCCAATTTAGGTTAAGTTATAAATTTTAGGGTTTCGAAATTTATAAAAGTCAAAACTAAGGTTTTCAAATTAAGCTAATTTCATGAAATTATAATTAAATTAACGAACTCTAATTTTATATGTTTCTATAATTAGGGTTTGAAGGTTAGCGATTTAACCGTACGATAAGCTAAGGATATCAGGTAAGTGGGATTTTCACCTACAACACATAAATTGATTGATATGTGTATTACTACATGACTAATTGCTTCGATGAATACGTGGTATGTGAATTATCTGTTATATGCGATTGTTTGGAATATTTATTGTTGCATTATTTATGCATCATGATCATGTGCACGCACGAATCATATTGAGTATTTTGAGGAATGAGCGTGCATTATATTATTCGAGTGGAAAGCGAATTATATGTAATGGAGATAGATGAGAATATAGCTACTTCTACAAAGGCACCATGACGGGGGTAAAACCGTCGAGTATATTTACCTAAATTATTTAGGTATTGGGAAGGCACGTAGTATAACTATAGTGCCAGGAAAGTAATTTGATAGAGGGACGACCTGGTGAATGATAAGATTGGAGATAAACCCTAATTTTATCCTAGCCAGTGTGGGCCACTATCGTATTTTTATCCGAAGAGGATTTGAGCTCATGATATGATCGTGCGGTTAGTAAGTAGCTATGGGCCCTGATGAAAATGAGAAATGAATGAGTATGATGTGAGGATAGTATTAGAAAGCACTGGCGCGGATGCCTTTGCTATTTTGGCACGTGCATACATGCATATTTCCACTTACTGAGCTTTATAGCTCATCCCATGTTTTTATGTGTTGTAGACGTAGCAAATCCGGTACGTAAATGTTTAGATGACGAGGCTGGTCCTTCTGGAACTTCCGGTGACTTTTGAGGGTGATGTGTACATGGATGCGACCTGTGCGGCGGGCGTTATGTTTAATTATGTCTGTTTTTATATAATACGTTTGTATTGTATGTAAAATCTGAACAATGTTTGTATTTTAAAATAGTTGAGTGTGGTGTGCTTTGTAAAATCGAAAAATTCTGTCGATGTTTCCTATGTAATATATTTTATATTTTATTTAGTCACGTAAGTTAGCGTAAGAAAATAGAAGTAGATGGCGGGTCGTCACAGCAGCCGCGCGTGCGGGCGGGCTACGTGCGCCGTAACGGCGATACAGCCGCGGGATCGGGCTGCTTTGAGCAGGCCCGATCAGCCTCGAACCTTGGGTCCGATGCCAGCCATGGTGGCTTAGGCACATCCCCGGGCAGCGCCGCCGCAAGGTGCGGCGGCCCGGCTGAGATCGTCCGCGGCTTTGGCCGCAGACTGCATTGGAACGCACGGTGCGCGTTGCGCAAGACAGCCGCAGCGACTCCGGCTCAGCCGGAACGCTGCGGCGGCGATCTCTTCCGGCGAGGCAGTGACTCAGCACGAAGGGGCTGAGGCGACGAGGGATTCGCGGCAGTATTCTGCCGCGAGCTGAACACGCACGCATTGCGCGGCGTGGCGTCGCCGGCGGTGGCGGCACCGGCTCCAGCCGGGACTCCACGCCGACGGCCTTCTCCGCCATGGCTCTCCGGCGTATTTTGACGACTGAGCGATTTGAGTCGCGGCAGCTTTGTTAGGGCTTCATACTCAAAGCCTTAACGGGCCTTTTAATGGGCTTGGCCCGTTTAAAGCCCAATTTTCGTTTCTCTTTAAAATCATGTAGTTGTCAACGTGCTCGTTATAAATGTGACTTAAGGCGCACTTGCGGGTTTAGGAATTTGGTTTTCGGGTCATTTGTTAAGGGTCACATCCCTCCGGGTTGTATTTGTTTTATACGGGTTGTTCGGGACTTATGATTTCCCCCGTGTTGTAATTTACCGTTTTATTAGATTTGACTTGAATACGAAGACGAGATCCCATTTTATGGAAGGCAACCCCCAGTGGTGACAAGGTGGTGGACGTTCGGTGACTTTGAGGCCGTTCGAGTGACGAAGGACGTTTGACGACTTCAAGACCCATGCGACGACCCGAGGTCTTTTGAAGACGCATATAATAGGGATAGGCTAGAAATAACCCGTTTGTGTTGTCTTGTAGTTTATTTTCCTAGGGTCAATTTACTACATACGTGCGTGTTGGTTTTTGAAATGATATGCATGTTTTAAGTGCTTTTATGTGAGATGGTTTATTCTCCCGTTTGACAAATACTAAGTGGGTAAAGGAATTGGATTCCTGTCTTCTATCATGCTTGAGATGTCTAGCATTGGGGAGTTTTGCAATTTTTTCCGAGTAAGTTGGCGTCGTATATCCCGCCCCAGTGTTAGCATCTCGGTGCGTCTTGTACGCCGCTCGTCATACTAGTCCGCCCCCCACGAAGCGTATGGCAGCAAGGGGCGGTACATTTTGTGCGATTTGAGCATAAGTTGATAGGTCACACTTTGAAGTTAAACCCAATAAGCAGGGTTAGCCGTGAGGGTCAATGACTGAGACTAAGATAGTTGAAACTCTTATCGGATAAGTTCGCATTTGACGTGACTTCGTTAAGATTAGATGAGCCAAATATTGCATTAAAGGCTGAGGCGAGTCTAGTCGAGTCGGGAACATCAACTCCACTATGAAACTTTCAACGAGGTTTCCGAAACTCTTCTCGGAAGGATAGTTTTATGAGAAAAATAGTGGGAGTCAAGCGAAACAAAAAGTCCTTGTTTGCGCTTGATGAATGATAAAATAAACCTAATTAGATGTTTATTTTCTGCAGCTTTACGTTTCTTTCTATTTACTGCGATGACGAACATAATGACTATGCTGCTTGAGAGAAACTGTTTGGTGGGACCAAACTACGTAGACTGGCTCTGTAACCTGAGGATAGTCCTAGGTATGGAGTCGCTAACTTATGTCCTCGATTCCCCCATACCGCAAGTCCCAGGGACTAATGCGAGTGACGAAGACCGCGCTGCGTATGCCAAATGGCAGATAGACACCAAATGTCAAGGGCTATATACTTCTTTCCATGAGCAATGAGTTGCAGGGCACTCACTCGGAAATGGAAGTGGGCGCCATTTTGCTTCATTTGAAGGAGCTTTTTGGCGAACATTCCAGGAGTGCTCGCTATTCCCTGACGGAGCAACCATTTCATTGCAAAATGGCTGAGGGTCGTGACGTCGGAGCGCACGTGCTCAATATGATCGATTGGATCGAAAGACTCGAGGCACTGGACTTTATCATGGATAACGAACTCCAGAACGATCTCATACTTCAGTCGCTCCCACCTTCCTTCAATTCGTTCATCGTGAACTTTAATCTGAACACGGCCAAGATGACATTGACTGGGTTAATGAACCAGTTGTCGGCACCGCAGAATCAGATGAAGAAGGTGAAAGGAAAGAAAGTTGTTCTTATCGCGAATGCTAAGACTCGAGGTCGAGTACAAAGAAAAAGTCGGACAAGCCCACTAAGCCCAAGGACGAATTTCGAAAGGCAAATCCAAGAAGAACGTGTTCAAAGGCGCCAAGCCGACGGACAAGTGCCTTCACTGCAATGAGCCTGGTCATTGGAAGAGCGATTTCCCGAAGCTAGTCGCCTCAAGTAAAGAACTTTACGTTTTGGAAACAAATTGTTCTATGACAGTATATTCCGCTTCATGGATCTTAGACTCGGGAGCTAGTGCTCACACCTGTGTTTCGAACCAGGGTCTGAAACGAAGTAGGAAGCTGGCGGATCGAGAGATCGTGGTCAACGTAGGAAGTGGACATAGTGTAACCGCGATCCACATTGGATCAAGAACTCTCGTTTTATCTACTAGACATAGTTTACTACTTTCCGATTGTTTGGTTTTGCCCAAGGGGCTTAAGAATATTGTTTCTATTCCCGTTTCGAGCGGAAACGGTTATGAGGTCCGTTTTAGTAATAATATATGCAATATTTACTTTGCAAATAATTGCGTCGGAAGTGCAAGTTTACTGAATGGGTTGTATTACCTAAATATCGAAGATAAAATAAAAACTGTGAATATAGTCACCAAAAACGAAAATTGGAGTCGAATTCTAGACTGCTATGGCATCTTCGACTCGGTCACGCTGTAGAATAGAAGATTCTTGAGTTGGAGAAAACCGGCATTATAAAGGCGCTTGGGTCTGTCTGATCCTATCCAACTTGTGAATCTTGTATCCTTGGAAAGATGACCAAGTCGCCCTTCATAGGGACTTTACGAGAGCCGCAGAACTTCTCGGTTTGATCCACACGGATGTTTGCAGACCGTTCGGGGTAGCGGCTCGCGGTAACTTCTATTATTTTGTTACATTCACTGATGATCACTCTCACTTTGGCAAGGTGTACCTCATGAAGAATTTGTTTGATAGTTTTGAATGGTAAGAGTACAAGGCTTTGGTGCAAAATCAGACTGGAAAGAGCATTAAAGCCGTTCGATCAGATCGAGGCGATTAGTACATGAGCCTCGAGTTTGACGATTTCTTGAAAGAGAACGGGATAATTTCACAGATGACACCGCTCGGAACACCGTAGTTGAACGGTGTGTCCGAACGCAGAAATCGAACTCTGTTGGATAAGGTTCGATCTATGCTAAGCAATACAGACCTGCCCATATCATTGTGGGGTCATGCCCTGTTGACAGCGGCACACATTCTGAATAGATGTCCTACAAAGTGTGTCGATCGTATTCCGTACCAGATATGGACAGTACGAAAACCGAGCTTGAATCACATTAGAATTTGGGGTTGCCCCGCATTTGTGAAAAAGCTCAAGACAGATAAACTGGAATCGAAAGCTGTGAAAGGATGTTTTGTCGGGTATCCTGAGGATTCCATGGGATACCAGTTTTACTTCCACCACGATGAGAGAATCGTTGTAGCCCTTCAGTCTCACTTTCTCGAAGAAGATGTCGTTCGAGAAGGTGGAGCGGGTCGCGAAGAACTCTTGGAGAGTATTCAGAAGCGCTTTCACAAACTCCAGTGTCGGGTGACGCCGTAGAACAGTTCGAGGCGCAACCTGACTTGCGCAGGTCCGATAGAGTATCTCTCCAGCCTCAGAGATACGGGATTGTCCACATCGAGCACGAGGTTGCTGCGATGGAAGGGCACGTCGGAGACGATCCCACTACTTATGACCAGGCAATCAGGGATAAGGATTAGGAGAAATGGCTGATAACTATGCAAGCCGAAATGAATTCTATGCACGAAAACCAAGTCTGGACTCTAGTAGACCTTTCAGATGGTTTTAGACCCATTGGGTGTAAATAGATCTACAAGAGAAAGATAGGATCTGACGGATTGGTTGATACATACAAAGCTAGGCTTGTGGCGAAAGGGTACAGTCAAAAAGAGGGCATTGACTATGAGGAGACATTTTCGCCTGTTGCTATGATGAAGTCCATTCGAACATTGCTTGCGATAGCTGCGCACTATGACTATGAGATTTGACAGATGGATGTAGAAACTGCGTTCCTAAATGGATACCTCAAGAAGGAAATATATATGGAGCAACCTGATCGACACGTGGTGTGTGAATGAAAAGTGTGACAAGTCATAATTAAAATGAGTACCTAATTACTATCACCGACGTACGATAGGCAGTGGACCTATCGTGTGTAGTGCAGTAAAGTGAGTAGACGAGTATCGAACATAAGGAATAAATTAAGTACTAGTAGTGACCTATCGACTCGATATTTAGCCTAAATAAAATGCGCAGATGGTGTTACGGACTATCCTAACAGATTACTCCTAAATCAATGAGAGACTAAAAGAATACGCCTGAAACTGGTAAAAACTTTCACAAATAAAGATGTGCTCGGGATTCGAATCCCGCTAGGTACTACCGATTAAGACAATGAGTTCTCGCTCCTACGTGATTCTGACTAGATCGCAGTAATTTCCTACCCGTTCACGAGTTTGCTGTCGCCCTAAATGCTCGCGGGGGTCTAAGGTTCAGCAATTACTAAGGCGAGGATCGAGTATTTGCTTTCACCCTATATTCGAATACTATCTTCTACGAATGGCCTAATCGTTATTTAGCTGTCGCCCTAAACGATTTTCCACACGATCACTTTAACACAGACATATTAAAGCGATGTAACAATTTCATAGATAGATAAATAGTCATAAACACGAGTCATGATAACATATGTCTTAATTACATAATAACCTAGCGTTCATCTAATCCCAAACACATAAGGGATTTAGCTACGCATAATCGACGGGAAAACAACGAAAGAAACGAAGAAGCAGAATTCATGATCTTGAATACTGATGTTCTGGGATGGTGGCACGGATGAATCTTCGGTCTCCGTTCAATTTGGCGTGATTGCGTCGTTGATCCGTCTCTCGCACTTCTCCAATGGAATTCTGCGTTTCTGGCATCTATAATTCGTCTCTTATGAATTAGGATTGATATCTGGTGAGCATCCCCTTTTTCTGAGTCGAATTTGGGCTTTTATAGGAATTTTCGTAACGGTCACGCCTTGGGACATAGGCCGTCACGGCCGTGACCATCGCCGACTCAAATCGCTCAACTCTCTGCCAAGTGTCACGGCCAAGTGCAATGGGCATCACGGCCGTGACCACCTTCGATCCAACTCGCTGCCAAGTGTCACGGCCAAGTGCAATGGGCGTCACGGCCGTGACCACCTTCTTTGATTAGCCTCTGCCCCTTGTCACGACCGCGTGCACTAGGTGTCACGGCCGTGACCACCTTCTTTGATTAGCCTCTGCCCCTTGTCACGGCCGTGTGCACTAGGTGTCACGGCCGTGATCTTCGCCAGTTTTCATTGTCTTCGTGCCGTTGCCCCATTTTCGCTCCTTTCGCCCGAAACTCGTCCTAAGCTCCTTCAATATAAAAATAAGTGTAAATATGGCGAATAAACGCATAAAATGATTGCTAGAGCTCGATTATATTCCAACTAAATACTACGATAAATGCATTAAAATACGTTTATCAAACCACCCCATATTTAAGCATTTGCTGGTCCTCAAGTAAATTACAAGTCAGAGAAGGCATACAATCAAGATTGCGGCACGATTGTTCGCAATTTATCATCAAAGCTAGAAAGCACAAAACGGAATCAAGCAAACAATTATGGACATCGCACTAATGACTTGCACTTGTCGACCTAAACTTCCTTCGCACTGCCAATCGAGACTCATACCTCACAGGGATTCGCTCAAAATCACTCAGTGTATAGGCTAACTTATAGTGAATCGCTCAATTCGTGCACTAGTCCCACCCCTTATCATAAACTTGCAAGCTAATCGCATCTCTGCTATTTAAAGTTGCAAGCATAAATCTGAGGGTCTTTTTGGGGGAAACGGGTCGAGTAATCATGAAGTGACAAGCATGTATAATGAACACGTAATCTTACAGCTAGGATACGCAAGCGAAAAAATATCAAAGAACATAGCATGATCAAACAGACAGTCACACGTTCCAACATAAGACTCAATGTTCTCGCTCTGAAATCCTAGACTTTTCTGCCCGACCCTCTCGACTCAGTTCCCTTTCATTTTCTGCCCTTTCACCTCAGTTACGATCTACTTTTGTGCACTGCCCTTATTCCCTAAAAACATCAAGGTTCGACTTTCGTCGCAAAGAATACATCGTCACAGCGAATGCCGTGTACCTAGGGATACTTATTACCGAAACCTATATCTTGCAAAAGGGTTATGGGCAGGCTTATGCAAGGGATCGGGTCATTTCAGAAAAGGCACGAGTCATCTCATGCATAGCAGCTAAGAACATCAAATCATACACTGAAATAGTAACTCTCAAGTTCGACTTCTGCTCTATTCTAAACAACTCAGGTTCATCTCTGGAGGCTTATTCGGGTCAGTGGCTTCTATAATATACGAGGTAAACAACGAATAGGCTCAGGCTCAAAGTGGCTAACTAATGGGATTAGTCATGGTGGAGAAATCTGGCCCTGGACTTAACTCCTAATGCCCTCATCATGTTCACACTAACGCAGTAAAACAGTTTCAACACGTATCGGGACAGACAAGTTCTAGAGAGAAGACTACGCACGTCACACAACCAATAAAAATGAGCATAAGCTCGTCAGGCTCAAACTCTCACAACGTAACAGGGTTATGTGTACAAGTCCCTCAAAACAATGTTATATCGATTCAGGCAAACACGATTCAATCAGTCATGCATATCCTAATTGCTCACAAAATTTCATAAAATGCAGACCGACTCGAGATAAGCGCAAACAATCATGCCTGAATTCAGTAATTCATGCCTTTCCAACGAACTTAACGACTCACGGACACGTTATAAAATAAAAAAATTTTACTCATGCATTCTTAACTAAATTCCCCTCCCCACACTTAAGTCTGATGTTGCCCTCAATGTAAAAAATATAAAAGGAAGGGAAAATGTTAGAAATGGAACTCCCCTGACGAATAAATGACGTGGTCGTGAAGTAGGCGTGACCGAACGCGCGAAGGTCGTGTCGTAACTCGTTATGCGTATCCCGGCCTAGCTAAGAAGAGCATTAGACGTAGAAAGTAGAATCATCATTGATAAACTATAAACATAGTTATAAGCATCAAAGTTAGAAACACAATAGTGATAAACACACGCGACCACTTAAGCTAACAAAAAGAAAAGGGAAAAATCACTAAGGTTCTGGTGGTGGCGGTGGCGATGGTTGTCTCGGGCGAAGGAGGGACATCGACTGCTGGGAGTACTTGAGCGCGGTGTCCATGGCTTGCAACACCTGGTTGTAGCGGTCGAGCTCTTCCTGGTACCGACGGTGTGCTTCCTCGTTCCGTCGCTCGTACTCCTCTTGTCGGTGCCGAGTTTCTTCGTTATACCGTCTGGCTTCCTCGTCCCCCTGCAGCGCGTCGGCGTTCATGCGCATCATGTCCTGGTGCAGCGCTTCGAGGTCCGCTGTCGACGCGTAGGGGCGACACCGGATGACTCGCCATGGTGGTAACCGAAGGAGTGGAAGGGCCCGGCGGTCGTGTCTGTCTCCACTGGGTAAGGGCCATCGAGGTAGAGCTGGTCGGTGGGGACGTCGACGTGGTCCGTTTGGCCACGATACATCTCGTGCCAGACGTACACCTTGTTCGTGCGAGTCCAGGTGGGCACCTTCACGAGCATCTTCATCTTCACGAGCATCTCCTCGTTCAAGGGGTTGCGCCCGCCGACCTCAGTGATGAGTACTCCTACGGCGATCTTGCCATGGCTTCTTGCTTCCGCCTGAGCACTAGAGGCATGGGTCACTGCCAGTCCCAAATGGACTCGTTCGCCTCGCTGCAGCTTAGTTAGGTAAAAAAGGTCACGGAGGGTGATCGTTCCGTGCGATTCGCCCCTCGGTGTGAGCGAGGTCGTGAGGAGGCGGTGAATGTAGCACAGTCCTGGGCTCCTGAGCGCGGACTTCGAGGTCTTCGGGCTGAATTCTGCTTGCCTGGTCGAGCGATGTCAGCCCAGCAACCCTGTCGACCTCCTGGTTGATCAAAGTAAATCGCGTAGGACCGGTGTGGGTGTGGCTCTGGTACTCCAAGTGCATGGCATAGGTTGTCGGCCGTCACTATGCGCTCTTCATTGAATGCCCAGAATTTGAGTGTGCGGTCGCCGTATTCATCGAAGGAGTAGGTGGAAAGGAACTCCAAGGTGAGTTCATTGTATGCCTGTTCGTCAATGCCGACGAAAGTGGTCCATCCACTGAGCGAGAGGTACTACGCGACCTGCTGATCGATGTGGTGCTTCGCCAGCGTATCGTAGTCGATCTGTCCATGAGGATGAACTCCATCCCCTTCAGTCTGTTGTAGCGTGCAGTCTGAGCCTCGTCATTGAATTGACCCATGGCTTCTAGAAGTGTCGGCGGGGGTCCGCGTCGCCTTTGACGAACGGGCGAACGCGAGGCGGGGTCACGCGAGGCTGAGGAGCAACTTTTACCCATAGTACCTGTAAGAAAAGTGTGAGCTCAAAGAAATGACAAGTAAATGCAAGCAGTAATCAAGACACGTAGTAATCAAGAAACGTAGTAATCAAGAAAACATGAAAAACTCAATGTGTCATTTTGTCGAACAGGTGGCGTGCAAACGAAATAATTCAAGCTAAATCCAAAATTGAACAAGCAAACATACCCACATAAGTCATATGAATTAAAGCTAATTAACACCTAAAAGCTATGAATTTCGCCAATTGATTCTCAATAATTCCCAATTTTTTAAATTAGGATTCTCTGTCCAAAACTCGAAATTAATGAATGAAATCACAAATTAAGCATACCCAAGGTGTTATTAGCATGTATGTCATCATAAAAGAGCAAGAACAACACCAAATTAGACCCAATTTCGAAAATCTCCAAATTCAAATTAGGGTTCGTCGATAATTTGAAATTTTGTAGTTCAAAGCAACGAATTAAGCATGCCTAGAGTAATTATATCATGTAATAAAGAAATAAAAGGCATGTTAATGACCAAAGATTAACAATTTTTTTGACGAGATTCGCACAATTCGAAAATAAATTAGGATTTGAGAAAGAATTCATACCTTGGAAGCTTAATTGTGTGAGGACGTAGGATATCGGATTTGGGGAGGGGGTGCGGCGGTGTTAGGTGGTCGACGGTGAGGTAGAAGGTGATTTTGGGTGGTGATTGTGAAAAGGAGAAGAGAGGCGCGAGAGAGACGAGAGGGACAGAGAGAAAATAAGGGAAAAAGAAAGGCTTTTAGCCTTTAAATCTACAGGCGTCAAGGCCGACGTATGAATCACAAGGCCGTGACGCGAGGCAGTGAGTGCCTCTGCCGATGGTCATGGCCGTGACTGAGTCGAAGTTTTTTTTTAAACCCGTAGGTGTCACTGCCGTGATGCTTAAGCGTCTGCCGTGACAAAGGGCGGAGGTGGCCTCTGGGGGTCGTCACGGCCGTGAAGGCTTAAGCCTCAGGCCGTGACGTGTGGCAGTGCGTATATGAGGGTATGTCACGGCAGTGACGGCTTAAGCCGTTGGCCGTGACCGACCCTTTTTTTTAAGGTAATGCCTACGACATAAATGAAAATACATGGGTTGCCTCCCAAAAAGCGCTTACTTTTTACCGTCATCAGCCGGACGTCTTTTCGCTCGCTCAAGTATGGAAGTCCAGGTAGAGCACTTTCTTTTCGCTCACATCTTCCTCGCCTGCGTGATAGTGCTTCAACCCGTGGCCATTCACCTTGAAGGTACCCTGCCCACTGAAATCTCAACAGTACCATAAGGAAAACACGGGTAACGGTGACAGGTCCTGACCAACGTGATCTAAGTTTGCCAGGAAAAAGCCTAAGTCGAGAGTTGAAAAGAAGGACTTGGTCTCCTTCCTGAAACTCTCGTCTCTGCCTAATTTTCCTATCATGGTAAGCTTTCGAACATTCCTTATACATGCGAGCGTTATCGTAACCCGATAAACGCCACTTGTCTAACTCGTTAATTTGGAGTTGCCGCTTTCCGCCGGCGTCCCCCAAATCAAAATTTAAAGACTTAATGCCCAATAGGCCTTATGCTCTATTTCTACGGGGAGGTGACATGCCTTCCCATAAACTAGTCTATATGGTGTAGTGCCTATGGGTGTCTTATATGCAGTTCTATAAGCCCAAAGTGCATCATTCAACTTATTCGCCCAATCCCTACGGTTCGTTTCTATGGTTTTCTCTAGAACGCGTTTCAACTCACGGTTTACTACTTCGACCTGACCGCTAGCTTGGGGTGATATGGGGTGGATAGGCTATGCCTAACACCGTAACGTTCTAACGTGAGTGCAAACTGGGTGTTACAGAAATGTGTACCCCTATCACTAACAATGCACCTTGGTGCCCCAAAACGTGAAAACAATGCTCGAAGAAATCTAATGACTACTCTAGCGTCGTTCGTGGGTAAAGCTTGTGCCTCGGCCCACTTAGACACATAATCGACAGCGACTAGAATTTACTTATTGTTGTACGAGCTAGGAAACGGACCCATAAAATCTATACCCCATATGTCAAAGATCTCACAGACTAAAATGAAGTTCTGGGACATTTTGTCGCTTTTAGAGATATTACCTGCACGCTGACACCGTACCTTGGGGCGTCCTTGAAAATTGTGGGCCAGTAGAATCCACTTTCTAACACCTTCTGAGCGGTTCTGTTGGCTGCTTAGTGCCCTCCGATCGGTCCGTTGTGGCAATACCTTGGGATCTGCGTCGTCTCTGCAGCCACGCATCGTTGTATCATCTGGTCTGCACATCGCCTGAAAAGATATGGATCTTCCCAAAAGTAGTACCTCAAATCAGAAAAGAATTTTTTCTTTTGCTGACTGGTGTACTCCTTTGGTAGGATCCTCGCAACAAGATAGTTAGCGTAATCTGCAAACCATGGGGTATCGTCACTTACCACATGTATCTAGTAAAGATGCTCGTCTGGGAACCTATTTTGTATCGATCGGCCTTCCATCCTTGTGGTATATTGCGGACTCCTCCAGTCGAGAGAGGTGATCCGCCGCTAGGTTCTCCGCACCCTTATTGTCCCGGATCTCTATATCACACTCTTGCAGTAGTAGAATCCATCTGATTAGCCGTGGCTTGGCATCGGGCTTTGCTAACAAGTACTTAAGAGCAGAATTTCAGTAAAAACAATAACTTTGGAGATATAACCTGAACTTGTCGAAAGCAAATACGCGGCTAACAGCTCTTTTTCGGTGGTCGTGTAATTGGCTTGGGCTGCGTCTAACGTCTTACTCGCTTAGTATATCGGCCTGAAATGGTTGTCCTTACGCTGCCCTAGCACGGCCCCAACTGCATAGTCACTAGCATCGCACATTAGTTCAAAGGGCAGCCCCCAGTCGAGGGCGACCATAATAGGTGCTGCGATAAGACGCTCCTTAAGTAAATTAAAAGCATGCAGACACTCATCATTAAATTCAAACGGGGCATCTTTATCTAGCAACCTAGACATGGGTCTTGCGATCTTAGAAAAATCTTTAATAAACCTACGATAAAATCTCGCATGTCCTAGCAAGCTCCTAATCGACCTCACGTTCGAGGGTACGAGCAGTTTTTCTGTAATACCCGTAAAATTTAATTACGGTATTTATGATATAATTAGAAATGGAAAATATTTAATTAGAGACAGATGGGTTGAATAATGATTATTAAGACTTAGAAAATTTTGGCGACATGGACTAGTGTTGGTCAATAAATATGCTTGTATATTATATGACTTACGTGACTGCATGAGACCTGTTTTGTGATTTTATGTGCTTAAATGATTTCATGTTATATATGCTAACATGACATGTATGAGTTGGAAGGTAGTGTTGGGACTTAGGAAAAATAGTTAATACTCATGAGGGTAAAGATCGAATTAATATAAGAAAAATTCGAATTTAACGACCTTAATAAGAATATGATTAAGACTATAATTAAATTTGGACTAAATGTGAATTGGGCTAGGCTTACACATAAAGCCCAAGTACTTAAAGATAACTATTGATTCCTTAAGGGTAAAGGAAAATATCGTTACTAGATGTCCCATCAAGTGAGCGGTTTAATATTTATCAAGAATCTTTTCATAATATCAGATCATTTAAGCCTCTAGAACACGTTGAACACTAAAACCATAATTCATCTTAAGGAGCTTGAGCAATAAACCGTTTGAGGAAGATTCAAATACAGTAGTGCTCGGAAGGTACAACTCCTTTTATTCTAAGCACTTAATTGTCTTTCTCTTGTTATTAGTAGGTTAGAATACGTTTTAGGTGTGAGTTTATACGGTTAACATTTCAAAAGAAAACCTAAGAACAGTTTTTAAAGGGAACAATAATAGTGGATTTTAGGGTTTTGATCGAAAGTTAGATGTTTTAGGGATGATATAATTTCCTGTTAGTAGATATCGAAACCATGTCAAGGTTGTAGGAGTGATTAGGGATCAAAAGGAGGATAGAAAATGTCGAGTTCCTGTCGAGATTTAATCCCCATAGTGACTTCGAAATTTAAGCCTATAAATGTCGAAATGTTGTTTGAAATGTCGAAACATGCATTTCGACATTTATCTTGTTGTAATGTCGACATTTTGCTATAATAACTTCTCGACATCTTAAGTATAATATCTATATATATGTATATCTCGACATTGGTATAAGAGCTCGAAATCCCACTTAATATAGAAGTCGAAATCTATGTCAAACTTATGTATATGTGATGTCGAGATTTAGCATACCATACAGCTCAAGATTTATCTTAAATCATATCGAGATCCTTCAGCATAGTGTAAATATCGAAATCATAATGTGTATGATGTTGGTTCACGAAATGTTAGAGGCCACAATTGGCAAATTATTATGGACTTAGTAAACCAATCACAACATAAATAGGTTAGTGGAAAAGTGACTCATCGTGAACCATTTACCCAACCAATGAGCATCTCACAAATTGAGTACAAATGGGAAGTGTGCACGCAAAGTTCAAAGGGAATAAAATAATATATTGTTTAACATCGAAATCTTTAGTGAAATGTCGAGACTTAATTCCTATATATCGAGATTTATATCAGCTCATATCGAAATCCAATTGTAGGTACATGTCGAGATTTATAGCTAGACACATGTCGACATCCATCTTGAAGTTTTATATAAGTTCAATGTCGAAATCTTACTACTAAGTTTAAAAGCCATATCGAGATCCATCCATATGTCGAGACATATTTTAATTCATGCCGAGATTTATATAAATAATATTTCTTTGTTTAGGTTAAAGTCCTAAATTTTAGGGTTTCGAAATTTATGGAAGTCGAAATTAGGGTTTTCAAATTAAGCCAATTTCGTGAAATTATAATTAGACTAACAAACCCTAATTTTATATGTTTTTATATTTAGGGTTTGAAGATTTACGACTTACAGTACGATAAGATTAATTAAGCTAAGGATACTAGGTAAGTGGAAATCGCAACTACAACACATAATTATACGTGTATCAATTATGTGTCTATGTGCTTTTCATGATTTTATGTGTCTTCTATGATTTCTATGTGACGTAAACTTACGTGATTTTTATGTGATGTAAATCATTCTATGAATATTGCACGCATGTTTACATGATTCATGGCACGAGCATATGCACGCACAACTAGTATGAGAGTCAGGGAAATAGCGTGCATGAGTATAAGATCGCTTGAGAGCGATGTATATTTGCCGATATAGGCATTTGTGTCGACTCAATGATGAGTCACGGCTCTTCTATGCCACCACGGCGATTCACGAAGCCGAATTACCTGCTCACGAAAGGTAGGGGGAATACCCCATAGCGGGAGATTCAACCTGGAGGATGCGACTCGAGGGTATGAGCGGCACCGAGGGAACCACGAGTGTTGGCGACCTCGTAGTAAGCTACCAGTGAGAAGCGCCCGCGTGTCAGACCGTATTGGGATGGAAATGCGCCTTAGGGTTAAACGAAATTTGTGTGCCCGGGTTAGCCTCTCAATGGAACGACATTGGGATTGAAAGGCACTAGTAGCCTCTCAGTGTAGATCACACTGGGATTGAAAGGCACTAGTAGCCTCTCAGTGTGTACCGCATTGGGATTGAAAGGCACCATAGGGTTACGCACAGATTGAGTACTCGGGTTTAGCCTCCCAGTGTGTGTACTGCCATTTATACCCTTAGGGGTTTGAGCTCTATATGGTGCATAGAAGATTGCCCACTCCATGCTTCCTGTTATGTGCGACTCCCGAGGTTGTTGTGTGGACATCGATATTGAATATAAATCACATTGTACCGCCTCGGGCCAGAACTCTTTTGGCATTTCTTAGTCTTCAACATTGATCGAACCATGTCAAGTATGGTTCGGTTCTTTCTCTCAGCCACACCATTTTGTTGTGGCGAATATGGTGCGGTGTGAAATCTCTTAATGCCTTGTGCCTCATAAAATCATATGAAAGCACTTGAAATATATTCTCCGCATCTATCTGACTGGAGTGCTTTGATGTTCGAGCTTGTAGCCTTTTCGACCATCGTTGTTGAATTTTTTAAACGTCTCCAACGCTTCTAAGAAATACACCCAACGCGTTCTCAAGCAGTCGTCGATGAATGTGATGTAATATCTCTTGCCACCAAATGAGGATGGTGTGATTGGCCAGCATATATCTGTGTGTATGAGCTCGAGCGGTTTGCGTGCTCAATATCCTGTCTGCTTCGGAAATATCGTTCTCTAACGTGTCCCGACCATGCAGCTTTCACAAAATTTCTTTCCTCCCTCTATCATCGGCAACTCGAGCACTATATCTTTCTTGGAGAGCTCTTTAGTCCTCTATAGTGTATATGTCCGAACTGCATGTGCCATAATTGACCTCTGCCCTCCAAGTCAACTTGCAAACATTTTTCCTGAATCGCCTTCAGGTTGAGTTTAAACATTCGGTTACTTTCCATCTCGCCTTGTGTAATCATTTGCCCATCTTTGTTTCTTAGTTGTAACGATCGATCCTTCATGAACACCAAACATCCCTTCTCAAGCAACTGCCCAATGCTTATGTTCGTCTTCAAGTTCGGTACGAAATAGACGTCCTCAACGGATCCTTGTTTGCTTTTGAGAAAACATATTTTTCCTCGGCCTGTGAATTCTATTTTTGATACATCTCCAAAAGTTACATGGCCATCCTCGATATTCTTAGATTCGTAAAGCGATGTTTGTGCCCACTCATATGGTTCCGCTCGCACTGGTGTCAAGATACCACACCATGTCGCTACCCGGTTTTGTGTCCTCGAGCGTCAGTAAGAGGACGCCTTCGTCTGGCTCTCTTGTGCCACTAAGTTTGAGTTTTCTTCAACTCTCTAATTGGACCAATAATATTTTGCGAAGAGCCCGAACTTTCCCAATTATAGCATTCAACGCTCGGTCGATTCGACCGATCACCTGTAATACCCGGGTCCCGTGCGTAAGTTGGCCAATAAATTTGCATGCATATTATGTGGCTATATGATTTTATATTTAGTATTTATCTAATTTCGTGACTACATGATACCTAATATTATAAGTTTGAAATTTAGGGTTCTTTTGGATAAAAATTCGAACTTTATGATGTGGTATTGAGTTTTGAAATTTAATTAGGGTTTATGAGAATTTTGAAAGGTTTTAAGAGTTGAGGATGGTTTTGAAATTTATAAGATATCGAAATGTTAGTGTAAGTAAGATGTCGAATTAAATGAAGATGTCGATAGGTTATGACAAGTGGGATATTGAGTAAGATATCGACATGAATTAGTATTGAATTGAAAAAGTCGAATGAATGATAAAGAATGATGTCGACATTTTTGAGAAGTGAAAATATCGAATGAATGTTGGGAAGGATGTCGATAGTTGTGTGTGAGGGGATTTCGAAATTTCTTAGCAATAAGTTTTGAACTTATCTAATGATAGCATTGAAATGACGTTGAACCATGACTAATATTTGTTAAGTGAGTAAGTAAATGTCTTAATCATTGAAATTATTATATGATTAAGAAATGAATGAGTCCAAACTCTCAAACCTAAAAGTGAAACTAGCAAATAATATAAATTAAAGTAATAATAATTAAAAGCTTTAAGATAATAACATAGAAGGAAAGAAATCCGTTAGATGAATTTTTTTGTGGAACAAGTTTAGAAAGGAGACGAAGAACTCAAATAGTATCTCTAACTAAACTTGGAATTTGGTAAGAGTTCTTACTATAATCTTTATATTTTTAATTAGGTTTTGGCTTATTTAAGTGTTCTTAAGCTTGAGAATCACGTAAGCTTATGTTCTTTAGGGTTTTGATTTTTAAAAGGATGAACACCATTTGAAGTTGATATGAAATTTAAAGTGTTCTTGATAGATGAGGTTTTGATCGAAAGATTTTGAAGGTTTAGAATTAAATGGTGTTTGGTAAGGATTTCGAATGCTTATATGTAGTTGATTCGAGTATATGAAAATGTCGAGATATATGAAATGTAGATTGTTATTTGAATAAAATGTCGAGATAAGTTACTAAAGATGTCGACATACTCATGTGAAATTTCGAAGAAGATGTCGAGTGCTTGTATAAGAGGAGTTCGATATTTGTTGTGTGAGATCTTGATAATTGTCTTGAAGATGTCGAGTAGGAATTAGAAAGAAATGTCGACATGTGTGTGTAGAATTTGTTTCGAGATTTTGTGTGGGAGTTTGAGACAAGATGTCGATAAGTGTCTTTAGAATATTTTAAAATGTCGACATGTTATTGTAGTTTGAATGGAATGTCGAAGGGTTTAGGTGAAAAGGTTTCGATATATATATAAATATCGACATAGGATATGGAGGTTGTTATGAAAATGTCGATATGTATGTGAGGTTGAGGGTGTCGAACAAGATCTAAATATATATATATATATGTCGAGATGATGATGATGATATAAAATGTCGACATTACCATAGAATGTCGGGTAAAATGTCGAAGAGAATAACGAGTAAGATGTCGATATATAGTGTGAGGTTGTTCGACATTTATAATACATGTGATATCGACATTTTGTTTTGTGGGGTTTCGAATATATATTGTGTCGAGTTTTTTAAAGAAATGTCGAAATCCTTTCATATTATATCGAGATTATTATGTCGAGGTCTTACATTATTTCAGTATCGATATCTTGTACGGGTCAAAGCTCGACATTTATGCCTAATGAATATATCGAGATTTATATCTAAATGGTAATTTTCAGTTAGGTTAAATTCTAAATTTTTGAGTTTTGAAATTCATAAAAATCAAAACCAGGGTATTCTAATTAAGCCAATTTCGTGAAATTATAATTAGACTAACAAACCCTAATTTTATATGTTTCTATAATTAGGGTTTGGAAGATTAGTGATTAACCGTACGATAAGCTAAGGATATCAGGTAAGTGGGAATTTCACCTACAACACATAAATTGATTGTTATGTGCATTACTACGTGACTAGATGTCTTGATGAATACGTGGTATGTGAATTATCTGCTATATGTGATTGGTTGGAATATTTATTGTTGAATTATTTATGCATCATGATCATGTGCACGCACGAAGTATATGAAGTATTTTGAGGAATGAGCGTGCATTGTATTACTCGAGTGGAAAGCGAGTTACATGAAACGTAAATAGATGAGAATGTAGTATTACTACAAAGGCACCATGACGGGGGTAAGACCGTCGAATATATTTACCTAAATTATTTAGGTAATGGGAAGGCACATAGAATGAACTATAGTGCCAGGAAAGTAATTTGATAGAGGGGCGACCTGGTGAATGATAAGATTGGAGATAAACCCTAATTTTATCCTAACCAGTGTGGGCCACTATCGTATTTTTATCCGAAAAGGATTTGAGCTCATGATATGATGGTGCGGTTAGTAAATAGCTATGGGCCTGATGAAAATGAGAAACGAATGAGTATGATGTGAGAATAGTATTAGAAAGCATTGGCGCGGATGCCTTTGCTATTTTGGACACGTGCATACATGCATATTCCTACTTACTGAGCTTTATAGCTCATCCCATGTTTTTATGTGTTGTAGACGTAGCAAATCCGATACGCAAACGTTTAGATGATGAGGCTGGTCCTTCTGGAACTTCCGGTGACTTTTGAGGGTGGTGTGTACATGGATGCGACCTGTGTGGCGGGTGTTATATTTAATTATGTGTGTTTTTGTAAAATACGATTGTATTGTATGTATAATCTGAACAATGTTTGTATTGTAAAAATAGTTGGGTGTGGTGTGCTTTGTAAAAGCGAAAAATTCTATCGATGTTTCCTATGTAATATATTTTATATTTTATTTAGTCACGTAAGTTAGAGTATGAAAATAGTAATAGATGGCGGGTCGTCACAGGTTGGTATCAGAGCTTCGGTTGCAGTTTCTGTAGACTGTCCATGTACACACACTCAAAAGCACGGAGGACAGCCTTGATTGTAAGTTATGTGATATTATGAATTTCTTGCATTGCATAATTTATTGGCTTAAGGGACTGTTAGGGTACAAGAGACAACATGGTTAGAACTAGAGGAGAAGGCAGTAGAGGAAATAATCATGAAGGCGAAAATGTAAACCCGACTGATAATCGTGATTTGGCTATCCTTCAGCTTACTGAATTAGTACGTCAGCAGTCTCAACAGATTCGGGAATTGATTCAGCAGCAAAACTCTGGGGGGACAAGGAATAATGGAATTTCTCAGACTGATAGGGTTGAAGCAGTGGGTGAAAGATTTCGCAGACTGAATCCCCCTATCTTTGAAGATGCCATTGACCCAACATCAGCTGAAGATTGGATTAGAACTTTAGAGAGCATGTTTCAATACAGCAGAATTCCTGAGAATGAGAAAGTTCTGAGTGCTACATTTTTACTACGAGGAAGTGCAGGCCACTGGTGGGACACCATACAAGTCATTGAAGATCCTGGTGCAATGAATTGGGAACGTTTTAAGGAGCTGTTCAGGAACAAATACTTCACTGCACCTGTGCGAGCCCAACGCCTGAATGAGTTTATCAATCTCAAACAAGGGGCAATGACTGTGGCAGAATACATCAGAAAATTTGAACAACTGTCAAGGTTCGCGACACATATGGTGAGTACTGACGCTCTGAAGGTTGAACGATTTCTTGAGGGTCTAAAGCCGGAGTTGTATCGTGATGTTAATATGGCCGGATTACAAGGAGCCTCATATGCTCAAGTAGCTGAACGGGCGATGGTTGCAGAACAAGCTGAGATAAGAATTATTCGCGCTCAAGAGGCAAATCGAAAGTTTGTGCAAGGAGCAAAGTGGAGTGGGGGTAATCAGAAACGACAGTTCTTTCCAAAAGGTGGGAAGCCAAATTTTCAGAATAGGCCTGGACCACCTCAGCAACAAAATCCTAATCAGTGGAGACCCCCAGCTCCAATGCCAGCTTGCCCTAGATGTGGACGACATCATTCGGGGATCTGTTTTTCACAGAATGCTATCTGTTACAAATGCGGAAAGACGGGGCATTATGCAAGATCATGTTCAGAGAAGACACCAGGAAATCCAACTATGGCTCAAGCGAAACCACCAACTGTGCCAGCACGCGTGTATACTTTGACTACAGAGGAAGCAAAAGCTAATCCGTCCGTGGTGGCAGGTATTCTACTTATTCACAAACTTCCGACATGCATTTTAGTAGATTCAGGAGCTACGCATTCATTTGCATCCACTAAATATGTGACGAGACTCGGGATTACACCTACCCTATCTGATTGTGAATATAATGTGACTGTTCCACACGGAGTTGCGATGCGAACCAATCTGGTTTTACGGAATTCTCCGGTGTTAATTAATGGAAGAGAATTGTCCGTTGATTTAATAGTTATTCCGATGAACGACTACGAGGTGATTCTTGGAATGGACTGGCTCTCAAAATACGGAGCTGTTATTGACTGCAATCGCAAGACAGTTACATTTAAAACAGAAGAGAATGAGCCTTCTATTTTTGTGGGAACAAATAAAGAAAAAAATGTTTCTAGAATTTCAGCTACAAAGGCACAGCGTTTAATTAAGGCGAGATGCGAAGTTTATCTAGTCTTCGCAGTGAAATCAGAGGAACGTTCATCTCCGAAATTAGAGGATGTACCAGTGGTACGAGATTTTTCTGATGTGTTTCCTGAAGATTTACCCGGATTACCACCAGACAGAGAAATTGAATTTACAATTGACTTAATACCGGTACTCCAATCTCTAAGACTCCCTATCGATTAGCGCCAACTGAATTGAAGGAGTTAAAGGATCAGTTGGACGATTTATTACAGAAAGGATTCATTCAACCCAGTTTTTCTCCTTGGGGAGCGCCAGTTCTGTTCGTGCGAAAGAAGGATGGGTCGATGCGACTATGCATTGACTACAGAGAGCTGAACAAAATAACAATCAAGAATAAATATCCATTACCCAGAATTGATGATTTATTTGATCAACTACAAGGCGCAACGGTGTTTTCAAAAATAGATTTACGATCGGGATATCATCAGTTGAAGGTTCGAAAAGAAGATATTCCGAAGACGGCGTTCAGGACCAGATATGGACACTATGAATTTTTAGTTATGCCTTTTGGGGTAACTAATGCGCCAGCGGCATTTATGGATCTAATGAATCGAGTGTTCAAACAATTTTTGGACAAGTTTGTCATTGTGTTCATTGATGATATTCTTATTTACTCGAAGACGAAGGAAGAACATGAGCAACATTTAAGGATAGTTCTTGAGATATTACGAGAAAATAAATTATATGCCAAGTTCAAGAAATGTGAGTTCTGGTTGAGTCAAGTAGCATTTTTGGGCCACATTGTTTCTGGAGAAGGAATTTCTGTGGATCCTAGCAAAATTGAAGCTATCAACAATTGGCCTCAACCAACCAACGTCACAGAAGTACGAAGCTTTCTTGGCTTAGCTGGATACTACAGAAAGTTTATTAAGGATTTCTCAAAGATTGCATCAACACTGACAAAGCTAACAAGGAAGAATGTTCCATTTTATTGGAGTGAGGAGTGCGACCAAAGTTTTCAAGAATTAAAGAAGAGACTCACTTCAGCTCCAGTTCTTACAATACCATCAGGAACTGGAGGATTTTCAGTTTATAGCGATGCGTCAAGAAATGGTCTGGGATGTGTATTGATGCAACATGGAAAAGTAATTGCATATGCTTCTCGACAATTAAAGGAGTATGAAAAGAATTATCCGACTCATGACTTGGAGCTCGCTGCTGTGGTTTTTGCTCTAAAAATTTGGAGGCATTATTTATATGGAGAACGATGTGAAATTTTTACGGATCATAAAAGCTTGAAATATTTCTTCACTCAGAAGGAATTAAATATGAGGCAAAGACGGTGGTTAGAACTTGTTAAAGATTACGATTGTGTAATTAGTTATCACCCAGGAAAAGCAAATGTGGTGGCTGATGCATTAAGCCGAAAAGCGGTAAGTGCGGAGTTACAATTATTGGAGGTGGAGGTAGTGCAATTGGGAGAAGTCGAAGCAAAGTTGGCAGCATTAACTCTACAACCTACGATACTGGAACAAATCAAACGGGTGCAAGAAAATGATGAGTTATATCTGAAAATCAAAGACACACAGACGGAGCAAACTTCAACTGATTTCAAAATACAAAAAGATGGAAGTCTATATTACAAGGACCGTTTATACGTACCTGATGATGCGGAGATTCGAAAAATAGTAATGGCAGAAGCACATGCGACGGCATACTCAGTACATCCAGGAGCTACAAAAATGTATCGAGATCTTCGAATAAATTATTGGTGGCCGGGAATGAAAAGAGACATTGCGGTGTTTGTAAGTCAATGTCTGACATGTCAACAAATAAAAGCGGAACATCAACGACCGGCAGGGACATTACAGCCTTTGCCAATACCTGAGTGGAAGTGGGATCATATTACTATGGATTTCGTTGTTGGCCTACCAAAGACTGTAAAAGGTTATGATGCCATTTGGGTTATAGTCGATCGATTGACTAAGTCTGCTCATTTTCTACTCATAAGCTCGATGTTTTCCCTGGAGCGATACGCAGAAATATATACACAAGAAATTGTTCGACTCCACGGGATTCCGTTATCAATTATTTCGGATAGAGATTCGCGATTCTTATCAAACTTTTGGAAGAGTCTGCAGAAAGCAATGGGGACTAAATTGTCTTTTAGTACGGCTTATCATCCTCAGACGGATGGTCAATCAGAACGAACTATCCAGACTTTGGAAGACATGTTAAGAGCATGTGTTTTGGATTTTAAAGGAAACTGGAGCAAATATTTGTCATTGATCGAGTTTTCTTATAATAATAGTAATCATGCAACTATTGGGATGGCACCCTATGAAGCCTTATATGGACGCAAATGTCGATCTCCCATACATTGGGATGAAGTTGGTGAACGTGCGATGTTAGGACCTGACATGGTTCAGGAGATGACTGAGGCAATCGCAAAAATACGAGAAAGAATGCAAACGGCTCAAAGTCGACAAAAGAGTTATGCAGATCAAAGACGTAGACCGTTAGAATTTGAAGTTGATGACTGGGTGTTTTTGAAAGTATCTCCGATGAAAGGCGTAAAACGGTTTGGGCGAAAGGGTAAATTGAGCCCAAGATACATTGGACCTTTTAGAGTAATTAAACGAGTCGGAGAAGTAGCTTATCAACTGGAACTACCATCCTCATTGGCACAAGTTCATGATGTTTTCCATGTATCGACATTGCGGAAATATGTCGCTGACCCGAATCATGTCGTGAGAAATGAATTTCTATATCAACAGCTTAAGCCAGATTTAAGTTATGAAGAGAAGCCGGTGGAGATTTTAATGTATGAAGTAAAAAGACTTCGAAATAAAGAGATTCCGTTGGTAAAAGTGTTATGGCAGAATCAGTCAACTGAAGAAGCTACGTGGGAACGTGAAGATGATATGAGAAGTCGGTACCCAGAATTGTTTCAACTAATTTGATTTCGAGGGCGAAATCCTCTTTAAGGGGGGGAGAATGTAATACCCGGGTCCCGTGCGTAAGTTGGCCAATAAATTTGCATGCATATTATGTGGCTATATGATTTTATATTTAGTATTTATCTAATTTCGTGACTACATGATACCTAATATTATAAGTTTGAAATTTAGGGTTCTTTTGGATAAAAATTCGAACTTTATGATGTGGTATTGAGTTTTGAAATTTAATTAGGGTTTATGAGAATTTTGAAAGGTTTTAAGAGTTGAGGATGGTTTTGAAATTTATAAGATATCGAAATGTTAGTGTAAGTAAGATGTCGAATTAAATGAAGATGTCGATAGGTTATGACAAGTGGGATATTGAGTAAGATATCGACATGAATTAGTATTGAATTGAAAAAGTCGAATGAATGATAAAGAATGATGTCGACATTTTTGAGAAGTGAAAATATCGAATGAATGTTGGGAAGGATGTCGATAGTTGTGTGTGAGGGGATTTCGAAATTTCTTAGCAATAAGTTTTGAACTTATCTAATGATAGCATTGAAATGACGTTGAACCATGACTAATATTTGTTAAGTGAGTAAGTAAATGTCTTAATCATTGAAATTATTATATGATTAAGAAATGAATGAGTCCAAACTCTCAAACCTAGAAGTGAAACTAGCAAATAATATAAATTAAAGTAATAATAATTAAAAGCTTTAAGATAATAACATAGAAGGAAAGAAATCCGTTAGATGAATTTTTTTGTGGAACAAGTTTAGAAAGGAGACGAAGAACTCAAATAGTATCTCTAACGAAACTTGGAATTTGGTAAGAGTTCTTACTATAATCTTTATGATGCGGACCGAAAAATCGACCCCGCCATCAACAGTGCGCTGGAAGCTATCGGTCCGTCGCCGTTTCGAACTCGCCGTCTTCACCTTCGACGGATTCCTGAAACATCACGAGAAAACGAGCTAAAGGGCGCCGTTTCGGCGACGCCCCTCCGACGCTCAAGTCAGATAATCGGTCGTCGAATTTAAAGCGTAAAGGAAATAAGATAAATAAAAGCAGTATAAATAAGATATTCAGCTGCTATGAGAGGCGATTCCTTCGTATCCGCTTTTGTCATTATTACGTCTTCCAGCGGGAGAATTGAGAGAGTTAAGATGATATAATTAGTCTGTATATTGGATGGAGTCCACCTACCTTTTAACCCACTGGCGAGCCTTTTATACTAAACCTTCGTGGGGTAGTTACCCTGAGATAATGACGTGAGTGGGTGGTTTATTGAATTCCACTATGCTTGTGGGTGTTGACTCTACACGTGGGGTAGTTATTTTGGAATGGCCATTTATTGTTTGACCGCGAACAAAGTCTCGAGCGGCCTTCATCCCGAGCGTGCCTTCAACTCCTCGGCCGGTATTTGTTCGAGCGTTGTCTCGGGAGATATTTTCGCGGGGATATTTCCCGCCCCTTTCGGTTAGACTCGAATATTGGACCGATAAAATACGGGGATAACAATAGTCCCCCTCACAAATAGTCCAAAAGAGTGTTAGTGATTTTTGGACGTAGTATAGGTGAAATATTCGAGTATAACTTACGTCCTTTCCGAGCATCAACCTTCCTGAATATCATGTTAGTCATATAAATATTGAAGGAAGAGCATAATCTTACCAGACGATGTCCCAAGCGTTGTCATCTGTACTGCTATCAAATTCCTCCTCAAAGTCTGCTTATGGAGACTCAAGTCGTGGGCGGTGCATTCGTTTGCTAGGCTCCGAGCCACAATTGTGAGGGATGGAGTTCGCAAGTTTCGTGCCACATTTGTGGGCTTTTATCCCGAGCAGGTCGGGTCTTCGATTCGTGGAGATCTATCCCGAGCAGGTGGGGTCTTCGATTCGTGGAGATTTATGTCCGCCACAATTGTGGGCTCAGGAGGCCTGTCGCCCGAATGCACCTTCCCACGGGCGAGTTCCCTCTTCGAATCGGCGATGGAGACATCATCAGAGGTCGAATAGCGGCGACATATTTGAGGTTCTCAATAATATTCTCGAGGCCCGACGGCGCCCGAGAATTCCTGCATTCAAATAACTCAAAGAAAACGGTGCATATGCGATCAAGTTTGTACATGCCGATGTCGAAATTATTTCGTCGAGCAGCCAAAGGTTAGTTTCAAAAGCATATGATCAGAGCTCAAGACAAAATCAATGCAAAGATTATTAATAGCACGATTATTTCTATAGTTTCAGGAAAAGAAGATGAAAGAGGCCTACTAAAAATATTCCAGCAATTCAACATAACTCCAGCAGCCCAATATAATTAATCAACGGCCCAAGAAAATCATAACAGGCGGCAGGCCCACATGCATAATGAATAAAAACAAAAGGCTATGGAAATAATTTCTCGTTGCCCAACATGCATAGTGAGCCCAACTAATAACCCAACGTAACCCTAAGTCACCCATAGCCCAATATTTTCCTAATTTACAGATTGCCCCCAGATTTCCTGACTTCATCGTGTACGCTCCCAAGTAAAATAACGAAATCAGCCCATTATTTTAAAATATTTTCAAATCAACCCTGACACATAAGAAAGCTTACAACCAGATTCACGCCGTGAGCGACGGCGGATATGTCGCCGGCGGCCGAAGGGGCGACCATGGTGGTGACGATCAGACGGACGTGGATCAATCTCGTGGTGGTTGCATCCCATAAAATCCGGTGATTACGACGTATGGGCGGATTTTGACTCGATCGTACCCCCCACTCCCTCGAACGAGCGATTTAGCTCCGAGAAGTCTGGGCAACGTTGTAGGAGCAGTTAGCCATCAAAAAAAAGGTAAAGCTTTACCTTTAATTTTGCATGACACGGCCCGACTCGTTAGATTCGTTGAGGTTGGGCGGTTAGGCTGCGATGATGTGAATTTGTCCATCGTTGGCGGCCGGTCTGATGGTGGGCTCGACCGACACAATAGTCTCACTCGGCCCGAGATGTGCGACTGTTAATCTGGGGAACGGGTCTGTGTCTTAACGGCGATGGTAGGTCCGTTCGAAAAGAGGCAGCGAGTCGAGGTGTGGCTGTCCACGGATGCGCTCGCTGGCACGGATAACACCCCCACGGGTCTGAAGATGCGTGGATCACAACTGACGACGGCCGAGGCTGGAGTATGAGCGCTGCGGCTGCGATCTCATCGTTCGGGCCGGTTCTGTCTTCTGCGACTGATGTCCATGATGAAGGCGACCGACTGGTCCGTCCAAGCCTCGATGGTGCGTTATCTGCTGTTGTGCTCGGGGGTTTTTGGTTGACGACGGCTGGTCCGCTCGAACAGCTGTTCGGGAGTTGAGCCTCCACGAGGGGCTGCCCGCAGTTGCGCTCGCGAAGGTTAGCTGGTCGGGGCACGATGCGAGCTCACGGCGACGACGAAGTTTCGTCCTCAAAACCCGAAAGGCGGCGAATTCGATGGATTTTACGGCGCAAGCTCGAAACGGCTTCAGATTTTCCGATTCTCCCAAGTGCACCTTTTTATTTATACGTTCCCACAGACGGCGCCAAGTTGATACCGCGGAAAAATAGATCTACCACGTCGGACGGCTAACAGACTTATTCCCGCCTAGATTCCACCGCGCGCGTCACCTAATCACTCGAAAACAGAATAAGGGTTGGGGGTCGTTTGCCCTCTTGCCTAGGTCAAGAGGGTATGTTCCAGGTGTAAAGTAGCATCAAAAGGGTGATATGTAGTGTGTGTTTTGTGAGTAATCAATTTGGCAGAGTAACAGTAGGATATGTAAGAAATCGATACCTGTTCTTGAGTGCCTTAGCAGTATTTATAGGCTTCTGTCCTTGGACAGTTTCCAAAGCGGTTGAGACCCACGTTCCGTGATTCCAGGGGTCGAGCTCCCTCGTTGCCCATGATGGCATATCTTCTTGATGGGCGGGTTTTTAGACGGTTATCCCTCCCACGTTCGGTTAATGTGATTATGGGAAGTTACATTGGTTTGGGGTCTGCTTTTCCGAAGAAAGTATCCCTGCCCTCGGTCAATTTGCCCGAGGGACCGAGCCCGAGCTCTCTCTTTTTCTCGATGGGATCTGCTGGGGCGCCCTAGGGCCGGGTGTCCTCGGGATGTAGAACCGAGGGAGCTTCAATGTCCTACTTCCTATGGATTTGGCCTTACAGTCCCGAGGCACGTATCCATGGTGAGATCATCTCCTAGCAGGGTAGTTGGGTCGGTTGAGATGGGTCGGGTATTTTGCCACGGGGTCGGTTAGCCCCGAGGGTAACACTTTATATTTTTAATTAGGTTTTGGCTTATTTAAGTGTTCTTAAGCTTGAGAATCACGTAAGCTTATGTTCTTTAGGGTTTTGATTTTTAAAAGGATGAACACCATTTGAAGTTGATATGAAATTTAAAGTGTTCTTGATAGATGAGGTTTTGATCGAAAGATTTTGAAGGTTTAGAATTAAATGGTGTTTGGTAAGGATTTCGAATGCTTATATGTAGTTGATTCGAGTATATGAAAATGTCGAGATATATGAAATGTCGATTGTTATTTGAATAAAATGTCGAGATAAGTTACTAAAGATGTCGACATACTCATGTGAAATTTCGAAGAAGATGTCGAGTGCTTGTATAAGAAGAGTTCGATATTTGTTGGTGAGATCTTGATAATTGTCTTGAAGATGTCGAGTAGGAATTAGAAAGAAATGTCGACATGTGTGTGTAGGATTTGTTTCGAGATTTTGTGTGGGAGTTTGAGACAAGATGTCGATAAGTGTCTTTAGAATATTTTAAAATGTCGACATGTTATTGTAGTTTGAATGGAATGTCGAAGGGTTTAGGTGAAAAGGTTTCGATATATATATAAATATCGACATAGGATATGGAGGTTGTTATGAAAATGTCGATATGTATGTGAGGTTGAGGGTGTCGAACAAGATCTAAATATATATATATATATGTCGAGATGATGATGATGATATAAAATGTCGACATTACCATAGAATGTCGGGTAAAATGTCGAAGAGAATAACGAGTAAGATGTCGATATATAGTGTGAGGTTGTTCGACATTTATAATACATGTGATATCGACATTTTGTTTTGTGGGGTTTCGAATATATATTGTGTCGAGTTTTTTAAAGAAATGTCGAAATCCTTTCATATTATATCAAGATTATTATTTCGAGGTCTTACATTATTTCAGTATCGATATCTTGTACGGGTCAAAGCTCGACATTTATGCCTAATGAATATATCGAGATTTATATCTAAATGGTAATTTTCAGTTAGGTTAAATTCTAAATTTTTGAGTTTTGAAATTCATAAAAATCAAAACCAGGGTATTCTAATTAAGCCAATTTCGTGAAATTATAATTAGACTAACAAACCCTAATTTTATATGTTTCTATAATTAGGGTTTGGAAGATTAGTGATTTAACCGTACGATAAGCTAAGGATATCAGGTAAGTGGGAATCTCACCTACAACACATAAATTGATTGTTATGTGCATTACTACGTGACTAGATGTCTTGATGAATACGTGGTATGTGAATTATCTGCTATATGTGATTGGTTGGAATATTTATTGTTGAATTATTTATGCATCATGATCATGTGCACGCACGAAGTATATGAAGTATTTTGAGGAATGAGCGTGCATTGTATTACTCGAGTGGAAAGCGAGTTACATGAAACGTAAATAGATGAGAATGTAGCTATTACTACAAAGGCACCATGACGGGGGTAAGACCGTCGAATATATTTACCTAAATTATTTAGGTAATGGGAAGGCACATAGAATGAACTATAGTGCCAGGAAAGTAATTTGATAGAGGGGCGACCTGGTGAATGATAAGATTGGAGATAAACCCTAATTTTATCCTAACCAGTGTGGGCCACTATCGTATTTTTATCCGAAAAGGATTTGAGCTCATGATATGATGGTGCGGTTAGTAAATAGCTATGGGCCTGATGAAAATGAGAAACGAATGAGTATGATGTGAGAATAGTATTAGAAAGCATTGGCGCGGATGCCTTTGCTATTTTGGACACGTGCATACATGCATATTCCTACTTACTGAGCTTTATAGCTCATCCCATGTTTTTATGTGTTGTAGACGTAGCAAATCCGATACGCAAACGTTTAGATGATGAGGCTGGTCCTTCTGGAACTTCCGGTGACTTTTGAGGGTGGTGTGTACATGGATGCGACCTGTGTGGCGGGTGTTATATTTAATTATGTGTGTTTTTGTAAAATACGATTGTATTGTATGTATAATCTGAACAATGTTTGTATTGTAAAAATAGTTGGGTGTGGTGTGCTTTGTAAAAGCGAAAAATTCTATCGATGTTTCCTATGTAATATATTTTATATTTTATTTAGTCACGTAAGTTAGAGTATGAAAATAGTAATAGATGGCGGTTCGTCACATCACCTCGTCCTCATGCTCGACCTCGTCCTCTCCAATTTTGGTTGCTCGTTTGTCCTTTTATTCTTGGCAGTGTCCTCGTCCTCGGCTTGTAGTCTGCCGAAAACCTCGTCCTCGTTGACCACGTTCTCTTCCTCGACCGTGGTGCGTATAAAACGCCTTGTCCTCTTTAAGTGACAAGTTCGTCTATAGAACCACATCCAAAGACTCTGTTTTTTTCTTTTTTCTTTCGTTGCTCGTGAGCATCAAGCGAACTGGAGAGTTCATCGACCATCATCTTCTCGAGGTCTTTGGATTCTTCAATAATGCACACCACATTCTCGTACTCGTTCGTCAGAGATCGTAGAATATTCTCGAGGATTCGGGCGTCATTTAGAATCTCGTCGTTTCTCTTCAACTGGTTGGAAATGGTTTGCACTCTCGTTATGTACTCGGACACGCCTTCACCTTCTTTCATTTGTCATTTCGAACTCGCCTCGAAGAGTCTGCAACCATTACTTGCTTCACTCGATCGGCACCTTTATATGCTTTCTCCAACGTCTCCCATGCTTCCTTCGACTTTTTTGCCCAGGCTATTTTCTCGAAACCGGCATAATCTACAGATTGGTGGATGATGGCAAGCGCAGTCTGATCTACTTTACTAGATTCTTTCAATGTCTTCAGTTGGGCCGCCTTGTAATCGTCCGTTTTTTCGGGTCGGGTATACCCGTTTTTAACGATCTCCCATACGCCTTGAGACCCGAGCAACAGCTTCATTCGAATGCACCAGTTGTCGTAGTTGGATTTAGTGAGACGCGGAACGAGCAGTTTGGCCACCAGTTGTTCAGACGAATGATATCGCTCTGATACCAATTTGTTGTTTTTCTCTTGAGTACTTGAACAAGGCTTACACGCTGAAAATAGTTTGAAATATCGTCACATGGCTCTTTATTTCTTAAGCGCATGAAACATGAGAGAGAGAAGTATTTTTTTCACGCTAACACATATCATACAATACTTTTATTATTGCTCACTCATATACAAAGATCCATACACATACATTATATAGAGAATTAAGAACACAAAATCATTTTTATTTTCACCTCTTTAAAGCATTAAGCCCCTTACGTGTTTATTTTTCTTTGATTTCTTATACACGCGACACATGTATTCATATATGTTTATTATTTTTTATTATCTTATTTTGACCATTGAGATTACATTATATACGATTGCATCCTTACATATTTATCATTTTCTTCTTCTTCTTCTTGATATATATTATGATAATTTGTAATATTTATGCAGTAACATAACGAAGAAATTGTTGATGGCCTCCTGTTAGAAGCTTTATACACTTATCAATGGCTCTGGATTAAGAATTTTTCCAGGTTTTCAGATCTACATAGTTTCATCTCTCTATAATCAATTATTATTAATCGTTGTACCGTTTTTACATGGATAGTATTCCTTGGTTTTTATGCAGTAGAACAAGAGAAACATTTGCTTGATTTTTATACTCTTATGTCTAAGAAGCTTGTTTCACGTAATCGTTTATCGGTGATTATGCTTCTTTCTCTTCAATACCAGATTAACTTCCACAAAATATGTTTACATTCATTTGCTAAATATCACTGTTGTTGTTTTTAAATTTTATTTTTATTTAGTTTTTCTCTACTACCAATCTATAATATTCTTAAGGAACATAGTTTATGCTCCGCTTCTATTAGATTCGGAGAAATTTTAATCCATTCTTGGTATAATCCAAAGAAAGGTTCTTCAAGAATTTCAATTGAGGCTCCATAAGAAAGTCACCATTGATAGAACCAATTAGTAATTTCAGACTTATAAACATCCGAACAAATTTTAATCCACCAAGAATGTTTTTTATTATCATTCTGGTATAAAAATAATTTATAAAAAACATCGATATTGTTGGTCCGAGATTTCACCAACAATGCGACTTAGGACGGATTAAACACGCCGAATGATCGAGATTTAGGTTCGGGCGTGGGGGCTTGGTGGTGTTCTTGAGGAGCCTCTCTAAATAAATGTTTATTTTATCTACCCACACAAGCACACCTAACTATGTGTTAGGGTTTTCCTATTTATACCACAAGTTGGTATATAATAGGTGGGCTTCTTGTGAAGGCCCATTACATGAATAACTAAGAACTAACCCAACTAAGAGCTAGCCCAAAGTTTAATAAAGCTAACCAACAAAGATAGTATAATGAAATTGAACACTACAAAATATTTCCTAACAATCTCCCCCTTAGTGTTCAATCTTCAATTCAGTGCGGGATATCTTTGTTGGGCGTATTGGAGGAATCTCGAGTCCTAACAAACTCCCCCTACAAGGGATATCTCCTCTTCTTGCGGAGGCATTGATGGCTCGGCTAGGACTCACTTGTTAAGATTCTCCAATCTTCTTCTTCTTGGCGCCGGATTTGTCGTCTTCGAATGGAAGTTGTCTGGTTCAGCCTCGAAGATGACTCGTCTGGCTCAAGAAGAAGGTAGGCGTGGGGCGTAAAAAATGTGCCAAGGCTCCATTGAAATGTGACTTTCAAGAGCAGAGAGCCCGGTCTTCAGAGTGGTCAGCGCAGTGGTGGCGGAATGTGGTGGATGAGATGTGCCCTGGCTCCTTCGAGTGTTCCATTATGAACATAATAGCCTGACACATAAGAATGTGCGCGGAGGTAGTGGAAGCCTCCGGCGGGGTGTAGTTGGTGGAGGTGGTGGAGTAGGTGTTGTGAGAGGTGGCATAGGTGGTGTGAGTGGAGGTGGATGATGGTTGCTGCTGATGCTGCTGTACGATCTTCAACTCAGTTCTTCTCCTTTACTCCCCCTTGAGATGATCTCCTTCTTTGGGATCGTCACGTCGTCTGCGGGACGAGTCTGCCTCTGGCGTTGATGGTGGTGATGGTGATGTAGTGTGGCGTTGAGTGAGGCAATCAAGTGGGATTCTCAGGAGTAACAGCAATTGGTGTTCCTCCGGGTTCAGTTTTGAACCCTGGAGAGACGGAGCAGCATGTGGTGGCGTAGGCGTAGGCGGGTGGAGTGGTGTCGGTGATGGGACCTTTTCCTTCATAGATCTTCGTTGAGCGCGGCATGGAATGTGTAAGTTCCTCGCTGATTGCTATGAGTCGGGGCTCCATCACGAACGGGGTAACTAACCAGACGGGGTCACAGAGACGCTCCGTCGTCACAACATCGAAACATGTGTCTGATGTGCCGCCTGTTTGCACAGGACAAAAGGAACCGGAGAGCCACAAAGGCTTTCCGTTCGCACGGACGATGAGACAAGCTCGTATCCGTGGCCAATCGACAGTTGTGGTGAGGGTGGCTGTCTTGGGTCTTCCGCTCTCGATCACAAGGACGTCATCAAGCGTTCGGGCAAGTTCATGAAGAACCTGCGGTGCGTAAAGAGTGTTTGTGTCCTAGAAAGTGGAAAATTTCGGTGGGTGAGGACACTAGACTCTATGTGGGTGGAAGAGGTGCAGTGAGAGGCGGAGCACTGCATGTTCAACATCAACCGTCTCCAAGTGGGGCGGTGATGGCTAACGTGGTTCCTCTTGTGCGAATGAAACAACTATCTGCGAAAGGATAGCTGAGTGGTTGGGAGGGGTTAATTGCGCGGTTGGACCAGATGCCGCGACTTCTACTCGGGAAACGAACGAGTCGTCTCCTGTACCTATGGGCGAGGTGCGGGTTGTGGTGAGATATGACAGAGGAGTGCGATCATGTTGTCGTTGGTTCGCAACTCCTGCAAGCGACTTACGTCATCCTCCCGAGATCGTTGATTTGATCTTTGCGTGGAGGAGGATGTCGCGCGACCTAGAGCTAGTCTAGAGAGGCTAGGGTAGGCTCGTTCCTGGGTTAGGATCAGGGGGTTTTCACTGATCCATGGGAACTATGCTGGCGTGGCGTGATCGCGTTGAAAGGCGACCACGAGTGATGTCGACGAGGGTGGCCCAAAACTGTTGATCAGACACTTCTGAGACTCGTCAGGTGGTGGTGGTGAGGGCGTAAAGAGGATCACGGTGGCTTAGGACGTCTCCATGTAGCGCACCATGGTGGAATGGATGGCAGTGGGTGGACGGTGGAGTCTGGTACATGAGATCCACATCGCCTAAGCATCGAGATTGGATGGCGCGCCCACTGATGGTTGGTTGAACTTTTGTCAACCCTTCTTTGTAGGTTCGGGTTCTGCACGGATTTGTACAGAAGTCATGATGATTGCTCGCTTCTCTGACATCCCTTCATGCACGTGGAGCAACCCGTGTAACGTGCACGATGGGGTTGGTTGCTCGCAGTGCATACCGGTCATGAATGTGGAGCAACCCATGTACCATTCATGCCGGGGGTGGTTGCTCACGTCGTGTACCAGTCATGTATGTGGAGCAACCCGGGTACCATACATGCTGGGTGGTGGTTGCTCACGTCGTGTACCAGTCATGTATGTGGAGCAACCCGGGTACCATACATGCTGGGTGGTGAAATTGCCATTTGGAAATTCGGCTCCGAAAAGTTTGGGGGTGACCTAAACTTTTTCCTACAATGTGCCAATACCGTCCTAGGTCGATTGTTGGGTACGGTGATCGTTGCCGCGTTTTGGATTTGCCTTCAAAATGGTCGTAATTTTTTTTTTTTGCTCCTTAAAACCTTATTTAATCCGAGGGGGGGCCAGAAATTTTTGGTGGTCAAAAACGTTTAAGTGTATTTTTTAAAGAGTGATTTTTGCAAGATTTGAAGCTAAAAGGTGTGTTTGGATCAAGTTTAAAGGTTGGGTGCAAATTTCTCGGGGGTGCTAAAAATGTTGTGTGAAAATGTGCGTCCGAGAAATTTCGTTGTGAGAGTGAGTCGCGAAATAAGGAAATTTCGCATTCAGAGTAAATTTTCGCATGTATAGTAAAAGTTTCGCATATCGAGAAGATTTTTCGCATGTACTGTAAAAGTTTCGCATGTACTGTAAAATTTTCGCATGTAGTGGAAAATTTCTCAGTTTGAAAAATTTCTCAGCCTTAGAAAATTTCGCGGTTTCAAAGTTTCGCGGTTTCAAGAAATTTCGCAACCTGGAAAGATTTCGCGGTTTCAAAATTTCTCAACCTGGAAAAAATTTCGCGGTTTCAAAATTTCTCAACATGAGAAAAAAAACAATTTCGCGGTTTCAAAATTTCTCAACCTGGAAAAAATTTCGCGGTTTCAAAATTTCTCAACATGAGAAAAAAATTTCGCGGTTTCAAATTTCTCGGCCAGCGAAAGTTCCTCGGCCAGCGAAATTTTCGCATGCAAACTTTCTCGGGTACGAAACTTTCTCGGCCAAGAACAGTACTAGTTCATTGCGCGACTTTTACCAGAAAAATGACTCGTTTTCGCTCAAATCTCACTCAAAATCGACGAAACTTGTTCCAAAACTTCAAAAAAACATTCCTAAACACATAATCAACCTTTGGGATGTCTAAAAACAACAAATCGAGGTCGAAATCGCCCAAAAACAGAGAATGGACGAAAATGATTTTTCAAGCAATTTTTCACTCAAATCTTGCTCAAAACACGCAAATCCGATCGCGTTGCGCTCTGATACCAATTGTTGGTCCGAGATTTCACCAACAATGCGACTTAGGACGGATTAAATACGCCGAATGATCGAGATTTAGGTTCGGGCGTGGGGGCTTGGTGGTGTTCTTGAGGAGCCTCTCTAAATAAATGTTTATTTTATCTACCCACACAAGCACACCTAACTATGTGTTAGGGTTTTCCTATTTATACCACAAGTTGGTATATAATAGGTGGGCTTCCTGTGAAGGCCCATTACATGAATAACTAAGAACTAACCCAACTAAGAGCTAGCCCAAAGTTTAATAAAGCTAACCAACAAAGATAATATAATGAAATTGAACACTACAAAATATTTCCTAACAGATATAATCATAGTAATTAAATTTAACTAGAGTTTTTAACTCAGGATGAAAATACTCTCTATCCTTTACGGGTGAATCGCCCATTTTTCTGGCGAAATAATTTGTTTAAAAATAATTTTACTAAACGTATAACCTTTTTTTAAAGCAGCTTGGGAATTTCCTGCTGTAAAATGTTCAATATCACACGTTCATGTGGATTTAAGAATATTTTCATAGTTATCACGATTTTTATAAACGTAGCAGCATACGATGCTTTATCGAAATACCTCGACATTAAAGTCCAAGGTTCGTCTGACCATTTTAAATCTTTCAATTCTAGTAATATTATTACCTCAGAATGAGAAATTTTTTCATAGTCAACTTCATCAGCTTCCTCCGTTATTACTTTAGCGTAAGAAGTTCCCTCATTAGAGGACTTAGCTTTCTGCTTTTTAAATTCAATGAATTCCTTATACTTTCGCCACTCAAGGTATTACTTGATGAAGCTGAGATATTCTCTTTAACGAGTTTTTATTACCTATTTGAGCAATAACGTTCTTGCCACCTCTTTCACCTCTATTAGAGGGGAAATTTCTCCCAAATTGGGACATATCTGCAAAATTCATGAAATATATTCACGAATTAGATAATCAGGAAGGCTATTATCACTTCCTTTTTTATAAATTATTTCAAAATCAAATGGGGCTAAATGAGCTTGCCATCTCGCAAACATCTGTTTAGAGACATCATGTTTAAAATCTTTCTGAAACATAAATTTTGCAGTTTGACAATCAGTCTTTATTAAAAACGTCTGATTATATAAAACATCTTGAAATTTAAGAACGCACTCAACAATAGCAAGTACTTCTCTAGCTATAGTAGCGTAATTTTTTTGAGCATTGTTCCATTTTGCCGAATGGAATCTAACTAAATATTCTTTCTTATATTCTGTAGAAACTTGTTTTAAGATTCCTCCAAAACCTAAATCTGACGCATCAGTCTCTATAATTTTCTGCCAATTAGGTTAGCAAGCATAAGACATGGTAAATGCGTAACTTTTTAATTTTTCCAATCGCTTCAGTGTGACTTTGTGTTCACTGGTAAGGAATAAAAATATCTTTCATAATATTTTGAAATTCAGAAGGAGCATTTTTTAAACCAAAAGGCATAACATTCAATTCAAATTGTCCAATTGGTACTGTAAAAGCGGTTTTATACCTATCTTTTTCGTCTATTTGAATTTGCCAAAACCTGATTTTAAATCAAATTTTGAAAATTTAATGGCATTAAATAATATCTAAAATATCTTTTTTATTTGGAATAGGATATCTAATCCATTTTAAAACTTTATTTAAAGGTTTATAATTTATGACTAACCTGAGTGCTCCCCTTTCCTTTTCGGCATGATTATTAACATAAAAAGCAGTGCACGACCAAGGTGATTTCGAAGGTTTTATTAAACCTTTCTGTAAGCTATTTCCTTCTTACCTAATTCTAATAATTCAGAATTCATTTGACAAGGACGAGCTTTAGTGGGAATATTTTTCTTACTAAAATCATCTTCATAAGGTAAAGAAACTATATGCTTTTTTCTATTCCAAAAAGCATTAGGAAGGTCATTACATATTTGCAACGTAAATTCATTATGTAATAATTTAATTTTTCCTTGTAACTTAGGATTCTGAAGTTTATCTTCAATCGTAAGTATATTAATTTCTTGCTTAAGATAATTAACCTGATTTTCTTTTGCTTTAATAAGAATAGAATCCTTAATTTCATTAAGAATCCTAGAAAGGGTTCGGTGATGAATTCAAAGCATACTTCTTTATTTTCGAAGGTTCCTTTAAATCCATATTCATCAATATTTTTAATAGGAAATATTTTCCTAAGGAGCGGAGTACCATTACTTGGTTCGTAATATTCTTGACTAACAAGAATGATGTAGGAATACAGACCTTATTTTTACAAATAAAGGCTTTAGGAATTTTATAATTAAATTGTCATTTTTCTCCGCTTGTAGAACTAAGAGAATGAGTTATTTTATGAAAATATTGGGTAGGAATTATTCCTTCCTGTATTCAATTTAAATCTGCTCCACTATCGATTAAAGCTTTAAGATTTTTCTGAAAATTTCCATCAATAAGTAGTGATATTTTTACTAACCATTTTTGGGAAGTAATAATTTCTAATGTAGAAAGGTAATTATTATCTTCAGTTTCAGAAGTACTAGTGAAGGTTTCACTAGATTCTTCAACAATTTTTTTTTCCCTTTTCTAACTTAGAAAATCTTCTTTCAAAATCTATATGACTTAATTTCAAATATTTAATTTCAGTTTTAGATTTGAAATTTCTAATGTTAGATCTTTAATGTTAGTATGAAATTCAATTTTATTAGATTTATTTTTGTTATGAAGTAATTTCACTACTTCGGACATCCTATAAGGTTCAGACCTAGAAATTTCTTTTTTAGAGGTTTCTTCCTCCATTTTAATTATCCTTTTAATAATTTGATTTTTAAATCTGGATCTTCTCTTTCTTTTAATATTTCGAGAAGATTATTATCAAGAATATTTATTTCTTGAAATTCTGATATAATTTGATATAAATTATTATCTTCTAATTCTGATTCTGAACTATTTAAATTCTTAGAACATGATTGTCCTATTTGACAATTTTGGCAATCTTCAGATTCTGACGAAGAGATTTCTTCGATAATATATTGTTTTCATTGTTTGAGGAGGATTCTGACTCATTATCAGATTGTAAAAGTATTTTTGATAATGTTTCTTTTAACTCATTATCAATTTCTAAATTATTAATTTTCTTTTTGGTCCAGCAAGTCTTTGCTTTATGACCTACTTTTCCGCATTTTCGACAGATAATTGGAGGAAATTTATTTTTATATGGATAATTTTTATTATCTTTTGAAACTTTTTGTTCTCTTCTTTTGGATTTTCGATATTTTTTTCCTTTCGTATTGTTTAGAAGAATAGTTTTTAGTTTTATGTTCTTTACGAGATTGACTCCTAGAAGGGTTTTCCATGCCAAATTGGTCACAGAATTCTCCTAATTGTTTCTATTCATTTAGAGAATGTTTCTTGACTTGTTTATTTAATTTAATTTCATTACATAAGGCTAAACCTTCTTTTATGCAAGTTCATAAGGCTAACACTCGATTCTCCTTTCCTAAGTTTCGATTCTCCTTCTTTTAGATTTTCAGTGAGTACTATTAGACTCAGGGAGTTCCATGACTCGGCTAAGGAAAGTATCTTTATACCATCAAAGGATGTAAGATTTTTACACCTAAGATTTTGAAGAAGGGTTCTGATATTTTCAGAATTATCAGACCATCGGCCTGTGAAATGTTCAATTATATTTTAACATAGTGTATAAACAGCATTTTCGACGACTTCGTCGTTTTCTTCTTTCACGGTAAGATAAATTTCTTCTTGATCTCGTTGAGTTAAGTAATTATCCCACCATCCTTTAAACTGACCAGTAAAGCCAGCAACGATCATTTTAGCAACAGCTTGATCGCTATTATTATTGGTTTTGCAAATTGTGCTATACATTAACATTCTATGAATCATGTAAAATATTTGTCTTTCAGTATAACCATCTAAATTCCATTCATATATACGTCTACCATTATATGAATTATTAAGTGTAAATTCTTGTTCTTCAAATAAAACATGTTGAGGAGTTGGTCTAGGATAATAATATTTATTTTGAATTGGCTTACTAGCAATTTTGTATGTTTAAGTTTATTGAGTTCTTCATTGAAAATATTTTGAATATTATCAGAACTTTCAAGTCGATCTTCAAACTCTTCACTTAAAGTATTAATCTTAAGATTCTTGAGTTTTTCTTCAATTAAATTTTAAATATGAGAAATCGATTTAACTTATTAAAATCAGTGATTTCAGGAGGAGGTTGAATACTTGGAGAAGCAATATTAACCTTTTGAATTTCGTGTTTGTCTTTTAAAAGATGATTTTTAATATCTTTAATAGAAAATGAAATTTCTTCAATATTTCTCTTAAGTAAAGATATTTGTTCTCCTAAAACAATTACATACATATTTGTATAAATTTGTTGTTTTAAAAGAAAATTAATATGATTTATGGTAACATTAAGTGTTCCGTTTTCAAATAATTTTTGAAAAGCATTAAAATATCTAATTTCATTTTCTTTTTCCATTTGGAAACTAGATTGAGGAGGATAAATTGAGTTTAAATTTTTTCCCGTTGAAAGTTTATAATTTCTTTCAAGAACAGAAATCACATTTTTAAAATATTTTGTCAAAAACCATCGAACAAATGATATCATTTCATTTCATTTTGACAAATCATTATAAAATTCATCTTGAAAAATATTTTTATCTTCTTTATTAAAACTTTCAAAAAAACCATTTTCGAAAGCGTTTCCATTTGGGTAAATTAAATTCTTGATTAATTTTCTTTATTGCCGGTGAACCCGGGCTAAAATCAATTTTGGAGTTTAAATCCATTAAACATGAAAATCCATTTTTGACTCGGTTATTTCCTCGTCTTGTTTTTTAAAAACTCCGTGAACGATATTATCAGTATTAATTCTTAATTCTTCTACTTTATTTTGTGGAAAATCGTTAGAAATTGATTCTTTATTTTGAGAGGTCGTAGCTCTAGAAGGTGACCTAACTAAATTATCGCATGGAGATATAGAAAATGAGAAGAGGCTGATCTAGTCATCCTAGACCTTGGTGTTATAAATCTTTGATTTTGTTCGAATTGAATTTGAACAGTTCCATCTGTTGTTTGTATTATTTGAGTAGGATTATTTTCTATTTTGGGCTGAAGAGGCATAGCTCGTTCTATTATCCAGTTCTTTGGAAATTGTATTTCTTCCCATTTTATAGATCTTCTAGTTGTAATATTGGATCTACTAAAATTGGTTTCTATAAGAACAGTTTCGTTGATGGGTTTATCAACTATTTTGCATTGTGGATTAAGTGTATATAAAGGCTTATAATAAATTCTATAACAGATACAAATTACTTCCGATCCAGGAGCGTAATTATATCCGTGAGTTTTGACATTTAATGTCAGAGCGTCTAATATATTGACGTCAGTTAATGAGCAAGGCTAGACTGAATTATTCCCATAAGGGATTGTTTCCAATCGAAATTTCTACCGTCTCTAAGAGCTGCTATAAAACTTTCTGGTAAACCTTCTAAGTTAAAGGCTTAAAAGCTACTTGAACTAATCCAATATGAATAAACTTATGATTTATTCTATATTTTTCTAAGTCTCTATTACTTAGAAGTCTAATAACCATTTCTTCATTGTTTAAAGAAATTGTTTCTTCAGTAGTTTTGACTACCTGTTTCAAACCTAATTTCTCAAAAGTTCCTAATTCATAGATTAATTTGTAATCTATCATAGGAATTGTCCAACGATTTAATTTGTCTAAATCTTGAGGAATATCATACTCCTCTTCAATACTGTTCTTAACAGTATCTTTTCGTCTTATCAAATTCATTTGATGAAGACCGTTAAACTACACCTTAACTTCTTAATACCCCCACCATGGCTCTGATACCATACAGAGAGGATCTTTACAGAATTTGAAAACTCATATACACATTCTATATATATATATATATATATATATATATATATATATATACATATATCTATGCTCTAGTCTAGAATATCTCCCAAGATGGTGAGCTCTAAAGACTATTTGAATGTTTGGCAAGGGCAAGAGTTGAAGGAAGGATATGAGAGTAGCTGGGCTCGCGTTCAACTCCACCCCGACCAGATGCGCCATTTGGTCAAGCACGAGTCGCATACATTCCTTGACGAGTGATATAAATTTCTTTGTGGCAAGTGCGCACTCTATTTGTTGGTAAAAAACTTTGCGTATTTTTATGCTCTAAATATCTCTCAAATAACATGCTCTAAATTTCATATGCTTGTGTGACTCTAGGAATCATCTCAAATATTTGGCAAAGACTGCTATCCATACGGGCAAGACTTGAAGTAAGAAGTTTTAAATGATCGTTAGGTGATCAATTTCATTAGGTGATCAATTTCATTACAGGGCTGACCCAGTTTATGCCTATGAAGGACTCTTTCTTGTCACCAGGCATGAGATCGCAACCAATGATGGAAGTAAAGCCCTAGTATTATCTCAAAAAAGTTTATTTTTTTTCATCTGGTCATATTAAAGATTGTCTCGGTGCGCTCTATATGCTGATGAGAAGCTTTGTTAAACATATTATATACATATATCTATGCTCTAAATGTCTCCTCCAAGCGGTGTGCTCTAAATGTGAGTCTATGTGAATGTTTGGCAAGGGCAAGAGTTGTGGGAAGGAGATTAGCGTACTCAGTCTGCGCAATGAGTTTTATGCCGGTATAGACTCCACAATTTGTGCGGACAAGAGGATTGCGGTTAGCCTCGTTTACAACAGAAGCTATCACAACATCTCCATCTCCGAAGGAGGCATCGGGACTTACGGGAGGAAACGTGCTTATCAGGAGATGGAAGGAGGGAACACGGCGTTGAGACAAAATATTGATACCAAGTCTCCCCTTACGTTACGGTAGAACGATGCAAATGCAGTTGTGTGCTTTAGTTCTTTTACTACACACACACACACACACACACACACACATATATATATATATATATGTATATATGTATATATATATACTTGTTTGGCGCATTCTATTGTACGCCAATTTTTTTTAGCAGAGGGAGAGAGGGGGAGAGATAGAATGGCTGCTTTGCTGTATTCTAACTTACGCCAAGACTTGCGTTGCGAGCAAAATCCTTAAAGTGAGATAATATAAGATTTATTGTTAAAGACCATCTTCAATGGAACTGGAAACCCGAGAAATATCGTTGAATCGCTCCAAGCGAATCGAAATCAGTTTCGAAATGATTTTTGTACTTTCTCTCCCGTCCAAGACCACATAGATGCATTTGAACGCATAATATGAGTTTTATAATTCATAATTGCGGTTAAATTCTTTTATATTATTTTATTAATTACAGCATCCTTATAAAAAAATAAATAATCATTATAAAAAATATAAAAGTAATTAGAAAGTCTATTATAAATTATAAAAATTTATTATTTTTAATTATAAAATATGTTGAAAAGTTGTAAAAGTCGGCATCGAAGTTAATATTTCAAAAATATGTTCTTTGAGTTTGAAATGAGTTTAATGGTTGAATAAGAATTACTGCATTTTAAGTTTGAGGTGTGAAATTGAGTTTTTTGGTAGATGTTCTAAGTAAATAAGACAAACTACATAAACAAAAAGGCACGTTCGAAAGAGATTGAAACACACTTAAAGCCAAGAATAACGCTTTGTTTATCTTTTCCATACATTTTCAAATTTCTGTTTCTCCATGGTAATACTATTGGCATTCAATTTGCACTTATTACACTACAAGAAAACATAGCCTCAAACATGAAAAAATAGATACGGAATTCGTTCTGTCTAAATCATGAGTATTAGAGACGGATTCTGTAACGGTTATTTATTTTTATTTTAAAATTAATTAATATTTCATTTAGACACGAATTAGATACGGAAATAAAAATGGAAATGTTCTGTTTCTGAATCCGTGTCTAAATTATGAATATTGAAAACGGATTCTGACACAGTTTTTCAAAACATATTGATATTTTTATAGAAACGGATAGATACAAGAATAAAAACGAAAATATTATGTTTCTGAATCTGTTTCTAAATTATGAGACTTATGTACGATTTTGTTCAGTTTTTATTTTTATTTTAAGTAAGATTAGGCACGGATTAGATACGAAAATAAAAAACGGAAATATTGTGTTTGTGAATCCGTGTCAAAATAATTAATATAATTAAAACTTTGTCGAAAACAATGAAACCCATCAAAGAGCAGCCTTTTTTCTTGTCTAAACATAAACCCCAACATCAAACAGCAGCAGCTAGCTCGAAGCCATCAAAACCTTCTTCGACACTTTAATGAACCCACACTTTCTTACTTAGCTTTTCAACACACACCAAAAACATTCTCCACGGCCACTGGCCCACTTTCTAACTTGGAAAGAATTATCCACATATCAATTTCTTATTAAAATAAAATGTTCAGCCCATATTGTGAAATTATAAGCCCATCCCATATTAAAATAACAACTTAATGAAATATTCTCCACTAATCGACTTCTCTCACAGACAAAAAACAGAGGAGCGAGCTCGAGCTGTTTTCATCGTTCAGGTAAGCATGCTTCGATCTTGATATGTGAGTTGTGATTTTTGCCTTTATTTTGAAAAAAGAAAATATTCATCTATTTCGAATTTGTCTTCATTGGGGGAGATTGTTGTGTTTTGTATGTGTGTCTGATTGGTGAACTATGCAATGGAGTTCTTTATGTTTCTTTTCCCTTTATGATGTTGGATTTTGTTTGGCTTAGTAATTGGAATGGAAGATGATGAAAACCTATTAGTTTGAATTGGATCATAAAAGTATGCATTAGGTTAATCCCTACATTTGCTCGTTCATACATGGCTTTCATTTGACCTGTTTAACAACTTAAGAACGCAAACTTGTGTATCGTAGTTGGATGTGGGAGCGAAACAATGACAAAGGTTACCTCTCTGATGAATTTGTGAAAGGGGTCGATGAGTTTTAGACTTCGCATATGCACATCCCAAATTTGTGTCGGATGGTCGAATAAAATGTCCTTGCACTTGTTGTGCTAATCGAGCTTTCTCAAGCAAGAGAGAAGTGCGCTATCACCTTGTAAAAAATGGGTTCAAAGATGGTTACGGTACATGGTATGTACATGGGAAATCCGTTAAGAGAAAAACAGGGGATATAGGATCTCCTTTATGGGGTAGGACATTGTCATTCTTCAGACTCACGGTCATTCACGGATTCTCAAGCAAATAGGATTGACGAACTATCGAAAGAGATGGATGTTAGATTTAAGAGATTTGAAGATTATAAAAAGAGAGAAGAATTGTTTCTATCGAGAGAAAGAACAACTTCATGTCCTCGGAGAATCTAAGAAGCATGAAGATAAGCTTGAATTGGTGATAAGAGATTTGTTTCGAGGTGTTGGACTACCAAATCATAAATATCCAAGTAGTTCTGGAAAAAAAATGAACTTCTTGATGGATATTTTAGGTTAGATTTGTGGTTTTGATGACATAACAATATTTTTGGTGAGTTCTGTCTTACATGCATGTGAAGATTGTGTTGCAACTTATGTGAGTATGTGGGATTCATATTTGAGTAATTCATTAGGCAGATAAATTCAATTTTAGAAACAGAAATATCCGTGTCTGATTTTGATATTATTCTTCATTATTAGACATGGGTTTGAAATGGAATTCTCTGTGACAAAATGTATTTTAGAAACGGAATCTTATCCGTATCCAATTTGCCACGAGAGCAATACCTACACATTCAGACACAGATAATTCGGTGTCTAATGTCTCAGCTGAAACGGAATTTTAGTTTGAGACACAGAAATTTTCGTTTCTAATACTGTATTTTCTAGTAGTGGTATTGTATGTATCCACTCATTATTTTGTAAAATAAACCATTAAATGCTATTCTTTATTATTATTTTGTCCAATTTTCATTTAAATGATTATTTTATTTGCATTCTGCTAATTAGTAAGTTTCCTAATAAATATGTAGAACCATTTAATATTATACTTCATTTATTCCATATTCCATAAAAAATATATTTGATAAAATTCATTGATCATGATTAGACCTGACAAACCAACCGACTCCAAATTGGAACCAGCATATATAAAGTGTGCCGGTCAGACTCCCTATCTACTAAACCGTAATCGGAACAGATATAGCTTTCGTCGAGTGTGATATTATATTTTGTTCACGGGAATTAAAATTAACTTTTTTATATTTCAACCCCTACACACAAAAAAAATTTTATGAATCCCCCACCCAGTTCATTATTTTCTCACTAAAAGTTCTCATTCCTCTGAATAATGCAATGGATAAATATAACACTGGAAATTACATACTGTTGAAGATACGATTGTTGAACCATCTCGAGAGTTCCATGATGAAACATCTTACGAGGTTTAATAAAGGATGAAGCTGTGTATTCAGCCTCACACATTGACGGCGTTGCGATAGGCTGTTTCATTGGCATCCAAGCAAACGCCGTCCACCAGCTAGAAACGAAAACCCCGTATTACTTTCCCTATCATCCATATCACCACTCCAATCGCTGCCGGAGTACGCAATAAGAATTTCTAGCGTTGCTATAAACAATCCGTAAGAGATTCTACGTTGATGTAATGCAGCAACCTCTTAATCGCATTTATTGGAACAGAGCAAGAAGAATTTGAAGAATTCAGAGAAGAATTCAGTAGCAGAACACATGCACAGCTCGAAAGTCCACCAAATACAAGTCTTAAAGTCCTCAGATTATAAAACGCATTTACACTTGAAGGAGCGCTAATTACTTATCAAGACGGGAAATCAATTAGAAACGCTGGTGCTAGTCGCGATCTGATTAGTGAGCCTTATTTTTGATTTTCCCGCGTCAGTTATATAGGGGGGTGTGGTGTGTAAAATGTGTTAAGTGTGTGAGTTCATCTTCTTCTTGGTGAAGATTGCTATCTGTAAAACTCTCTGCGTAGAATAAAGATTTTCCTTCTGATCGTGGATGTAGGATTCAAGAAAGAATCCGAACCACGTTAAACACTGTTTCATTTACTTTTAGCTGTGATTTTCATATGGTATCAGAGCCAAAATCTTGGCGCACAGATACTCGAATTCAAGCCCATTTGAATCAGACGCTGGCTTATCGATTAACATGGCGGAAAGCACTCAATCGCCCTCAACCACGAATGCGACAGTTCTCATCAACGATCCGTACTTCTTGAACAACAATGACAACTCGGGACAGCTCCTTGTGCACGAGCAATTGCATGGTGATAATTACGCGACGTGGAGTCGAGCGATGATGATCGCGCTAATAGGAAGAAATAAGGAAGGTTTCGTCAATGGGGATTTGAAGCCACCTATAGCAGATCCTCAGAATTCAATCAGCTTTCAAAATCAGATGATTGCGTGGAAAAGAAATAATAATGTCGTGATTTCATGGATTATAAATTCAGTGACTAAAGATATCTCCGCGAGCATTCTTTATAGTGCGTCTGCGAGGGATGTTTGGGTGGATCTACAAGAGAGGTTTGGCCAGAGCAATAGACCAAGGATTTTTCAGCTGAAGAAGGAATTGATTAACCTCTCACAAGGGACTAACTCGGTGGCTGCATATTACACTAAATTGAAGACCCTTTGGGATGAGTTATCCAATTATAGGCCGAGCAGTTTGTGTACTTGTGCAGGAGGCAAGGAGATCAAAACATACCAAGATGAAGACTATGTTATTACTTTCTTGATGGGCCTTAATGACTCCTTCTCGCAAATTAGAGGTCAGATTTTGGTCATGGATCCACTCCCTTCTATTAACAGAGTGTTCTCACTTCTTATTCAGGAGGAAAAACAAAGGACAGTTGCCTCTGGGGTGGTTCGAACTGAAGATGATCAGATTAATAACATGGCTATGATGACTGTAAAGAATGATCAAGATCAAGCAAGGAGAGTGCAATACAATCAGAGAAGGGAAACAGTTAAGCCAACATGTACCCATTGCAAGAAAAGGGGCCATACTATTGAAACGTGTTACCAAGTGCATGGGTTTCCCCCGGGCTACAGACAATTTCAGAGACCAAAGGGAGCAAGAATGAATTATACCATGGTAGATTCTGCTAATAGAAGTACACAACCAGACTTACAGATGAGCTCAGGATTCCCCTCAGCAAAAGAATCACTGATTCAACTTCAGATGACTCCTTCACAATTACAGAGCTTGAGAGCACTCTTGAATCAGTCTGCTGGGAACCTACCATCAGACAGTGGTGAACTAGGGCTTAACATGGATAAAGCAGCAGGTATGTGCCTCTCTTTCAACTTACCTGAGTTTACTAGTTCGAAATGTTGGTTGATAGATTCGGGTGCTACAAGGCATGTCACTGGTAATGAGCATCTGCTCTCAGGTTTACATGATATAGAACCTTCAAATGTAATATTGCCTGATAATTCAACCATCAAGGTGACTAGGGCAGGCTCAGTTAGAATAAATAATCATATCATCCTGACAGATGTGCTACTAGTCCCACAATTCCATTTTAATCTGTTGTCAGTGAGTTATCTAGCTGACAGAATGCATTGTAAGTTCTTGTTTGAGTCTGACAGATTGAGGTGCAGGACCCTTTCCAACGAGTGATTGGCAGGGGTAGGAAAGCTGATGGATTATACATACTGCTAGCAGATTCTTTAGCTTTTGGTTCAGCAGTGAATGAAACTGTTTTGTTCAATAAGATAACACATGATCTGTTACATAAAAGATTAGGGCACCCTTCGGATAAGATCCTAGACATCCTTAGAGGGTCATCTAAGCAGCTTGATGATTCTGGCAAGACTTTCTGTAAAATCTGCCCATTGTCAAAGCAGAAAAGAAATCCTTTCCCAAACCATAATAGAATAGCTTGCTCATCTTTTGACTTGGTGCATTGTGATGTATGGGGTCCATTTAATGTTGTATCTCATTTAGGACATCAATACTTCGTGACAATAGTCGATGATCATACTAGATTCACTTGGGTTTTCATGATAAAACAAAAGGCAGAGGTCAAGTCTGTTATCTCCCATTTTATAGCTTATGTTGAGACACATTTCAAGCAGAGAATTAAAACTTTGAGATCAGATAATGCAAAAGAATTTAACATGACTGAATTGTTCAGAGCAAAGGGAATTATACACCATCTCTCGTGTGTTTACACACCTCAACAAAATTCAATCGTAGAGAGGAAGCATCAACACCTCCTTAATGTAGCTAGAGCCCTCCTTTTTATGTCTGGTATTCCCATTATCTACTGGTCAGAATGTGTGCTCACAGCCACATATCTGATCAATAGAACCCCCTCGGTCATGTTAGATAATAGGTCCCCTTTTGAACTGCTGTTCCATAAGACATTTGACTACCATTTGCTCCGAGTGTTTGGTTCCTTGTGTTTTTGTTCCACCTATGCTGCAGGTAGGAAAAAGTTCGATGCACGAGCCAGAGAGTGTGTGTTCTTGGGCTACCCGAATGGTATAAAAGGATATAAGGTTATGGATCTAAGAACTAGAGAGATCTTTGTCACTCGGGATATCAAATTCAAGGAGGATGAATTTCCTTTTAAAGAAGGGCACTCAGACTTGCATTCAGAGGATCCTTTTGCTTCACTTGTGCTCCCAAGATCTCTTAATTCAACAGACATCGTGGAGGAAGAAACAGTGCCTCAAGATCAATGTGATGAGTCTCACCCTCAGGAGGATCAGAGTACACAAGTAGACCTCGGAGGCAGTTTGCCAGATGTGACAGAGAACTCACCTGCAGATTCAGGGGCTGTTCATCAGGCCCAACCTGCACCAAGGAGATCAGTGAGGGAGCTGAGAAAGCCCACATACTTGAAGGACTTCCACTGCAACAATCTGGCCAGCAGAAACATTCTATACCCTATTTCAGGAGTTATTTCAAACCAGCTTTTCTCAGGCCAATACCAGCAATACATCAATAACATATCAGTGGCAAGGGAACCTAAAAACTTCAGCCAGGCATCTGTCTCCAAGGAATGGCAGAAAGCAATGGATGAAGAGTTCAAGGCTCTAGAGGAAAATGAAACTTGGTCCCTGCAACCATTGCCGAAAGGGAAAACTGCAGTGGGAAGCAGATGGGTCTACAAATTGAAGTACAATTCAGATGGAAATATAGAGAAATACAAAGCTCGTTTGGTGGCAAAGGGTTACAACCAAAGAGAGGGGGTAGATTATGTCGATACATTTGCGCCGGTAACCAAATCAAATACCATCAAGATAGTTCTATCATTAGCTGCCAAACATAACTGGAATATGGTACAGTTGGATGTCAATAACGCCTTCTTGAATGGAGAGCTAAATGAGGAGGTGTATATGGAATTGCCACAAGGATATTACACCAATCATGAGAGGTCAGGGCCGGATAAGATAGTATGTAGGCTTCATAAGTCAATATACGGGCTTAAGCAAGCTTCCCGGCAGTGGAATAGGAAGTTCACTAACTTGGTAAAGCAGTTTGGTTTTGCTCAAACCGAATCAGACCATACCTTGTTTATAAAAGGTAAGGGGGACACCATGGTCATACTGCTCATTTATGTAGATGATATCATATTGGCAGGGCCCTCATTGGATGCAATTCGGGATGCAAAGAGCTTTCTGCAAGCAAGCTTTAAGATCAGGGATTTAGGAGAATTGAGGTATTTCCTCGGAATAGAAGTTGCCCGCAGCGAAACAGGGCTCTATATTACTCAAAGGCAGTATGCTCTTCAGTTGCTAGAAGATACAGGATACCTCAACTCCAAGCCTTTAACTACTCCCATGAATCCAGGGGAAAAACTTACTGAGGCAGAGGGAGATGTTTTACCAGACCCATACAGATATCGAAAGCTGGTTGGGAAGCTACTGTATTTAACATTCACCAGGCCCGATATAGCCTTCGCCGTGCATAAGTTAAGCCAGTATATTTCTAGTCCTAGGACGGGGCACTTGATGGCGGCACACCATTTATTAAGGTACTTGAAGGCCTCACCAGGCCAAGGGATATTCCTCAGCTCAGAACCAGATTTGCACTTGACAGGATTTTCGGATGCAGATTGGGGGTCGTGTAAGGATACAAGGAAATCGGTAACGGGGTATTGTACCTTTCTGGGAGATGCTTTGATCACGTGGAAATCCAAGAAACAAGCCACAGTGTCAAGGTCTTCTACAGAGGCTGAGTATCGAGCCTTAGGCGCAACAGTGGCAGAAATCCTTTGGATAAAACAGTTGCTAACCGAGTTGGGAGTCACATTGAGGAGTTCACCAGCTGTTTATTGTGATAATCTTTCAGCCCTCCAATTAGCCTCTAACCCCAAGTTTCATGAGAGGTCGAAACACATTGAAATAGATTGTCATTTTGTTAGACATCATGTTTCAAAAGGAACCATCAAACTACTGCCTGTGAAGTCAGAAGATCAACTTGCTGATCTGTTCACCAAAGCTCTCACAAGCCCTGTTTTACAGCGTTTCCTGGCCAAGATGTCGGTACTGAATCTCTACGCTCCATCTTGCGGGGGGATATTGGAACAGAGCAAGAAGAATTTGAAGAATTCAGAGAAGAATTCAGTAGCAGAACACATGCACAGCTCGAAAGTCCACCAAATACAAGTCTTAAAGTCCTCAGATTATAAAACGCATTTACACTTGAAGAAGCGCTAATTACTTATCAAGACGGGAAATCAATTAGAAACGCTGGTGCTAGTCGCGATCTGATTAGTGAGCCTTATTTTTGATTTTCCCGCGTCAGTTATATAGCGGGGTGTGGTGTGTAAAATGTGTTAAGTGTGTGACTTCATCTTCTTCTTGGTGAAGATTGCTATCTGTAAAACTCTCTGCGTAGAATAAAGATTTTCCTTCTGATCGTGGATGTAGGATTCAAGAAAGAATCCGAACCACGTTAAACACTGTTTCATTTACTTTTAGCTGTGATTTTCATAGCATTCCAGTGAGTCGCCGTTGGTTCTTCCATATATCAACTTACTAGGCCTACCCAGTAAACAATATCAACTACTTCTATACACCGTTTGATTTATCGGCTTTCCCTCATCCTAGCGTGACAACTTCGTTCCAACCTCCACCTGAGTTTTGATAGGATTGAAATCCCTCATATTAAACGTTTCCAAAATTTGCGCAAGTCTTCTATGAAACAAATATACTAGAATATTCTTGCTTATCTCCAACCCCAGAAGTGAAACATGTGTCCCACATAGTCATCTTGAATTCTTCAATTATTTCTTTTTTTTTTAATTCTCAATCATCGCTTGGTTGTCGCTTGTGAATCAGTTATCAAGCGACATAGAGTACATCGTCACATCGTTTCTTAATGTACAACACATGTTCATATGGACATTGTACGTGTCCTTGGTTTTTGAAATATGTATAGCGCATTCATCGAGGAATTGATGATGCCACCGTCATTTGCAATACCATTAATTGATGAACATCATCATACAAAACACAGAAGAACACAAACGAATTTATGAACTCAACCTCTTTAACAGTATTCACCGTGTTTGTGTATATGTCTGTAATGAGCTTTTCAACGTCTGCTCATTCTCTTTTGTGGCCTACCTTGTTCCTTGTGACCGGAGAGTAGCTAAGGTATACCGTAATTAATTCATACGCCTCCTTCGTGCTAGCCAGAGTTTTTTCGCTTCCTTTGTTTCATGATATATATAACTTCACTATGACGTATCTGTTGTTTTTATATGTTGTGAATGATTGCTTATGAAGCGTTATGAAGTGGTCCCGGTACGATATGAATGTAAACACTAAGTTGTAAACTGGATGTTGGGTAAAATGTCAGGGTAACACTCGACGTAACACTCAGACGCACAGCGGTATATTTTGAATACTTAGTGACGAAAATAGATAAACATAAGGTGTAAAATTGTGCAGCAAGTTCTTCAACTTACTGCGTGCCTCAAGGCGAAATTCCACTATAGCAATGGATGGCAAAATAACTATCTGAAGATAGTAAACACAAGCCTAGAAAAACTAAGGATCTAAACGATCCTGAAAAACCTAGGTACTAAGACTTCTGAAAACTCAATACTAGGCTAAAAGACAACTCTCGTCATATATATAAAACTCGCTCAAACTCGATATATGTTTCGCTCATAGTTTTTGCTCTTTTCGCTCAAAGTTACTCCATGAAAGCTCTCTCAAAAGTCGTCATTATGGCAGCTCGAAATCTCCTTATTTGATAGGCCTTGGCTCCCTCTTGAATTGGTATGAGATCCTTTGATAATCTCCCAAAATATCTCTACGAAGATCACCCAAAATATAGTATATATTTAGTTCGAATCTTCTCATCTCATTGGCCAATCTCTTATCCTCTATTTATGGTATTGACTGATTCTCCTTTGACATTCAGATCTTCTAGGTATGGTAGTTGCTAGACTTGAACTCCAAGCATCTATGTTAGTATGCTTCCTTCCAAAACTCGTTCAAGCTACTCCAGACGCTTTCCACTCATTTTTGACTCGTTCCAGCACTTAACTACGTCCTGCACATTATTAATTAAAGCCAAAAAAGGTTAAATGGTTTTTGAGTATGAAAGATAAAATCGAGTGTTGACCAATTCACAGACAACAATGTTGGCTGGAATGTTAGCTTGACATTGTCAATGCTGAGCTAGTCAACATTAGCAATCTCCCCTTTTTTATCGTTCTTCCCAAAACCCGTGCAGATTTAAAAGTTCCAAAACTCCCCCTGATGGCAAAATCTACCCAACCACAAAACATTAAAAGATGGTTAGCGTAAACGCAAACAGAATAACGACTAAACTATTCAAAGTACTACGAACATAGTACATAGCCATAACAAGGTTTTACGTTAAACATTTGCAAAATAAATATATTTGGCAAGTAAGCAGGCAAACATGTAAAAATATCGGAGAAGCAAATCAGCATGCAAATAGTAAAAACAGATTAATCTGACATGCGAAAAATAAAAATCAGAGAAGTAAAATAGCATGCACACAAAAATCAAAATTAATTATGCATGCAAGAATAGAAAGGATATCAGAGCTTCACTCTCAATGGAGTATAGAGTTTCCTTCTGATGCTTTCTCGGTTGCTTCTCCTTCTTGGTCAGCTCCCCCTATTTGTTCGGCTTCTTATTATGCTCCCCCTGAATTTCTTTATCTCCCCCTTTTTATCTGCACAACCTTCTTGTCAGGAACTGAAACCTCATATCATAATTTCATGCATTTACATGAATTCATGCATGCATATAAGTTATTTTAAAATAGACATATAGATAGAGTAAGGTATTTAAAGTATTATAGTCCCAGGTTCTTAAAGAAATACAAGTGGTAAGGAAATAAATGTTACGGAAGTTGGAATTTTCTATGTATGAAATTTCTAGGGTTTTCTCATGTTCTGAGAAATTTTATATATGTATTAATTAAACGATTAAATAAGTTGGGAAGTTTAGTGATATCTTGAAGTTCTTGAGAATGTTAGGGTTTTGGAAATATTTAATTAGGACTAAGAAATTTGAAACCTAAGTAAAATATGAATTTCAAAACTTGGAGAATTTCGAAAGAGTCAAGGATAAGATTTTGAAACTCCTCAAACCAAGGCTTCGAAATTTATTCAATATAGATTTCGAGATTCTTTAACTAAGATCTCAAGATTTCGTAATATAGAGATTGCGAGAACCTTAGTTCTCCATATGAAACATGCGATCAATTAAACAATTCTTAACAGATATCAAAAACTTAATTACGAAGAAAAGTAATTAATAAATAAAATTCATGTTATTTACAATTAGGATAGACATGAATGAAACTATCGATGTCATTTGGTTATTATAACACGCATAAGATAGAGAAGAAGAGATGATAACTTATATCATTTGAAGGGAATTCGTGAAGTTGGGAATGAGAAGTCAGAAACTCGATTACAAGAGAACTTAAGGAAAGGTATGAATTCCATCGTGGTTTTCATATATTAATTTATGAGTTCATCAGTTCTAGTTATTAAATATGTATAAATTCATAGGAGTAATCACGATGGTTCAGGATATTTAAAATAGGAGATTTCGTAACCTTATCAATATTAGGGTTTCTTATAATGATTCAAAAGTTAGGATTTTTATGACAAGTTGGAATTTTAATAGATTGAGGATGTTGGGAATTTACATGAAGGTAGTATTAATCCCTGATGAACTTCATCATGTTCTTAAGATCTTGAAAAGAAATTCGATCTGAGATGTCGGCTGTAAGGTTGAGACTTAGCTACTCACTTAGATAAATATCGAGTAAAATGTCGAGTTGTAAAATGTCGAATTGTAAAATGTCGAGTATGATGTCGAATAGAATGTCGAAATACTTGAAATTTAATTAGATAAAAAAAGAATGCCGACTTATGTATGATGTCGAGATTTGCAATAGGGTATTGAGATAGAATTTCGAGTTATGTATTTAGAATATTGAAATATATATAAAGACGATTACTTATATATCGAGATGTGAACTTGATAGCAAATTAAAGATTTCGACATTTTCCTCAACTGATGACTCGAGATTTTAATGCCCAATGAGATAAAATGTCGAATGGGTTGTCAGAGATATAATTTCGAGAAGCTATATGGTGAATATCGAAATCTAGGAAACCTTGAATCACATGTCGTCAACTAACGTAAAGCAGAAATGAAATGTCGAGATGGATCGATATTTGTTAGAGAATGTCGAGATATGTGCTATGATACATTTCGAAATCTTTCATAAATGCACTTTAAAATTCTCGACATATATAATATTAATATTTCAGTGAGTATAAATCTCGAGCTAAGCAAATATCGAGTTGTGCACCTATGATTCGAGATTTTAAAATTTAAGTAAGTAGAAGATGTCGAGATATAATGTCCAAACTTAAGAATCTCGACATCACCTTCGACATAGGTTTCGACATTTAGTTAAGAAATGTCGACATATGTTTTGAAATCCTCTATGGTATATCTCGAAACCCTTTATGTCACACTTCGAGACCTATCATAGAAATTAAATTAATAATCAAACATGGTCCAAGATAAAATAAGATAAGAATATTTGTTATTTAATTAGTTGAAATAAAAAGAATTATGATACAGATATAAGGAGTTCCAATATCACATAAAATATTAGGGTTTTGATATAAAATAAATTAGGGTTTCTGGTAAATACAACAGATAAGGAACAATCATGCATAATAAAGCATGCATGCATATCACGCACGCATACCATTATAGGAATTTTGTATTTATGGATAAAATAATTGTATAGGTCAGGAGTCCGATAAGGGAAAGGACAGGTCACTTAAGCGAGCGGAGGAAATAGGCGAAACTTGTGAGTATGATTTGCAACATGTACCTTATATGCCTTATGTGCTTATATGCTTTATGTGAATTAATTGACTAATATGTGCTTTATATGTTATTTACGGATCGATGTGAATTACGTGACCATAAAGTGCTTTTATATGATTTATGTATTATATAAAGTATTTTATATAGCATTGCATACATATAAATGAAAGGAGAAACCGTTATGACTGCTACGACTACGGACGGTACGATACGGATGCTACGGCATACTTCCCTCTAAATAAGGGGGATGACAGTTACTTCCCTTCAAATCGGGGGATGACAGAGTCCTGTACAGGCACATACAGATATTTACAGTATTGACAGAGTCCCATGCATGGGCGCCGACTGGGCTTACAGAATACGAGTCTAGCTAGTCTATAACGGGAGTATCAAAATAAACGAACATATAGAATCGCATGTGATCTACGGATCATATGTGAACGATGATTTCATGATTGAAAACGGCTATGGTATTTACGAAAATGGATGAACTACTGTTTACTTTATTACTTGTATGTTATTAGTTAACATGTTGCGATCATACTCTTAATCGGTGTCTTCACAGTTGTTGTAGATAATTAGCAGGCTGCGTAGAAAGCATATCATAAAGCATGGATTCAAGGTTGGCCAACTACGCTCTCCTCCTGCTCCCCTCTGGTTCATCATTAGCATATAGAATAGAAACGGAATTAGACTATCGCATTTTGTGACTCATATGATAGGTACATATATGTACATTATTGTGAAAGGAGTTAGACCAGATGTACGCACCCGTTTTTGTTAAAGGAAATGGTTATGGAAATCGCGAAAAATTTTATACGAATATTTTATTGCTGCGTAAAAAGGTAATAGGAAACGGGGCGCTACATGTAGTGGTATCAGAGCCTAGGCTTTAGGTTCTGTAGACTTTGTATAGAATGTGCATGTTATGGATTGCCCTTCAAACTTTTCTTGCATATATATGGGAAAGGGCAATAGGTGAACGAACGCATGTAGAACATGATGAACAAACAATAGAGGGAGGAGGAAGAACGGCCGTACCTGAATCCCATTCATCACATACACTTAGACAGTATGAATCTGAACACCCCCTGACAACTCTCCGAGAATGACGGTATGACAAGTTAAGAAAAATGGGTGCTGTGGACTTTATGGGTACGACAGATCCCGCGGAAGCGGAAACATGGCTGAAAAGAACAGAAAGGATATTTCATATGATGCAATGCACCCCAGATGAGAAGTTCGATTATGCAGTCTCACTCCTTCAAGGGCATGCATATGAATGGTGGGAAATAGTCCCTGATAGTATGACCCAACCTCCGGTGCTGACCTGGGAGGATTTTCTGAGGGAATTTAATGATACGTACATGCCTGAAGTTTACAAGGATCAGAAAGAGAAGTCATTTTTAGAATTGAAGCAAGGTAACAAGTCCATAAGCGAGTATGAGGTGCTGTTTAATCAGTTATCCCGTTATGCACCGCACATGGTTGCTACTGAAAGAAATAAGTGTCGAAGATTTGAAGCAGGACTCCGCTATATGATTAGAAATCGCATCACGCCATCAGATATGGAGTCCTATGGGAAATTGAGGGCGGCAGCTATTCGCGCCGAAAGATTAGAAACCGAGTCGCGGAATTTTCAAAGTAGTAAACGAAGGTTAGGCGAAGAGTCGTCTAGTGGAAAAATGAAAAAGGCATATAGTTCGCCTAGACCAATGAATGTTCAAAGTGGCTCTGCCAAGGGCACTATAGGCGGGCCAAGAACTACAGGACGGGGTATAGAGACTTCACAACAAATACCAACATGTGAACACTATGGGAAGAACCACAGGGGCGTACGTAGATGGCTCACAGGCGAATGTTTTACGTGTGGGCAATCAGGACATATAGCTAGGAATTGCCCAACATTGCGAACAGAACCTACAGTAGATCAATCAAGAGTAAGCGGACCCTCCACAAACCGTGGAAGAGGAAGGGGCCGAGGACCGTTTAACACAAGTTTTGGAAGAGGAAGCTCAGGAGGCCAAGCCTATAGACCGCCAGCACAAGCAAGGATTTTCACCATGACTCGTGAGGAAGCCAAAGAAGGATCACACGTGATTACGGGTAAATTATCTATCTGTGATATTGATGCATATGTTTTATTTGATCCAGGTGCCACTCATTCATTCATATCACGAACATTTGCATCATTATTACCTGATAAACCCGAACCCCTAGAGGATGAGTTATACGTTCGACTTCCAACAGGAGAAATAGTTATAGTAAACACCGTATACCCAGAATGCAAAGTTGTTAGTAACGGGATAGAAATGCGAACAACCCTGTTCATTATCCCTTTAATGGATTTCGACGTAATATTAGGCATGGACTGGTTGTCAAGATACCGGGCGAAACTTGATTGTTTCTAAGATGATTAGTAAAGGATGCGAAGGGTATATAGCCTATGTTATAGATATGCAGTTAAGTGGACTGAAAATAGAAGATATTCCGGTAGTCAACGAATATCCTGATGTCTTTCTCGAGGAGTTACCGGGATTACCCCCTGACAGGGATACAGAATTTACCATAGAACTTCAACCGGGCACGGCGCCAATTTCTATTCCACCATACCGAATGGCTCCAATAGAATTGAATGAGCTGAAGGTACAGTTGAAGGAATTACTCGATAAAGGTTATATACGACCAAGTGTATCGCCTTGGGGAGCGCCTGTTCTTTTCGTTAAAAAGAAGGATGGAACACTTAGATTGTGTATTGATTATAGACAGTTAAATAAGGTAACGGTGAAAAATAAATATCCGTTGCCTCGGATTGATGATCTATTTGATCAGTTGCAAGGTGCTAGGGTCTTCTCAAAGATCGATCTGAGATCAGGATATCATCAATTGAAGATTGCAGATGGTGATATTCCAAAGACTGCCTTTAGAACAAGATATGGACACTACGAATTTCTAGTTATGCCCTTTGGATTGACGAATGCCCCTGCAGTCTTTATGGCATTAATGAATAATGTCTTCCGACCCTACTTAGACCAGTTCGTGATCGTCTTTATTAACGATATTCTAGTATATTCCAAGTCAAAAGAGGAACACGAGCAACATTTGAGGATTGTACTTCAGACTTTACAGGAAAGGAAGTTATATGCGAAGCTCTCGAAATGTGAATTTTGGTTAGATCAAGTAGTATTTCTGGGGCACGTAGTCTCTGGTAAAGGTATCCAAGTCGATCCCAGTAAAATTGAAGCAGTGATCAAGTGGGAGAGCCCTAAAAATGTAGCAGAAGGTCGTAGTTTTCTGGGATTGGCCGGATATTATCGGCGATTCGTAGAGAATTTCTCACTGATAGCAGCCCCAATGACGAAGTTATTAATTAAAGGAGTTGTATTTAAGTGGACTGATGATTGCCAAAGGAGTTTTGAAGAATTGAAGGAACGATTAACGACAGCTCCTATGCTGACTATTCCATCAGGTACCGAAGGTTTTGTAATTTATAGTGATGCGTCCTATCAAGGATTGGGGTGCGTGCTAATGCAACACGGGAAAGCGGTATCATATGCATCTCGACAGTTAAAGCCATACGAAGCATCCTACCCAACACACGACTTAGAGTTAGCGGACGTGGTGTTCGCACTGAAGATATGGCGACACTACTTATATGGTACGACATTTCAGATATTTACTGATCATAAAAGTCTGAAATATCTGTTAAGCCAAAAGGAATTGAATATGAGACAGAGGCGGTGGATCGAGCTGTTAAAGGATTATGACTGTACTATAGAGTATCATCTTGGAAAGGCTAACGTCGTTGCTGATGCTTTAAGTCGGAAATCGTATGGTTCCGTGTCTTATTTATCAATTTGCTCTTTCTCAAGTTTGATTGATCTCAGAAAGATGAATACGAAGATGAAAGTAGACGATACTGGTGCTATCTGTGCCTCGATAGTAGTTCGACCTATCATGTTAGATCGAATCAGACAAGTACAGTTTAAAGACGAAAAGCTAGTTAAGATTGCTGATAAAGTGAAACAAGGGTTAGGGAAGTCTTTTGTAATAGATGGAACTTTGACGATAAATGGCCGTATATGTGTTCCTGATATCGACAATCTTCGACAAGAGATAATGGAAGAGGCACATACCGCTCCTTATGCTATGCATCCAGGCAGTACGAAGATGTATCGGACCCTTAAATCTCATTATTGGTGGCCAAGAATGAAGAAGGATGTGGCCGAATACGTTTTAAAATGTTTAACATGTCAGCAAATCAAAGCTGGACACCAAGCGCCAGCGGGTAAATTACATCATTTACCCATACCTGTTTGGAAATGGGAGCGAATAACGATGGATTTTCTTTATGGACTTCCTCCAACGGCTAAGAAAAATGATGCCGTGTGGGTAATTGTCGACAGACTTACGAAATCAGCTCATTTCCTACCATTTAGATGGGGTTCTACGCTGGAATATTTGGCGATACGTTAATGATATAGTTCGACTACATGGAGTACCTACGTCCATAGTATCTGATCGTGATCCCCGATTTACTTTCAGATTTTGGGGAAGTTTACAGGAAGCGCTCGGAAGTAAACTACATTTTAGTACGGCGTTTCATCCACAAACCGACGGTCAATCAGAAAGAACGATACAGGCATTGGAAGATATGCTTCGAGCATGCGTAATTGAGTTCAAAGGCTCATGAGATGATTATATAGCGCTAATGGAATTTTCTTATAATAATCAGTACCATTCGAGTATCGGAATGACACCGTATGAAGCTCTGTATGGCCGGAAATGTCGTAACCCAATTTGTTGGGATATGGAAGGAGAACAAGTATTGGAAGGGCCAGATTTAATTCAGGATACGATGGAAAAGATTAAGGTAGTCAAAAGTCGACTCAAAGCAGCCCAGGATAGACAGAAGAGTTATATCGATCAGCACAGACGAGAAATGGAATATGAAGTTGGGGAGAAAGTATTTCTGCGAGTATCTCCTTGGAAAGGTGTGTTGCGATTTGGAAAGAAAGGAAAATTAAGTCCACGTTACATTGGGCCTTACGAAGTACTTGAAAGGATTGGGCCGTTAGCATATCGATTAGCACTGCCACCTGAACTTTCACAGATACACAACGTGTTCCACGTTAGTATGTTCCGGCGATATAGATCGGATCCTACACATGTTCTACGTGACGAACCGATAAATATTTCTGAGGACCTTAGTTACGTAGAAGAACCGACAGAAGTCCTGGAATATGCTGACAAGCAGTTACGAAATAAAACGATTCCAATGGTAAAAGTACGGTGGAAAAATCATTCGGCTCGTGAAGCTACGTGGGAAACCATTGAACATATGAAGACTCGGTACCCATGGTTACTGACTGAGACAGGTACGAAATTTCGAGGTCGAAATTTTTAAAGAGGGGGAGAATTGTCAGGAACTGAAACCTCATATAATAATTTCATGCATTTACATGAATTCATGCATGCATATAAGTTATTTTAAAATAGACATATAAATAGAGTAAGGGATTTAAAGTATTATAGTCCTAGGGTTTTCTCATGTTCTGAGAAATTTTATATATGTATTAATTAAACGATTAAATAAGTTGGGAAGTTTAGTGATATCTTGAAGTTCTTGAGAATGTTAGGGTTTTGGAAATATTAAATTAGGACTAAGAAATTTGAAACCTAAGTAAAATATGAATTTCAAAACTTGGAGAATTTCGAAAGAGTCAAGGATAAGATTTTGAAACTCCTCAAACCAAGGCTTCGAAATTTATTCAATATAGATTTCGAGATTCTTTAACTAAGATCTCAAGATTTCGTAATATAGAGATTGCGAGAACCTTAGTTCTCAATATGAAACATGCGATCAATTAAACAATTCTTAACAGATATCAAAAACTTAATTACGAAGAAAAGTAATTAATAAATAAAATTCATGTTATTTACAATTAGGATAGACATGAATGAAACTATCGATGTCATTTGGTTATTATAACACGTTACATAAGATAAAGAAGAAGAGATGATAACTTATATCATTTGAAGGGAATTCGTGAAGTTGGGAATGAGAAGTCAGAAACTCGATTACAAGAGAACTTAAGGAAAGGTATGAATTCCATCGTGGTTTTCATATATTAATTTATGAGTTCATCAGTTCTAGTTATTAAATATGTATAAATTCATAGGAGTAATCACGATGGTTCAGGATATTTAAAATAGGAGATTTCGTAACCTTATCAATATTAGGGTTTCTTATAATGATTCCAAAGTTAGGATTTTTATGACAAGTTGGAATTTTAATAGATTGAGGATGTTCGGAATTTACATGAAGGTAGTATTAATCCCTGATGAACTTCATCATGTTCTTAAGAGCTTGAAAAGAAATCCGATCTGAGATGTCGGCTGTAAGGTTGAGACTTAGCTATTCACTTAGATAAATATCGAGTAAAATGTCGAGTTGTAAAATGTCGAGTATGATGTCGAATAGAATGTCGAAATACTTGAAATTTAATTAGTTAAAAAGAATGCCGACTTATGTATGATGTCGAGATTTGCAATAGGGTATTGAGATAGAATTTCGAGTTATGTATTTAGAATATCGAAATATATATAAAGACGATTACTTATATATCGAGATGTGAACTTGATAGCAAATTAAAGATTTCGACATTTTCCTCAACTGATGACTCGAGATTTTAATGCCCAATGAGATAAAATGTCGAATGGGTTGTCAGAGATATAATTTCGAGAAGCTATATGGTGAATATCGAAATCTAGGAAACCTTGAATCACATGTCGACAACTTACGTAAAGCAGATGAAATGTCGAGATGGATCGATATTTGTTAGAGAATGTCGAGATATGTGCTATGATACATTTCGAAATCTTTCATAAATGCACTTTAAAATTCTCGACATATATAATATTAATATTTCAGTGAGTATAAATCTCGAGCTAAGCAAATATCGAGCTGTGATATCAGCTATGATTCGAGATTTTAAAATTTAAGTAAGTAGAAGATGTCGAGATATAATGTCCAATTGAAACTTAAGAATCTCGACATCACCTTCGACATAGGTTTCGACATTTATTTTTTTTTTTTTTGAAAATTCACTAAAAATAAAAATGAGGTACAGACAGCGTGCATGATATCGCTCATGACGCACCAAGCGATAATGTAAAGCCGGACAAACAGCACAAAGCAGAGGACAACCCAGACAACCTACAAAATCCCTACCGCTGGAACAAAGCCACACAAAAACCAAAAAAATGCAACCAATGATGGCAAAGGTAGGAAGTCAAACAACACCACTCATCAGGCAGGTACAATATCAACAAGGGTTACCAAGCGATGTGCCACATACGTTTTGAAATCCTCTATGGTATATCTCGAAATCCTTTATGTCACACTTCGAGATCGTATCATAGAAATTAAATTAATAATCAAACATGGTCCAAGCTAAAATAAGATAAGAATATTTGTTAGTTAATTAGTTGAAATAAAAAGAATTATGATACAGATATAAGGAGTTCCAATATCACATAAAATATTAGGGTTTTGATATATAATAAATTAGGATTTCTGGTAAAGGCAACGGATAAGGAACAATCATGCATAATAAAGCATGCATGCATATCACGCACGCATACCATAATAGGAATTTGTATTTATGGATAAAATAATTGTATAGGTCAGGAGTCCGATAAGGGAAAGGACAAGGTCACTTAAGCGAGCGGAGGAAATAGGCGAAACTTGTGAGTATGATTTGCAACATGTACCTTATGTGCCTTATGTGCTTATATGCTTTATGTGAATTAATTGACATATGTGCTTTATATGTTATTTGCGGATCGATGTGAATTACGTGACCATAAAGTGCTTTTATATGATTTATGTATTATATAAAGTATTTTATATAGCATTGCATACATATAAACGAAAGGAGAAACCGTTATGACTGCTACGACTACGGACGGTACGATACGGATGCTACGGCATACTTCCCTCTAAATAAGGGGGATGACAGTTACTTCCCTTCAAATCGGGGGATGACAGAGTCCTGTACAGGCACATACAGATATTTACAGTATTGACAGAGTCCCATGCATGGGCGCCAACTGGGCTTACAGAATACGAGTCTAGCTAGTCTATAACGGGAGTATCAAAATAAACGGACATATAGAACGGCATGTGATCTACGGATCATATGAATGACGATTATGTGAACGGTGATTTCATGATTGAAAACGGCTATGGTATTTACGAAAATGGATGAACTACTGTTTACTTTATTACTTGTGTGTTATTAGTTAACATGTTGCGATCATACTCTGAATCGGCGTCTTCACAGTTGTTGTAGATAATTAGCAGGCTGCGTAGAAAGCATATCATAAAGCATGGATTCAAGGTTGGCCAACTACGCTCTCCTCCTGCTCCCCTCTGGTTCATCGTTAGCATATAGAATAGAAACGGATTTAGACTATCACATTTTGTGACTCATATGATAGGTACATATATGTACATTATTGTGAAAGGAGATAGACCAGATGTACGCACCCGTTTTTGTTAAAGGAAATGGTTATGGAAATCGCGAAAAATTTTATACGAATATTTTATTGCTGCGTAAAAAGGTAATAGGAAACGGGGCGCTACACTTCTCCCCCTTTTTGGGAAGAAAAAAAATTCAGAGAACTTCTCTGTTAGCCAACTTGCAGATGTCGAGGTTACTGTAGGACTAACATTTGGGCCAACATTCTGAGACTCAGAAACAAGTTAGTTCTCCATAAAGAAATCAAAGTAAATTCAGTAAATTAGGATGCAAGACAGAATGGGTAACTCTTGATTATATCAAACACAGTCAAGAAGTTCGAACTATGAAATAGGATATGCGAAAGTGATGAGAGCTCAAGTCGAATCTAAAAGGGAGAAATATCCAACGGCACAAATAAAAAGGTCACACAGAATAGGGATAAATCGTGGTGTATGTGAGCTGAGTAAAACTAACCGTTGAAATAGATAGCGTTTAGACAGTTTGAGGATAAGATCAATTAGGTTAAACCTGTCTAAGTAAACATGGAGCTAAAAACAGTGTATGGAGGAATCGTCATGTGAAAGTATAGGACCAAATCCGATCATGATTCAACCAAAAATACCAAGTCAAAAATCATAGTAGAATCGAGCGAGACTAACCGTTTGGGCAACAATGATGAGGACTTGAGACAAGCGTAATGAGGTGTTAGGAGATCTAATGCAATTCTGAGAGATATCTAAACTAGGCACATGAAACTAACAAATGCTGACCTAAAAGCTAATGCAAATAAACGAAAGCACAAAAATATAGCATGATCAAACTGACAGTCACATATGTTGCCCCAAAGACTCAACATTCTACTCTGAAATTCGAGACTTTTCTGTTCAACACCCTAAACTCAATTCTCTTTCATTTTATGTCCTACTCACCTCAGTTATAGATAATAAAATGCATAGCCCTTATAAGATCCTTATCATAAAGGTTAGGATTTTTGTCGCAAAGAGTGCATCGTCACCGCGAATGACGTGCACCTAGGGAAGCTTATTACCTGAACCTGTATCTTGAAAAAGGATAACGGGCAATTTTTCTTTTTTTTTAAGGAAGTGGGTCACTTCATGGAACGTTCTAGGTGAGTCAAATCATTTCACAGAATAACAGAGAGAACATTAAATCAAATACCAAAGCAGTAACAATCAAGTTCGACATACGCTATGTTGATCCAAATATTGGACCAACATTCAGACAGACTGATGCAAACCTATGGACTTTTTCAGGTCCGAAAAACTATCAAAATCCAATGCTTTCGTGAAAATGTCAGATAACTGATGTTTCGTGTCTATATGATCAATGCGCACTAATTCTTTCTCTACCATATCTCTCAGAAAATGATGCCTTATATCTATATGCGTCGTGCGTGAATGCTGGATAGGGTTCTTAGATATGTTGATGGCACTAAGGTTATCACAATACATGAGAACTGACTCGCACTCTAAACCATAGTCACATAACATGCTATTCAACCATATTAATTGCGTACAACAACTACCCGCAACAACAGACTCAGACTCGACAGTAGATAAAGACACAATTCTGTTTCTTACTGTACCATGCAACTAAGTTGTTACCTAAGAAGAAACAGCCGCCACTTGTGCTCTTGCGATCATCCTCGTCACCTGCCCAATCAGCATCGCTGCAGCCTACAAGACTCATATTAGTATCTTTAGAGAACCACAACCCTAGGCTACATGAACCACTCACATAACGAAGAATACGCTTAACGGCATTAAGATGGGAAACCTTAGGCTCAGATTGATATCTAGCATATACACATACGTTGTACATGATGTCGGGTCTACTAGCTGAAAGGTACAATAAACTGCCTATCATGGATCGATACAATGTTGGGTCAACATTCTGTCCAACATCGTCTTTACTTACCTTTTGCATAGACCCCGTGGGCGTTTTCATTATCTTAGCCGTGTCCAATCCAAACTTTTTCACAGTGTTCTTAGCGTATTTCTCCTGGGACATAAAGATCCCATCGCTACTTTGCTTAATCTGTATGCCTAAAAAATAAGTTAGTTCCCCGATCATGCTCATTTCGAACGTAGTATCCATCGCCTGCACAAACTGATCTAACATAGACTGTGAGCTTGAGCCAAAAACAATATCATCAACATAAACCTGGGCAATCAAAACATCCGAACCGACCCTTTTTACAAAAAGAGTGCGGTCGGCCTCACCTCTTACGAACCCAACTCTAATAAGAACGTGTCTAACCTCGCATACCAAGCTCGAGGTGCTTGCTTAAATCCACATAAAGCTTTCTGCAGCTTAAAAACATGGTTAGGAAAATGCGGATCCTCAAATCCCTTAGGATGTTCAATGTAGATATCTTTATCAATATACCCATATAAAAATGCACCCTTAACATCAATTTGGTGTAACGTGATGTTAAGCCAACATGCAATAGCTAATAACAACTTAATTGATTCTAACCTAGCCACGGGAGCAAACGTCTCATCAAAATCTATGCTCTCAACTTGCGTATAACCCTGAGCTACTAAACGTGCTTTGTTCCTAACAACTCTACCAAGTTCATCAGATTTATTCTTAAAGATCCACTTCGTGCCTATGAGATTAATGTCCTTCGGTCGTGGGACTAAGGTCCATACTTGGTTTTTCTCAAACTGCAAGAGTTCCTCTTACATCGCATTTATCGGAAATTATCCTTGAGAGCTTCAAGGACATTCTTAGGTTCTATCTCAGAAACAAAACAATTAAAGCGTACCTCAGCGTATATTGTGTTCATGCATACGTTTCTTACCATAGACTTACAATCCTTGCGCGGCTTGTCTCTGGTTTTCCTACCTTCGTTCACATCTCCAATAATTAAGTCTGTGGGATGGTATTGTTGAATCTTAGCTGGCGGGTCACTACGAACTTCACTGGGTCCACCCTCGTTGTTCTGTTCTGGCACAGATGTTGAGTCAAGATCGTCCTCCACATTCTCCTCTGTTTCGTCCATAGCTTGTATAACATCTGAAATATCAACTTGAGGAGACACTTTGCTAAGATCAGTAGCATCATCAAACACAATATTTACAGACACCTGAACATACTTCAAGCGCAAGTTATACACACGATAAGCACGACTATTAGGCGAGTACCAAGAAATATGCACTTGTCACTTTTTTAATCAAACTTGGTCAAGTACTCATGATCATCCAACATATAACAATAGCACCCAAAAATAATACTTGACAGTCGATTTTTTCCCATTCAATAATTCATACGATGTCGTTTTAGTGCCATGACGAAAGAAAACACGATTAGATATATGACACGCGGTATGCAAAGCTTCAGCCCAAAAATGCTTAGAAATATTCTTAGAATGCAGCATAGCACGTGCCAGTTCTTGTAAGGTCCTATTCTTCCTTTCGACCACCCCATTTTGTTGGGGCGTCTTAGGAGACGAAAATTCATGCACAATACCTTTCCTATCACAGAATTCATCAAACGATTGATTCTCAAATTCCTTACCATGATCAGACCTAATGTGGAATATAGAAGCACTGAAATTATTCCTAATCATAGCATAGAATTTTTTTAAAGAAATCAAAAGACTCAGATTTTTCCCTAAGGAAGAATCCATGCATATCGAGAATAAGCATCCACAAGCACATAAGCATATTTCCTACCACCTATGCTATCTACTTCCATTGGACCCATTAAATCCATGTGAATAAGCTGAAAACAGTGAGCAGTTTCAAAATATTGGGCAGTATATTGGTCAACATTATGGCTAGCATGTACTTGCTTACCCTTCAAACATGACTCACACACAACCTTACCAAACTCCTTAAGCTTTGGAATGCCTCTGATCGCGTCGTGTTTGATAACTTGCTCCAGCGTTCGATAGTTGACATGACCCAGTTTGTAATGCCAAAGGATGACATCGTCTTCGGCCTTCGATAGTTGGCACACGTCCTTCGTACTATATTTGTCGCCGACTAAGTAGCAGTTGTCGCTTGATCTGTTACTTGCCATAACTAGAACACCATTGCTGTTAAAAAGCTCACAACATTCCTTATTAAATCTTACCTCCAGGTCGTCGTTGCAAAGTTGGCTTATGCTAATCAAGTTAGCTACAAGTCCGTCGACATAGAGTACGTTGCTTAGCTTAGGGAATTCGGGCACATTCAATCTGCCCCGACCAAGAATCCGTCCTTTAGCACCTCCTTCGAACGTCACAGATCCACTCCTTAAGGGCATGTACTCACTAAGATATTCTTTGGTACACGTCATATGTCGGGAACACCCGCTATCAAAGTACCAAGAACCTGTCACGTTAGCTCGCAAAGAGGTATACACAACATTACACTTATGCACGGACTTCTCTACCCAAACTTCTTAGATGATAAAACAACATTTGGATTACCAGAATTTGAAGGTGAGCCAACGGAGTTTCTCCAGACATATCTTTCAAACTGATTTCTCAATGTTGAGGGAGATGTTGGATGACATTCCAGCCGACATCGGTTTCTTGGCAGAAATCTCCCCCTTCAGCTCCAGCAGTATGGCTTAATTTGACCAGGTTGCATGCAATGCTTACATTTAAATTGTCTATCCTTACTGGCAGCATGCTTAGGACACTTTTTAACGACTAACAGCTCACTACTTACGTTTGCAACATGCTCGGCTTTCTCCTTAACAAACACTATCTTAGGTCTATCATGCACAACAGAATCTGAAGCATTATTAGGCAGGGAATTAAATCCTAAACCTTGCTTATCAAAAATACCTAAAGATAATACCTCATCAAGGGTCGATTTACCCTTGTTCAACTTCGTGAAAGTTTTGTTCCCCTCGTTGACTTGCTTGTGAAGTATGTCAATCTCCTTGTCCTTTCGTGTCAGTACGGCCTCCATCTTGTTCATACCATCCACCAAGCTTTCGATCATCTTCTCATTCTTAGCATTCTCCTCGGACAGAGTCTTCAGCTCGGCTTTGAGTTCCGTATTCTTCACCTTTTCCTTCTCATATTGTGCGGACATCATCTTGACTGCTTCATTAACTCGAATTTCTACACAAATGTCAGCTTCTAACTCTGCATCATCAAAACTAGAATACCCATCAAAACAGTTTGAATCATCATAATATAAAATAATATGTTTTTCAGATGTTGAGTCAGATGTTGGCTCAACATCAGTTACTGCAGTGAAGTCGCTTTGATGATCTTCGTCGTCCGAGAAGGATTGAATGGTCACTGATGATTGCTTAGTCTCCTTTGCACACTGTTCTTCCTCTTCATCATTGGAGAGATCGACCTAAAGTGATTTCCCACGCTTGCGAAGGGTGTTCGCGCATTCATTGGCATAATGACCCGAGCCCGTGCATGCATGGCATCTCACTGAATCCCAGTCAATCCTCTTCTTCTCATCAGGATTGCGTTTGAAGAACGGACGCGCAGACGAAGGTTCTGCTTTGGTATTCTAGCCCTTCTTGAATTTGGGCCAACATTCTGCTCAACATTCTTCTTCTGAAGGAACTTTGTAAATTTCTTCACAAACACAGCCATATCCTCATCATTGTCAGGGTCAACTTCATCAGTTTGCACCTTGGATGACTGACTGACAAGAGCAATGCTTTTGTCGCGTGAAGCTCTCTTTTGGACTTCGAGGTTGGTCTCATAGTTCTTCATAATGTTCATCAACGTGTTGAAGTCCAACGCGGCCAGATTGTGGGCTTCCTCGACCGCAGCTGTCTTCACATTAAACTTCTCAGTTAGTGTACGAATTGCTTTAGAAATTTATACCTTATTTGAGATCGGATCTCCAAAACTAGCACACTCGCTCGAGATCGTCAGAATCTTGCCGAAGTACGTGGTAATGTCCTCATCTTCCTTCATTCTGAGGTTTTCGAACTGGTTGAGGAGAAGCCTTAGTCGGGTTTCCCTCACACTCGCATCGCCTTCTCAATACCTTTGAAGTAGATCCCACGCATTCTTTGCGTAGTACAGTTCTAAATGATCTTGAACATGAAGATGTCCACCGAAGAGAAGATGACGTTTAAGGCTTTGTCATTGAACTCGGCGGCGTCGCTCAGGAACCGTGCAGTCGTCGGTCGGACTCTCAAAGACTTCACCATCAGCGTCAGGGGCGGATTTGGGTGTTGTATAACCGTTGGAACAGCCTCCCACGCACGCGTGTCAATTGCTTTGATGCATTGGCGCACACGAACCTTCCAAATAGCATAGTTGGAACCGTCTAACACAGGGACTTTGCCGAGATGGTTTGAGCTTGTAACATCCGTAGATTAGGATAAAAACACTTGGTCACGTCAAGCGGAGGCTCTGATACCACTTTGAAGTGGTCCCTGTACGATATGGATGTAAACACTAAGTTGTAAACTGGACGTTGGGTAAAATGTCGGGGTGACACTCGACCTAACACTCAGACGCACAGCGGAATATTTTGAATACTTAGTGACGAAAATAGAATAACACAAGGTGCAAAATTCTGCAGCAAGTTCTTCAACTTGCTGCGTGCCTCAAGGCGAAAGTCCACTATAGCAATGGATGGCAAAATAACTATCCGAAGATAGTAAAAACAAGCCTAGAAAAACTACGGATCTAAACGATCCTGAAAAACCTACGAAGTACTAAGACTTCTGAAAGACTCAATACTAGACTAAAAGACAACTCTCGTCATATATATAAAACTCGCTCAAACTCGATATATGTTTCGCTCATAGTTTTCGCTCTTTTCGCTCAAAGTTACTACATGAAAGCTCTCTCAAAAGTCGTCATTATGGCAGCTCGAAATCTCCTAATTTTATAGCCTTGGCTCCCTCTTGAATTGGTATGTGATCCCTTGATAATCTCCCAAAATATCTCTACGAAGATCTCCCTAAATATAGTATATATTTATTTCGAATCTTCTCATCTCATTGGCCGATCTCTTATCCTCTATTTATGGTATTGACTGATTCTCCTTCGATATTTAGATCTTCTAAGTATGGTAGTTGCTTGACTTGAACTCCAAGCATCCTATATTTAGTATGCTTCCTTCCAAAACTCGTTCGAGCTACTCCACACGCTTTTCACTCGTTTTTGACTCGTTCCAGCACTTAACTACGTCCTGCACATTATTAATTAAAGCCAAAAAAAGGTTAAACGGTTTTTGGGTATGAAAGATAAAATCGAATGTACCAATTCACAGACAACAATGTTGGCTGGAATGTTAGCTCGACATTGTCAATGCTGAGTTAGTCAACATTAACATGTTACAACGAATTTTTAACAGATGAACAAAGCTTTTGCTTTCTAATGCATCAGCCTTTTCTTTCTTTTGGTTCACTACACGTCCTCAGACCCTTCCTCACTCTTACTTAAACATTGCATGCATACATAAACATATATATAGCATATACTAGTACTGATTGGCTAAAGGATAACTACTACGTAATTGCTATCATGCGTGAGATCCATATTTCGGCTGTAGGATTTGATATGTTTTTAACTAAGTTGGCTTTTCCAACAAATTCCCATTTGATTGAGCTTTTCCAACAAATTCCCCCTTAAGCTCAATCTTCTTTCGGTCTTTCAAAGCCTCCTTAAACTTAACTTTTTGTTAATGGGCGTCGGCACTATGGGCGTCCGTTGCTGGAAAATAGACGCCCATACTACCGGCGAGAAACTTTAATTATTTTTTCGGCACCGTGGGCGACTGTTACGAGCTAACAACTGTCGCCCATATTTTACGGGCACTTTCGTTGTCTGTTGTAACCCAGTAACGATCGGCAATAATTTATCCTTTTTTTTATAATGTTTTATTATTTTTCACTTTTGGCGACTGTTGCTGTGCACAACAGTCGCCAATGATTCATACTTACTTATAATTTTTTATGTTTTATTATTTGTCACCTTTAGCGACTGTTGTTGCGAACAACAGTCGCCTATGATTTATCCGTTTTAGTTTTATTGTTATTATTTTTGGCATTTGGCGACTGTTGATGCAAACAACAGTCGCCAATAATTTATCCGTTATTTATTTTTTATAAATTCTTTTCGGAATGGGCGCCTGTTGCTTCTTACATCAGACGCTAAAAACCACAATTGGCGTCCGTTTCTTGCTACAACAGATGCCAATGAGTTTATAAACCCAGATCTTCTTCTTCTTCGTTTTTTCATTCCCGCGCGACGCATGAACCCTCCCATTGCGAGTTTCCGACCGACGACCACTAAAAATCTTTGTTTGAGCTTGAAATACGACCACCACAACCCTCCATTATCAATTCCGACCTTCTTTCTGTATTGCATTCGCGCGCGACGACCGCGAAACCTCCAATCTCCAATTTCCAACTAAGACCATCAGAAGCATCGTTTGAGCTTGAATTCAAACACCAAAACTGTCCATCTTCATCTCTGGTCCGCGGAAGTCGAAGGAACAAAGGAGCTAAGCCGATTCATGCTTGGGTTAATTTTGAATTTAGGTTAATTTCGAATTTGGTTTTTCTTTTCAAAGTCGAATTTGGGTATTTAATGATTGAGCTTGAAGTCGAAGGAAAGACGGAGCTAAGCTAATTCGCGCTTGGGTTAATTTCGTATTTGGGTTAATTTTGAATTTGGATTTTTTTCAAAGTCGAATTTAGGTTAATGTCGAATCTGCATTTCGTCATCATATATGATTATTGTTGTGGTTAGTTGTATATTTGTATGCCTTGTTGATGGTTAGTGATGCTGGTGATACATCATTCTATGCTTGATTATTCTTGTGATTAGAGGCTTAGTGATGGATGGTGATACATCATTCTATGCTTGTTTCCACCTGCCATATAGTTACAATATATTTAGTAATGACCCTTGAAAGTTGTGCTTGTAGAGAATAGCTTGGCCTAAGTTGGTGGCGGGGGCGAATTGGACGGATTTCAAGGCATCGGGCGGTAAATCAGATTCGACAAAGTCGGGGCGTAATTTTGCCAAAGACAACTCTTGGAGTTTGTTTAATAAGAGGTTAGTGTTGGAGACATTGAGCAACTTCTTGTTTAGGTTATGATTTTGTTTCGGTGATTTTTCGTGAAAATTGTGTGAGGGAACGTCTTATTTGTTTTGTTTTTGCTGTGCTTGTGAGTTTTGGTCTGAACCGCCGACCATGAAAGTGTTCGGTTGACCCTTATTTGTTCTTTTTTTTGCCGTGCTTGTGAGTTCCTCCCCAATTTGATGCTAACTTGGCAATTTCCTTCTTGTTAGGCATAGCATTAGCAACCAAGAAACTATTAGTGCAAAGGCTATTACTATCACTACTCCACCTTTATTCATGGCTTATAATTTTGTTTTGCTGATTTTTCGTGAAAGTTAGGTTTTTGGTCAATTTTTCGCTATCGCTTTAGGATGTAAATTATTTGTTATCTAACCTAGGTGGTTGTAATATCGGGGTTGGATGTCTAGTAAGCGAACAACGGCCGAGTGTTTGACTGGTGTAGAAGAGTTTATGAATTGTTCGGAGCAAAATTGTAGAAAAAAAGAGGCAATTCAAGATTTCATGTCCTTGCCGTAATTGCATTAACATAAAGTGGTGGAATAGTGAAACTGTCGGGATCATCTGATAGTTTCGGGTTTTAAACATGGTTATACAAATTGGATATGGCACGGTGAGTCTGTAGCTAGTCGTGTGGGTGAAGGATCTAGTACAAGAGTGCAAGCTGAGGCAGACAACGATGTTTTAGCTGACGGTAATTCATCTGATAATGATCATATTGAGGACATGCTCCGTGCTGTTCAAGAGGATTTCGACGAACGTCCTCCCATATTTGATAGTCTAGTTAGGGACAACAGTATCCCTTTGTACAACGGATGTCCTAAATACACAAAATTGTCTGCTGTGTTCAAATTGTTGAACATTAAGGCTAAATTTGAGATTTCGGGTAAATATTTCTCAACACTCCTAGAAATGCTCGCCGATATGGTTCCTGTTGCCAACGAGCCTCCAGTGTTGACTTACGAGGCAAAGAAGTTGTTGTGTCCTTTGAACCTGCAGTATGAAAGAATACATGCCTGTCCCAACGACTGCGAACACGCCGTTTACGTCAAAGAAACGCATGAAGAAGTTCGAGAGCTGTGGGCGAAGTACTTCATTGAAGTATGTCTGCAAGAGAGCACATCGTTATAGGTTAAGACTTTGCATTTGTTTCACTTGAAACTTTATGTTGTTTTGTAATTATGCGATTGACATGGTTATTGTTACTTGTTATATTGAGTTGAACTTCCCAATCTGTACCGTGTATAATTGGAATGTGTTTTGTATTGTTGGGCTGCTTATATAGGTTTTGGGCAGTCAATAACAAACTAAATATGAAAATTAAGGAATCGGCGACCGTTGTTAGCCAAAACGGTCGCCCATGAACAATATTATTTTTTTTATTTTTCGACTTTCGGCGACTGTTGTCCGGCCAAACAGTTGCCAATACGTCGCCTATAGGCGGCTGTTGTTACCTGCCCATGCCTTATATTTTGTTTTATTTTTTTTTTTTTTATTTTGGGCGACTGTTGTTGCCCAGCAACGGTGACGGATACCTAGCCTTTGTGCGTTGGATAACAACGGACACCGATAGCCTGACCAATTGGCGTCGGTGCTCTCGGCGTCCGCAACCAACGGTCGCCCATGACCAATAACAACAGTCGCCAAAAGTGCCGACTGTACTAGTGAATGAAAGAACAAATCTGAGCCAGAGATTGTAATTTTCTGCTAGAGGACGATTTATTTTTCTTGGCACACGTTACATTTCCTTTTTCTTTTGTCTCACTTGGTACTCCTTTTCATTTACTCTTAATCTTACAAAATAAATCACACTCTCCTAAGATCTCTCTCGTACATCACACACATTAGACAAGGAGATAAGATAAAATCTTATCATATCTTATACTCCCTATGTCCCAGCAACTTTATCACACATGTCGCTGTGCACGGAAATTAAGGTTGTATTATTATAATAATATAGTACAATGTGATTAGATATAAACAACTTGCTTAAATTTATAACTTTTTTCTAATTCTTCCCAACATTTAATTTTCCCTCCAATTACATTTAAAATGGTGTTTAATTTTTTACCCAAACAAGAAATGTGATAAAATTATTGGGACGCTCGGAATGGAAAAATTTGATAAAATTAGTGGGACGGAGGGAGTAGTTGAAAACCTTGGCTTTTGCATGCGCAGTCTCTCACGCTTCATGCTTCTTTGTTCTTATTTTTGTTAAACTGTTCATTTTCATGCCTTCGCTTATTTTCTTTCTCGTAGGTTAGCTTTGAGATTAGTCAACAGTATCGACATATAGTTAGGCGCTTCTTTCATGTTGTGTTGGTGAACAATAATTGCCCTTAATGAGAGCAATCATACAGTGATGCTGGCTGCTTTGCGATTTAAAGGTTAGAGTTGCACTCACCGTCAGCTATGACTTATGGCGCGGTAAGCACTTAGATCCAAAAGATGCTGTTTTTGTCATCTTCAATGATCATGCTTGTATTGATTATGAGGGATACATGTCCCGATTTCGTAACTGCAACGGTTCGTAGTCAATTATGCTTGTGCTTTTGAAAATTGAAATTCAATCAGTGAAAAACGTATTACGATGTTAGAGGCTATAGCATCTCCAATCGAACTGCAAAACTAAAAAATATAAGGTAACAATACTCCAACCATACCCCAAATCAAAACTCAAAATGCGCTTTTATATTTCTCTCTCATCATTTGGATTGGAATCTGCGTTTGCGTCAAAGAAATTTGTTTGCTCTTTCAAATTTGCATTCAACCCTTTTAGTTCTTTACAGATTAAACAACTAAAAAATTCTATTATAAGAAGCGTTGGTTGGTTGAACCGAGGAAGAGAGAGTAAACATAAGGGCTTTATCAATTTGTTGCTGGCGAGAATAGTGAAATTAATTATTACTCCATATGATTGTCGATCATTTATTAGAGAGACAGAAGTAAACAGAAATAATGTGTAATAATGATTGACGCTGAACTTTGTCTAAGTCGAATATTCCCTTTTTTTTAAAATTTAAGTTTTCATAGAAACCCTAGCGGCCCTACAAACTTTTTGTAGTCTCATCTTGCATTATTTCACCCCAAGACTAGTCTCTATACGCGACTATATTGGCTGCTTACATCTGACAATCATGATTGGGTTTTTTCCTCATCTATGATTAGGCTAGTGCTCTTTCGAGAATTTGTTGTTCATGGGCTTATATGCTCGAGATATATCCGATTAAATCGAGAAAGTTCATGAATATGCTTACGTTTTCTTGCTCATTTCCGGAGCTGCGCCCACAGTTTATTTTTTTGTTTTATCAGTTTGTGCATTCGGTCATTCCTTATTTATCTTTTTCATATCTTATGACGATCTTTAATGTTTGTGCAGTCGAGGAAAGAGATTTTTTTTAATTTGGAAGTTATCTTTTTTTGGTTGTTCGTGGTTTGTGGATCATGCTTTTTTCTCAGCCATTTGTGACAGAAAGACAATATATGAAAATATCTCTTTGTGTAAACTATTATCGAATACAAGATACATCATATATAGACAAGTTCCTAAGCTATAGTAGGCTACGATCTCATCAATCAAGTCGACGATATTACAATTAAGCTAACTTCCTAATTTACATTAAAATAGTCTTTTCCTAATATACATGATACACTGACACCCCCTCAATTTGGAGCAGTCGGACTGCGGATGCCCAACTTGCCAAGAAAGTAATTAAATTGACATTAGCCGAGAGCATTGGTGAAGGTATATTCCAATAGGTAGCGAGTCGAAACATGCCGAGGAACAATGAGACCTTGAACCAAAGCACCTCGAAGAAAATGACAGTCAACTTCTATATGTTTCGGTCGTTTATGGAAGACTGATTAGCAGTAATGCGTAAAGCAGACTGACTGTCACAGTACAAGCGCATAAGTTGTGGACGAGCAACGCCAAGACTGAACAACAGACCCTTAAGCAATTTATGTTCGCAAAGAGTAGTAGCCATTGCCCGATATCATCCTCAGCAGACGAATGAGCCATGACGTGTTGTTTCTTTGTCCGTCGGGAAATAGGAGAATTGCCAAGTTGAACAAACCAGCTGGTGGGAGAGCGTCGAGTTAAAGGGCAACCTGCCCAATCAGAGTGACACCATCAGTCAACTATAGATCACAGTCAGCAGAAAGAAAAATCCATTGACCTGGATTGCCCTTCAAATATAGAACAACGCGAAGCGCGGCAACCCAATGTTCGTGAAGAGGATGTTGCATGAATTGAGCAAGTATACCACCTGTAGCCACCCATCTCATACCGGGTATCATTATAGCATCGGTCCCTATCGGGACCTATGGGGTTGGGCCCACCATACCCCGACTGATAGTCTGGCCATGTATCACCACTTAACCTTCCAACGTGCTTTGTCCTCACCCACACGCACCCTGGACAAACTTCCCAGGGGGTCAGGCTCAAAAAGGATCGCTAAGTACGGGTCAAATTAAAGAGAGATTGCACTTAGAATCGCAAACGGGCTCGACCCAAAATTAATTTGGGCTTGGCCGAATTTAAAATATTAATTTAGGCTTGGTCCAAAATTAATATTTGTGTGTGAGAATGTTCATTTTATTATTTGATAATTAAAATAAATATTTATTTCTGCCGGTATAAATGGTGTTATATGGTAACTTACTAAGAGGGGCAAATTGGGAATTCACCTCATGAGATTTTCGAAAATAACATATTAGATATGGTAGGATTTTTTGAAATTATTTGGAATTAAATAGCATGATTTTTGAAATATGCTGTAGATTATTTTTTGAAAAGATTTTGTAAGTTGAATATTTGAAAGATAAGATCTTTTAAGATACGAGAGTAAAAAGCTCAACCACCCACCTTATATAGAAGGGGTAGCACGAAATTCAGTCATTAAAAAGAAAGAGAACAAGTCACACACACATTAAAAACAAAAGCTTGAAGCTCCCTCTCTTCGCCTGGCGAATTCTCGATCGACTTCTCTAGCTATGCACGGAAGACGATCGCGTGACCACTGAACAGGATCATCGTGATGAATCTTTCCGCAATCCTCGACCGTTGTCCTACTTCCATCTCAGTTCTTCAAACTACAATGTACATTTTGACGAACCCCCTCGACGTTATTAGCGTTCGTGTTAAACCGAGCAATTCCGAGAAACGGGAATCGTCGGTAAAAATTTAAAACCCCGGGGATAATCTAGCATTACCCAACAGTGGTATCAGAGCTTAGGCTTGGTTCACGGACGAGGAGTGAATGAATCGATGAACCGATTGGATAGGAAAAGCACGCGCATGCTTTTCCTATCTTGTCACGCGCGTGCAGGAGACGCGACGAATGCCGCAAGGCTCAGCGGTTGAGATGCAGCCTGCGTCTCCCGTCAGCGATGCAGCATCCGGAGACGGAACAGCAACGACGTGGCGCAACTGGCTCAATGTGGCTGAGATACGACAACAGAACAGCAGTCGCGGCGAAGCAGCCGCAGCTGCCGCTCGCGAAACGCATGACGACAACCGCAATCAACCCGCGTAGCGACGGCACCCACTTGGTGGAGCTGTCGGTGACATAAACCAGGTGTGACCGCTAAGCGACTGCATCGTGTAGCGCGCGTCGTGCGCTTTCGGCGACTTTGCTTCGGCCGAGATGCCGTGCGCATGGTGGTGGACATCGGTGCAGGCCGGCTGTGATGAGTCTTGTGGGTCCCGGGTAAATCTAACGAAAAATCAGCCTAATTGTGAATTTGGTGATGAATGCTTTTTCGGATCAGTCGAAATTTGCACTAACGGGCTTAGGGTTAGAGCTAGGCCCATTATGGAACCCTAATGGGCTTGGGCTTGGCTCAGCCCAACTAAGGGCCCAAGTACCCTAATGGGCTTCGGTTTGGGTCCGACCCAACTGAGGGTCCAAAAAACCTAATGGGCTTGGCTTGGGCAAGGCCCAACTGAGAGCCCAAATCTCGATTGCGCTGGTGGGCTTGGCTTGGGCCTCGGCCAACTAAGGGCCCAAATATCAATTCCTATTTAGAAAGAAAAGTGTTAACAAGCCTAGGTTAATCACTTTATAGATAAAAGATTCGATTTTCAGAAAATTGTAACTACGTTATATGCATGTTAGTTTTGATACGTAACGATGCATAATATTTTGAACTAGGTTCCATGCATGTTAGTTTTGATATGTGATGATACATGATCTTTTGAACTAGGTTCCATGCATGTTAGTTTTGATACGTTTGCATGATCTGTGTAACTAGGTTGCATGCATGATAGCCAAAAGGACTTTTATGATATAAACTCGGTTATATGCATGCTACTCTTTTTCATGATTGAGTGAGCATTCTCTTGTTGGACGATATACTAAGTGAGTAGGGGGATTAGATCTCTGCGCTCTACCAAGTCTGAGAGTCGGCGACAGAGGGGTAGGCTTGCTTTGTTCCGAGTTATCGACGACCTTGCACTTGCCTCTGCCGGGTGGATCCTCAGATGCGTATTGGACTACACCGCTCTCCAAACACATTCGGCCTTATAAAGTGTTATCCTAAGGGCAGAATTTGTAAGTGCGAGGATTGAGCCGGATGTTGGATAGGTTGCACTTAGGCAGTTATACCCAATATGCAGGGTTACCGTGAGGGCTTCTGGCTATAGAAAAGTACGTTGAAACATTTATTAGATAAATTAGTGTGGAACACGACTCCGGTCGGTTAGGACGAACCAACAAATTGTTAGGTTGAGGGATGTCTAATCGATGCGGGGAACTCAACGCCACTATGAGGCTTTCAACGAGGTCTCCGAAATTCCAAGTTGGGAGAATGGATTTCGAGAAAAACAGTGGGAGTCACACAAATGCCAAAGTCCTGAATTTGTGTTGACGAATATTACATGATCCTTATATAATCTGTAAAAATCCATGCAGTTAAAATTTTCACCCCATATTTAATCATGACAAACCCTTTAATGATGTTGTTGGACAAGCACCAATTGGTTGGACCAAACTACACTAACTGGATTCGTAATTTGAGGATTGTCCTCAAGATGGAGAAACTGGAGTATATCCTCGATAACCCCGTTATGCAGCCACCTGCTGATGATGAGGATGACAAGGAAACACATCTAGCTTTTGCCGAATGGTCGGACCATGAGGAATATGTTAAGGCATACATGCTTGCTTTGATGAACGCTGAGCTGCAATGCAACGCACACATGAGAACATGACTGTGCGCGAGACCCAGGTAGCGTTTGTTGCAACGACTTCTAGGTCTAAGAGACCAAAGAAGAAGAAGTCTAGCGAGCATAAACCTCAAGGAGGAATTGCCAAGAAAGGAAGGCGTATGGGAACGTCGGACAAAGGGTTCGGAAGCCTTCGGATAAGTGCCTTCATTGCTAGCTGCTGGGCCACAAACTGCCCTAAATTGAAGTCGTTAGACGCTTCAGGTATGGAAATCGTTTCTGAAACAAATGGTTCCTTAACAGTGTATTCTTACTTCATGGATTCTAGACCCAGGGGCTAGTGCCCACATATGTGTGTTGAACCAGGGTCTGGGACGAAGTAAGAAACTGACAGAGCGAGAGATTCTGATCAAGGTTGGCAGCGGGCATAGTGTTTTGGCTAGTCGTATAGGATCTAGATATCTTGTATTGTCCTCTTGACATAAGTTAGTTCTTACAGATATTCTGGTTTTGCCCAAGGGGCTTAAGAATGTTATTTTGATTCCTGTTTTGAGAAGACTCGGTTACGAGTTTCGTTTTAATAATAATATAAGCACCATTTATTTTAGAAATGAATGTGTCGGAAATGCTAACTTAACAAATATTTTATATTACTTAAAAGTCGAGGACAAATTGAAATTGTAAATGCAGTCACCACAAACACGATCGGATCGAATAAACGTCTCTTGTGGCATTTTAGACTGGGCCATTCAGGAGACCAAAAGTCAGTTGGAGAAAGACGGCTTTATCAAGCTGTCCGAATCAGGTCCTTATCCGACGTGTGAATCCTGTATTCTAGGAAAACTGACCAAGTCTCTTCAAGGGGACTTTTCTTAGAGCCACAGAAGTATTGGGTTCGATCCATACAGATGTCTGTGGGCCGTTTAGCGTAACGGCTCGTGGTAACTTCCACTACTTCATCACATTTACTGATTATCATTCCCGCTATGAAAAATTCTATTTGATGAGACACAAGTCGGATGCTCTTGAATTGTTCAAGGAGTATAAGATTTTTCTGGAAAAGCAAACTGGGAAACTTGTCAAAGCCGTCCGATCAGATCGAGGTGGCGAGTATATGAGTATCGAGTGCTATGATTTTTCTTAGAGAAAACGAAATCATAGCACAGTTCACTCCACCAGGAATGCCGCAATAGAATGGTGTTGCCGAACAGAGGAATCCAACACTTTTGGAAAAGGTTCGATGCATGCGGAGTTACACAGACCTCCCCATAGCACTATGGGGATACGCCTTAGAGACATCCGTATATATTTTGACTAGAATCCCTTCAAAGTAAAGTCTGTGGATAACTCCCGTACGAGATTTGGAATGGTCGTAAGGCAAGCTTAAATCATATTAATGTTTGGGGTTGCCCCACTTTCGTGGAAAAGTTGCAAACACACAAACTAGAATCGAGATCGAAGAAAGGACGTTTCGTAGGTTACCCCGGGACTCCACGGGGTACTACTTCTACTTTCCCGATGACCAGCGGTCATCATGGCACTGCACGCGTATTTTCTCGAAGAGGAGTTCTGTCGAAATGATGGTGTAGGAAGAGAAGTAATTCTTAGAGAATAGGACGAGATGACTCCAGTGTTGCCATCATCGATGGTCGATGAGGTACAACCATAGACATAACCCGAATTGTGTAGGTCGAGTAGAGTATCTCGCATGCCTGAGAGATACGGTATGGTACATGTTGAGCATGGGGATGCTGCGACAGACGGACTCGTCGGGACGACGCCACTACTTACGACCAGCCAATTGCTCACATTGACTCGATCAAATGGCTCGATGATATGAAAGCAGAAATGGACCCAATGTATGCAAACTAGGTTTGGACATTGGTAGACCTTCCTGACGGTTTCAGATCGACCGTTTGTAAATGGTTCTACAAACGAAAGATTGGATCAGACGGACTGGTGGACACGTACAAAGCTAGGGTTGTAGCGAAATGTTATAGTCAGAAATAGGGCATTGACTATGAAGAAACCTTCTCACCAGTTGCGATGTTAAAGACCATTAGATTCTTGCTAGCCATAGCAACATACTACGATTATGAAATCTAGCAGATGGATATCAAGGGTTTTACATCTCAAGGAGATTCTTATAAGGTGTGCAAGCTTAATCGGTCTATTTATGGACTGAAGTAAGCATCCAAGAGCTGGAATCTTCGGTTCAATGAAGTGGTTAGGAAACACGAATTCATGAATAACGAAGACGAGCAGTGCGTCTATAACAGTAGTAGTGGGAGCAAAGTTCCGTTTCTCATATTGTACATGGATGACATCCTTTTGATAGGAAACGACATAGGAATGCTCTCAGAGGTGAAAGCTTGGCCTTCAACCAAATTCTCCATGAAAGACTTAGGAAAAGCGCCTACATTCTGGGAATTGAACTGTATAGAGACAGACCGAATCGAATGTTAAGACTCTCCCAAGCCCTTTACTTAGAAAGGTCCTTAAATGGTTTAAGATGGACGAATCTAAGAAAGGTTTCTTGCCTGTGCGGCATGGGATACATCTCTCCAAGTCTATGTCACCTCAAAGTGAGGAAGATCAGCATGAGATGATTGGAGTTCCTTATGCTTCCGTCGTCGGTAGCCTGATGTATGCGATGCTTTGCACGCGACCCGACATATCCTATGCTGTGAGTATAGTGAGTAAATTTCAGGGTACCTTGCAAAGAACATTGGATGGCGGTAAAGAATATCTTGAAGTATCTTATACGAACTAAAGACTTGAATTGGTTTACGGCATTGGAGAATTACAGATGGATGGATTTACAGACTCGGACTTCCAGTCGGACGTGGATGATTGGAAATCCACCTCGGTTTTTGTCATTATGCTTAATGGTGGCGCTGTCTCTTGGAGTAGTAATAAGCAAAGCACAACTGCTGATTCCACCACTGAAGCAGAATATATAACGGCCTCTGAGGCATCTAAGGAGGGTGTTTGGATGAAGAAGTTCTTGGAAGATCTTCAAGTGGTCCCTAGCATTGTGGCTATCGCACAGGCTAAGGGACCCTGAGCTCACAGTCGGTCCAAACATATAGAGAGAAAATACGACGTGGTACGTGGATTCATTGAGAATGGCTATATACCCGTGCAGAGAGTCGCATCCGCAGAGAACGTGGCATACCCATTCACCAAGCCGGTATTGCAGGCAGTACTTGATAAACAAATTGAGAAGATGGGGTTAAAATATCATAGTACGTGGCATCGAGTGCAAGTGGAAGATTGTTGGGAATATGCCATCGGAATGCCGATATTCGAGGATTAGATGAACATGGGCTATCTAATCTATGTAATATTCACAATATTTTTTATATCTCGATTGTATGGCAAGTTGATTGATAAAGGCATGTTATCATATTTTCTTCAAGGCATTCTATTTAACAAGGTAAATTGAATAAAATCCAAACGTCAGAGTTTAGTTATCGATTCTGCTTGGCAGAGAGGGGCACCGATAGACTATTACTCTCTGAGGTTAAAATAGTCCACAAGTTAATATCTCTGGTAGGGTGACCGGATTGATCACATAAACTTGATATGTCAACGAGTCAGATGTGACTGTGCCAGTCGCTCACTCAGGGGAGTGGGAGCTCGTGACATTTATAAAAGATGAAGCTGGGATTGTCTGTATTTGGACATTGACTCGTAGTCGAGTCGATCGCATGCTGGGAATGTCAAAGATCGAATCGACTGACTATAGTAGCATACGTGAACCTTAGACCGAAAGGGTCAACGTTGGAGTTGGCTCGGGGTCCTGACCTTCCACAAGCTTTGCTAGGCTCAATGTGCTTTAGCTAGAGTTGGCGGCAACGTGTGGTCTTGACAACGGGCATGATTGTCAACTCGCCGAGCAGGATTGAGACTGACTCACTTTGACGTGGAGGGTAGTTTCGTAATATTGCCTGTCACGATTCCTCATAGGGTCGAGTCCTGTTAGTTTGCATTACATGACTATCACTCGACCGGGACACGTGTGAAGGTTTATACGTATGGTGATAATCTATAGTCGTTCGTGAATTTTGAATTCGGACTCGACTCGGGGTCGGCTCGATACCACAAGATTAGCTAAGCGTTTATCGACCTCTTGGATTGCTCCCAATGCCGAGTTGAGACGAACAAGAAGAGTCGGGCTTAAAAAGGATCACTAAATACGGGTCAAATTAAAGAGAGATTGGACTTAGAGTCGCAAACGGGTTCGACCCAAAATTAATTTGGGCTTTGCCGAATCTAATATATTTAATTTAGACTTGGCCCAAAATTAATATTTGTGTGTAAGAATGTTTATTTTATTATTTGATAATAAAATAAATATTTATTTCCGCCGGTATAAATGGTGTTATACCGTAACTTACGAAGAGGGACAAATTGGGAATTTCACCTCATGAGATTTTCGAAAATAACATATTAGATATTGTAGGTTTTTTTGAAATTAATTTTGAATCAAATATCATGATTTTCGAAATATGCTATAGATTATTTTTTGAAAAGATTTTGTAAGTTGAATAATTGAAAGATAAGATCTTTTAAGATATGGGAGTAAAAAGCTCAACCACCCACCATTTATAGAAGGGTAGGACGAAATTTACTCATTAGGAAACAAAGAGAACAAGTCACACACACATCAAAAAGAAAAGCTTGGAGCTCTCTCTCTTCGTCGGGCGAATTCTCGATCGACTTCTCTAGCTATCCACGGGAGACGATCGAACGTGACCACCGAAATGATCGGCGTGATGAATCTTTCCGCAATCCTCGACTGCCACCTACTCCCGTTACAGTTCTTCAATTACAAGGTACATTTCAACGAATCCCCTCGACGTTATTACTGTTCGTGTTAAATCGAGCAATTCCGGGAAATGGAAATCGCCGGAAAATTTTAAAATCCCGGGGATAATCCCACGATTCCCAACACTTGGACCAGTGGTGCGCAAACTTTCCTCTTGAATAAGTAGAGAATACACACGTTCATGAGGCGGCAACGGATGTTGGGAGAGATATGAGATCTGACAGGGCCGTAGAGATTCGAATCCAAACCCAAGAGAAACTGATGAACTTTTATCCTCTCGGTGTTGAGCCAATAATGACTAAACTTTGGGTACCCAATCGTCAATAAAGAAGTCAAATCTAATTTACCAGATGAACCAATATCCTCCCATAACTTTTGCAACTTCCATAATAGGCCATAATAGATATTCCCTCTTGCTTGAATTCTGATAAGCATCCTTGAGTTGTTGAAGACGAGATCCGGTGATGATTGAGAACCGATCATAAAGATGCGGCCACAGATCAACTGCCACATCTTTGTGAGGAATAGATGATCGAAGCGAAGGTTTGATGAGATCTATAATCCAAGAAATCGGAAGAGACTGAATTGTCCACCAATCGTCTAAATCTTTCGACTTCGGACCTGGTCGAGTGATTGAACGATCAAGAAATTCGAATTTCTTACGAGCACGAAGCGCCAATCGAACAGCCCGAAACCATTCATCGTAGTTGACTTCTCCACGGAGTTTAACTTGAGTGATCAAAATGCCGGGATTATCATTGGCGGTAATGTTGTAAGGCGAGATCGTGCGGTGGGGGCCGATTTCATCATTGACAGTTGTTTCACTGGTGGACGCCATAGACACACGACACTCAAAGAACGAGGATATATTTGACGAGAAGATTATATCAACCTTGCTCTGATACCATGACAGAAAGACAATATATAAAAACCTCCTTTTATGTATACTATTATCGAATACAAGATACATCATATATAGACAAGTCCCTAAGCTTTAGTAGGCAATGATCTCATCAATCAAGGCAACGATTCTACGATTAAGCTAACTTTCTAATTACATAAAAAGAATATTTTCCTAATATACATGATACAGTGACAATTTGAGATCAAAATCCACGGTATATACTTTCTGCTTGTGTTGAGCAGTAATTTTCCGTGCCCAGTGGAAGGCTGATTTTGGACCACGACAATGTTGTTAGGATAGTATAAAGCCGAAATGACACCGAGCAAGAACACGAGATTTTTACGTGTTTGGCCAATACCGCCTACCTACATGGAGAGCATTAGCTTTACTATATTGAGAATATTACACCGTACAAACTTAACGGTCATGTGTAAACCCAAACCCGAGACCCTTTGCCCATCCGGATAATATATTTGTACATATTCCCAACTAACCCAGTAAAAGTACACCGCCCTCACCATCCACCAGGATAAATTTCTTCACACTCTCTCTCACTCTCACCGGCGCTTCTCGTTGCTGTTCGGGGCGATTTACAAGTGAAGGCTTCATCCCCCTTTTATAGCATAATGTCATGGGAAGATGCCAAACCACATGCCCTCGTCACTTACATCATTGGAAGAAAAGATCAAAAAGTATTCCTCCACCTCTCTCGCATGTGTGTGTATTTAGGTTGCCTTTCAACATCAGCGTCTTTGTAATACCGAGTCCCGCGAGTAAGCTGACCAAGAAATTTGCATGCATATTATGTGCTTATACGACTGCACAAATTGTGTTAACAATTATGTGCTCATGTGATAACTGACTTATTAGAAAATATTGGGACTTAGGAAATTTTCGAAAGGATGGGAAGATGTGAGAAAGAATTTTCGAAAGAGTGATTCTCAAAATGGTAGACTTTCGAAATAAAAGTTGAGATTTTCGAAAGGATAGAGAGGTTGCGAGAATTAGAAAAGGAGAATTGTGAATGAATGTGAGTTGCGTAAATTAGAACTATAAAAGATGTTACGAAAAATTGAAATTCTCGGAAGAGAGATTTTTGCGATTTAAGGGTTTTCGATAGTATAGTCCAAAAACTTAATAAGGGAGGGAACTAATTTAATAATATTACAATATATGTTACTTGGGGTTAAGATAAGTATTAATAAAGTCAGCGTCGATGTCATTTGTTTAGTAAAACACACAATGCATAGGATAAGATAATGTTAGTGTTAGCAAGCATGAAAAAAAAATTGCATGTGTTCGTGCTTTATACAAGGTTGGGATTTGTGAAAGTAGAAGCATGTTTGAAGTTTTGTTGAAGATCATCATGTTCTTGAGAAAGTAGTACTTTGATCGAATAATTATAGATTTTCGAGTTTTCCTCAAGACATGATTTGGAAAGGAAGCCTCTCGAAAATAATTTTCGAAAGATCTGACTTTCGAAACAAGGTCTTTCGAAAATTATCTTCGAAACCAACTATTTTCGCAAGTCGGATTTTCGAAAGCCGAAACCTTTCGAAAATTTATTTTCGAAACATGCATATTTTCGTAAGATATGAAATTTCCGATACAGGTTTATTTTCACAATATAAAATTTTCGAAAGACCTTTCAAAATAATTTTTGAAACCAGGGTTAGATTTTCGAAACCAAGCTTTTGAGAATTATTTTCAGAATCAAGTGATTTTCGTAACATAATTTCGAAACCAAGAAGATTTTTGTAACATAGGTTTCGAAAATAATTTTCAAAACACAAACTTTTCAAAGTAGGTCAATTTTCGATACAAGTTGATTTTCGAAACTAGTTGATTTTTTGCAATGTCAAGATTCTCGAAACCTATTTTCGCAATTGAGTCAATTTTTGCAGCATCTGATTTTCGAAACATACCTTCGAAACTTTAAGATATTCGCAACAGTGACTTCTAATAATTTTCGAAACAAAGAAATTTTCGTAACGGTGCATTTTGAAACTATTTTCGTAACTTGGTCCAATTTTCGAACTTAGATGATTTCGAAACAAATTTCGAAACTTATCAGTTCCTAATAGATTTTTTGAAACTTGCATATTTTCAACATCATATTTTCTAAACATAACTTTTCAGCACTTAGACACTTCGAAAATTAATGTTGTCTTAGCCAATACACCGACTTTAGAACCTTTTCTTGTCTAAGGGCCGAAATATTAGGAAATTCACCAGATAATTAACAAACTACTCTGAGACACCAGGTAAGTGGGAACTTCAACTACAACACATAATTAATTACGTGTGGTTGACTTGCATGACATATGCTTTAGTGATTTCACTGTAACGTGAATTTATGTGCCATACGTCTATATGGTAAGTGTTTATAGCATTATACACGTGGTATGAACATGTGCATGCATGAATGATTTGGGAGATTTTGGAAGGTGAGCATGCACTGTATTGTCGCTTGAAAGCGAATGATATTTGTCGGTGTGGCATTTGAGGTCGACTCACAGTTGAGTCAGGGCTACTTCTATGGGAGCATGACGGTGTTGTATGCCGTCGGTTATATTTATTAATGCAGGAGGAGCGAATGAGGAAGGAGCGACCTAGCTTTTCTAATGTAGGCTAACTGGCATAGGCAACTGGCCTATTAGCGGTGAGGAGCGACCTGGAGGGTGCGACATGGGAAGGAGTGACCTGGGAGGAACTCCTGGTGTAGGCTAACCAGTGCGGGCTACAGCATGGCAGAGGGGACGACCTAGGAAGTGGCGACCTGGGGAAACCTAGCGTAGGCCATGTTAGGATTAATTGTAGTGTCCTCTATTTTGATATTAATGGGTTGTAGTAGTTTGGGGAGACAATTTGTATTTATTAGAAGTTTGGTACTTTGGTTTTAATATAATTTTTGAATGTGGTATTATAAAGCCCATAATTACCCTTGTTAGGGTTTATCAAAAGAATTGCTTTGGAAGCCGCTCTCGTTAAACACACACGAACACATACTCAAGGTGTTTCATACACTTTTAAGTTCTAATAATCTTTTGATCCTTGTTTGGTAACAAGTGGACCAACAAGTGGTATCAGAGCCAAACGTCGATAGATCTCAACGATTTGAATCTAGTTTCGCTCAATTCCGACGAGATTTGAAAGATCATTTGCTCAAAATCCATTTTCAATTTTTCATGTGTTTTTTGGATGTTTTAAATCGCTTTTGCTGGCTTTGGTTTGATAAATCGTCAATGAGTATTTTTCTGTTCTTTCGAGTCGATTTAAGCCAAGTTTGAGTTGTTGTTGAGCCAAAATCATGTTTACAGATATCTGTTTTTTCTGGGTCTGGTCTTTACCTTCGTGAGGATTTATCACACAGTACATATATTTTTGAAGGATTCGCCCGAAACGTTTTTCAATTTGCAAGAGAGTCGCCCGATTAAATTCTCGGCGATTTTAGGTCCTTAAGGTCTTATCGCCCGATACTTAGTTCTAATTGACTAAATCATCCGACTTCCAATCCTATAAGAGGATCGTTTGATTTCACCAAATCGACCGATTTGACAAAATCGTCCGATTTGCTACAGTCGTCCAAATTTTCTTAATCGCCCAATTTCACTCTTATTTAAGCAGTAAATCGCCCGATCTCAATTTCATAGATCAAATCGCCCGACAGCTTCTATCGCCCGATTAATAATTTTGTCACTATCTATCAATTTTAAATTTCAAGGAACAAATCGCATGAAACCCTCTGCCGCCCTATTTTAGCCTCGATTCGACCAATCCTATTTGAAAGCTGCCATCGCCCGATTCTAAGAGTTAAATTTACCCTTCTAAGTCTAAATTTCAGTCGCCCGATTGCAGTATTAGAATCGCCCGATTAATTTAAAACTTAAATCGTCCGATTGCCAGTCTATCTAACTAAGTCGCACGAACCTGAAATTACTTTACTAATGTCGACCGATTTTGATCGAGTTACATCACCCGAACCAAAATTAATTAATAAATTTTATTCCAAACTTGACTATAATTGTTCGAACCTAACATTTCATTTCGCAGATCACATCCACGTAACGATCACTACCAAACAACAAATGGACTCCTTAGCTATGGGAAGCGATGTTCCTGTACCAGTTCTAAGACGTGGTGACTTCGGAGTTTGGAGAAGCAGATTACTCAACTTTCTTGAGATAAAGGACATCGGAAAAGACATCATCGAGTCTCTTGAGAAAGGACCACAACAAGTATGGGTCACAGTCCATGGTGATGATACAGTCACCAGCAGCAGTTCAAGTAGGGCACAATGCTCAAATCTCCTTCGCAATACAATGATGCAGAAAAGAAACGAGCTAAAGCAGACCTTCTGGCAAAAAACTATTTGATGCAGGCTTTGCCTAATGACATACTGATCCAAGTCGATAGCTTTCAAACTACTAAAGCTATGTGGGATGAAGTCGCAAAATTAATGCAAGGAACCGAGAGTGAACTAAGAGCTAAGAAAGCAAATACCCTTGCAGCATATGATTCCTTCAAGGCTAAACCCGATGAGCAAATTGGTGAGACCTACAGTAGGTTTAAGGTCCTTGTGAACGAACTAAGGAAGATAAGCATCATAAAAACGAACATTGAACTCAATGTCAAATTCCTCACCTCACTGCATCCAGAATGGAAGATAGTCACCACACACTTCAGGCTTAACAAGGACCTTGACCAAATTGACATTCACAACGTTTATGAAAGTCTCGAGCACCATAGTGACGATGTTCTTGAAGAAATCGGAGATAAGAAGGGTAAGGCAGTGATAGACCCTATAGCCCTAGTACCCACTCTTAAGACAAGCACAAAATCCACAAAGAATAAGTCTGCTAAGTCGTCCAATCCATTAGACAGTGAAGACTCCAAATCAGAATCATATCCTGAATTTAAAGACTTCGAGAAGCATGTGGCTTACGTAACAAAAAGAATGGTAGAACAATACAACAAGAAATTATCATCATCTGCCAATCGATAAAAGGGCCTCGTCAAGTTCCAAACAGCCACCAAAACCTTTCCAACAGCCCGACACTAGAACGACTCTGAGCCTAGCAAATGTTTCAGTTATGGAAAGCCTGGGCACTTTGCTAGAGACTGCTACCTTCCCAAGAAGAAGGATGAGGAGTATTACACTAGAAAACTTCAGTTGCTCAAGCAGAAGAAATCTGGAGTTGCATTGATGGCTGAATAGGACCACTGGCTGGACTACACGTCTGAAAGTGAGTCAGACAATGTAGCCCTGATGGCCCTCGTGGAAGAAGGTGATTCTGAGCAGAAGGACCTGGAAGCTAATGCTGGTAATGAGGACAATGAGCTGTCTTCAGGAAATGAGGTAAAATCTTTTAACCTAAGACTGCACTCTGAACTTCAAGAAAAATATGTAATACTTCAAAATTAACTTAAATACTTCAGGTCAACAGAAGTGAAATTAGCTAACACATTAGAGGTTCTAGATAAGGCCCGTGAAGAAGTAAGTAGATTAGAAACTAGAGTAGCTGACTCGAGAGCCAACTTAGCTGAATCTGAATCGAAAGTAAATGACTTACAAGCTCGTTTTGACAATAGTTATGCATGTCTACTTAAGCAATTATGAGATAATAGCAACTTAGATTGTCTGCTAGAAGTAGCACAGTCGAAAATCGATAGTCGTGACTTTGAAATAGACGGTTCGGAAACACAGGTTAGTGAGCTAAAGGCCAAATGAACTAAAACATGTAAAATTATATGCTAAGATTAAGAAGCTTGAGGACCTACTTACTAAGAGAGGACAAACAGATAGAACGATCTTGAATAAGCTAGAGACATATAATTTTATGACCCACGTGAATGATTAGGTTTCAATCTAGACTCTATCCCAATAGTAAAGAAACCCCTACCTCTTTATGACATTAGTTTCCTATGATTAAATATGCCTAGTCTTATGCCTTTCACGAGCTCATTTGCACTTGATGTGCTGGAAAAGAATAAGAGAAATAGGAGGACTGGGCCGAAATCCTGCTTGACTATGAGGAACTGAACAATAGTTACAAAACATGGGAAATACATTTGTCTGATGACTACTTACCTATTTATACGCCTTCTTCTGAAGAAGTTGGTGTCGAAAAACCAAATACCTCTAATGCACATATACCAACCATAATCAGAGAAATATCTGACTTGCGATCAAATCTAGAGTCAGAAGAACAACATTTCAATTAGAGAATGAAGTATTGCTTAGTATTATTTCCTCACTAGAAAAACAAATCGACACTATCAAAACTAAAGCCTCTACTCCGGAATCAGAAAGGATAACTTTCCAGTTAGAGAATAAAATACTGCTCACTATAATTTCCTCACTAGAAAAACAAATCGACACTAGCAGAACTACAACCTCAACTCTAGAGCAGAGAGGATAACTTTCCAAATAGAGAATGAAGTACTATTAAGTAAAATCTCCTCACTTGAAAACCAAATCGACACCAGTTTAGCTTTACTCTCTCTGCAAACTTCTTTAGTCGACTCCCAAATAGACATTCCTACCAAAACTAGAACAAAAGAATGCAGATTGCATCTAGCAAATCCAAGCTTACTAACTCATCCTATCAATGTGTGCTAAGAATTATCCTGTTGAACCTCCATCTATTACTCTTAAGCCTGTAATGACTACTAAACATCATAACTTCTATTCCAGCTATAATGATGCTTTTATCTTAAATGCTCAATACCAATCAGCACATGAAAGCACGGCTAAGGAAACATCACCACCTTCTCCAAAGCCCGGATACTAACCTGACAGAAGGAAATGACATGTTGGCAAAACAAAGTCTCATAGAGCTGAAGCGAAAGCCAAAGCTATAGGAATGCGCAGCATATGGGTTACAAAACAACAACTTAGAGCATGGACAAATCTCTGTCATCCTCTAGGAATTAGAAAGATCTGGGTTCCTAAGCGATCATCTGGAATCATAGATAAATCTAACACTGACCTTAGAAATAGACCCGTAAGAAAGGCATACGTACACTATAAAACTAAAAGGGAGGACCCGTCCTTAAATGGGTACCTAAATCCCATTAATTCGTTCTGCAGATCCGTCATGTGTAGATACTTGATTCTGGTTGCTCTACATACATGATGGAAAGAGAAGAGCTATTGAGCAACCAGTGTTATTTGGGGAGGCGCGCCTAGGCGATGAACGGGGCGAGGCAGACACGAAAACGCCTCTAGGTCAAGCGAGGTGTTGTCCTTCGTGGAGGTGGTCCAGAGGCGGCACCTCAGTCTAAGGCAGCGAGGTGCCTAGGCGGTGAGGCGGTCGCCTCGGTGGCTGTGCGCGGCTAATTGTTGTCTGATGAGATTGACGGCTGATTTGGGAAGAGGATGACTAGTAACCCTAAATATATGTGAATGGGCTTGTATTTTCGGTGGGGGTGGGCCTATTAATATATGTTGTACAAATTTTTTAAGCACAATTAATTTTCTTTTTTACCCAATTAATTTTCGATGGGCTTTCCTTATTATATATTGTAATTTTCTATAGTCCAATTAATTTTTTCTTTAACCCACTCAAGAAAAGTTATTAAATGGAAGTGTTAGAAATGAAATTTGGTGTTATCTGAAGATCTAAATCTCACTATAACATAATATAATTGAATATCATCTATATAAGTTATGAAAAATACTTCAAAATACTGTATAATACCACATTTTTATTTAATCAAAATTGTTGGAAAAAATATTTATATTTGTAAAAGTTCTATAAAACTAAATAGGTTTATAAGAATTCCTTAAAATATATGTATCGCATCACTTAAATGAATTTATTTATATATTATAAGTTAGCTTATTTATGTGTGAGTAAATATTATCATATATAATATTAGTATAATAAAGTTTGCGTCGGTTCTATGAGGCGGGCGCCTTATTTGCGCCTCGCCTCTGAGGCAAGGCGGGTAGCATATCGCCTCTTTGTGCCTCTTGCCTTTAATAACCTTGTGAGCAACAACACCGAACGCTTCGGTGGAAATGTGCGCTTTGGAAACAATCACGTGGCTCCAATCTTAGGACACGACGACCTAATTCATGACAACCTAACGGTCAAGGAGGTTTCATACGTCGAGGGTCTCAGTCACAATCTCTTCAGCATAGGTCAATTTTGCGAAAGACGACTAAAAGTTCACTTCCATGCTGAGGGGTGCAGCATCACTGATGAATATGGTAGGGAGCTTTCTCACTGGAACAAGAAAAACAAATCTCTAACATAAATTTGAAGACTACTCGACCCTCGTCCAAGCTTTGTCTCATGACGACCTCAATTCGGCAAAGTGACATTTGGCACCAAAAACTGTCTCACCTCAACTTCAAAACGCTGAATAAACTACATACTGAAAAACTACCAGCCTTGAAGTATCACAAGAAACACCTCTGCAGTGCTTGTGAAATGGGAAAAATGAAAAGAGCATCACATAAGACAAAGCTCATAGCTTCAACTTCTCGACCACTAGAACTACTTCACATGGATCTGTGTGGACCCATGAGAGTGCAAAGCATCAACGGACGAAAATACGTTCTGGTGATCGTGGATGATTTCTCCCGGTATACATGGACAAGATTTCTTAAACGAAAGATTAGACCCCAGATCTAATCATCGACTTTGTGAAACAAACTCAAAACTCGCTAGATGCAACGTTCAAGTGATTCGAACTGACAACGGTAGCGAGTTCAAGAATCAAATAGTTGATGACTTCTACTCATCACTTGGAATTTCTCAGCAATTTTCTGCAGCTAGGATGGAGTTGTGGAAAGAAGGAAAAACCCCATACGAACTAATTAATAAAGGAATACCCAATATCATATTTCTTCGAGTTTTTGACTGCAAATGCTTCGTTCTAAACAATAGAGAAGATCGGGAAAATTTGATCCTAAAGCATTCGAAGGGGTATTCATTGGATACTCTGCTGAGGCGAAGGCATACAGAGTTTACCTACCACAAAAGCGAACTGTCATGGAAAGTGCTAATGTTACATTTGATGAAACACCATCTATCACTTCTGGACAATAAAGTCCAGAACCCGGATTCATAAGTGTTGACAGAAGATCAACATAACTCTCCACCCGAGGAAAGACCGTCTACTTCTCAGACATTCGAAGAAGACGAGCTGGATCTTCTGTTTGACCAAATATCTATGCCGTCGTCCACAATTGGACCCTCCTCAAAACTACGAGAGTAGAGACACATTAGATCCATCTGTACACGGTTTAACTGGAACTGACGAGATGCCTTTAAGCAGTCGACCTCAAGTTACCATGACTTCTCAAGCAGTTCACCATGAAGACATAGAGAATACTCCCAACAGATAATTCAGGACACGAAGCTCAAACCCATTGAGATCTCTAGTACCAAAGCAAGTGAGGAACTTAACGACGAGGAATCAATTCAACCACTCCCCCCACACAAGGAAATGGACGAGAGCTCACCCAATATCTCAAATTATCGGAGATCCAAATCATGGAATAAGCACCCGCTCCTCAACAATTAATAAAAATCTATATGCCTGTTTTCTGAGTCCAAACGGACAAAGTAAGATCGAAGATGCGTTAGCAAATCCAGATTGGATACAAGCCATGCAGGAAGAAATCAATCAATTTGAGCGACTCAAAGTGTAGAGATTAGTCCCAAGACCTCCGGGCAAAACCATTATAGGAACAAAGTGAGTTTTCAAGGACCAAAGAGATGAAGATGGGATTGCTATTAGGAACAAGGCTCGATTGGTGGCAAAGGGTTACAATCAACAAGAAGGAATCGCCTACGATGAAACTTTTGCCCCCGCTGCTCGAATCAAGGCCATCCGAATCTTTCTCAGTTATGCTTCTCACAAAAACTTTACTGTTTACCAAATGGACGTCACGACAGCCTTCCTAAATGGTGTCTTGAAAGAAGAAGTATACGTGGCGCAACCTGCAGGCTTTGTGAGCGAAACTCACCCTGACTATGTGTACTTTCTAGAGAAGGCTCTCTATGGACTTAAACAAGCCCAGTGCGCTTGGTACGAGGCACTCTCAGACTTTTTGATTAAGTCGGGGTTCACAAATGGGAGATCAACACAACCCTCTTCATCAAAAGACATAATCAGGAATTCTCCTTGTTCAGATATATGTTGATGACATAATTTTTAGGTCTCCAAATCCTAAGTTGTGCAAAGAATGTGGTGATCTAATGAAGAAGAAGTTCGAAATGAGCATGATGGGAGAACTCAACTTCTTTCTTGGACTTCAAGTTAAACAACTTCCAGAAGGCATCTTCATTAGTCAATCAAAATACATCCACGGCATACTTAAGAAGTACAACTTGGATAATTCTACTACGAAGAACACCCCGATGTCTCCTTCTTGCAAACTTGACTCAGACCCAGATGGAAAGCCGGTCAATCCAACCACAGTTTGGACTATGATATCCTAAGAACTCAAATTTTCAATTACTTGGTTATACTGTCACAAATTTTGTAGGATGTAAGATGGACAGGAAAAGTGCTTCTGGAGGCCTAAAATTCTTAGGTGACAAAGCAAGTTGGTCATGTAAGAAGCAGAACTGTGTTTCCGCTTCCACAGCAGAGGCGGAGTACGTTGTTGCGGCCAGCTGCTGCTCTCAAATCCTGTGGTTGCGAACACAACTACAGGATTACGGGTTTGATTTCAATAATATCCTATATATAGCGACTTAAAGAGCGTCATAGCTATCACTTGTAACCATGTTCACTATTCTCGCACAAAGCACATAGATCTTAGGTATCACTTTATAAAAGACCATGTGGAGAAGGGCACAATTGCCATGTACTGCGTAAATACTGAGGTTCATTTGGCTAACTTATTTACCAAGGCCTTGAATGAAGCACGATTCCATTTCCTTGTATCTGAGTTGGGCATGCTGAATCGTGACCTTAGGCAATCTAACTCCCCAACATCTTATGTGAAGTGTACATATTTGGTGTCTTAAAAAAATGCGAAAAACCCGTTGATAATATATATGCTTTAGTTGAGGGGGACTTTTTGCAAGTGTTACTATAATCTAGGGGGAGCTTTTGAACGATATACACAAATTGAGGGAGGGTAGTTGTTTCGCAAACTAATCTTTAAACGATTTGTACATTCCTCCAAATGCGAAAAACACTCTTACAACTCAAATACACAAAAATCTTCAAAATACCAAAACACTTCAACAACACAAACCATAAAAATTACGTCACAAAAATTTACACGTAACACAGTCTAAAAAACTATTACGCTTTGTAAGAACCCAAAACAGAACAGCCATTAAAACGACGAACAAGCACATGAGAAGCGAAATCTCAAGTACTAACATATTCAAATTGCGACTAAAACGACGCATTAACTCTGTGTGTTCCTTGTTCTCTTCTTGGGTCTTGGTGTTGATTCCAGTTCATCTCTGTGAACTCGATCATCTGTATGAATGATTTACAGTATTACCGTTTCGTTCCAATTGTGTCTATTTATAGGCACGAATCGAACAACGTAATCGTTAGTCCCCAAAACATAATTAATGATATAGACGAATTTTCGACTTGAGGGTTCAGCGCCGCGAACGAAAGCGATGCTTTCTTTGTCGATTCTCAGATTTTGCCTCACACAAATCGATTTAGAAAAACTCGTTTGATATTATTTTAGGGGCCTAACTTTTAATTATGTGTATCATAGATTGTTGAATATTTTGCGTATGACTGTTTTGGGTGATTCATTTCAATTTCTCTTTAATCAATTTTTGGGTCCAAAAGTTAGAAATTGCTAAATTTTTAAAGTAAAAACTAAATCGCCCAATTTTCAACTTCATCTCAGCGAATCCAAGAATCGTCCGATTCCGGAATCGGCCGACGACTTGTTTTACAATACCTCTTGGTGATTCCTCAAATCACCCGATTCCTCAAATCACCCGATTCATCCAATTGCCCGATTTATCAAATCAATTGAACAGCTAAAGTTCATTTCTCGGTGATTTTCCAATTCGCCCGATTCCTACTTATTTGCTATAGTTCTTTTCATCATATATATAGAAAATTGCCTGAGTCCTAATCACTTTCCCAACCTCTCGCGATTTCCATCTTAAAAGCTCTCTAAAATCTGAACGAGTGTCGTCATTTTTCTGTAAGGAAAATCACTGAATCTGCAAATATTAACTGGTTTTCCACTCGTTTTTGCAGGATTCACTGTTTAGGGCTCATGAGTTCATTTTGTTCACATATTTTTTTTGCCTTGCTTTAAATCGTCAAAATTCCCTTCGCAGCTTAGGATATATGGTTTTTATTCCACTCGTTGAAAAATTCCCTTTTGCAGACTTTTACTGATTTGTTTTCGAAAACCCTAATCTCATTCGCTCGATTTGATTTTGATTGAATTTGAATTTTGATCTTCATTCGCCCGATTTCCCTTCAGTCTGCGAATTTGACTGAAAAACTAACTTTCAATCGCCTGATTCTACATTCAGATTCAATCGCCCGATTTCATCGATTTAACGGAGAGCTCAATTTCATTCGCACGATTCTAAACTCTGTTTCAATCGCCCGATTCCATCGACTTTAACAGAACAATTAATTCTCAATCGCTCGATTCTGATTTCTGATTTGATCGGCCGATTTCGTCAATTTTACTTAAAGTCGTATTACAATCGCCCGATTCTGCCTTCTTTGATATTTTTGCGATTGAAGTCACACGATTAAACACATCGCACGACTTCACAGAGAGCTTTTCACATCTTCTGATCCTTCTCACCCGATTCTTACTTTCAAATTAAATTTTCGAATAGTCCGACTTTGCAATTCACACGATTCTTACTTCATTGCAACACTTCATCGCCCGATAGTCATCACAATTAATTTGCTAAAATTTTCTAAGTCACGTAACATATATAATGTGCAATAGTGCGACAATTACTCAATAATTACAAAACTGAATTGTTACTTCGCCGACACTTAGAAATTTTTTCTAAGTGTGGCAACAATTGTTTTAACAAACAACTGCCTACTAATAACTTGATCCTATTTTACAGATTGTTCAACATGGTGCGAGAAATTCAACGAAGTTTTCAATTCCAAGGACTGGGCACAACGATTAACCAACAAGGTGCAGTTAGATTTTGATAACACACCGTGCCGAGATCCCATTATCCCCAAAAACCTGCAAAACCATTCCGTAAAAACTGCCTTAAATATCACTGAGTGTGTCCTCGAAGTTTACGGTCAACAATTTTGGGCCACTCTTCATAACCCGACTGATAACCCAAAAACAACTCGTCTCTCAGCCAAAATATACCATACCATTGTCGTTTTGACCCCAACTGTCATTCACTCCCAACTAAATCTCCCATACTCAATAACCTACGACCCACATCCCACTGACACAGATCTTATCGCTGACTTCCTTTTCATGGGATACAAACCAAATCCATAAAAGACTATCCATCTCCCTGACTTCTCAGCCAAAGACATACCCCAACCATGGGGGACCCTATTCCTCATAGTAAACAAGTGCCTATCTCCGAAGCACACCGGGTTGGATCGATGCAACCGCCACGTTATGTTTATTTTCCACGGCATCATCTTCAACAAAAACGACGATGTCGCCCAACTAATCTGGTCTGACCTTCTTGACTAGTTAAGAAGACGAGCACTCGAATTGTCAAATAAGGTGCTTCCATACCTCCGATGGTTCTCTGTCTTCGTTGAACATTTCTTGGATCTCCACCCCGTGATCGAGCGACGTCCCCAAACCGAAGGCTACCAAGTCCCAAAGCTCAGCAAAATAGAATCAACAAAGACCAAGTCCAAATTTGAACAAGAGGCCATGCTCTGGGTGAACATCTCTGTTGGTCCCGATTGCACCAAACAAGGAATCAAAGAGGCTTTGATGGAATGAAAAAGGGAGAATTTCTCACCTTCAAGTGTGTGTAGTGTGTGAAAACTAGGATTAGCCTTTTGATCTTTGATTGCCTTTCAAATGGTGTTGGTAAAACCTTATATACCACATTAACCCTAGGTATATTAAGGCCTAAACACTAAAGATTAACTAATTACATTCTAGTCCAAAGCCCAAGCTAAAAAGATAATTACAATATTAATCCCAAGACATAAACTATTGACACAATCACTAAATATCCTAACAATCTCCCCCTTTGTGTCAATTGTTGGGAGTCTTGGATCTTGGGCGTTGTGATGGTGGATTAGCGTGTTAGTGTTTCGCGAAGTCCTAGCTTGAACTCGAAGGCGCGGAGATTCCTTCGAAGGACCATTCGATCAGCTATCGCGTCAATGAGCTTCGCGAACTTGGATCGGTAGACTGGATCTTCTTCCGAAAGGATGCGGCAAATCCTCATGAGTTTGTCTTGGATGATGGTGAGCGTCCCATCCGAGAATTTTGCCATTTCGGAGCAGCGCAGCAGCCTCATCTTTCCCTTGTAGTTCGAGTAGGCGACCGCCGGATCGTCTCCGTCGATAACATCGCCTTCTCGGTAGTCGTCCACGTTCTTGAAAGATGGGCGAGTCAGATTCACCTTCTTCAGGTTGTGCTCCACCGCCATCTGCAGATCATGGGTGGCGAAGAATCTGACCTGTCGGAGCATGTGGCGCTTGAGAGCCACATATCCCATGGTGACCGGTTCAGCTCGTACGAGATGTCCAGAACTTCTGAGGACGGGTCTGAACTGCTTCATGGATTCCAGCATGCTGTACAGGTCACCCAGGCGCAGAAACTTGAAGTCGCCTCACTGACTTCACTGTAGCTCTCATACTGCCTCATTACTGTGAACACTGGATAGTGGACAGGTCCTTTCGACTCTTGGCGGAGGTTAGTGACTTTGCAGATGGGGGCCCGATTCATTTCCAGAGCGATGTTTTCCTCATCGGATAGCGTCCTCTTTGTGCACTTGTGGCAAAGAAGACTCCATCGATAGAGCTTCTTCTTTTCCTCGCTCCAATTTTGGATGTTCATCAGCTCATATTCGTCGAAGGTCGTGGTGATCTGCTCCTTGCGCCGCCAGATCCTCTTCCTGATCTCTTCTTGAAATGGCGCGGCGATCTTTTTGTTTTCCCACGGTGCTTCCGGTATATCCACTGTGGGCACATCCATTTGAGCAGCGGGAGCCTCAGTTTGCTGCGCTTGGAATTGTAGGATGTTCTCGAGCTCGGCAGGTTCAGCGTCATATTCCTCTTTGTTCTCGTCGTCTGCGGTGTTGATCAGCGTAAGCGAGGCTTCCATTAGCAGACGTCGAGCGTTTTCCACAAACTTCCTGGCTGCTACTGCATCGGCAGGTGTGTACAGCCATTCATCGTTACAGATGTAGGCCCCGATCTCGTTCTGTGCACAGTAGACGTCCTCGAAAGCCAGGTTGGAATCGATATTGAGAGGGGTATGGCTATGTGGTGGCGAGGGTGTTGCGTCGGAGGAGTTTGTGGATTGTGGGGATGGTTGTGGTGGAGATTCTGGTGGTTCGGTTGAGGTGATGGTTTTGGCGAGGATAATTTGGGTAACGGGTGGTGTAGATGTGGTGGTGGCCTCTAACGTCGATATGACAGTTAGAGGTTCCGAGATGGTCGGTGGAGACTGTGTGGAGGTGGTCTCTAACGCCGATGTGACGATTAGAGTTTCGGAGACGGTAGTGGGTGGTGGTGAGGGTGATTTGGCTAGTGGCTCAGGGTAAATAAGGTGGGACTTTTGGCTAGTGAGGTGTGAGGTTTCTGTTGCGGGTGTCGTTTCAGGTCCAAAGGAGGAGGGCGGCGTCGATTGCATGAGTCCTTGGGATTGTGAGCCTAGCTGCCTATTCTCCCCTCGCGGTGATCTTGATCATCGTCTTGATCGTCGCGCCTGATCCCGCTAGACTCGCCTTGAGCACGGCAAGTCATTGGTTGAGTGATAATGGCCTTCATTTGCTGTTCCTCTTCGTCAAGTTCCGTCATTGATTCGAATCGGGCTTGAGGATGTAGAAGAGCTCCTTGGCGGAAATGGAGGAGAGAACAGCGTCTGCGTCCGTAGGTTGCATGGGTGGTGGCGTCTCCGGCACCACACCTTTGCCTTTATCGATGGTGGACGCATCGAGCGCGCGTAGACTTTATCGAGAGTTGACGCCTCAAGAGTCTTTGCAAACTCTTGAAGACGTGTCTCTAGCGCGGTCTCGGTGACGAATTGGGGTAAATTTAACAAGTTGGAATCACGAAGAAATCCAACTGACATCGAATCGGAGAATATAGCCGATCGGCCGCCCGTTTGCACAGGACTGGAAAAGACGGGGTCACTAAGACTTCCCGTTGGCATCAGTGATGAGACAGACTCAATCGAATGATGGCCTAGGCTCACGGTTGTTGTGATGTTGGCCGTGCTAGGTCTTCCTCTCTCAGTCACAGAGACATCGCCGAGCGTTCTGACAGAGTCACGAAGACTCTGTAGTGCGGTAGAAGGTGTATGTGTCCTAGAAATGTATGAAACTATGGGTAGTGAGGGCACTATACTCGATGTGCATGAAGAGGATGCAGTCTGAGGCGATGGACTGCTTGTTTCAACATCGACCATCTCCAAGTGGGATGTCGATGGTATACGTGCCTCCTCGTGAAATGAATATCTTCCTGTAGAGAGGAAGATAAGTGGGTTGGTGGGGTCGTTTTGCGTGGTTGAGCCAGATGCCACGTCTTCTACTCGGGAGGTGAACACATCACCTCCTGTACCTAAGGGTTCGGCTCGGCTTATCTGTGGCTGAGGAGGTCGATCGTGTTTTTGTTTCGATCGACGCTCCGTGGGGCGGCTTACGTCATCCTCACGCGACCATTTTTTCGGAACGTGAGTGGAAGAGGATGCGGCGCGACTCGATGACTTTTTGGAGGTGGTGGTGGGGTTTTGGCTAGTCCCGGGGTTAGGATCAGTGGGGTTGATCTGCGCCGTAGGGAGAGTGGATAGTGGATGAGGGCTTTCGCGGAAAGAGGCTGTGGAGGCACGGTATTCTCGGACGTGCAGGTTGGTCGGGTCGGCGTAGGCGAGAACGTCGTCTGGGATTATCATTGCGTGTCGATCTTTCGCCGGAGTGTTTTTCCTGGCGAACTTCTCCACAGTGGGGATTAGGAAGTGTTCCGTTGCCGGGCGGATGCGAATGTTGGTGGAGTGCAAGCGGAAATGTTTGATGAGAGCTGAGAGCCACCGCATGTAAGGGACGAAGCGGTTTGTAACTCCCTTGGCGACTTCCCGGTCGCGACGTTGGATCATGGAGACAAGATCCATCCATATGATATCGGCGTAGTTGTACTTGCGGTTGTGGGCGATGCCGGTTAGGATGGTGAGGATTTGAAAGTTTCCGCGGTCCTGACCAGCATGCTTCCCTGACATGCATTTGTTCACCAGCAGGTACACCGTTCGCCAGGGTTGAGGTAGATTGCGGGTGGTGACTTCACTGAGGACAAGTGGGCCCTTCTTCTTCTTGTGTTCTGGTTGATAGCCCAGTCTGTCTATGTCCTCGATGAGATGTTCATGGGTTAGTAGCGGGTCGTATGGTGAGTAGACAGGGAGTTGAAGCACTTCTTGGACTATCTTGCGAGTGAGGACCACCGTTTCTTGATCGATTTTGGCGGATAAGGTTTTAGCAAGGTTGGGTGGTCCAGCTATCTGCAACGTATGCCAGAGTTGTTGAAGATACACTTGTGCTTCTGGCTCGCCATGAGTGAGGGCGTGGCGAAGTGGGTGCCCTTTGAGGATTTCTATAATGATGGGGGCATCGCACCGAAAGCTGTCCAAGTCCACTATGTAATTGTTGGGAATCAAGGCCGCCCATTGACTTGTTGGGAAGATCTGCTCGATTGGTGGGACATAGGTAAGCGTGTTGAGCTCGATGCGAGCGATGTCCCTTTGGATTCCAGCCGCCTCAAGTGCTTCAAGTGTACCTTGATCTTTGTTGGTCATATCTGTGCTCGACAGTAATTGTAATATGATTAGTACGGATTATGTGGGTGAAACAATGAAAGTAGCCTCAAATTGTAAACGAAAACATCGACAATTTTTTTAAACGAAATTTTTCAATACTTAGAAAATTTCTGAATTGAAGGCGTTCATAAGAGATGAGAAAATTCGCTAATTATCATACATAGACAAGTCGAGAGACATTTTCGCCTATATCAATGAAATTTCGCACTCAGTCTATCCATGAATTTTTGCATATAAGGAAAATTTTCGCATGTTGAAGTGATTTCGCATTCAGAGTGAATTTTCGCATGTATCAAAGAAATTTCGCATTCAGTTTATCCATAAATTTTCGCATATAACAAGGAAATTTCGCATTCAGAGGAAATTTTCGCATGTAGTGTTAATGTTTCGCAGATTATAATATATAGACATGCCGAGAAAATTTTCGCAGATTGAGTAAGATTTCGCATGTATTGGGAAATTTTCGCAAGTTATAGCACATAGACATGTCGTGAGAATTTTCGCATTTAGTGTAATTTTTTTTGCATGTAATCCAAAACGTTCGCGGTAAAAATTTGTTCTAAAAACGGTATTAAATTTTCGCAGGTAGAAAGAGTTTTCAAGTTAGCAAAAATTTTGCAAGTTTTGAATTTTCTCAAGTGATATGGAAGTTTCGAAGAGTGATGGAGCTTTGAAGAAAATCTGCTTAAGTTATAAAATTTCTGGGGTTGAAGTTTTTGGGTCACTGTAGTTGCGAAATAGTGAAAATGCAAAAATATGTAATATGAAGTGATGTGTATGAGAATTTCGCGGGGCTTCACATGCTGTAGCAGCGAAAATTTAAAACACGTAAATTCTCGGATGAAAGTTTTCGCAGGTTCTTAGTCACTGTAGCAGCGAAAAATTTTAACGCCAGAGATTTCTCGGATAAAATTTCACGGGACCTCACTCACTGTAGCGCAAGAAATTTCTTGGATAAAAAAAATCGCGGGGCCTAGCTCACTGTAGCAGCGAAATCTAACGTTTAAAGCATTTTCTGAGAATTTTCTCGGTGAAGAACACAGTCGAAAACGTGCGAAACGACGCAATGATTTTTTGCCTTAGACCTACTCAAATCTTAACCAAAATGCAATAATCTGAACTCAATCGACTCGAAATTGGACGGGCAATGCAAATTTGGGGGTTTTAAACATCAAAAAGCTAACATGCGTCCGATTTAAAGCCAAGAAGAAATTAATTTAAATCGAAAAAAAAACTAAACGGGGCAGAAACTGGATTAAATTGAACGAGAAGCAGTTTATTTGCGATGTATTCATACCGAAAGGCTGATTTTGACGTCGGAGAATGCAGATAAACGGATTTCGAATGCAGATTTGAGGACGACGACGACTGGAGGGTTTTGAGAAATTTTTGAAAAGGGGGTGCGAAATTTTTGAAATTTTCTCGGGTATTTGTAAGATTGTGAAAAACGTTAAGGGTTTTGGGGTTTTAGGGATTTTGTTGCTGTTCATGCGAAATTTTTGAGTTAATGGGCCGAAATTCGTGGGCTTGGTGAAAATTGGATCCAGATCTGATTTTTGCGGACTTGGTCAAAATTGGGTCCATCTGAAGTTCAATTGGTCCAATTTTGACCCTGTTTGACCAGAAATTTAAAAATTCAACCCAAAACGTTTTAATCGGTCCAATTTTGACTCAGTTTGACCAAACTTTAAACTTTCAACCCAATTTTTTTTTTTAAATAGGCAAAATCAGAGACTCCCCCTTAATCGAAAACTCCCTTTTTAAATAATGCAAAAATCAGAAGCTCCCCCTTAATCGAAAACTCCCCCTCAAAAGACATAATTTAGAAGACACATAGAGAATGAAATGAAGTGAAAGGACATATGTACACTTTTCATGTAGGGTCGATTGATCACAGCTGAATATTCAACATCCTCAACATAGTCACAAGGTGTTGGAATCGTTTGACATCCAACGGTTTTGTGAAAATGTCGGCCAGCTGATCTTCGGTTGTGACGTAGTGCAATTCAATCGTCCCTTGTTCGACATGTTCTTTGATGAAGTGGTGACGAATATCTATGTGTTTCGTTCGCGAGTGATGTACCGGATTACTCGTCATCGCAATTGCACTCTTAGAGTCACAATAAATGGGAATTTTATCAACATAAAAATTAAAATCTCGTAGTTGGGTTCTCATCCACAAAAGCTGTGAACAACAACTAGCGGCGGCGACATATTCTGCCTCCGTCGATGAAGTTGAGACACAGTTTTGTTTTCGAGACGACCAACTCACGAGTTTACCGCCCAAGGAGTGTGCAGCTCGAGAGGTGCTTTTCCTATCCATCTTGCATCCTGCATAATCCGAGTCAGAGAATCCAACCAGTTTGAAGTCCGATCGAGTGGGGTACCACAAACCCAGATTGGGTGTTCCTTTGAGATAGCGGAGAATTCTTTTGACAGCAGTGAGATGGGATTCTTTAGGTGTAGCCTGGAAATGAGCACAGATTGCTGTCGAGAGAACGATATCCGGTCGACTAGCAGTGAGGTACAGAAGAGAGCCTATTATCCCTCGACATACGGTTTGGTCAACGGGAGCACCAGATGGGTCCGCGTCGGGTCGGACAGAGGGTGACATAGGTGTAGCAGCAGTCTTAGCATCCTTCATGCCATATTTCTCGAGGATGTCATGGATGTATTTGGACTGGTTGATGAAGATTCCGTCGGGGAGTTGCTTTACTTGAAGACCAAGAAATAAATTCAGCTCGCCCATCATACTCATTTCGAATTTCTCTTTCATCAATTCTGCAAACTCTTCACACATTTGTGGTTCAGTCGATCCAAACATGATGTCATCGACATAAATCTGTACAATCATGATGTCCGGGCCACTCCGCTTGGTGAAGAGAGTTGTATCCAGAGATCCTTTTTTAAATCCACACTGAACAAGGAAGTCTGAAAGGACGTCATACCAAGCTCGGGGAGCCTGTTTTAGTCCGTAGAGGGCCTTGTAGAGTCGATATACGTGATGAGGAAACTCTTCGCTCAAGAACCCTTCAGATTGATCAACGTACACTTCTTCAGATTAAAGTTCTTGTGAGCAGCAAAGGCAAGAAAAATTCGTATGGCTTCGATCCTGGCAACTGAGGCGAAAGTTTCATCGTAGTCGATGCCTTCTTGTTGGTTGTACCCCTTAGCCACAAGTCTTGCTTTATTGCGGATGACAACACCGTCTTCATCCTTTTTGTTCTTGAAGATCCACTTTGTGCCGATAATGGATCTATTGTGAGGTCGTGGTACGAGTTCCCAAACTTGTAAACGTTCAAACTGATTTATTTCCTCCTGCATTGCAATCAGCCAATCAGGATCGTTGAGAGCTTCAGCTACTCGTGATGGTTCGGCTTGACTGAGATAACAAGCAATCAGACTTTCATTCATTGTAGCCGAACGCGTCGAAACACCAGATGTGGGATCCCCAATAATCTGATCTGTAGGATGAGAGCGAGCCCAAAGTGGTACATTGAGAAGGTTCAGCATCAGGATCAGCAATGTTCCCAGGGTTGGGTAAAATGTCGTCTTCGTTGAGATTGAGATCATCCAAATTTGGCGGGACGACATCATCGCCGATAGCTGGTGGTGTAGGTGGGGTGTGTGCAGCGGTAGTTTGAGTGGTGGTGACGGGATTCTTGGGGACTGGATAGAAGAACCCAAATAGCAGGTCGAGATCCAGTTCACTAGAATTGCCCTCAGATGAGGAAGTTCCCGTCGTTAAAAGTTGACCTTTTGTCAACGACTGTAGAAGACCTGGTTCTGGTCTGATATGAGCAGAAGCCATGAGGTCGCCTTCGCTTTCGTCAAAGGTGACATTTGTGCTCTCAATAACAGATCGTTTCTCCTTAAGATAGACTCTGTATGCCTTCGAGTTCAGCGAATATCCAACAAAGATTCCTTCGAGTGCTTTTGGATCAAGCTTCCCAAGATGTTGGCGATCATTGGCAACAAAACATCAGCAACCGAAGACCCTTAGATAAGATATATCTGGGATACGATGGTTATTCAACATCTCGTATGGGGTGCGGTTGAATCTCTTGTGGATTGAAGCCCGGTTTTGCGTGTAGCAAGCCGTTTGAATAGCTTCTCCCCAAAGAGAGTGAGGAAGGCCGGATTGGATGAGGAGAGTCCTAGCTGCTTCAACGACACCATTCTGTTCCGGTGTCTTCACAGCTGAGAACTGCTGGGTGATGCCCTGAGTGGCATAGAAATCACTGAGCTTCTTGTTCTTAAACTCAGTTCCATTGTCTGTTCTGATAATCCGAACTTTCTGTTGATGAAGAGTTTGGGACGTAACAACAAACTCGATGATTAAATCAGGAACTTCATCCTTTGTGGGAACGAGTTTCGTCCACGTATAGCGTGAGAAGTCGTCGACAATCACAAGAATGTACCGTCTTCCTCCGAGTGTAGCCGTAGGCATTGGGCCACATAGATCCATGTGTAAGAGCTCAAGGATGAGCTTAGAGGACGGTGTTTCCTTGGAGATGTGAGACGATCGCTTCATCTTCCCCAATTCACAGGCAGAGCAGAGGTGTTCCTTATGATATGTCAATTGGGGTAGACCGTTGACGAGTTTATTCTGACGCAGTTTGTTGATGGTCTTGAAATTGAGATGTGAAAGACGCCGGGGCCATAGATCGTTCAACTTGGGTGCGGCTCGAGAGAAAAGGCATATTGGTCGAGAGGTCGTAAGATTGAGTATGTAAAGGTGAGAAGTGCGCGTTCCAGAAAGAAGAGGTTGTCCTGAGGCATCTATAATGCTGCAGATGTCAGATTCTAAGAGATCCTTGTATCCTTTGTCGCAGAAACGACCAATGCTGAAGAGATTGTAGCTCAAATCCTCGACATAAGAGATGCCCTTAATCGTCAGTTTGTCATGGACGAGATCACCAGTTCCGAGAATTGGCGCCATTTGACTGTTTCCGAATGAGACCCTTCCGAGATAGCGCTCGGAGAAGTTGCTCAACAGCTCCTTGTTCCCCGTCATGTGTGTGGAGCAACCCGAGTCTAGATACCACACATGACAGACCTGCAATCATCAGCAAACGTTGGGTCCCCGTTTACGGACGGGACCTTCTTGTGATACAAGTAAAATTTTCATGTGCTTAATGGGAAATGTGGTTTCTAAATCAGATTGTGTCGGTTCTACTTTAGCTTTCCATTTGTCATTTTGATGAGGCGGGATTATGGTTTTTCTAACGCATATTTTCCTAACTTGTGCTTGCATGTATGGCGCCTTATACATGAATTGGCGTGGGGGATGTGGTTGTTGTTTTCATGCTTCGGTTGTGGTCGCCTTTGGCTTGCGAGCAGTAGGTGAGTTTGCGTTTGACGACGAGAGATGTTTCGCTTAATCTTAGGTTTAGGCGAGATGGAGAATTCAAAGGCGTCGTAGAGGAGGTTCGCTTGTGTGGTCGGAGTGTTGCGTGTTCATGTGTTTCATATTCATGAAAGCGTGGAAGAGCAAAGTCATTGCAGCAGCACATAGACATAAGCTTGGTAAAAGAAAGATAAGTATTGGCAACATGATTGTCTACGACCTTAGGATATTGGGATTCAGTACATAGAGAGGAAAGACGAATATAGGATGGTCTTTTCTTCTTGTCATCGAAGAGCGGTTCTCCTTTATTTCATACGAACTCCCTTCTAGAGACATCGAACTCACATTCCTTGTAACCATAAGAATACGCGAGTTAATGTTAGAACATGTGTCAGCTTCAGGAGTCATCTTCGCCGTCCTCTTACATTTACATGTTTGAGAATCGGGTACTTGACTCGACGTAGAAGGTTTGTTCGTATTGTGAAATTGCTCTAGGGTAAAGATTTTGTTAAGTAGATCTTCTCGCTCTTTTGCAAAGGCTTTCCGCTCTACTTCTATGGTTCGTTCTAGTTCTGCTATGATCAGAAGTTTCTCTGGGACAAAGATGCGAGAAAGTGCTTGTCGAAAAGCAATTTCCTGTTCTTCGGTTGGGAACTGAGATTTGATGTCCTCAGTGACTGAAGGCTTTTTAGTCTTGTAGCTAGTGTTCAATTCTGCATAGTCGTATGCTATTTCTGCCCAGAGAATGTTCTGCTCCCTCTTTTCTTCCGAAAGGACAACGGAGGAGGATCTTACAAACGGCATGAGCTGTGAGGGAGTACCCTTCCTCGTTTGTAGGAATGATGTACTGTACATGTTATACCTTTTAACAATTAGTGGCGTTGGATCGCAGTTGCTGGCCAGGCCAATCCGGGCGTCGTAGAATTCTGTTTCAACTGGTTGGTTCAATAGGCATAAGATGTGTGCGGCCTTTTTTCTAAGGTGAAGTTGCTCTTCAAGTTCTTTCACCTTTTGGTATAGCCTAACTCTTTCCTTTGTAAGCAGTTCATATTGAGAGGCCGTTAGGAGGCGAGAAGTTTCACATGAACTGATGGCTAGTGTAGTTTCCTTAACCTTAGTCTCACTTTGTTTGTTCTTGCTTTGCAGACGTTTGACCAACGCTTCAGAGGCCATAAGACGTTCGTTTGCACAAGCGAGCTCTTCTACGTTTAAACTAAGTAAGGCATAGTTGTTTTCAAATTTTAGCATAAGTTCATCATATCCCTAGCGTCTACAGTGGGTTTCTTAATGGTGTGTCGGTGATTAAACACATCATCGAGTTGTGAGATTCGTACCTCAGACTCGGCGTTGGTGGGAGTCTTAGCTGTGTTCTCACCAATGTCAACCATCTCTTCGTCCTCGTCATGTTCGACCAGCCTTGCCATGCAGCAATCTTCATCCTTAGGCTCCTCGTCTTCTGAAGTGTCGTTCACCCACTCAGCCTCTTCGGTGAGAAGAACTTTCCCACTTTCCATTTTGCGGGTCAATCTGGCCTTACGGTCGTAATAGCCAGAGTCCTTGACGCGTGGTGCGTGGCATTCCTTGGCAAAGTGGCCTGACTTTCCACATCGAAAGCACTTCACAGACTTCTGAGGTGCTGATTCCTCCTCTTTCTTTGTCGGCTTGGCTTCCTCCGTGGGGGTGGTCTTTTTGGTGCCGCTAAAGGTTCTTTGGCGATTGGAGGAGGATGAGGATTTTTTCCCGATCTTCTTTGGACCATCTTTGTGAGCATTGCCAGTTGTTTGCGTAGATCACGAACATCTTCATCAGATTCTGTATCAGCTTCGGATCCTGAAGAAGAGTCAGATATAGCAGCTGGTAGCTTCCCTTTGCTCTGTTTGGTCTTTGTGGCGGAAGATCGTTCATTGGACTTGTTCGAGAGGAGGGCCAGTGGGTCGACTCGACTGTTGGTGGACTGAGGTTGCACGTAAGGAGCATAGGCAGACAGACTGTCATAGAGAGCATGGATGGAAGTGTTGGAGAGGTCCTTACTCTGAATCATCATCACGATTGCATTGCCCCAATGTGGTTTGAGGCTACCAAGGAAGCGGTTGTTGATATCGAATTTGTCCCTCGAGATCCTGGCTTTCTTGAGTTCATTGATGACCTTCAAGTGTCGGAGGTATGTGTCACGCAGTTCCTCTCCTTCATAGGCCTGGAAGTGTTCATACTGCGAGAGACATGCTGATTTCCTCCCTTGAGCACTCTCAGTTGTGCCTGCCATAATTTCCACGAGTTCATCCCATATTTCCTTAGCAGTTGTGCAGCACTCAATGTGAGCGTAGACCTCGTTTCCCATAGCCTGGAAGAGATATCCTTTGGCAGTCTCATCGGCCTGTAGGCGAGCCTGTTCATCCTCATTGATGGGACCTCTTGGAGTGTGGCGTTCATCCATGGGAGGGTTTGCATTTGGCTGTGCCGGGATGATCGTCCAGAACTGTGCTGGACCACTGAAGATGGAGTCCAGAAGGTATTGAGAGAGTGGTGCGCCTTTGTTCCTGATGAACGTGAGGAATCAGTTTGTCCATATGATGTAGTCGCCTTGTCGCAGCATCGGAGGCCTGGTGTCGGAGCCCACTGTTGAGATGTCATTCGTGGTAGACATGGTTGGTGCAGTCGAATCATCCGTGGTTTTGATCTTGTATAGATAAGAGAGTTAGTAACGAACGAGATGAGAAATATGAGTTTCTTAGAACTAAGTGAGCGTGTGTGATGGTCGATAATGTATGAAGGGAAAATATATCTTGAAATTAGGAGAAGTTCTAGAAATTTAAAAACGAGATTTAAGGCGAGAAAAAAATTTTATGTCAAAAGTGGTCTAGGGTGATAGGACTAAAGTGTAAGGATCAAATCTTAAATAAATTTGAGAAAAATTTAACCCGAGAAAATTTTAACTCGAGAAAAACAAAAAATCTTAACACGTCAGGAAAAGAAAATTCGCAGTTTGAAGGGACATGATTATATGAAGAATTATCCGAGAAATTATGTGTTGAGAAATTTCGGTGTTTGTGAGTTTTAAAGAGAAACTCTCGGAAGAAAAATTCTCAGTTGAAAATTTCTCGGATTTTAAAATTACGCATGTGAGAAAGATTCTTGATTTTGAATTTTTAACACCTACGCAAGAAATTTCGCATCGAGAGTTGAAGTGTGATTTTAGGAAGTTTTTCTCGGATTTGAAAGGATCGTGGTTTTGAAAAACATTCTCGGATGAAATAAACTTTCTCGGCTGAAAATTTCTTGGATTAAAAAGTCGTGGTTTAAAAAATTTCGCGAATTTGCAAACTTTCTCGGTTTTGAAAAATTTCTCGGATAAAAATTTCAAAAAAGTTCTCGGCTGAAAAATTTCGCGGCTCAAAGAAATTCGCAGAATAAGCTTTCTTAGTTACGAAGTTTCTCGGATATATGAAGAGTAAGCAAATTTCGCAGATGAAAGGTTTCTGAGTGAGCAAATTTCGCGTTTTTTAGAAAAATTCTCGGAATCAAATTTCGCAGATGTAAGGTTTCTCGGATTTTGAAAATAGGCAGTTGCGAAAAAATGCAGTGAAAGTGAAATTTTTCGCGGTTCTAGGTAGATTCTCGGAATCAAATTTCGCAGATGTGAAAATTTCGCGGACTTGAACGATTAAGCAAAAATTTTCGCGGTCAAGAACGAGCTTTCACTGTTCCATTGCTTTCATGCGTTTTGCCAGAAAATCGTCCAGTTCTTGCTCAAATCTCAACCAAAATCGCTCAAACTTGATCCTAAACTTCAGAAATTCTTCCCTAAACACATAATCGACCGATTTGTGGGCTAAAAACAACAAAAATGGATCAAATCGACCAAAAACAGAGAATGGCCGAGATGTCCTTTTCTGAAGAGTTTTTGCTTCGATCTTACTCAAAACTCGTTAAAACTGATCCGAAGGTGTTCTAAAAACATTTTAGGCATCGAATCGATCTGGGGGGAGGTTTTGAACACAAAAACGAGGCATTAAAACCCCAAAACGAGTTCAAAATGCCCGAAAGTGATTTTTGCCCAAAACACCTTTGATCTTTCTCGGAATCGAACGAAACTGGATCCAAATCAATGCAGATCGATCCACGTTTGCTCTGATACCACTTGTTGGTCCCGATTGCACCAAACAATGAATCAAAGAGACTTTGATGGAATGAAAAAGGGAGAATTTCTCACATTCAAGTGTGTGTAGTGTGTGAAAACTAGGATTAGCCTTTTGATCTTTGATGGCCTTTCAAATGGTGTTGGTAAAACCTTATATACCACATTAACCATAGGTATATTAAGGCCTAAACACTAAAGATTAACTAATTACATTCTAGTCCAAAGCCCAAGCTAAAAAGATAATTACAATATTAATCCCAAGACATAAACTATTAACACAATCACTAAATATCCTAACAATCTCCTTCAACTCATCAGCAAAACAGATCCATGCTATAGGCTACCTGCGAGCAAACAACCTCGAGGACATCCCCATGGTTCAACACAACCCAGTTGAGCCTAACCCAGGGATCAGCCAACCCCACCACCCAAATTTAGGTCTAGGCGACCCGCATTCCCATAACGAAAACAAAAGAGAAAATCGAAAGGGGATGACGGAAACAGCAAACAGGAACGGCGTACAAAACAAAAACACGACCGTATTCCTCAGTTCTCTAGTCCACAAACAAGCCGGACCGAGCCAATTGGTGCAGGGGACGACTTTGTCTTCCCCGAGAAGAAGTCGCGGCATTGGGTCCAATCACGCAAACTACCCCACCTAGCCACTCAATCATCTCCCAAAAGATGGTATACACACGAGGCGCGTCAACCATCACCACCTCGCTCGGAGGAGGTCGATGTTGCATCAAGTAGTCCTCAGCCTCAGACTGCGCTTTCTTTGACCACAACGAGTCTAGGGTCCTCACCACCTATATTTTTTCCATTTACTAGGACACAAACACCTCTTACTGCACCTCTAGATCTTAGTGATCTGGATAGAACACTCCACAACGACTCCGTACTAGAAGCTAGTACGGAATAGAGCGACCCAAAGTAGTCAACACCACAGCAGCTACTGATTGGGCCATCGATCCGAGTCCGTCTCACATCAATGTCAACGGTGAGCCTCAGTGGCCCAGTTTCTCAAGTCCTGTGCAAACAGGCGCCACTTCAGGAACACTTTTTTTCTGATGTTGTGACAACGAAACGTCTTCGTGACTCTGTCTCGTTATTTTCCCCATTCGTGATGGAGGCAAGGCTCAATGCCCGACTTGAAGAGTTCGCGAGGGGCCTTGAGGACTCTGTCATGACCCAGGTCCACGAAGCACTCGGTTCATCCACTCGTGACAAAGGTAAGAAAACCGTCATCGAAGAAGAACGTGCAGCCCCTGAGTCCGCTGATCCTGATGCTGGCCCATGGAATGTCCCATAGACGAACTCATCGACGTCTTGTCGGCCAGACTACGCACTGCACCAAACCTTAGCGAACGGGGTCAGGAGGTTCTTAGACTGCTCGAGGTTCCCTTCACCTGTCGAGGCGAGGCCGAATCATTAAGACAACCACGTGACGACCCAGACGATGAGGGTTGTCTCGAGGGGGAGAGGACGTAGGACAAAGGGCCTCAGCCTCAACAGTCGCAGCCAAGAGTCACCAGAACACCCAACCGAACCAACACACCTACACCCACACGAACCAAACAATCTACCCGAACTACTACCAAAACCCAACAAGTTTCCTCACCAGACATACGCCTTTCACTTCCTAGTCCCATAACTCAAAGAAGCCCCTCAAATCCTCTATTCTCACCTACTCCATCCCTTCAGATAGACGAACCAATCGTATCTCTCGAAGAGCTTATAACCCTCACACCACCACTAAAAAATACATCTTCAACGATGATTGGATGACAAAGTCGATGGATCCAGCCATGCCCAAGGGCATAATGGAGAATGCCAGATACTTCCTGATGAAGGCAAACGTAAGCCTGGCCCTCATCGATGATGATGAACTCGAGGAAGGTGAAGACTATGAAGCTGATATTCCAGAACTTCTCGAGCTTCTCAAACACGTCGTTGTAGATGAGGAGTGCCCTCTCTCGAAGTCGGAGATAGGAGAAAAACTGAATCTGCTGTGGGGAAATTTCAAAGTGGTTGCACCATATCAAGAAGAGATACGAAGGAGAATCTAGAGGAAGGAAGATAGGATTAAGAAGTTAGACGAGCTTGAACTCAGAGGCCTAACTCATCTGTCAAGACCAACTGCCGTTCGGCACCTGCTCTCTCTCCGTCGAGGACTTACCAAAGGAAAAGGAGCTGATGTTGATACTCTTCGAAGAGAAGAGAAGGAAAGAGCCCGAATCAGTGCAGTCATGGGAGTACGACGAGCTCGCCTTGACTTCTACGAGTTCCCTATCTACAAGGTGCGGCGAGAGGATGGAACGATCGAAGAACTGACTGAAGGCGATCTCTCCTACATCAGAAGTGAGGAGATTGATCAGATGCTAGGAAGCTACAGACTCCTTAGAACACTTCAGAACCCAGACCTCAAGGTTGGATACGTCGCTCTTAAGCGATTTATGATGCGCCAAGTCAAGTTCAACGCCAGTTCCAAACCCACATTTTGGTGAAGGCCACATATTAAATGAAGATGATGATCCATCAGTGGTCTATATTAACTACAAGGGAGAGAAGAGGCTAATTGTTGGTCCCGAATGCACCAAACAAGGAATCAAAGAGGCTTTGATGGAATGAAAAGGGAGACTTTCTCACCTTGTAGTGTGTGTAGTGTGTGAAAACCTGGGTTAGCCTTTTGATCTTTGATTAGCTTTCAAATGGTGTTGGTAACACCTTATATACCACATTAACCCTAGGTATATTAAGGCCCAAACACCAAAAATTAAATAATTACATTCTAGTCCAAAGCCCAAGCTAAAGGATAATTACAATATAAATCCCAAGACTTAAACTATTGACACAATCACTAAATATCCTAAGAATCTCCCCCTTTGTGTCAATTGTTGGGAGTCTTGGATATTGGGCATTGGGATGGTGGATTAGCGTGTGAGTGTATCGCGAATCCCTAGCTTGAACTCGAAGGCGCGGAGATTCCTTCGAAGTACCATTCGATCAGCTATAGCGTCAATGAGCTTCGCGAACTTGGATCGGCAGAGAGGATCTTCTTCCGAAAGGATGCGGCAAATCCTCATGAGTTTGTCTTGGATGATGGTGAGCGTCCCATCTGAGAACTTTGCCACTTCGGAACAGCGCAGCAGCCTCATCTTTCCCTTGTAGTTCGAGTAGGCGACCGCTGGATCGTCTCCGTCGATAACATCGCCTTCTCGGTAGTCGTCCGTGTTCTTGAAAGATGGGCGAGTCAGATTCACCTTCTTCAGGTTGTGCTCTACCGCCATCTGCAGATCGTGGGTGGCGAAGAATCTGACCTGTCGGAGCATGTGGCGCTTGAGAGCCACATATCCATGGTGACCGGTTCAGCACGCACGAGATGTCCAGAACTTCTGAGGACGAGTCTGAACTGTTTCATGGATTCCAGCATGCTGTATAGGTCACCCAGGCGCAGAAACTTGAAGTCCGCCTCACTGACTTCACTGTAGCTCTCATCCTGCCTCATTACTGTGAACACTGGGTAATGGACAGGTCCTTTCGATTCTTGGCGGAGGTCAGTGACTTTGCAGATGGGGGCCCGATTCATTTCCTGAGCGATGTTTTCCTCATCGGATAGCGTCCTCTTTGTGCACTTGTTGCAAAGAAGGCTCCATCGATAGAGCTTCTTCTTTTCCTCGCTCCAATTTTGGATGTTCATCAGCTCATACTCGTCGAAGGTTGTGATGATCTGCTCCTTGCGCCGCCAGATCCTCTTCCTGATCTCTTCTTGAAACGGAGCGGTTATCTTTTTGTTTTCCCACGGTGCTTCCGGTATGTCCACCGTGGGCACATCCGTTTGAGCAGCAGGAGCCTCGGTTTGCTGCGCTTGGAATTGTAGGATCTTCTCGAGCTCGGCAGGTTCAGCGTCGTACTCCTCTCCATTCTCGTCGTCTGCGGTGTTGATTAGCGTGAGCGAGGCGTCCTTCAGCAGACGTCGAGCATTTTCCATCGGCTTTCTGGCTGCTACTGCATCGGCGGGTGTGTATAGCCATTCATCGTTGAAGATGTAGGCTTCGATATCGTTCTGTGCGCAGTAGACGTCCTCGGAAGCCAGGTCGGAATCGATGTTGAGAGGGGTATGGCTATGTGGTGGCGAGGGTGTTGCGTTGGAGGAATTTGTGGATTGTGGGGAAGGTTGTGATGGGGATTCTGGTGGTTCGGTTGAGGTGATGGTTTTGGCGAGGATGATTTGGGTAACGGGGGGTGTAGATGTAGTGGTGGCCTCTGACGTCGATGTGACAGTTAGAGGTTCCGTGGTGGCAAGCGGAGAAGGTGTGGGGGTGGTCTCTAACGCCGATGTGACGATTAGAGTTTCGGAGACGGTAGTGGGTTGTGGTGAGGGTGATTTGGCAAGTGGCTCAGGGTAGATAAGGTGGGATTTTTGGCTAGTGAGGTGTGAGGTTTCTATTGCGGATGTCGTTTCAGGTCCAGAGGAGGAGGGCGGCATTGATTGCATGAGTCATTGGGACTGTGAGCCGTGCTGCCTATTCTCCCCCTCGCGGCGATCTTATCATCGTCTCGATCGTCACGCCTGATCCTGCTAGACTCGCCTTGAACACGGCAAGTCAGTGGTTGAGTCATTATTCGCTTCATCTGCTGTTCTTCCTCGTCAACCTCCGTCATGGATTCAAATCGGGCTCGGAGGATGTAGAAGAGCTCCTTGGCGGAGATGGAGGTGAGAACAGCATCTGCGTCCGTGTATTGCATTGGTGGTGGCGTCTCCGGGGCCACACCTTTGCCTTTGTCGACGGTGGACGCATTGAGACGCGCGTAGACTTTATCGAGAATCGACGCCTCAAGAGTCTTTGCAAACTCTTGAAGACGTGTCTCTAGCGCAGTCTCGGTGACGAAGTGGGGTAAATCTAACAAGTTGGAATCACGAAGAAATTCAACTGACACCGAATCGGAGAATATAGCCGATCGGCCGCCCGTTTGCACAGGACGGGAAAAGACGGGGTCACTCAGACTTCCCGTTGGCATCATCGATGAGACAGACTCAATCGAATGATGGCCTAGGCTCACGGTTGTTGTGATGTTGGCCGTGCTAGGTCTTCCGCTCTCAGTCACAGAGACATCACCGAGCGTTCTGACAGAGTCACGAAGACTCTGTGGTGCGGTAGAAGGTGTATGTGTCCTAGAAACGTGTGAAATTATGGGGAGTGAGGGCACTATACTCGATGTGCATGAAGAGGATGCAGTCTGAGGCGAGGGACTGCTTGTTTCAACATCGACCATCTCCAAGTGGGATGTCGATGGTATACGTGCTCCTCGTGGAATGAAATATCTTCCTGTAGAGAGGAAGATAAGTGGGTTGGTGGGGTCGTTTGCGTGGTTGAGCCAGATGCCACGTCTTCTACGAGGTGAACACATCACCTCCTGAACCTATTGGTTCGGCTCGGCTTATTTGTGGCTGAGGAGGTCGATCGTGTTTTTGTTTCGATCGACGCTCCGTGGGGCGGCTTACGTCATCCTCACGCGACCTTTTTTTCGGAACGCGGGTGGAAGAGGATGCGGCGCGACTCGATGACTTTTTGGAGGTGGTGGTGGGGGTTTGGCTAGTCCCGGGGATAGGCGCAGTTGGGTTGATCTGCGCCGTAGGGACAGTAGTTAGAGGTCGGGGGCTTTCGCGGAATGTGGCGGTTGTGGCTCGATATTCACGGACGTGCGGATTTGTCTGGTCTGCGTAGGCGAGCACTTCGTCCGGAATTATCATGGCGTGTCGATCCTTCGCCGGAGTGTTTTTCTTGGCGAACTTCTCGACAGTTGGGATGATGAAGTGTTCCGCTGTCGGTCGGCTGCGTATGTTGGTGGAGTGCAAGCGGAAGTGTTTGATGAGAGCTGGAAGCCACCGCATGTAAGGAACGAAGCGATTTGTGACTCCTTGGCGACTTCTCGGTCGCGACGTTGGATCATGGAGACGAGATCCATCCAGATTATGTCGGCGTAGTTGTACTTGCGGTTGTAGGCGATGCCGGTGAGGATGGTGAGAATTTGAAAGTTGCCGCGGTCCTGACCAGCATGCTTCCCTGACACGCATTTGTTCACCAGCAGGTACAGTGTTCGCCATGGTTGAGGTAGATTGCGGGTGCTGACTTCACTGAGGACAAGTGGGCCCTTCTTCTTCTTGTTATCTGGTTGATAGCCCAGTCTGTCAACGTCTTCAATGAGTTGTTCGTGCGTCGGTAGTGGATCGTAGGGAGAGTAGACAGGAAGTTGAAGTACTTCTTGTACTATTTTGCGAGTGAGGACCACCGTTTCTTGATCAATGTTGGCGGATAAGGTTTTGGCAAGATGGAGTGGTCCAGCTATCTGCAGCGCATGCCAGAATTGTTGAAGATACACCTGTGCTTCTGGCTCGCCATGTGTGAGGGCGTGGCGAAGTGGGTGCCCTTTGAGGATTTCTACAATGACGGGGGCATCACATCGAAAGCTGGCCAAGTCCACCATGTAGTTGTTGGGAATCAGGGCCGCCCATTGACTGAGTGGGAAGATTTGGTCGGGTGGTGGGACATAGGTACGAGTGTTGAGTTCGATGCGAGCGACGTCCCTTTGGATTGCAGCCGCCTCAAGTGCTTCAAGCGTAGCTTGTTCTTTGTTAGTCATATCTGTACTCGACAGTAATTGAAATATGATTAGCTCGTATGGACATAAATAAGTTGTGGATGAAACAATGACAGTAGCCTCAAATTGTAAACGAAAACATCGACAATTTTTAAACGAAATTTCTCCAATACTTAAAAAATTTCTGACTTGAGGGCGTGCATGTGAGATGAGAAAATTCGCTAAGTATAACACATAGACATGTCAAGAAATTTTTCGCATATTGTGTGATGGAAAATTCGCATATCAAGGAAGAGTTTCGCAGATAGAGAAAAATTTTCGCATGTTGTGTAAAGGTTCGCATGTAATGAAAATTCGCTAAGTGTAACATGTAGAAATTTTCGCATAGAGAAACTTTTCGCATGTATTAGGAAATTTTCGCAAGTGATAGCACATAAGCATGTTCGTGAGAAATTTTCGCAGACTGAGTGAAATTTCGCAAGTATGGAAAATTTTCGCAAGTTATAGCACATAAACATGTTTGTTAGAAATTTTCGCAGACTGAGTGAAATTTCGCAAGTATGGAAAATTTTCGCAGGTTAAGAAATCTCGCAAGTTGTCCAAATTATCCGCATATAATGAAAATTTTCGCATGTGTTATGAAAGTTTCGCGGAAGGAAAAGGCTTCGTGCATTGAGATTTTGTGTTTCACTGTGGTTGCGAAAAAGTGAAGATGCGAAAAGATGTAATGTGAAGTGAAGTGTATTAGAATTTCGCGGGGCTAAACTCACTGTAGCAGAGAAAGTTTTGTCGTGAGGGAAAAAGATTTTCTCAGGTAAACTTTCGCGGGAGTTAACATGCTGTAGCAGCGAAAAAAAATTTTAACACATGTAAATTCTCGGGCGAAAGTTTCGCAGTTTCTTAGGCACTGTTGCAGCGAAAATTTCAACGTAAGAAATTTCTCGGAAAAATTTTCGTGGAACCTTGCTCACTGTAGCAGCGAAATTTAGCGTTTAAAGCAATTTTTTGAGAATTTTCGCGGTGAAGAACACAGTGCGACAACGTGCGAAACGACGCAATGATTTTTAGCCTTAGACCAACTCAAATCTCAACCAAAATGCAATAATTTGGACTCAATCGACTCGTAATTAGATGGGCAGTGCACATTTGGGGTTATAAAACATCAAAAATCTAACATGCGTTCGATTCAGAAATTGATTCAGAAATTCTAACCTAACGGATTTAATTAATACGGGGCAAAACAGGATAAAATGAACGGAAATTGATTTATTTGAGGTGTATTCATACCGAAAAGCTGATTTGCGACAATGGAGTTAGCAAGGAACAGATTTTGAAAGCAGATTTGACGACGACGACGATGCGAGGAGTTGCGAAATTTTTGAAAGAAGGGGTTGCGAAATTTTGAATTTTCTCGGGAATTTTAGGATTGTGAACAACATTAAGGGTTTTGGGGTTTTAGGGGTTTTAGTCACTGTTCATGCGAAATTTTGTGTAAATGGGCTGAAATTCGTGGGCTTGGTCAAAGCTGGGTTCAGATCTGATGTTCGCGGGCTTGGTCAAAATTGGGTCCAATTTGAAGTTCAATTGGTCCAATTTTGACCATGTTTGACCAGAAATTTAAAATTCAACCCAAACTATTTTAATCAGTCCAATTTTGACTCAATTTGACCAACCTTTAAAATTTCAACCCAAAAATTTATTTTTATAAAGGCGAAATCGGAAACTCCCCCTTAATCTAAAACTCCCCCCCCCCCCCCCCCTTTTTTTAAGTAATGGAAAAATCAGACGCTCCCCCTTAATCGAAAGTTCCCCCTCAAAAGACATAATTCAGAAGACACATAGAAATGGAGTGAAGTGGAAAAGGAAATATGTACACTTTATCAAAGTTCATGTAGGGTCGATTGATCACAACTGAATATTCAACATGCCCAACATAGTCACTAGGTGTTGGAATCGTTTGACATCCAACGGTTTTGTGAAAATGTCGGCAAGTTGATCTTCGGTTGTGACGTAGTGCAATTCAATTGTCCCTTGTTCGACATGTTCTTTGATGAAGTGGTGACGAATATCTATGTGTTTCGTTCTCGAGTGATGTACCGGATTACTCGTCATCGCAATAGCACTTTTTGAGTCACAATAGATGGGAATTTTATCAACATGAAAATTAAAATCTCGTAGTTGGGTTCTCATCCACAAAAGCTGTGAACAGCACCTAGCGGCGACGACATATTCTGCCTCCGTCGACGAAGTTGAGACACAGTTTTGTTTTCGAGACGACCAACTTACGAGTTTACCGCCCAAGAAGTGTGCAGCTCCAGAGGTGCTTTTTCGGTCCATCTTGCATCCTGCATAATCCGAGTCAGAGAATCCAACCAGTTTTAAGTCCGATCGAGTGGGGTACCACAAACCCATATTGGGTGTTCCTTTGAGATAGCGGAGAATCCTTTTGACAGCAGTGAGATGGGATTCCTTCGGTGTTGCCTGGAAACGAGCGCAGATTCCTGTCGAGAGAACAATATCCGGTCGACTAGCAGTGAGGTACAAAAGAGAGCCTATTATCCCTCGATACACGGTTTGATCAACGGGAGCACCAGATAGGTCTGCGTCGGGTCGACCAGAGGGTGACATAGGTGTAGCAGCAGTCTTTGCATCCTTCATTCCATATTTCTCGAGGATGTCATGGATGTATTTGGACTGATTGATGAAGATTCCGTCGGGGAGTTGCTTAACTTGAAGACCAAGAAAGAAATTCAGCTCGCCCATCATACTCATTTCGAACTTCTCCTTCATCAATTCTGCGAACTCTTCACACAGTTGTGGTTCAGTCGATCCAAAAATGATGTCATCGACATAAATCTGTACAATCATGATGTTCGGGCCACTCCGCTTGGTAAAGAGAGTTGTATTCAGAGATCCTTTCTTGAATCCAGACTGAACAAGGAAGTCTGAAAGGACGTCATACCAAGCTCGGGGAGCCTATTTTAGTCCGTAGAGTGCCTTGTAGAGTCGATATACGTGATGAGGAAACTCTTCGCTCAAGAACCCTTCAGGTTGATCAACGTACACTTCTTCCTTGAGAAACCCATTCAGAAATGCAGTCTTTACGTCCATTTGGTAGACTTTAAAGTTCTTGTGAGCAGCAAAGGCAAGAAAAATTCGTATGGCTTCGATCCTGGCAACTGGGGCAAAAGTTTCATCGTAGTCGATGCCTTCTTGTTGGTTGTACCCCTTAGCCACAAGTCTTGCTTTATTGCGGATGACAACACCGTCTTCATCTTTTTTGTTCTTGAAGATCCACTTTGTGCCGATAATGGATCTATTGTGAGGTCGTGGTACGAGTTCCCAAACTTGTAAACGTTCAAACTGATTTATTTCCTCCTGCATTGCAATCAGCCAATCAGGATCGGTGAGAGCTTCAGCTACTCGTGATGGTTCGACTTGACTGAGATAGCATGCGAACAGACTTTCATTCATCGTAGCCGAACGTGTTGAAACACCAGATGTGGGATCCCAATAATCTGATCTGAAGGATGAAAGCGAGCCCAAAGTGGTACATTGGTCTGAGAGGAGTTGGCCGCATTTATATCGGTCGGAGGCTCATTGGATTGGGGTCTGGTGTCCGAAGAAGAGATCTCGATCGTAGTAGACTGAGAAGGTTCAGCATCAGGATCAGCAATGTTCCCAGGGTTGGGTAAAATGTCGTCTTCGTTGAGATTAAGCGCATCCAAGTTTGGAGGGACGACGTGATTGCCGATAACTGGTGGTGTTGATGGAGTGGGTGCAGCGGTAGGTTGAGTGGTGGCGGCGGGAGTCTTGGGGACTGGGTAGAAGTACTCCAAAAGCAGATCGAGATCCAGTTCACCAGAATTGCCCTCAGATGAGGAAGTTCCCGCCATTGAAGGTTGACCTTTTGTCAACGACTGTAGAAGACCTGGTTCTGGTCTGATATGAGCAGAAGCCATGAGGTCGCCTTCGCTTTCGTCAAATGTAACATTTGTACTTTCTATTACTGATCGTTTCTCTCTAAGATAGACTCTGTATGACTTTGAGTTCAGCGAATATCCAACAAAGATGCCTTCAATTGCTTTTGGATCAAGCTTCCCAAGATGTTGGCGATCATTGGCCACAAAACATCGACAACCGAAGACCCTTAGATAAGATATATCTGGGATACGACGGTTATTCAGCATCTCGTATGGGGTGCAGTTGAATCTCTTGTGGATTGAAGCCCGGTTTTATGTGTAACAAGCCGTTTGAATAGCTTCGCCCCAAAGAGAATGAGGAAGACCGGATTGGATGAGGAGAGTCCAAGCTGCTTCAACTAATGTCCTATTTTTACGCTCAACGACACCATTCTGTTCCGGTGTCTTCACAGCTGAGAACTGCTGGCTGATGCCCTGAGTGGCATAGAAATCACTGAGCTTCTTGTTCTTAAACTCAGTTCCGTTGCCTGTTCTGATAATCCGAACCTTCTGTTGATGAAGAGTTTGGGACGTAACAACAAACTCGACGATTATATCAGGAACTTCATCCTTTGTACGAATGAGTTTCGTCCATGTGTAGCGTGAAAAATCGTCGACAATCACAAGAATGTACCGTCTTCCTCCGAGTGTAGCCGTAGGCATTGGGCCACATAGATCCATGTGTAAGAGTTCTAGGATTAGCTTAGAGGACGGTGTTTCCTTGGAGATGTGAGACGATCGCTTCATCTTCCCCAATTCACAGGCAGAGCAGAGGTGTTCCTTATGATATGTCAGTTGGGGTAGACCGTTGACGAGTTTATTCTGACGCAGTTTGTTGATGGTCTTGAAATTGAGATGTGAAAGTCGTCGGTGCCATAGATCATTCAACTTTGGTGCGGCTCGAGAGAGAAGGCATATTGGTCGAGAGGTCGTAAGATTGAGTACGTAGAGGTGAGACGTGCGTGTTCCAGAAAGAAGATGTTGTCCCGAGGCATCTATAATGCTGCAGATATCAGATTCGAAGAGAACCTTATATCCTTTGTCGCAGAAACGACCAATGCTGAAGAGATTGTAGCTCAAACCCTCGACGTAAGAGATGCCCTTAATCGTCAGTTTGTCATGGACGAGATCACCAGTTCTGAGAATTGGCGCCATTTGACTTTTTCCGAAGGAGACCCTTCCGAGATAGCGCTCGGAGAAGTTGCTCAACAGCTCCTTGTTCCCCGTCATGTGTGTGGAGCAACCCGAGTCTAGATACCACACATGACAGACCTGCAATCATCAGCAAATGTTGGGTCCCCGTTTACGGACGGGACCTTCTTGTGATACAAGTAAAATTTCATGCGCTTAAAGGGAAATGTCGTTTCTAAATCAGATTGTGTCGGTTCGAATTTAGCTTTCCCTTTGTCACTTGTTTGATGTTGCGGGACTATGGTCTTTCTAACCCACATTTTCCTAACTTGTGCTTGCATGTATGGTGCCTTATACATGTAGCAGCGTGGGGAATGTGGTTGTTGTTTTCGTGCTTCGGTTTTGGTCGCCTTTGGCTTGCAAGTAGCTGGTGAGTTTGCGTTTGACGACGAGAGATGTTTACGCTTAACCTTAGGTTTAGGCAAGATGGGAGATTTCAAAGACGTCGTAGAGGAGGTTCGCTTGCGTGGTCGGAGTGTTGCGTGTTCATGTGTGTCATATTCATGAAAGCGTGGGAAAACAAAATCATCGCAGCAGCACATAGTCATAAGCTTGGTAAAAGAAAGATAAGTTTTGGCAACATAATTGTCTACGACCTTAGGACATTGGGATTCAGTACATAGAGAGGAAAGACGAATATAGGATGGTCTTTTCTTCTTGTCATCGAAGAGCGGATTCTCCTTTATTTGATACGAACTCCCTTCCTGAGATGTCGAACTCACATTCCCTGTATCCATAAGAGTACGCGAGTTAGTGTTAGAATTTGTGTCAGCTTCAGGAGTCATCTTCGCCGTCCTCTTACATTTACATGTTTGAGAATCGGGTACTTGACTCGACGTAGAAGGTTTGTTCGTATTGTGAGATTGTTCTAGGGTAAAGATTTTGTAAAGTAGATCTTCTCTTTCTTTTGCAAAGGCTTTCCGCTCTACATCTATGGTTCGTTCTAGTTCTGCTATGATCAGAAGTTTCTCTGAGACATAGATGCGAGAAAGTGCTTCTCGGAAAGCGATTTCCTGTTCTTCGGTTGGGAACTGAGACTTGATGTCTTCGGAGAGTGAAGGCTTTTTAGTCTTATCACTAGCATTCAATTCCGTGTAGTCGTACGCGATTTCTGCCCAGAGAATGTTTTGTTCCCTCTTTTCTTCCGAAAGAACAACGGAGGAGTATCTTACAAACGGCATGAGCTGCGAGGGAGTACCCTTCCTCGTTTGTAGGAATGATGTACTGTACATGTTATACCTTTTAACAATTAGCGGCGTTGGATTGCAGTTGCTGCCCAGTTCGATTCCCATCCGGGCGTCGTAGAATTCTTTTTCAACTGGTTGGTTCAATAGGCATAAGATGTTTGCGGCCTTTTTTCTAAGGTGAAGTTGCTCTTCAAGTTCTTTCACCTTGCGGTATAGCCTAACTCTTTCCTTCGTAAGCAGTTCATATTGGGAGGCCGTCAGGAGGCGAGAAGTTTCACATTAACTGGTGGCTAGTGTAGTTTCCTTAACCTTAGTCTCACTTTGTTCGTTCTTGCTTTGCAGACGTTTGACTAACGCTTCTGAGGCCATTAGACGTTCGTTTGCACATGCAAGCTCTTCTACTTTTAGACTAAGTAAGGCATAGTTGTTTTCAAATTTTAGCTCATTATATTCCTTAGCGTCTATGGTGGGTTTGTTAATGGTGTGTCGGTGATTAAACACATCATCGAGTTGTGAGATTCGTACCTCAGACTCAGCGTTGATGGGAGTCTTAGCTGTGTTCTCACTGATGTCAACCATCTCCTCGTCCTCGTCTTGTTCGACCAGCCTTGCCATGCAGCAATCTTCATCCTTAGGCTCCTCGTCTTCTGAAGTGTCGTTCACCCACTCAGCCTCTTCGGTGAGAAGAACTTTCCCACTTTCCATTTTGCGAGTCAATCTGGCCTTACGGTCGTAGTAGCCAGAGTCCTTGACGCGTGGTGCGTGGCATTCCTTGGCAAAGTGGCCTGACTTTCCACATCGAAAGCACTTCACAGACTTTGGGGTGCTGATTCCTCCTCTTTCTTTGTCGGCTTAGTGAGCTTGCCAGTTGTTTGCGTAGATCACGAACATCTTCATCAGATTCTGTGTCAGCTTCGGATCCTGAAGGAGTGCCCGATACAGTAGCTGGTAGCTTCCCTTTGTTCTGTTTGGTCTTAGTGGTGGAAGATCGTTCATTGGTCATGTTCGAGAGGAGGGCCAGTGGGTCGACTCGAGTGTTGGCGGAATGGGGTTGCACGTAGGGAGCATAGGCAGACAGACTGTCATAAAGAGCGTGGATGGAAGTGTTGGAGAGGTCCTTACTCTGAATCATCATTACGATTGCATTGCCCCAATGTGGTTTGAGGCTACCAAGGAAGCGGTTGTTGATATCGAATTTGTCTCTCGAGATCCTGGCTTTCTTGAGTTCATTGATGACCTTCAAGTATCGGAGGTATGTGTCACGCAGTTCCTCTCCTTCATAGGCCTGGAAGTGTTCATACTGCGAGAGACATGCTGATTTCCTCCCTTGAGCAGTTGTGCAGCACTCAATGTGAGCGTAGACCTCGTTTCCCATAGCCTGGAAGAGATATCCTTTGGCAGTCTCATCGGCCTGTACGCGAGCCTCTTCATCCTCATTGATGGGACCTCTTGGAGTGCGGCGTTCATCCATGGGAGGGTTTGCGTTTGGCTGTGCATGGATGATTGTCCAGAACTGTGCTGGGCCGTTGAAGATGGAGTCCAGAAGGTATTGAGAGAGTGGTGCGCCTTTGTTCCTGATGAACGTGAGGAACCGGTTTGTCCATATGCTGTAGTCGCCGTGTCGCAGCATCGGAGGCCTGGTGTCGGAGCCCACTGTTGAGATGTCATTCGTGGTAGACATGGTTGGTGCAGTCGAATCGTCCGTGGTTTTGATCTTGTATAGATAAGAAAGTTAGTAACGAACGAGATGAGAAATACGAGTTTAACGTGTAGAGTTTTGAGAAAAAAATTGTTTAAAGAATTTCTTAGAACTAAGTGAGCGTGTGTGATGGTCGATAATGTATGAAGAGAAAATATATCTTGAAATTAGGAGAAGTTCTAGAAATTTAAAATGAGATTTGAGGCGAGAAAAATTATTTTATGTCAAAAGTGGTCTAGGGTGATAGGACTAAAGTGTAAGGATCAAATCTTAAATAAATTTGGAAAGATTTAACCCAAGAAAATTTCAACACTAGAAAAATTTAACATGTTAGAAAAATTCGCATGTTGAAGAATTTCGCAAGTTATAAAAATTTCGTAAGTTGAGAATTTTTAAGCTTCGCAAGAAAACTTCGTAAGTTATAAAAATTTCGCTAGTTGAGGACTTAAAGTTTCGCAAGAGAATTTCGCGAGTTATAAAACTTTCGCAAGTTGAGAATTTTTGAAGCTTCGCAAGAAAATTTCGCACGTTATAAAACTTTTCGCAAGTTAAGAATTTCAGAGCTTCGCAAGAAAATTTCGCACGTTATAAAACTTCGCAGTTTGAATAAATTCTTGAAATGAAATTTTTCGCATATAAAGTTTCTTGGATATAAGAATTTCGAAAGTTCTCGGCAAAAAAAAATTTCGCGGCTCAGAAAAATTCGCGGAACAAGCTTTCTTTGATATGGAATTTCTCGGATTATGAAGTGTAAGCAAATTTCGCAGATGAAAGTTTCTCGGATTTTTGAAGAAGGCAGTTGCGAAAAAATGCAGTGTAAGTGAAAGTTTCGCGGTTTAAAGATTCTTGGTTTTGAAAGGGCAGTTGCGAAAAAAATGCAGTGTAAGTGAAAGTTTCGCGGTTTAAAGATTCTCGGTTTTGAAAGTAGGCAGTTGCTAAAAAATGCAGTAAGTAAAAGTTTCGCGGTTTTGAAGATAAATTCTCGGGATCAACTTTCGCGGATATGGAAATTTCGCGGACTTGAACGATTAAGCACAAAATTTCGCGGTCAAGAACGAACTAAGTACTGTTCCATTGCTTTCACGCGTTTTGCCAGAAAATCGTCCCGTTCTCGCTCAAATCTCAACCAAAATCGCTCAAACTTGATCCTAAACTTCAGAAATTCTTCCCTAAACACATAATCGAGCGATTTGTGAGCTAAAAACAACAAGAAATAGGTCAAATCGACCAAAACAGAAAATGGCCGAGATGTCCTTTTCTGAAAAGTTTTTGCTTCAATCTTGCTCAAAACACGTTAAAACTGATCCAAAAGTGTTTTAAAAACATCTTAGGCATAGAATCGATCTGGGGGTAGGTTTTAAACACAAAGACAAAGCAAAAATACCCCAAAACGAGTTCAAAATGCCCGAAAGTGATTTTTTATCCAAAAACACATTTGATCTTTCTTGGAATCGAACGAAACTGGATTCAAATGCAGATCGATCCACGTTTGCTCTGATACCACTTGTTGGTCCCGAATGCACCAAACAAGGAATCAAAGAGGCTTTGATGGAATGAAAAGGGAGACTTTCTCACCTTGTAGTGTGTGTAGTGTGTGAAAACTTGGGTTAGCCTTTTGATCTTTGATTAGCTTTCAAATGGTGTTGGTAACACCTTATATACCACATTAACCCTAGGTATATTAAGGCCCAAACACCAAAAATTAAATAATTACATTCTAGTCCAAAGCCCAAGCTAAAGGATAATTACAATATAAATTCCAAGACTTTAACTATTGACACAATCACTAAATATCCTAACACTAATGAAAACGTCAGAGATTAACAAGTTCAGCTACGGAACCCTCCTGATCATTCGAAACAAACTTAGAAGCATTCTCGATCAGCTAAGATACGAAGAGCATGAAGTCCAAGCAAAATACATGAAGCTGATCGATACCATCTTTGAGAGAATATCCCTTCGAAGAAGTTTGCGATCGTATGAGCACTTATTAGGACTCAGAAAGTCTCCTTACGGGCTGGTGAGCCCCAAGAAAAAGAAGACCCAGAAGACGCCAACAAAAGGAAGAGGACACTAAGGGGGAGATTGTTAGGAATTAATTATAGTGTCCATTATTTAAGTCTTGGGTTTATATGTTGATATTAATGGGTTGTAGGGTGAGACAATTTGTATTTATTAGAAGTTTGGTACTTGGGCTTTAATATACCAATTGAATGTGGTATATAAAGCCCATAAGTACCCTTGTTAGGGTTTATCAAAATAATTTGCTTTGGAAGCCGCTCTCGTTAGACACACACACGAACACACACTCAAGGTGTTTCATATGCTTTAATCTTTCTAATAATCTTTTGATCCTTGCTTGGTAACAAGTGGACCAACAGGCCACCCAGCGTAGGTCGCTGTCACATTATCCTGTTGGATCTGAGCTCATAATGGCGCATAGCAAGTGAACTGTGGGCCCTGAGCGATATAAGATTGAGTTTGATTTTACGAGGGTTGAGATGCGTTGGCGTGGATGCCTTCGCAGGGTTTGACACATGCACGACATGCATATTTCTACTTACTGAGCTTTATAGCTCATCCTCTTATTTTGTGTGTTGTAGGTACGCGTGACTACGGTACGTGATCGCTTAAATGGAAAGGCTGATTTTGGGACTTTCGGAGACTTTTGAGGGTGGTGTGTACTTGGATGCAACATGTGTGGCGGCCGTTTGCTTATATTTTGCTGTGCATATGTACGAGGGTAGACACCTCCCGTGTATTTAAGAATTTTGACATGTATATATTGGTTTCCTTTATATAAACGGAAAAATTTTACACTCATTTTTCATAGTTTCTAATTGATATTATCACAAGTCACATAGTTAGCTTATGAAAAGGGTAGTAGATGGGGGGGCGCCACAGTCTTCTTCACCAAATAAAGCATTCCATCGAGCGAGTTCAATTATGAGAGTAACCCATTCCATGAATGTCCATTGGCCTTCCGTACCAGCTGCACATATCCGATCAAAGAATTCAGGTCCTTCCCACTTGGTTCACCCTGCGTCCAATCCAATGTGCAACTATCGAACCGACTCTACCCGTCGATTTTGAAGAAGGACTTCGATGCAACCCCTTCTCTAGCAAGACTTCCCTTCTCACCATTGTCTGCATTTCCACCACGCACGCACGATTTATGCGAACCCATCAAAGTCAGAGTATTATGAACACCTCTCGCCCAGACGATACAAAATTCCACGCTCTTCTGCTTTGTTACATACTCCCCCTGCTATGAAACTACCAAGCCCTTGGACTCTAACTGGCTCAAGGATATTAAATTCATGCGTAATTTCGGGACAAAGATCACTCCACCCAAAGTGTGCACCGCACCGTCAATCATTTTGATTTTTACCGTTCCAACACCTCGAACATTGCGCTGCCATGAAGCCCGAACCCCTGCGTATTTTCGGAACGTATCAAAATATTTTATCCCGAAGCACCCCGAATCTAATATGCATTTATCCTGAGAATGAGCGTCATCATTGGAGACTGTGAGAAGGTCTCCAAGATAATCTTCTGCTACCATCGGTGTGGAATTTTTCTCGCATTTCATGTCCTTCCTCCAGTCGGACAGTTTCTCTTCATTTGTCCGGGTTCACCACACTGTAGCACACACTGCCCTTCCTGCCACTCTTTGATTTGGACCTGTTGCTACTTCCAATTCCCTGTCGTGGAACATCCTCTGCGATTCTCCCCGTGTATAGCCAACCTCGAATTTTGGTTACACCTAATTTGATCGTCTCCTCTTTTCATGCGCCAAAAGAGTTGATTGTACATCCACTATCTTCACTGTCGTCTTTCCGTATGAGATAGTTGTAACCAAATTATCATATGAATCAGGAAGCGAGGTAAGAAGTAAAAGGGCTTTATCTTCTTCCTCTAACTTAACATCAACTTTTATAAGTTGATCCACAAGTCCATTGAACACGCTAATATGATCCATGAGATTTCCACCTTCCTCCATCTTCAACCTGTACAGCTCCCGCTTCAGATCTAACTTTGTGGCTAAGTTTTTCCCGAGATACAGCTCCTCCAACGTCACCCATAAGTCTGCTACAGAATCCTCATTAATAACATTATTAAAATGTTATCCACAATATAAAAACTGATTGTGCTGACACATCCTGACCTCAAATCATGACAGTTTTCTTTCATCATTTTCTTCGGCTTTTTCGTATCTACTTTCAAAGCCTTAGCCAAGCTTTGATGAACACGTATATCCTTAACTCGTACATGCCACAGAGTGAAACTTCCCGTACCATCAAATTACCGCACTTTGAAATTGTTTTCTGCCCCATTATCCTTGTAGAGATTCACAGCTTGGCCCGACACTGGCTCCCCCGTAATGAAACCTTCTTGATATCTTTTCTGATGTGGAAGATCAGACAAAGCTGCAACCACAGAGCATACTCAGAATATCAATTAAGCTTGGCTCTAATACCACTTGTTGGGGTTGAGCTGTAATTTTTCGGGACCAGGGGAAGGCTGATTGCTATAATTCTGTTGGTATAGGATAACGCTGAAATGACACCGAGCGAGAACACGAGATTTTTACGTGGCTCGGAGAACACCGCCTACCTCCACGGAGATCATCAGCTTTACTATATTGAGAAAATAACAGCATACAAATTTAACGCTCGTGTGCAAATGCAAACACCAGACCCCTTACCCATCCGGATAATATATTTGTACCTATTCCCAACTACCCAGTAAACTAAACCCACTCCCACCATTATCCACCCGAATAAATTTCTTCGCTCTCTCTCCCTCTCACTGGCGCTTCTCGTTTCTGTTTGGGGTGATTTAAAAGTGAAGGCTTCATCCCCCTTTTATAGCCTAATGTCATGGGACGATGCCAAACCACATGCCCTCATCGCCTACATCATTGGAAGAAAATAACAAAATGCATTCCTCCAGCTCTCGCATGTGTGTGTATTTAGGTTGAAAAGTCAACACTTTCGTGGTTTGATTCTATTTCAATAGTCTTTATCTTATAATATTTATGCAACATAGGAAGTTGGAGATTCTTGATATTATAGGACGATTTACGCATTTGAATTTTTTCACCTATTTATTGCTTGGAAACTAAGTTTTTTACACCTTAACGTACCTATTCGTAGCAATGGAGGAGTGAGATTATTGATTTGGCAAGCTGATGCCCCCGTGTTAGAAGCTTTATCACCAATCTATGGTTGGGGAAATAATATTTTTTCTCAAAAATTTACGGATCTACATGCATATAATATGCTGTCATGGAACATAATTAGGGTGATGGTTTTTTAACATGTTGAGATATAGTGTAATGTGCCATGTGTCTTATTTAATAGGGTTGGGTTATACACAATTGGGTAGGAAAGTCAAAGCCGTGATTTTTTTCCATTTTCTTGTATGCTTTTGCAAGTAGAGAGTAATGGTTTTCTTTTCATTTTGCCCTGGTCATATAGTTAGTTGTATATTTTGTGCATCATCAATTTTCTAAACTGCAGTGTATTTGCTCAGAAGATTTCTTAAATCATATGTGTTATTTATTATAGAGATATTGTTGAATAATCACAACGTGGATCCCTCCAATAACTGCATAAGGAAAAGAAAAAAGAAAAGTCAGTTGCGCCGAATATTATGCACACCAATAGTAACTAATGAAGATTGGATCAAAGAAAAAAAGATAAAGCAACTTGGACTTTTATTTGCTTGTATTGTAGTGATTGTTTTACATTATAAATAAGCATATGTGTGCATGTGTGTTAAGTAGAACTGTAGACCTTTTTTGTCCTAATGGCTATGAGAGTTCTCATTATTCCAAGTAATTATGTAAATTGGGGGGTACAAATTAGAAAACTCGATATGCATGTTATGTGATGTTTAAGTATGTGAAAATGTTCGATTAAGCGCTTGAATGTGGTTTAACTGTTAAGAAATCGGATTTGAGTGATCATGTGCTTAACTGGAAAATTTATGTGATCACCTGGTTATGAAGGTTTTCGTATGAATGGAATCTCGTTGCGTGCTATATATGGAAAATATATCATGTTAAGTGATATGCAAACTGTCTGCGAGATTAAGTTATTTTAGGAAAGAATATCGACGTGATCACCCGGATATGAATGACTATGTTGTATATATGGAAATGATATTCTAATTAAGTGCTTACATGTGATTGATCTATTTTAGGAAAGAATATCAATGTTATATCCGTTGAGTGCGAATTATGTGACTCTTAAATCAGTGAATCATGATCCTGCTTTCCTTGTGCGACTAAGGATTCATATTATGGAAAGTGATTAAATTGATTGGGCTTATATGTGGTAAGATGTTGATTGAGTCTATTTATGGAATGTGCTGAAATCGGATGAGATCACTATACATGGAAAATATACTTTGCATTATACTCAGTAGATCAAATCTTTCTCTGTGCGAATTAGCTATCATATTTTGGGAAAGAAATCAGTTGATTGAGCTTACCGTTGATAATATGCTGAGTGGAATTATATATGGAATATGCTGACTAACGGATGAGATTACAGTGGAATGAAAGTTAATTTGTGGTATTTATGGTAAGTGATCATGCATGACCGTTGAGCTTAATTGGTTTATTCTTGGCATGATTATTTGAGTTATGCACGTGATTATTGAGCTGTCTCTGGCATATTTGTCGTGCTTAACTTTCCTTGTGAAGTGTAGAAGCGAGAATTGGTTCTATATAGAAGAGAACACTTCACGATTGAAGGGCAGACAACGGACACACAAGCTATCAAGTTCCTTAGACGATCTGAGCTTTACTTTGCGATTCATTTGTAGTTTGTGTTTGAGCTATCATTTGAGAATCTGTACTATTTTGAGCGATCCCTAGAAACTCCAAATCTTACATCCTTGTCTTCGGACGTGTGATCGCACAAAGAAGCACGAGTGGAGTCTTACGCACGTGGAGGGACGAATTTTGTGGATTCGGTGGCCCTTCAGTAACAAGTTGAAGTCGGGGAATAGGTTTCTGGGTAAACGACGTGGATCGAAACTTGGCGTGTGTCAGCCTAGAACGAGGTCTAGTATCCATAGTGCTTCGGTTGTGAACGGGTCAATCACAGTGTAACCGGAAATACCTAGTGATTGATTGGAACTCTTGGGGAGATCACACCCCAAGGACAGGATTAAACCGCAATTGGGGATATAACCTGTATAAAAATCCCGTCTCACTTTACTTTCTGCTATTTACTTTTTCTGTGAGACAAACCCGAAACATTGGCAAATAACCAGGTGATATCATTTAAAGGATTTCTGAGACTAACGTGATATTCTGTAAACAGGGTTAGTGATAACATAGACAACCTTACTGCTGTGCTCTGCAATATCTTCTTAAAGAAAAGTAGTTTTCGAAGGAGAAAAAGCCAAAACTTTTTAAAGCCTAATTCACCCCCCCCCCCCCCCCCCCCTCTTAGGCATATTTTACACTTCATTTGGTATCAGAGCGAGGTTACTCAACGAAAGGCCTAACACGCCTGAGTTAAGATCTAATGGCTTTTTCGAGTGATATTTCTGCAGAGGGTCAATCCCACTCCAGGCCTCCTCTCTTCGACGGTACGAACTACGCGGTATGGAAGAATCGTATGATCGAATTTTTTATCGCTGTCGACTACGAGCTTTGGGAGACAATCATCAACGGACCGTACACAGCTGCGAAATCCGATGGAACTCCAAAGGATACTAAAGATTACACTGCTGATGACAAAAGAGGAATCACGCGAAATGCAAAGGCGAAAAACATGCTCGCATGCGCACTCACACGGGAAGAATACATTCGGGTGAGTTCCTGCTCATCAGCGAAGGCCATGTGGGATATGCTCCAAGTCACTCATGAAGGAACCCAACGAGTCGTGCAAGAATGACTAGCTCTACTCACTCACCAGTATGAACTGTTCTCAATGGAATCCGACGAAAATATATGTACGCCAAATTCATGGGAATCATCAACCAAATGTTCTCTCTAGGCAAGAAAGTTCCCGACAGTGAACAAGTAAGAAAGATACTGAGATCACTGCCACGAGAATGGAATGCCAAGGTTACTGCCATCTACGAAGCAAAGGATCTAGAAGCACTTAGCATCTCCGAGCTGATTGGATCTCTTATATCCTATGAGATGATTCAAACATCACTGAATGAGAAGTCTCAGAATAAAAATCAGAAGTCGATTGCATTCAAATCCAACCAAGAAGAATCTGATACTGACGACGAAGAAAAGGACCTGATGAACGATCTAGCCATGCTTACAAAAAGAATTGAAAGGTTCCAGCAGAAAAAAGAAATTCAAAGGGAACTTCAACAAATTCGAGAACAAGAGCAAGGGAATATCCACGTCTGGGAAGAAAGTTTAGAAGTGTTTCCGATGCAACAAACCAGGCCACTATGCACATGAATGCCCACAACTAGCAATGAGAAACTAAGGAAGCAGAAGGTTATGGGGACGAAATCAAATGACTGTGAACTGGAACAAAGTGAGGACGAGGATCACGCTTACATGGCTGACCAGGATCAGGTATCTCGTTCTTCCTCCATTGAGAAAATTCATATCCTAAACAATTTATATGGTTATGAAAGTGACTCATCTGTTTCTGATATAGAAGAAAGTAAGGAAGATCTGTGTAGGTTACATCAAAAAACGGAGAGAAAGATTAAGTCAATAGATTCCTTGAATAAGGAATTGATAAGGCAGCGAGATGAACTAGCTAAGGAAAAACATGAGGCTGTTCTAGAGATCTCACGTTTGAAAGAAGAGTTAGTTACTGCTAAGAAAGAGGGAATTCCCTGTGACTGTGAGAGAAAACAGAAAAGAAAAACAGTGACTTATCTAGAGATATTATAGAAATCAGAACTCCTTAGATAGAGAAAAACAGACAGTTATTAGACTACTTGAGGGTAAACAGAACCTAGATTTGTTGTTAACTATGCCTAGGAACATTGTAGGTCAGGGATAGGTTATTCCACTGAAGGAAAGCATGCTAAACTTTTGTGTCTAAGCTTAAGTATTTATGTTGTGGTAGAAATGGTCATTATGCATACAACTGTCGGTAACAATTTAAATATCACCATAGATAACGTATGGTTCGTTAGGAACTTAGAACATAATTTAATAAGTATTAGCCAATTATGTGATGATGGACATACCGTAGTTTTCGCCAAAGATAAATGCCTTGTTAAAAAGAATGATGAGATTGTGTTTAGTGCATCTAGGCATGGTAATATTTACTGCATCACTCTTGATGATATTGCTAACCAAAACGTCAGTCTAGCAGTTACGCAGGATATCACATGGTTATGGCATAGACGTCTGGGACATGCTAACATGGAATTAATGTCTCACATATCATGCAATGAGTTGGTGAGAGGTATTCCAAATATGAAAGCCACCAAGGACAGAATCTGTAAAGCGTGCCAAATGGGGAAACAGACCAAGACGTCCTTTAAGCCTAAGAATGTGATCTCTACGTCCAGACCACTGGAACAGCTGCATCTTGACCTTTTTGGTCCGGTACAGGTTATGTCATTGAAAGGTAAACAATATGCCTTTGTGATCGTAGACGGCTATACTAGGTACACATGGGTCTTATTTCTTGCGCACAAAAGTGAGGCTTCAGATAATCTTGCGCCACTGATTAAGAAGCTAGAAAATGATAAAGAAATGAAAGTCCGTAAGATTAGGAGTGATAACGGTCTAGAATTTGATAGCAAGTCCTTTGCATCTTTTTGTGATGAAAATGGTTAGTCATAATTTTCCAGCCCCTATTATGCCTCAACAGAACGGAGTGGTCGAGAGGAAAAATAGAGTAGTACAAGAAATGGCTAGGACTATGTTGAGCGAATATAATACTCCAAAACGTTTTTGGGCCGAAGCTGTTAGTACGGCATGTTATGTCTCGAATAAAATTTTCTATAGATTATTAATATGCTCAAAACTGATACCGATTGATTGAGAAACTAATATTGAAGTCGGCCCAATAAATTATAAAGTTCGATAATATATAATGGGATTAATGTACCACACTGAGTAACACTGAGTATAATGGGGGATCTAATTCCCACTCTGAGTTTTTTGCTCTTTATATATGCTTACTCGTTATTGACTATCAAACTAAGTGATAAAGCCCAAGAAGGTGGGATCTAGGGCCCCAACTCATGCATGAGACGAAAAGCCGTTTCGGCGGTTCGATGTGATAGGTTAAGCCGTGTTGTTTGTCGAATAGGCCCAAAAGTTGCATCTTGCAAAGTGATATTGGTCAAAATGGTCAAAGCGAGTCAAAATTGGTATAAAGTTGCCACTATTGACGAATTGAAATAGGATCGTGCAGTGTAATGGAAAAAAGAAATGCAATCAAGTATAGCATTTCTGAGATAGCTCACTCCGAGTCCCTCGTTTTCAAAGCAAGAAGTTTTGAGTACGATACGCCTGAAATTATATATTTACTTCTTAGCATATATAAACTCCAAACCCAAATGTACTAGGGTTAAAATAGGTACGACTCAAAATACTTAAGAAAAATAGACTTTTTATTTATATTTCATTGTTCAAATAAGCTCCTAAGTTATGATTTGATATTTTTTCAGTATTTTGATTATGTCTTTTTTGATTTTTTGTTTTGCTTTTAAGTAGTAGACGTATCATTCACTAAAATATAAGTAGTTTATTTAAATAAGTTAAAAACCGCAAAACGCACCGCAACCGTCCAAACCGCTCAAAACCGTACGTGTGGTTTGATTTTTAAAAACCGCATTTTAAGAATCTTTTTTCAAAAAACCGCATATTGCGGTTTGTGTGTGGAATTGGTCAAAAACATACAAACCCGCACCATGCACACCCCTACCCATAAGGGTACGCGGGTGCACGGGTCGCCCATTGTGCGGTCCGGCGCGCGCGCGGTGTTGAGGCAGCCCGTTGTTGGGCGCGAGTGGTGCCGAGGCATCCCGCCCATGGTGGCCAGGCGGCGGCCAACAACCGAGCCGTTGCTAGGCTCGCGGAACGCTGCCCGATCGCGGGGGACAGCGTGCGCCATCGGCGTGCCTCGGCTCGCGCTCCCGGCGCTGGCCACGGGCATGGGGCCCAGCAGCCCGGCCACGTGCCTGGAAGATAGGCCTCGCAGCACGCGCACGTGCCCGCCCAGGCGGGCGGCGTGGCCCCGCCTCATTTCCAAGACTATACATATTTCAAAAAATAGAGGTCCGCAAGTTATTTATTAATTTGACCGTGGGATTAATATATTTTCGAATCATAAGAAATTACTGGTTTATTTTGCACTCCAATCCACTCCTATAATCATTAAAAAAAGAGCAAGAAAAGAAAAGCTACGCATATGCATCGACATTACATGAGCAAGAAAGTGCGCAGCATCGGTGCTAAGACGATAAACAAGGCAGTCCTATAGCAACGACAAGGCCATCAAGGGGCCGACGACGAAGTCAAGGTGGGTCTCATCCCGTGCGGTGTGAGGGTCGGGACATAGTCCCCGATACCTTGTGAAGGCGGTGTTAGACCGATGAAAGGAGGTATCGTTCCGCCTGTTATAAGTGGTATTGAAGACGGTGTTGTGAAGGGCAAAGGTAGAAATGGAACTGTGAAGAACATTTTGAAATATTTATCATAACTTGATATATGAAATCTTTGATTTAATTAATTTTTTGTTCGCGGTGGCATATAAGGCCACTTAAGTAAAATGTTGTGATTTTACGGTAACAAGTTTAAAAATTGACCGACGAATAGTAAGTTTAAAAAAATTGTTTTGAGGAAAATTAACGCTTGAACTTTGAAAAATTAATTCAATTTTGAAACTTAATGTCATAACATTGCAATCTTTAATTTAATTGTTCTTAAATTGTTTCAATTTTGAAACTTATAAACATAGAATTGGCACCCGCTAATTCAGGTCTCCTTGGGCATCTCCAGAGATGCTCTTAGGGCATCTCCAAAGCATCTCTAAATGCATCATTGGATGCCAAGAATAAGGTTGGAGGAACTTCAACGTAACCCCAAAGGTCATCCTAACTTGGAGGGTGAATAGTGCAACGTTATTTACAGAGGGGGACATTGTTACTCTCTCTCTCTCTCTCTCTCTCTCTCTCTCTCTCTCTCTCTCTCTCTTTCTTTCAGTTTTCTTAGAAAATAATTTAACAATATGAAGGAAAATATTGAGAAAATATTATGTATAGAGTAAATTATAGAGGAGATTGTTGGAGTTTTATGTTAACTGTTCAAACCCTATGTTTAAATAATTGCATCTAATGTCATAGAGTAGAATATACCCGTGGTGCTTGGAGGAGGATCAATTGGTCGACTCCCCCCTCCACTATTATTATTTCGGAATCTATACCAACAGCCCATAAAAAGAAATGTAACTAAATTAATAATTATTAACGATGCATAGTCAATTTCTAGTAAACAAAAACTTATTTTTTTTTTTTTTCAGGAACTGCTTATTTGTCTGAAAATAAATAAATAAATAAATAATAGTGGTAACAAAACGTACCTTTGCACTGAATGGGCACTCCATTATTATTACAAGCCTTTGGTAGAGAGATGGCAAGGGTTTTATTGAAGGGCACTTGAAAAGCTCCTCCTGCCACTATTAGGCACAGGCAATTGTTGCTCATCAAACTCCTCAGCGAATCACAACACTCATTTGACGGTGAGGATTCGTTCGATCTGCTAGAAAGGTAACTCAGGCAATTGCTGAAGCTGTTGATCATCGGGCCAGTGCATGCTGACCTCGTATCGATTGAGCTTTCACATGGTGAGGAGATGATAATAATACGATCAGTGATATTATTGCTTGAACTCAAACAAGACTGATTTTCCCCATGGTGTCCTTTTATTGCCTGAGAAGATGTGATATACAGTTGTGCTATTTGGTGTGTGTTTGTGTATTATAAATATTTGAGGGGATTCATTGATAAACTACCTTAACTAACTATGGTGGGCTGTGGAACATATTTAGGTGACTAGCTTTGTCTTACTTTCCACAAGCTTTCTCACACATGTCAAGCAAGTGTCATTACTTAGTTTTTAGTAGGTAGGTAGGGCTTCTCGAGCATGGAGTTGATAAGGTTCTACATACATTTTTTTAATTATGTTTCATAAAATTAAATTCAGAGTCTTAAACCATGGTTCGACACAACCTATTAAATTTAAGCGGATCTTTAAGGCAACAACATTTCTACTCACCAATGTTTAGGGTATCATTTCTGATCCCGTAGTTCAATGTCACTTTTAGTCCCCAAGTAATCGATTTTAGACAGTTTCCCAGATAAATTAATCGTTACTACATTTAACCCGTGTAAACACATACTTTAAATCTTCATAATTTATCTACTGAGACTCAAAAAATGGAAACATCGAAACACATTACCTTGGGGATTAGAAGTGACATGTAGGAATATATAGGACCAGTCACGCTGATACCCCGACTAAAGATATCGTTAGGCATATTTAATTTTTATTTTCAGCACGTCCCTTCAGATCTTGATTTCTCACTTACACTTCAACGTTTTTGCGATGGTCGTGGATCGAACTTTGATCGCTTCAACTAAAAACTTAAGTTTGTAGGCAGATCATATTTATTTCCAACAATATCCCATCACCAGAACTCAATCCTTGCTCCCAAATCCTACCCAAGAACAAGCAACACGCGATCACAAAACGCCTAAAACCAAATCAACAAGGAAGAAGAGATAACAGAGTCACGCATGTAAACCAAAGCCAGGCCATGGAGAGAATAAGGAAATGGCCGAAGCTTTATCGATGAGTGGCCATTTTGGTAGTAAGGGAAACCACGTTGGGAGTCGGAGACTATAAAGGAGTTGTCTTATTGGGGTATTATAGCAGGTTCCAACTTACTTCTGCAACTGTATAGCTATCTTGACTGAGATTTCAGAAAAAGCAGGGCAAAATTTCTCGGGCGATGTAAAATGGATACCAAATAAGAGAAGATCCTTAAACTCTACAGGTTTATTCCATCTCCTACCGTTCTTGATTTATACGAGCTGTAACAAATAGCATACATAAAAACTGCAAAAAAACATCCATTTGCATCAAGATCGAACGTCACCTTATAGTCTAAACAAATATAAACCAACGATGAGCCTCATCAGTCAACTTAATAAACATTTTTAAGGGTAATAATAACCAGCACAACAAGCACTTAAGAAAACAAGACAAAAAGCATAGTAAAATCACTCACTAGAACCAGCGACAAGCACGCCTTGAGCGTTCCCTTCCTTCACATTTCCAGCCTCGCCTTTCACCTCCCCGCCATCGCCTCTCTTGATTCTGATCTTATACTTAGCCTCGAACTCAGCCACTTCCTTCTTCTTCTTCTCGAGAGCCTCGTTGAGCCTCGAAATCACCTCTTCGAGCCCTTCCTTGTTCCTCTCCACTGCGGGCAAAACCTCTCTTATGGTTCTCTCCACCAAAACGCCTCCGATCATTCGGTAGCAACGCCTCGAAGGGTCGAGCGATTTGACGGCGTTGGTCACGAGCGTGTGCTCGCTCACCTCCATCTCCAATTCGGTGATCTTCGAGTATATTTGGTTGAGTTCCGATCTCATCGATGCGTAGATGTTTGCAATAGCCTGCTCGTTCGTTGGTTGTTGTTCTTCAGCCATGTCTCTATTAATACCTTAGTTTTAGTAACAATCAAATCAAACATTAACTCCAAATTAGGATTTCAGAGAAGAAACACTGAGATATATATGTATACCTACTATCATTGAACTAAACATATTTGACTCCCCAGCCGTGGTGCTTTCAAATTTCAGTAAGAAAGCTTGGAACAATTGGCCAGATTGCATTTTTATTGAACTTTATTTCATCTCCATGAAAAAAAAAAGAAGCTTTGGAGCAACCCAGGGATACTCATGGTGACCAAATCCCAGTATTTGGTACCATCCAAAGCACACATTAATCTTCTTGAATCAACTGATTACTCAAAATAGTGAATCCCCCACAGGAGAAAAACCGCTTTTGCAGCAAAAGTCAATGTTCATCGACATAAAATTTAATTTTTATGAGCGATCATGAACATCCTCAAAGACGGGATTTCCAGGGAACCCTAATCTGGTATAAACAGCTGAAACAACGTAATGCTCTCAAAACTATTTTCTTTATCACAAACAAGAAATTCCTAATAAGGATAGAGCAAGCCGAGAAAGCAAAAAGAGTGATTGATTGAAATAATCGCACTAATGAGACGACATACCTTGACTTCAGATCTGGAGAAACGCAGTAAAGAACAGAGGTTCTAGAGAGAGCAAGTGTGAAGTGAATTAGCAAACAATAACCCTTGTCCACCCTCGATGTTCGTCCAATATTAATACGTAGAAGGTGAATTGATATATTTTCATCAATTTTGAGAATTTGTGTTGATACTTTTTGAGAATTCGTCGCATGTTCAACTCCTTCTGGGTGAAGAAGTATTTCAGACTCTTGTGGTCTGTGAAAATTTTGTATCGCTCGCCGTATAAGTAGTGCCTCCAGATCTTGAGAGCGAATACTACAGCGGCAAGCTCTAGGTCGTGAGTCGGATAGTTCTTCTCATAATCCTTGAGTTGTCGCGAGGCATATGCTACGACATTTCCATTCTGCATCAGAACACACCCTAGGCCATTCTTAGATGCATCACTATAGACAGAAAATCCTCCAGTGCCTATGGGAATAGTTAGCACTGGAGCCGTAGTGAGTCGTCGCTTAAGTTCTTGAAAACTTTGCTCGCAAGCATCGTCCCATTTAAATGGAGTATTTTTCTTCGTTAGTTTCGTCAGGGTTGATGCGATCTTGGAGAAATCCTTGATGAACTTCCTATAATACCCAGCTAGTCCTAGAAAACTTCGTATTTCTGTCACATTCATCGGTTGAGGCCAATTGTTAATAGCCTCGATCTTGCTGGGGTCGACAGAAATTCCCGCTCCTGAGATAACGTGCCCAAGAAATGCGACTTGATTGAGCCAGAATTCGCATTTCTTGAATTTCGCATATAACTGCTTTTCTCGTAATATTTCTAGCACGATCTTCAGGTGTTGTTCATGCTCCTCTTTGGTCTTCGAGTAAATGAGAATGTCATCGATGAATACGATGACACATTTATCGAGGAATGACTTGAATACTCGGTTCATCAGGTCCATAAATGCTGCTGGCGCATTAGTCAGCCCAAAAGGCATGACTAGGAATTCGTAGTGCCCATAACGGGTACTTAAAGCAGTCTTCGGAACATCCTCTTCTCGAATCTTTAATTGGTGATATCCTGACCTTAAGTCGATCTTCGAAAAGACGGTTGCGCCTTGTAATTGGTCGAATAGGTCGTCATTCGAGGAAGGGGGTACTTGTTCTTGATCGTAATCTTGTTCAGTTCCCCATAATCGATGCAGAGCCGCATCGATCCATCTTTCTTCTTAACGAATAAGACTGGTGCTCCCCATGGTGAGAAGCTCGGCTGAATGAACCCTTTTTGCAACAGTTCATCCAGTTGCTCCCTCAATTCCTTCAGTTCAGCTGGAGCGAGTCGGTACGGTGCCTTAGAAATGGTGCAGCTCCTGGCATTAGGTCAATCGTGAATTGAATCTCACGATCTGGTGGAAGTCCGGGTAAGTCTTCAGGAATACATCGGGAAAATCTTGTACGACTGGGACTTCTTCTAATTTCGGAAGTAACCGTTCTTCGGATGATATCGCAAATATAAATAAGCCTCGCATCCTGTCTTGATCAGACGATGTGCCTTCATTGCTGAAATCTTGGGAATCTTATTACTCTTGCTAGTTCCCATGAATGTGAACGGTTCGGTGTCTTCTAGGTTAAAGGTTACTTGTTTACGGTTACAATCTATAACTGCTCCGTATTTCGATAGCCAGTCCATGCCTAAGATTACTTCATAATCGTTCATTGGAATGACTATCAGGTCAACGGGTAAGGTTCTATCGTTCACTATTACCGGACTATCTCGTAAGATTTGGTTGGTTCTCGTAGAGGTACCGTGAGGTATGGTAACGTTGTATTCATAGCTAACTAGGTTCGGCGTAACCCCGAGTCTCGCCACATAGTTAGTAGATGCAAATGAATGCGTGGCTCCTGAATCAACTAATATGCATGTCGGGTCGAATGGATAAGGAGAGTACCTGCCACCACAGACGGATTGTTCTCCGCCTCTTCAGAAGTCAGCGTGTGAACTCTAGCAGGTACCGTAGGTGGCCTAGTTTGAGCAGGGGCTTGACTTCCAGATGCCACTTCCGGGCATGCCTTGGAAAAGTGGCCTGTCTTGCCGCACTTATAACAGGTAGCATTCTGAGAATAGCACACGCCCAGATGTCGACGTGTGCACCTGGGGCATGGGGGTATACTCATCGGAGGTCTCCCCTAATTAGGATTGAATTGTTGATTATGACTGAATGGTTGTGGAGGTCCGAGTTGATTCGGGAAGTTAGGTCTAACATTCTTGGGGTTAAAGGGCTTCTTTGGGTTGCCTCCATTCCATTTCGGCCCTTGGACAAATTTTCTTTTTGCTTCATGAGCGCGCATAATTCGAAGTTCCGCTTGCTCTGCCATTAGCGCGCGTTCAGCCACTTGAGCGTAATTAGCTCCTTGGGATCCGGCCATGTTCACATCTCTATATAGTTCAGGCTTCAGGCCTTCCAAGAAACGCTCCACCTTTAACGCGTCCGTGCTCACCATGTGAGCTGCGAATCGAGACAGTTGCTCGAATTCCTAATGTATTCTGCTACAGTCATCGGGCCCTGGCGTAGATTGATGAATTCATTCATCCTTTGAGCTCTGACTGGGGCGGTAAAATATTTGCTCCTAAAAAGTTCCTTGAACCGGTCCCACGTCATTGTGACAGGGTCTTCAAAGGCGAGAATTGTATCCCACCAGTGGCCTGCACTTCCTCTCAGCAGGAAGCAGCACATAACACCTTTTCATCCTCTGGAATGGGCTATATTGGAACATGCTTTCCAGAGTTCGAAGCCAATCTTCAGCCGCTGTAGGGTCAACGGCATCTTCAAAAGTCGGGGGATTGAGTTTGCGAAATCTTTCCCCAACTATTTCAACTCTTTCCGCCTGAGAGAGATTATTACTAGATTGTCCGCCCGCATTTCGCTGTTGCATCATTTCTGAATTTGTGCGGATTGCTGTGTGCGAACAAGTTCGGTGAGCTGAAGAATCGCTTGTATCGCGATTATCGGTGATGTTTCGGGCTCTTTACCTTTCAATTCCTTTAACTCATTCAGTGCTAGACGGTAATGTGCTTTAGAGATTGGTGCTGACCCTGGCATTAGATCTATTGTGAATTGTATTTCTCGATCAGGGGTAACCCCGAGAGATAATAGGAAAAAAATTGGCATATTCGTTTACTATCGCACACTTTTCAGTTCTGGCTGAGGTAATTCCTCCGCCTTCCACCGCATATCTAGATAAGACTCACAACCTTACCTCAAAAGTCGCTGAGCCTTCGAGCTGATATTCTTGGAATGCTTTTTCTTCGAGCAGTTGGAATTTAACGACCATCTTGTTGCAATTAATGATGGCTCCATATCTTGAAAGTCAATCCATCCCGAAGATGACATCATAGTCGTTCATCGGGATTACAATCAGGTCGACACTCAAGTTCCTACCCTCAATAATTACGACGCACCCTCTCAATACTTGGTTGGTGCGCGTCGGATCACCATGTGGTAGAGTAACTATGTAGTCAGATGGGTAGGGTATATTCCCACATTTGCACATATTTAGCCGACACAAATGAATGTGTGGCTCCAGAGTCAATCAATACAGATGTGGGCACGTTAAGATAGTTAACGTACCCGTCACAACAGAAGATTTGCCTCGGCCTCCTCATTGGTAAGTGTGAAAACTCATGCAGTAACCGGTGGAGGTCGAACCGGTGTTTGAGTCGCGTTATGGGGCAAAATCGTATTGCAATTCCTAGCATAATGCCCTATTCTTCCACATTTGAAACACTGTGGGTTTGGGTTGGTCTGGGTTGATAACAGGCGCCGAAAATGGTAACGGCCACACTGTCTGCATTGGGTGTTGAGTTTGTGGGTCTATTTGGCACATTTATGGGTCCTTGCTGCAGCATTGGGCGCCAGTTATGTTGACTCTGGCGATTCCCCTGGCCTTTGTTGAAAATTGGTGTTTACGGTCATTTTCTAGTCCTTGCTGACTCTCCCTCCTCTTCTTTGCCTCCTGAGCTTCAGAAATCTGAGCCTCAGCCTACTCCGCTATCATGGCCCGCTCTGCTACTTGAGTAAATTCCACCTGTCGGGCTCCCGCAATACTTAGGTCAAGATAAGTTCGGGTTTGAGGCCAGTAATGAACCTCGTCACCTTCAACAGGTTTGTTTGACACCATATGAGGAGCAGAACAGGATAGCTCCTCGAATCGATGAATGTACTAAGCTACCGCATTGCCCCTGTTTCAGATTCATAAATTCTTGCATTCGTCGTTCCCTGTTCATGCGCTGTAAAATACTTGTTATGGAAGAGTTCCCTGAATCGTTGCCACGTCATTGTCATTGGGTCTTCCAAGACCCTCACTGTGTCCCACCAGAAGCGGGCGTTTCCTCTCAGCACGGAAACGGCGCATAGGACCTTTTCATCTTCAGGAACGCGGGCTATATGTGAACATATCTTCTATGGTTCGCAGCCAATCTTCAGCCATCGCGGGATCAGTTGCATCTGCAAACGTCGGGGGATCCATCTTTCGAAAATGTTCCCCCTATAATTTCTATTCGCGCTGGTTGTGAAGAGGGATGATGTTCAGACGAGCTATGATGAAGGAGTAGCTCGTCGATTTGACCCGATTGACCATTAATATGGTCTGACTGACGCTGGAGTAAGCCAGTCAGTCGTAAGATAGTGGAGTCCCTTTCATTCGAAGGGGACTTTGGTTCAGCCCTACGGCTGGATTCGCCCACATGCTCACTACGTGTCCTTGGCATTTTTCAACTATTGTCTACAATTATTCACATAAACACATATAAAATAACACGTAATCACATAATCAAGCATTTAACTTACAGGCCAAGCTGGTTCTCCAGGCTTTTGAGCGGCAGTACATGGGCAGTCTTCAGAACCTAAAGCCTAAGCTCTGATACCACCTGTGACGACCCTCATTTTCTAAGTAAGATTAGTGGTGGATTTCCGCAGCGTAAGCCGCGGAAGCCCCGTCTCACAAAACTTTTTCCTAAAATAATTTACACTACAACAAGATATCGTCTACAGCGTCAAGTCTATACAAAGGCCGTAGCCCCAAACGTCAAAACGCCGCTCCACAGGTCTTCATCCATGTACCGCCCCGCCCTCAAAAGTTCGTGGAGCACCGCCACCAGCCGCCTCAGTCTTGACGCACATAAGCGTCAGACTCAGTACCTACTGAAGATATAAATGTGCCTAAGAGGGGGGTGAATTAGGCTTATAAGATTTTATGCTTCTTTTACAAAACCTTAGTGTGGTGACTTAGGTATGCCAAATACTATCGGGACGAGTATGCCTGTTATATCCTAGTATTGTCGGATGTGTTTCGGGTCTGTCTCACAGTGATAACGAAATAACTGAAAAGTAAATGCGAGACAAGATTTTAATAGAGGTTATATCCCCAACTGGGGTTTACTTCTCTCCTTGGATTTGCTTCCCAAGAGTTTAACCAATCACTATAATGCACCGTAGCTGGATACAAAACTGATTGGTTAGCCCAATACACAACCGAAACAAGTCAAACACTAGACACTACTAGGCTACCACACGCCGAGTTTCGTTCCTCGGAATCTCCTTGATCCCGACAGACACAGCTGGCTACCGAAGGGCCCCCGGACTTGTCCTTCCTTCACGTGTGCGTAAACGTCGACCTTGCCTCATTGGTATTACTCACGTCCGAAGACAGAATATATGGCAGGGGATGATGGAATATCGGATAAATCACTCGCTCAGTGATGGATACGCAGGTTAACGCTCAGCAAGGCAGAAAGCTATAGCAAGTAAATGGCTCAGGAATCGCTTAGTATCTCTCTGCTCAAAAATCTCTCGTAGGCTTAAATTCGCAAATTTCGTGTGTTTTTTTCGAAAATCTAAAGTGCAGCTCATATATAATCCTTTTCTAATAATCCTTTTCTAATAGCACTTCACATGGAAAGTCATATCAAACAATAATCACCAAATCAAGCATAGTTTTCCATGTAGCTTTCGAATCAATCATACCATATAAATCATGCTTTTAATAAATCATCACAATGGTCATATAGCACATTAAAGCATGATTATATTCCATATAAAAGCTCAATTTCGTTCTCAAGCATATTCAACCACTTCGCATATATTTTCCATATCGAAACTTTCCATAAGTGATTCCCTGCTATCAGTTCCTAGTAATGAGTCAATCCATATTTATTTTCCAAGTATGGCACACAAGATAGCAAGGCATCAGCACGTTTTCCATGTACAGCTCATAGCATTTAATCAATATATTTACCATGTTTAGCACACAAGTCAGATCAGAGCTTACTTAAATCGATTTATCACATCATGGCACAACTTTCCTTATTTCAGAGATATCACCCGTTATACCACCTACCATATAGGAGCACTTTATCCATAAGGTCAATCAAATCAAATCTTTCCTTAATATAATAATCCAATCAGCACAAGGAAAGATATTAATTCAATATTGCACATTAAATACAGTGGAAAGCATGCAAGAATCGCATAAGTGATTTTCGTCCAGGAATAAACAAGTATCAACGGATATATCACTTTCCATATATAAACAGCATATTTTCCTTTTATAACTCAGTAGGATATCTCATGTATTATTTCCATATATAGCACAGAACGATATATCCTATCTCATGGACTGTCTATAACATGCGATCACTTAGTTCCATCAAATCATCACAAAATCACACGCAATTCAAATATTCAACACTTTAACAATTTCAGCTCATTAGCAATGCATGGTTGAACATTATCATGAACTTAGACATTTTATTTGTCCCAAATCGAATTGCTTATTTTATAGACCTAATGTCATTACAATTACATCGTTCATCAAAACTCTCTAACATATATGGACCAAAAAGGTCAACATTCTCCCCCTTTTTGATGATGACATGTAATTGATGTAGCACGAAAGCAAGTAAGCATATTCGATTACGCAAGTCCTAGCGCATATGTCTAAGTGTTCCATAATCACAAAGCAGAGCATACGATATTTCCTAATCACATGTGATACCCATTTGCTCCCCCTGCCTATGTGCAGTTATCTCTATGACATGCATAAGATATATCATAATCAAATTTTGCTCCCCCTGTCTAAGTGCGGATATATCCTATCTATTTCTATGTTATACCTTGAGTACTAAATGTCGAAATTTACCCGTGAGTGTGCTCCCCCTGCCTAAGTGCGCATTTTCCAAGCATGGTTCAATCAATCATGTAATCATCGCAGCAGGCACTTAGCACAGTCAAATTCGCACATTCAAGCATCAGAGTATAAGATCAGCACATGGTATATCCATAGATCAGAGCAAAGATGTTAGACATAGAAGATATATCATAAAAGCAGCAAAATATTATATTAGAGTTCAACGAACTTCCCTACATACCAAAAACACTTAGACTTAGACGCAAAACGCCTAAAACTTACCTTACTACTCCCCCTTCATTATAAAAAAGGTGGGAGGGATACTTAGAAACTAAACGATACTAGCAGAGCGGAATAACCTAGGGGCTACTAGGAGCAGGATGGAACTAGAGGGGCAGCCTACTGGCTTGAAGATGTTTCAGAATCGGCGGGCTTAGGAAGGGTCTTCTTGACGAGCTTTGAGAGCTTGGATAGTTTCGGGGACAGCTCGGTATACTGCTCTTTGAGCTTGCAGAAGCGCTTCTGATTATCAGCCTTGATATCGGAGATATCGCGGCGCAGCACTGAGATTCCTGCCTTCCCTACGCTCAGCTCATCCTCGTAGTCATCGTCCTCGTCGCTTTTGACCTTCGCTTTCCCTTTAGCAGCCGACCGTTTCTGGGCGCTGTCCACTGATCTGTTCTCCTTGGCCTTGAACCAGCCTTGACCTTTAGTGTGATGAATCCCCATGCATTTCAGAGTCACAAGATCCACAACGTGGATGGCCGTATCTTCCCATGCCGGCGGCATCTGGATTTTCTCACACTCAAGGAAGTGTGTGAGCAACATCCCGTAAGGCAATGCCTTGTCTGTGCTTTCAACAGCCTGGATCATGTGCTTAAGGATCACATACCCGAGATTGAACTTGCGATTCTGGGATATCATGTACACGGCAAAAGTGCTCATGAAATTCATAGTGGTAGAGTGACCGCCACTTCCGATCTTGGCACTCCACAAGGTCATGTTCAGTAGCTTATGAAGGAAGAAGAAATCTATGGAAGTTGATTGAGAGCTTCTCCGTCTGAAAAGCGGGGCTTAGTACGGGTATTCCAGAGTTTCAGAAGGACATCACTGGATTCGAAACCATCAGCATGGCACCAGTTGTTCATGTCGTAGTGGCAGAGGGGTTCATCAGGAACTCCAAGCATCTCGTTGATCTTCTTCGTGGTCCAGTGGATTCTGCCTCCCAGCACATAGGAGCGGACATTGATGTGTCCTTCATACTCATCGTAGTCAAAGTTTGCGTAGAAGAGCTTGACAGCTTCTGGGTAGTAGGGCTTGTTGATACTCAGGAATTTCTCCCATCCGTAGTCTTTCAGCCAAGTGATAACAGTTCCAGCAGGTAGTTTGTCGAATACGACGCCTCGACCACGAGCGATGTCACGCTTGCTGAAGCTTTTGTAGACGGTTCGGTTACTTTCTTCTAGGAACAGGGCTTCAACTGGGATCTCAGTTGGGTTGGACAGATCAATGGAAGGGATATCAGAAGTTTTAGGGCTTGGTTTTGGAGATGGCGAGGCCCTATCAAGTGGGGAAGGAGATTTCAGGGTTTCCTCTGGCGTTGGGCTTTTAGAGCAGGACTTCTGGGTTTCGTCATGAATTTCTTCAGCATCCTCTTGACTCGAAACAGATTTTTCAGGCTCGGGTGATCTCACAGGGGTTGTTTTTCTTGCCTTTCTTCTTCTTCTTCTTGGGAATCTTAGAGGGAGATGGTCCTTTCTCAACCGATTTGTCTTTTGAACGGGTTTTTCGAACAGGGGTGGTTGATGGTGAAATGGCGTGGATGAGTCTGGAGCAGCATCGGATAGGTCTTCGTCTGATGGAGGTTCCTTTCATTTACGGCTGGATGATTTGGGAAGAGCACTTTTGGATCCGGAAGTTCTAGCTATTGATTAAGGTTTGAAGGTTGAGAGAAGTTTGGAGAAGATGATTGAATGATGAAGGTTGAGGAACGGTTTGAATCTTTTAAAGGAACAAGGTCGGTTTATTTTTGGAAGAGATAAGGATGGATTTCGAATTTTGAAATTTGAAATTTCAAATTAGAGAGAAGAGAAAACTGTCAGAAATGTCTGACTGATTAGACGGGATCTCATGATTACGAAGGGATGTGACTAGACTGAATAGGAATATATATTAAATAAATGAGTTCCCAAAATAACTGAACGGCTTGAGAGATATCTACGAGTTCCTTCCTAAAATAACCTGATCACATTTAAGGCAGATCCAGAAGATCGGATATTCCTAAAATAATCTAAATGGCTGAAGGAATGTCCAGGAAGAGATAACTACGAATTTCTTCCTAAAATACGAGAATCATACTTAAGGAAAAGATCTATAGGATCCACGAAAATATTCTAAGGGTTGAATGAATACCTTAAGATAGGATAGCTAAGAATTTCTATCTAAAATAGAGTAACCTAGAGAAAATGATGGAATTAGGCAGATTTACTAACCTTATTTAGCTCGATAATTCCCAATCGATCATAGATGTCGCAGAATCTTGCCTCAATTTGGGGTTTCGTGAAGATATCAGCAAGCTTATCATTTGTTCCTACGAATTGCACACTGATATTCCCCTTCTGAACATGGTCTCGTATGAAATGATGTTTAACCTCAATATGCTTAGTACGAGAGTGATGCACGGGATTCTTAGTGATACTAATAGCGCTAGTGCTATCACACATAATAGGAATCTTATCATAACCTAACCCAAAATCACTAAGGGTTTGTTTCATCCAAAGAATTTGTTGACAACATTTCCTAAGGCCATATATTCAGCTTCGGCTGTGGAGAGGGCGACAGCATTTTGCTTTCTACTAGACCAAGTTACTAGGGAATTTCTAAGTAATTGGCAAGTTCCACTAGTACTTTTCCTATCTTCCCTACAGCCGGCATAGTCGGCGTCGGAATATCCCATTAATGGGAATTCATCCGTATGAGAGTACCATAGACCAAAATTTATAGTACCCTTGATATATCTAAGTATACGCTTAACTGCTGTTAGGTGAGATTCCCTAGGGTCAGACTGATATCTCGAGCACATACCAACAGCAAACATATATCAGGGCGACTAGCAGTCAAGTAAAGAATGCTTCCGATCATACCTCGGTATTCTGTTTGATCAACTGGTGTACCTGATTCGTCACTGTCTATTTTGGTGGTCTGATGCATGGGAGTGGAAATCGCTTTGGAATCACTCATCCCGAACTTTATCAGTAGTTCCTTGTTGTACTTCGTCTGGGATACGAAAGTTCCATCGTCAAGTTGCTTTATTTGCAACCCAAGGAAGTAGTTCAGCTCACCCATTAAACTCATCTCAAATTCCTTCGGCATAGACTTAGAGAATTCCTCGCAAAGAAGGATATTAGTACTACCAAATATGATATCATCAACGTATATTTGGACCAGTATCATGTGATCACCTTCATACTTAATAAACAGCGTGTTATCAATAGTTCAAGTCGTAAATCCTATGTCAATCAAGAACTTACTTAGCCTTTCATACCATGCCCTAGGTGCTTGCTTTAAACCATATAATGCTTTATTCAACTTGAAAACATGGTTTGGAAAATCTTCCCTAGCAAAGCCCGTGGTTGTTCTACATAAACCTCTTCTTTATAACGCCATTTAAAAATGCACTTTTTACGTCCATTTGAAAAAGTTTAAAACGTTTAAAGCATGCATATGCAAGTAAGACACGTATAGACTCTAATCTAGCTACCGGAGCAAAAGTTTCATCGAAATCAATACCTTCCTCCTGGGAATAACCTTTTGCAACTAACCTCTCTTTGTTCCTTGTGACATTACCATGTTCGTCGAGTTTGTTGCGGAAGACCCATTTGGTTCCTATGATGGATTTTTCATCCGGTCTCTCTACGAGTGTCCATACTTGGCTCTTTTCGAACTGAGCCAACTCATCTTCCATGGCAGAGACCCAGGATACATCATCCAAGGCTTTATGGACTGTTTTTGGTTCCATCATTGAAAGTAGTACATCATGAGATTCCTCTGTATCCTGATTTCGTACAGTTGCTCGAGTTTTGATTCCAGATCTGATATTTCCTATCACTTGATCTGTTGGAAGACTGGAAGCATGTTTCCATTTTCTACGTTGTAGCTCATCAGCTTTTGGTTCCAGTGTCTCTACATTTTCATCTTCTGGAATATCGTCCTTACCGTCTTCAGTATCCTGTAATTCTGCACAGGGCAAATCTATACCTTCCTCATCAGTAGCATCTGCGTTAGGTATCTCATCAAAAGTAACATGTATGGACTCCTGAACAGTCAGCTTCCTTTTATTATAAACACGATATGCCTTAGAGTGAAGACTGTAACCAAGGAATATCCATTCATCAACTTTAGAGTCAAATTTTCCTCTCTTATCTCTATCGTTCAGGATAAAACATTTGCATCCAAACACACGAAAGTAACTAATATTTGGAGTTCTACCATGCCAGATTTCATAAGAGGTCTTCTTTACTATCGGCCTAAGGAAAACACGGTTAGACACATAACAAGCTGTACTAACAGCTTCCGCCCAGAACTGTTTAGGAATACCATACTCATGTAACATAGATCTAGCCATTTCCTGTAATACCCTATTTTTACGTTCAACTACGCCACTCTGTTGAGGAGTTATAGGGGCAGAAAGTTATGACTATATCCGTACTGATCACAGAATGATGCAAATGACTTACTATCAAATTCCAGTCCGTTATCACTGCGTATCCTACATAAGTTTGTTTCTTTTTCATTTTCAAGTCTCTTAACTAGCGATGCAAAGTTATCTAGTGCCTCATTCTTATGTGCAAGAAATATCACCCAAGTATACCTGGAATAATCATCAATGATAACAAATGCATATCTTTTACCTCGCAGAGACATCGTCTGGACAGGACCAAAAAGTCGAGATGCAGTAATTCCAGAGGTCTGGATGTGGATATCACATTCTTTGCCTTAAACGATGTCTTGGTCTGCTTGCCCATTTGGCATTCCTTGCATGTTTTGTCCTTGACAAATTTTATGTCAGGAACACCTCGCACCAGTGCATTGCTTGTGATGTGAGACAGTAATTCCATGTTGGCATGTCCTAGGCGTCTATGCCATAACCAGGTGTTATCCTGTGTAACTGCTAAGCACTTGACGTTCTGGTTAGTGATATCATCAAGAGTTATGCAATAAATATTCCTATCCCTAGATGCACTAAACAGTACCTTATCATTGTTTCTAACAATACACTTATCATTTTCAAAGGTGACGGTATGACCCTTATCACATAGTTGACTAATGCTGATGAGATTATGTTCTAGATTCTTAACTAACCATACGTCATCTATAGTAGTATGTAAAGTGTTACCAACAGTTCCAACCCCAATGATCTTAGCTTTAGTATTGTCGGCGTAGGAGACATATCCTCCATCATATGCTTTTACCGACACAAACTTGCTGATATCACCTGTCATATGGTGGGAACACCCACTGTCGAGGTACCACTTGTTCTTTTTGCTGGATTTTCTTCTTTGTACCTGCATGAATCATTTCTTTTCTGAGGTGCCCAACTTCGATTGGGTTCTAAAAGGTTAGTGGTAAAATAACTGTTAACACATGATATATCATCTGTCACGGACTGTGATCTCATAAACACAGACGCGCCAGTGTTAGAACTTTGATTCTTAGGAATCTGCTTTGGTCTCCAGACATATCTAGTTTTATCAGCTTTCTTCAAGAAACAGTGGTTAGCATAATGACCGTGTCGGCCGCATGAAAAACATTTAGGCTTTCTAATATCTGGTGATGGTGCAGCATGCTTAGGTGTTGCGGAATATCCTATCCCTGTATTTCCAACATGTCTAGGAAGATCGAGTATCATGTTGAGATTATGTTGTCCTACAAAAAGTCTAACATTTTTGTTTTCTTCTAAGAAATCCTTAAGGACGGACGTGTCTCTAGATATATTTTCTTGCTTCCTAGGCTTTTCGCAATTACACAAGACTTTCTCTGCCTTAAGAGTTTCTAGCTCGGCTTTAAGACGCTCATTTACTAGATCTGTTTGATGCTTTTCTCTAGCTACGTCATCTCGTTGCCTAATCAGACTCTTTACTTGTGAGTTGAGCGACTTAATCCTTCTTTCTGCATTTTGAATAATTTCAAACATTTCTTCCCTTTCATCTACTTCAGGGACTGAGGAAGCGTTATCATGAGATTCATCTTGCCTAGCATATAATTCATTTAGAAAAAGAATTTTCTTAATAGTGGATGAAGAAGATACCTGATCATCATCATTGGCCATGTAGGCGAGATCTTCCTCTTCTTCGCTTTCGCCCTCTTCCCAGTTAGTGACCATTGCTTTCTGCTTCTTTACCTTTTTGTCATCATTTTCCATCGGGCAGTTTGAGGCGAAGTGGCCTGGCTTGCACGTTGTTCCCGGATGACGATATTCCCTTGTTCCTAGGTTGGAACTTTAAGTTTCCTTTGAACTTCCTTCTCATCCGAAACTTTTCAAACCTTCTGGTCAGCATGGCAATCTGCTCCATTAGTTCCTCCTCAGTTTCTTCTTCACCTTCTGAAACGTCTTCTTGTTCGGTGTTAAAGGCAATGTTTGGTTGATTTCGGATGGTTGCTTTCTCTTTGATGGAGATATGAGTCATCTCGTAGGTGGCAAGAGATCCGATTAGTTCTGACACGGAAAGTTCGTCCAAGTCCTTTGCTTCGTAGAGGCAGTTACTTTGGGATGCCATTCTCTTGGAAGAGATCTCAGTATTTTCCGCACTTTCTCACCGTCTGGTATTTTCTTTCCCAACGAGAACATTTGATTGATGATGTTCATGAATCTCGCGTACATATGGCTTATGGTCTCGTTGTCCTCCATTTTGAACAGCTCGTATTGGTGAGTTAAGAGGGCTATTCTTTCTTGTACAACTCGAGTGGTTCCCTCATGTGTGACCTGAAGCATCTCCCACATATCCTTCGCAGATTCGCATGAACTTACACGATTGTATTCTTCTCTTGTAAGCGCGCAGGCGATCATGTTCTTAGCTTTGGCATTCAAGGATATTCCTCGCTTGTCTGTTGCATCGTACTCGGACCCTTTCTTTGCAGCTCCATCCGCCTTTTTGGGATCGTAAGGTCCAGTTGTGATGATATCCCACAGATCATAGTCAGTAGCAAGCAGAATTCCTTCATACGATTTTTCCATATAGCATAGTTTGTTCCATCGAAGAGTGGTGGCCTAGAATGGGACTGTCCTTCTGCAAGTAAATGGCTCAGGAATCGCTTAGTATCTCTCTGCTCAAAAAATCTCTCGTAGGCTTAAATTCGCAAATTTCGTGTGTTTTCGAAAATCTAAAGTGCAGCTCATATATAATCCGTTTCTAATAGCACTTCACATGGAAAGTCATATCAAACAATAATCACCAAATCAAGCATAGTTTCCATGTAGCTTTCGAATCAATCATACCATATAAATCATGCTTTTAATAAATCATCACAACGGTCATATAGCACATTAAAGCATGATTATATTCCATATAAAAGCTCAATTTCGTTCTCAAGCATATTCAACCACTTCGCATATATTTTCCATATCGAAACTTTCCATAAGTGATTCCCTGCTATCAGTTCCTAGTAATGAGTCAATCCAGATTTACTTTCCAAGTATGGCACACAAGATAGCAAGGCATCCGCACGTTTTCCATGTACAGCTCATAGCATTTAATCAATATATTTACCATGTTTAGAACACAAGTCAGATCAGAGCTTACTTAAATCGATTTATCACATCATGGCACAACTTTCCTTATTTCAGAGATATCACCCGTTATACCACCTACCATATAGGAGCACTTTATCCATAAGGTCAATCAAATCAAATCTTTCCTTAATATAATAATCCAATCGGCACAAGGAAAGATATTAATTCAATATTGCACATTAAATACAGTGGAAAGCATGCAAGAATCGCATAAGTGATTTTCGTCCAGGAATAAACAAGTATCAACGGATATATCACTTTCCATATATAAACAGCATATTTTCCTTTTATAACTCAGTAGGATATCTCATGTATTATTTCCATATATAGCACAGAACGATATATCCTATCTCATGGACTGTCTATAACATGCGATCACTTAGTTCCATCAAATCATCACAAAATCACACGCAATTCAAATATTCAACACTTTAACAAATTTCAGCTCATTAGCAATGCATGGTTGAACATTATCATGAACTTGGACATTTTATTTGTCCCAAATCGAATTGCTTATTTTATAGACCTAATGTCACTACAATTACATCGTTCATCAAAACTCTCTAACATATATGGACCAAAAAGGTCAACACCTACAATACGTAAACTCTAAGCGATTTGCCCAGTAGGTGAATAAAAATGCATGTATGCACGTGAATGCTCATTCCCGATCCAATATCTCACATGCAATGTTCACTCTTTCTTTTCCCACAATCCTATCCCAAATCACACAACACAGGGCCCTAGGTCAGACTCGACACATCGCGCGCCCATAATATAACAATAACATACGGAAGCTTACACTAGCAGCATTTTGACGATCACGCAACTGCCCTGCTAGGTCGCTCTTCTGTAGTCGGTAGCCTACATTGACAGCATTTTGACGATCACGCAACTGCCCTGTCAGGTCGCTTATTCCGCGAAAAATAACAATCACGACGGTTTTGCACCTTGGGACATTCACGCCCGAGTAGACAGATCGATCACGCCTGTCTACCGTCAGGTGTCATATGAGTACCAACCTCAACTCCTCAACGAGTCAACCAAACACAATAAACTCGAACTACCCCGCTCAACGGTACGTCAAAATAATCACCGTCTCAATACGGTGTAAATATGTCTCTCAACCTGATATGATATGTGTATGTCATGCATATAATATAATGGAACATGATATAAATGTAAAACACGTAAATCAGGTAGGTGTTTACGTATTGTAGATGAGTGATTCACCTACCTGTCCTCCCGCTAAAGTCGTTCGCAAAATTTAGTGTAATCTCTAACTGTCGATCCTCTTACTTGAGCTCAGTTTTTGGTACTTGGAGTGTTCAAGCTGGGTTGCTCTCATAAGGGCTTCTTTGGGTTGTGTTCGTGACCCATAGTTATTAGATTGATATAAACATCTCGAAATTTGTGGTTGATTAGACAAGGTGGTGAAAGTTTACCTTACCCCTGAGTAATTTATTATAGTTTCTTTGAAAAATTAGGCCTTAAGTATTATAATTGACTAACTTAAATATGGCCCAAATCTAATTTATATTATCCTTATAAATTTCAATTAATTCCTATATAAAGCTCCGAAATAATTCAAAGCCGTCACTTTTTATGTTTTCGCTTCACAATGAAATTCTTTTATCAACCTTCCTAATTATGTAGTCGTTCACAACAAAAATCCGTATTAAATTTTACGGGTATTACATCTTGTCACAATACAGAGTCGGATTTCAATAAGATACTCCTATGAAAGGAAGAAAATAAAATTGAAAGACTGGGAGGCCTCATGAAGTGCTTCTTTCAGAGTTAAACTCGTAGAAAGAATCGAAACTTTGATTGGTCCCGATACTTGGTATCCTATGAATGAAGGATGAAACCCTCTCCTACTCAATTTCTCACTTAACCAACGATTGGACGACTAGACGAATTAAAACCACCACCTTTCCATAGAGTTTTCTTGCAGATGGACTTACAAGTGTTGATCGTTACAAAGGCCACTGCCACAAAGTTTACCAGCAGATGTGTGATTTAAGGTATAGTTAGGAACATAACAAGCATCTAAAAGAGACAAATGAGATGTTCAGACAGACCCTTGTTAATGGCATAGGAGTGACGTTATGCTTATAGACTGGATGGGTAAGACGTAATGATGTAAATGTAGTAAAATAGACGATATACGATTCGAGTCTTTAATGTCAAGAATCAATATAACTGAAGATATACTGCTTGAAGAGGAAGGAGAATGCAAACCATGACTTGGTGATATAGACTTCAAGAGGAACTACAAACAAATGGCCTAGGTTGGGGAGAATTCATTTTTCTTGTCTGAAACTTCAAAACGAGTCTCCTAATCAAGTAACTAGTTGACCACCAAAGCGACTGTAGGTCGAGGATTCTGATGCAAGAGTTTTCCTCAAAGTCCTTCGAATCACTACGAAGAGCCATCTCGAATTGAACGAGACGCTGTTCTTCCCTAGGAGAGATATATGGTGCAAACACTTGTAATTCTATCAATTATGTAATTACTAATAATTTGCATAACATAATAAAATTCCTGAACACTCATATTGTGTCGTTGAAGAGATCGAATATCTATCTCTAGAAGTGATATTGTTTTGGCGATGTTTGGCTGCATATATAATTTATTATCCTTAACCCTTTTTGTTGGTTCATATGTAGCTAACTGTACACCTCGATTGCACTACAGAGTTATTGATCCACATGATTCAAATTTTTTGCATCCCGAACTTGTAGTAAGCTTTGCTTAATTTGTTGGGTTATGATTCTCCCGATGAAGATCATGAGTTTGAATCTACTTAAACTCCTCTATTATCATAATATGTGGACTTGGGACTAGACACATAGGCCACAAAAGTTAGTCTTCCTAGACTTCAGGATCATTCATAGCCGACAATGAGGTTTTAGACACTTTTAACTGAATTTAATTGGATTGTGAGACATATACATGGGGATTGTGTGAGAATACCTCCTAATAGAAAAATAATGCAATTATATTATTACGTGGTTTTGGAATAGAACTTTATGCAAATTGAACTCAGACTCCCCCTCTCTAAAACCCATTTCTCCTCCTCCTCTCTAGGTTTTCTCCATCCCTACTTCCCTTCCTTTGTTAATGGAGGTTGGATAGCTCCCCTTGTTTTCTACCTTTTTGTAGTTTTTATTCTCTCCTATTTTTTTCTCGTTTCTCCCTACTTGAGAGTTTTAGTCTTCTCTTGTAAGAGTTATTTTCTCCCTTTATGAGAGTGTTCTTCCCGAACAATACAAGATTTTGAAGAAGACGAAAAAAATGAAGAGTACTATGGATCTGGGTCAAAAATCATAGTCGTGGAGTTTTAGACTCAATATACAATAGATTTTGTAGTTTTTCTTGTTCCATGCTTAAACATTTGTTTTCTTTGGGGTTTGTGTTCCTTTTCTTTTGTTGTGGTTCCATGGTTTCTCTTTCATAAGAGAACTCGTGCATATTTGTCGTTAGTTGTATTTAGAGTCTCTTGCCGAGCAGACTATTTAGCTTTGTATCTTTCATTATAAATTTAACTATTGTTTGGAGCACAAGAAATGGAACTTCAGGCATATGTTGTTTTTATTATGAATAATCTATTATCTGGGTTTCCATATTAGATTTATTGTGGTAGATGTGGTAGATGAAATTTTTGCCTATAAATAGGTTGTATAGTTCCATTGGAAAAGGCACACTACTAAGCAAAGCAATACACTTTTCTCTTTGAAATCACAAGTTGGTTTTATAGTATTATTTAAATGTTTCATAACACGTTATCAGCACGAGACTCTACGGACAACGCCGATCTCCGCCGACGACTCTAATTTCTGCCGAAGATTTATACGGGCATAATTAAAGTATAATAATTTGTTTCATATTTATAATAACATTATACAAATTTAAAATATATATACAATATACAACAAAATGCCATAGTCCGACTTGTTTCGCGGAATATCGTCAAAATCTAAGTGATTGGAGGTCCAGATTTCGAATCCCAACGGTGGCATATGTTAATGTCGAATATTTGAAAGAAGATTTTGTCTTTCTTCCCCAAAATAAGTGGTGAACCTACATGCCAAAAATTGGAGATTGCACCTACCATAAATAGAAGATATGAGATCACCCAAGAGCTTAAGAAGATTCGAACTCAAATATTTACTATATTTGGGGAGATCTTCAAGGAGATATTTTAGGAGATTTTCAAGAGATCTTTTAACAATCCAAGAGGGAGCCAATGCCTATAAATAAGAGAAGAAGTTGAGCTACATACTCAGAGCTTTACACGAGATATATTGAGCGAACGAGGTCTGAAAAGAACGAGAGAGCGTTCATTGTTTTGCCTAGCTTTATTCTTTCCCTTTGAGTCTAGAGTCTAGACGTAAGCTTTTAGGAAAGGTTTTGAATCTTTAGATTCGTTTTAGGCATGAGTTTACTATCTTCGATAGTTGTTCTTTTTGTAATCCATTTTTAATAGTGAAATTTTGTCATGAGGCTCGCAGCAAGTTCCACTTGCTGCACAATTTTACATCTCATGTGTGTCGTCTTTCACTACTAAGTTTTATTTTTCCACTGTGCTAAAACGTTCTGATCCCGAGTGTTGGCCTGTGTGTTGGATAAACATTTTAGTCAACATCTCTGTGTCTGGTTTTAAACTTAGTTAGGTTGCATCCATATGATATCGGGACCACTTCAAATTGGTATCAGAGCCTCCGCTTGACGTAACTAAGCGTTTATGATCCTTTTCAATGGATGTTTCATGCTCTAATTATTTTGGGTTATGGTTTTCGAAGGATACTAACACGAATCTTGTAGGATATAGTGATGTTGATTGGGCAGGTGACGAAGATGACCGCAAGGGCACAAGGAGCGACTGTTTCTTCTTAGGTAATAATCTTGCGTCTTGGTATAGTAAGAAATAAAATAGCGTGTCATTGTCTACAGCTGAGTCTGAATATGTAGCTGCGGGCTGCTGTACTCAGCTTCTGTGGTTAAATAGCATGTTGTGTGACTATGGTTCAGAAAGTGAGTCCGTACTTATGTACTGCGATAACCTTAGTGCCATCAACATCTCTAAGAACCCTATTCAGCATTCACGTACCAAGCATATAGATATTAGGCATCATCATCTGAGAGATATGGTCGAAAAAAAGTTAGTTAGAATAGAGCATATAAATACTAAGCATCAATTAGCTGATATATTTACGAAAGCACTGGATTTTGAAAGGTTTTCGGACCTGAAAAAATCCATAGATTGCATCAGTCTATTAGAATGTTGGTCCAACATTTGATCAACCTAGCATATGTCAAACTTGATGGTTACTGCTTTGATGTTTGATTTAATGTTCTCTTTATTATTCTTGAAATGATTTGGCTCACCTAGACCGCCCTGAAATGACCCTCTTCCTTAAAAAAATGCTCGTGATCCTTTTTTTGTGTTGGGGCAACATATGTGACTGTCAGTTTGATCACGCTATGTTTTTTTTGTGTTACGTGCTTTAGTTTTAGGATTGCATGTGTCTAGTATCTATATCTCTCAGATCGCATTAGTATCTCTCTCATATCGCGTTAGTATCTCTCAAAGAACAGCCTGCTACGCTTGTCTCGTGTGCTTATCAACGTTGCCTAATCGGTAAGTATCGCTCGCTCCTACCATGATTTTTGACTTCGTATGTTCCGCTGAATCATGACTTGCTCATGATAGTTCGTGTGTGACTTATTTATCTCCACTTATATTATACAATTTAGGCTTATTCGAATATCTCATGATAGAAAGCTGTTTAGTATTATTTTATTTAGGCCTCCAACGATTATTTTTTTGGTTGACACTTATTCCACGATGCATTTATACTGTATGACCGTTTCACCGTTGGAAACTCTGAACTTTTATGGACTTGGCTCGGCTCCTTGATATCTTCCACTTGCACAAATCCTATTTCATAATTTAAGCAATCTCTGCAAATTCGGAACATTCTTTCAGTTATAGATTTCAAGATTTATACTGCTCTGCTTCGATAATTTTACTCTTGAATGTCTAAGGCGAACTCACACAACTTCGAGTCTGAGAATGTTGATCCAGTTGTTGGCTCCACATCTTCCTCAACATTTCACCTGGAGATGTTCTCCGAGGTTTCCAAACAAGGGGGAGAAGATGGTGCTGATGGTGCTAATCAAGGTAGTGCAACTTTTGCAGGTGGTACGGGAACTTTGACAGGGGGAGTTAGAACTGAAACAGAGAGAAGCTGAATAGAAGAATGCAGAAGACTCCATCGAGAGTTTGAATTTCTTATCCGTATTAATTTTTGCATGCTTGATAGAGTTTTATACTTTTGTGCATGCAGAGTTGCTCTCTGGTATGATTGCGTGTTGAATACCTATCGAATGTTTCTGTTTTGCAGATTTACCTAAAGACCTCGGATGGCTTTGTACTAACATTTAGTACTTTGAATAGTTTGATGATTATTCTATTTTATTTGCTCTAATCATATGTTTGGATTTTTTTGTTGAGTAGAGTTTTTTGAGATTCTGCACTGACCTTTTATAGCAGCAAGTCATTTGCCGAGGAATGTCAGATGTTGCACCGAATGTTTGTTCAACATCTGCTCCAACAGAGTCATTTGTCGAGGAATGTCAGATGTTGCACCAAATGTTAGTACAACATCTGCTCCAACATCAATTGGAAACGCTTAACTGGGAGTTTCTTCCTTCCCAAAAAAAGGGAGATGATGCAGAAAAGCACGGGTTTTGGGAAGAAAGACAAAAAGGGGGAGATTGTTAATGTCGAAGATTTGAAAGAAGATTTTGTCTTTCATCCCCAAAATAAGTGGTGCACCTACATAAAAATTGGCGATTCACTACCATAAATAGAAGATATGAGATCACCCAAGAGCTTAAGAAGATTCGAACTCAAATATTTACTATATTTGGGGAGATCTTCAAGGAGATATTTTAGAAGATTTTCAAGAGATCTTTTAACAATCCAAGAGGGAGCCAATGCCTATAAATAAGAGAAGAAGTCGAGCTACATACTCAGAGCTTTACACGAGATATATGGAGCGAACGAGATCTGAAAAGAACGAGAGAGCGTTCGTTGTTTTGCCTAGCTTTATTCTTTCCCTTTGAGTCTAGAGTCTAGACGTAAGCTTTTAGGAAAGGTTTCGAAACTTTAGATTTGTTTTAGGCATGAGCTTACTATCTTTGATAGTTGTTATTTTTGTAATCCCTTTTTAATAGTGGAATTTTGCCATAACTTGCTGCACAATTTTACATCTCGTGTGTGTCGTCTTTCGCTACTAAGTTTTTATTTTTCCGCTGTTCTAAAACGTTCTGATCCCGAGTGTTGGCATGTGTGTTGGATCAACATTTAGTCAACATCTCTGTGTCTGGTTTTAAACTTAGTTAGGTTTCATCTATTTGATATCGGGACCACTTCAACATATTAATTTTTTTCCGACTAGCTTGGTTCGGTTTATCCGACTAGCTTGGTTCTGTTTATACAACTAGCTTGGTTCGGTTTGTCAGACTAGCTTGTTTCGGTTTATACCGCCTATCATGTGATGGTTTGTACCATATGATATGTGCTGGCTTATACCGCCTATTATGTGCCGGTTTGTACCGCCTGATATGTGCCGGTTTGTAACGCCCGCCAGTAACATCTAATTATATATTTGAAATAATTGGCTATATTGACTATGTTTTTCGAATATTATTTTCATTGAAGATTAGTTATGCGTGTACTATTTTGTTATATTATCACTGTTAAAATGCTTTTTGTATTTATAATAATATGATGAATTTGGCGAGCCTTGAGTTTATTGACTCGATACACTGGCCGAAATTATCTCTCTTGGGCACTAGATGCCGAAATTCATTTGAAAATGAAAGGTCATATCATCAAACCGACCAATGCGACATCTGAGCAGGACAAGGCGAAGGCAATGATTTTTCTTCCCACCACATTCATGAAAGTCTGAAAATTGAATAACAGCGAAAGACCCGAAAGACTTGTGAAAAAACTTGGAAGATCGATATAACCACTAAAGACTGTTATTCTCCCAAATGCAATGTATGATGAGTGAATTTACGCTTGCGAGATTTTATATCGGTAAGCGAATACAATTTTGATGTTTATAGAATTACCTCTACACTGAAATTATGTGGAGAAACTAATGCCGATGCAATTATGTTGGAGAAAACGTTCACCACATTTCATCCATCAAATGTTATTCTACAACAGCAATATCAGGAGAGAAAATTTGAAAAGTACTCACATCTTATTTCTTGTTTACTGTTGGCTGAGAAAACAATGAGTTGCTGATGAAAAATCATGAATCCCGACCGACTGGTACTGCTGCACTCCCTGAAGCGAATGCAGTCAATGTTAACAATGATAATAGTCGAGGTAATGGTCGTGGATGTGGTCTTGGTGGACATCGCGGTCGTGGAAGAAGTTATCGTGGTGGTTATCAATATTTCCGTGGTGCTTATCATAATTATCGTGCGGTTATCAAAATCTGTCCCAGAAGTTGAAAGTTTATGACAGAAAAATAAAGAAGCAAACTGAACACAAAGGTAATGACGAACAATGTTATCAATGCGGTGGTCCGGGCCATTGGTCCCGCACTTGTCGTACGCCCCAATACCTTGTTGAGTTGTATCAAGAATCAAAGGACAAAGGAAAGAAAACTGAAACAAACTTTGTTCAGGGTACAATTGCTTCTTCTGGTGTTAATGATGAATGTGTTAATTTCAATGCCGACGATTTTCTGCTCCTCAATGAAGAAATTTGACCTGCTATCAGTTTATAAATTAAATGCTTTATTATTATGTGCTTTGATATGTATCGTTTGAATGTTATCGTTATGTTTGCTATGATTATTATTTCGATGCTATTCATGTGTTTGTTATGTATCAATTGTTTTCAATAATATGTATTAATGATAATATATGTTTGTTTATAAAGGATTTTTTATGATGGACACGAGCATGTGCAATGAAGAATTGTCTTGCAGACTGTGCAACGACTAATACAATTCTGAAGAAATAAGTAATATTACGAGCATCTTGATATGAAAGAAACCCCTGTGATAACCATATCAGGTAGCACAAATATAATTGAAGGCTCCGAAAGAGTTAATATATTATTGCCCAGAGGAAGAAAGCTGATTATTGAAAATGCTTTATATTCCTCTAAGTCTCAAAGAAATTTATTAAGCTTTATAGCGATTCAAATAACGGTTATCATGTTCAGACTGCACAAATGGGAGCTATTGAATATTTCCACATTACAAAAGTGATTTTGAATGAAAAAAAAAGAATTATAGAAATATTACCGTCTTTTGACTCTGGCCTATACTACACATATCCTAGAACAATTGAGTCACATGCTATCCAAAAGTTTACCAATGACGGTACATTTAGTGTTTGGCATGACCGGTTGGGCCATCGCGGTACAATTATGATGAGAAAAATAATTGAAAAAATTCACGCGGAGATTTATTGAGGAACCATAAGATTCTTCAGTCTAATGAATTACCATGTGTTGCCTGCTCTAAAGGGAAGTTAATTATTCGACCAACACAAATGTAGGTAAAGACTGAATCTATTGCATTTTTGGAGTATACATAGCGATATTTGTGGGCCGATACATCCATCATGTGGACCATTTAAATATTTCGTGGTATATTTGATGCATCAAGTAAATGGTCCCATGTATGTTTATTATCTACAAGAAACGTGGCATTTACGAGATTACTTGCTCAGCTGATTAGATTAAGAGCACATTTTCCAGATTATCCCATAAAGAAAGTACGCAGATAATGCTGGTAATTTACTTCGAAGACATTTAATGATTATTGTATGTCTATCGGTATCGATGTCGAGCATCATGTGCCACACGTCCATATACAAAACGGGCTTGCAGAGTCATTGATTAAACGCTTGCAATTAATTGCAAGGCCATTGTTGATGAAGTCGAAACTTCCATCGTCTTGTTGATGGAGTCATTGATTAAACGCTTGCAATTAATTGCAAGGCCAGATATTTCTCATCTAAGAATTCGGATGTGCAGTATATGTTCCAATTGCACCACAACCCGCAAAGATGGAACCTCAAAGGAGGTTGGGAATATATGTCGGATTTGAATCTCCATCAATTATAAATGTTTAGAAGCCTTAAAAGAAGATCAATTTACGGCCAGATTTGCCGACTGTCACTTCGATGAAACAAATTTTCCGACATCAGGGGACAAAAGAAACAGTTGGAAAGAAATATTAGTTGGAATGAATTATCGGTAAATCATATGATCCTCGAACGAAAGATAATTCATTTACAAAGTTTAGCAAACCAATTGCCAGACAGTGCTGACCCAAAAAGAGTGACAAAGTCACATATCCAGCTGTTAATGCTCCTGCTAAAATTGATGTTCCTGCAGAACAGATAGATAATACGATTGAACTTAACCCACAACTAAAGCGTGGTAGGCCCTCTGGTTCCAAAGATAAAAATCCTCGGAAAAGAAAGTGAGCAAATAATAAGAATGGTCCAAGATCGATGGGCATACATGATGATAAGAATGAAATTCAGGTACCTCAACAAATTGAAAATAATGATAATGAAGAGATCTCGATCAATTACGCCCAGAATGGAATAAGATGGAATCGATATAAAGTCAACGTTGACGATAAATTCTCATAAGAAATGAATGAGATTAATTATAATGAGGATCATGAACCAAGGTCAGTAAAAGAATGCAAACAAATAAATGATTGGCTAAAATGGAAAGATGCAATCGATGCTGAATTAAAATCACTTGAGAAACAGAATGTTTTTCGGACTTGTAGTCTGTATACCAGCGAATATAAAGCCGGTTGGATACAAATGAGTTTTTATCAGAAAGAGAAATGAAAAGGGTGAAATTGTGAGATACAAAGCCCGGCTTGTTGCACAAGGTTTTTCGCAAAGACCTGGTATTGATTATGAGGAGACATATTGTCAGGACCCGTCGTCCCGCCCTCGTATTCCGTTCCAATTTTAAGTATCTAATGCTTTATTATCGGATAAAAGCGTAAAAATACGAATAAAATTTTTCCTTTTAAAACTACGTGCGGAAGTCTTATACACATGTCAAAAGAATGTTCGCAATTCGTTCTACAATTCATCGTAGTCATGTCTATACAGAAGACAAGTGCATGTGTGTGCGTGTGCAGCCAAAAGCTTCCTATGCGCCCGGCCTTCACAGGTCGTCATCCATACACACACTCCCACCTCAAAAGCAGCCGGATAGCTTCAAAAGATCGGCCTCGCATAAGGATCGGATCACGTACCGTGATCGGCAGAACCTACAACACGTAACGTAAAGAATGAGCCACCGAGGCTCAGTAAGCAGAAATTATGCATGTATGCACGTGTCCTAACGATCGACAATCCACGTCGTCGTTTTCTAACGCTAATACTATTTTCTTATACGTACTCTTCCCTCGACTCATGCTCTTACTTCTTGCGGGCGCTCGGCTTTCAGTCCCACTTTGCGCCATCCTTAGAGATCTCAAGTGTGGAGGTTCACACACTAGAAGGTCACCCGAAAGAATCTTCCCTTACTCAGTGTGGCCTCCACGCGAGCGCTTCTCACTGGTAGCCAACACCGAGGCCACTAACCCCGGAGGTCACCCGAAGGAATCTTCCCTCCGGGTGGTGCTTTACACGCTAGAAGGTCACCCGAAGGAGTCTTTCCTTGCTCAGCGTGTGCCCCAGGCCGCATCCACCAGGTTGCATCTCCCGCATACGGGGCATTTTCCCCAGCCTCTTATACAGGCCTTATAGCTTCATTCGCCTTACTGGCTGCATAGGGGAAGCCGTGACTCTTCATTCGAGTCGACACAGACGCCAATATCGGCGAATATACATCGCACATTGGCGATCTTACGCACGCTCATACCTCGCGTCTTATACACTACGCATGCGTGCAAATGCTCATGCCATGCTCATGTACATATCCTAATCATGCCATCATGCACATAATTTGATCGTATCATACGTACACATCTCATACAAAAATCACGAGCACGTAATTCACATAATTGGACGCAGGCAGGTTACGTGTTGTATTTGAATTTCTACTTACTTGTCGTCCAAGCTAATCGAGCGTACTGCCCCGTGAACCTCCTAAAGTACGACCTTTTAGAATAAAAGGGTTATGACGTTAGTACTTTTGTTTTCCTCAGCTAATTCGTCGAAATACTAATTTTCGTCGTACTTAGTTATTTAGGCTTATATGAATTCCCTAGTTTTAATTTATAAATTCCGAAATCCTGGCATTCCGAATCTGACTCAAATTAAAGTGCCACCTTTAAATTTATAAGGATCTCGAGCTAGGGTTTGGATGGATCTCGACATATCTTATTAACGAATCTCGACATGGCATATCCAAGGTAGATTTCGATATGGAACGGATTTCGGCATTATTTGTAAATCTCGAGCTACATTACTAGTTAAATCTCGATATGGGATAGATGTCGAGATTGGTATCACGTTATAGACAAAGCTCTCGAGTTAGATTTACATAGGTCTCGACATTCAAGAATAAATCTCGACACGTTTCTTACATGAGTTCGATATTTATCAACGCATAAAGATTTCGATATAAGCTCGACATCGGTCTCGACATCTATTCCGACATTTACTTCGACATTTTCACGAAGTCAGTCTAAATTTGTACCTTCTCGACATTTGAAGATCTCGACATTTTCCTAGCTTCGACATTTTACCTTGCATCTCGACATCTCACTCGACATTATAAAGAAAATCGCGAGCTATTGCTTTCAAAATAAATCTCGAACTCAAAACTAAATCTCGATATGGATCAGAATGAATGTCGGGTTCTTTCCTAAATGTCGATATAATTTAATAGGGTTTCGATAACTTTCTTGAAAACCAATCTCGACATTTTTAACTATCTAACCTCGACATTGCATTTCGACATTTGAAGAAAATGTCGACATGACTCAACATGAATCTCGACATATAAGCTCGACATTTCCATCCTAACATTTCGACATTTATATCGGTTTCTTTGAACTCGTCATTTTATCCAAATAAAAGGACTCGACATTTTGTCTATCATTTCGATATTTACCTTAACCTCTCGACATTGTATTTCGATATACGAAACAGAAAATGTCGACATAAATTCCACATAAGTCTCGACATATTTCCTAACAAGGTTTCGACATTTTCCTTAATATGGTTTCGACATTTTTCATCATCTTCAATTCTTCATCCCACCGAAACAAGATTCTTAGCTTATTCTACCCAACATTTAGCTAAGCTCAAGGAAATCTTTAGCTTATGGATTTTCGTCCAAGGTTAGGGCTTTTGCCGTCTATGTAACATCTCGTCTCCTAAACCTCCTAGTCCTAAACACGCTTAACTCTAGTAATAAAACCACAAGGGCGAAAAATGATAATTTCATTTACTTACTTAAATCTTAAGTGGCTTGAGGGTGTCGTTTGGAGCTCCCTTCGATCTCTTCCTTGCTTCTTCTTTCGTTTTCGTGGGTTCTTGGGTGTGGTTATGGAGTCTTTTGGGTGTGTTTGATAAGATATTTTCATAGGTTTGAGGGTAAAGTTTAGAGTTGGCGTGGGTTTTCTTTGTTTTAGGGGTGTTTGTCCCCAAGTTGATCTCTCTTTATGGATTGGGCCTAATTCTACTTTTAGCCCACTTGGTAATTCCCATTACAATAGGTTCATGGTCCAAAGTGACTTCCTAGCCCAAATTCGATGCTTCGTGGTCTAGTAAATCCTAGTCCGTATTTCTATATACCATTCTCGAGAATTTCCTACTTGTTGGGAGTCATCGTAAACACATAATTAGTGGCACATATTTGCACTTTAATTCTCATGGAACTCATGAGCACAAAATCCGTAATTTCCCATAAGTATATATCGTGTATGAAATTAAACACGTAATTACTTAGGTTATAAACGAAATTTATTGGCCGACCTAATTTACGGGGACTGGGGCCCCACACATATTCTCCTGTGGTGGATGCAACAACTTTTCGTTATATAATAAGTCTGGCAATACGTGAAAACTCGATATGCGTCTAATGGATGTTGTAACTGCTTATTTATATGGTCTCACCTGATAGTGACATTTATATGAATCTTCCTGAGGGATTTCAGTTGCCTGAAAATTCAGGGCCCCGTGACGAGTACTCAATTAAACTGAACAAATCACTTTATAGATTAAAGCAATCTGGGCATATGTGGTATATTGCCTAAGTGAATATTTATTGAAAGGGGGATAAAAAAATGATCGAATTTGCCCTTGTATATTTATGAGAAGATGTGGATCATCATAGCAGTACATGTTAATGCTATCAATATAATTGGAACTCCTGAAGAGTTATCAAATGCCGTTAATTGTTTGAAAAATGAGTTCGAAAAGAAAGATTTCGAAAAGTCGAAATTTTGTCTCGGCCTGCAGATTGAATATTTGAAGAATGGAATATCTGTATGTCAAAAACATATACGAAAAGGGTATTGAAAAGATTTTATATGATAAAGCTCGTCCGTTGGATACTCCGATGATTGTTCGATCTGTAGATGTGAATAAAGATTCGTTCAGACCTAGAGAAAATGATGAAGCATTGATTGGTCCTGAAGTACCATATCTTAGTGCCATATGAGCACCAATGTATCTTTGGAGTCATACGCGACCTGATATAGCGTTCGCTGTAAATTTACTGGTGAGATATAGTTCGTCACCAACTTTTAGACATTGGAACGGATTTAAACGAATTTTTCGATACCTTAAAGGAACAACTTATTTGGGATTATTCTATTCAAATGAGTCAAGGTCAGATCTAATCGGATATGCAGATGCTGGTTTTCTATCCGACCCACATAATGCTCGATCGCAAACGTGTTATCTATTTACATATGGTGGAACTGCTATTTCTTGGCGGTCAGTTAAACAAAGTTTAACCGCCACTTCATCTAGTCATGGGGAAATTTTAGGTTCACGAAGCTAACAGAGAATGCGTTTGGTTGCGATCAATAATCCAACATATATAGGAAAAGTTACATTCGATGATCTTATATGAAGACAATGCCGCATGTATTGTTCAATTAAAGGAAGGTTACATCAAAGGTGATAGAACCAAACATATATCACCTAAATTCTTCTATACGCACGACCTTCAGAAGATCGGCGAAATTGACGTACAACAAGTTCGATCAAGTGACAACCTCGCGGATCTATTCATCAAAGCGCTACCCAGGATTATTCAAAAAACTTGTAGATTTAATTGCACTCTGAAGGCTCAAAGATCTTGAGTAATGTTATCATCAGGGGAGAATATACACGTTGCACTCCATTCAATGTGGTTTTTCCCACGGTGTTTTTCAGTAAGGTTTTTAATGAGGCAACAACTGAAAGCATATCAAAGGGATTATGTACTCTTTTTTCTTTACTGTGTTTTTATCCCACTGGGTCCTAGTAAGGTTTTTAACAAGCCATATTTCGAAATGGACATCCAATGGGGAGTATTATGAGTAAACTATTATGTGGAAATCCATAATTTAGATTTAATGTGGTAGGTGTGGTAGATGAATTTTTTGCCTATAAATAGGTTGTATAGTTCCATTGGAAAATGCACACTACTAAGCAAAGCAATACACTTTCTCTTTGAAATCACACGTTGGTTTTATATTATTTTTCAAATATTTCATAACAGTTTCAATTGACTAAATGAGTTTTATTTCCTACAAAAATAATTCACATAATAGAATAGAATAACTGTGAGATGAAATTAAAACAACGAAAGAGCATGAAAAGAATCTGCTTTCCATCATAGAGAGTTAAAATATTTTTAGAAAGCTTTTCGTTTTTTATTTACGATATTATATCTACACGATAACTTCAAATTTGGTGTACAATTTTATAAGAAATTTTAGTAGACAAATGGATTTTTATTTTGAAAAAAAAAAAGGAAAAAGAAAGAATCGCGATAGCTGAAAGATTTAAATAAGCATTATTGCGTAAGTTTCTTTGTTACAAGAGCATATTCCAAGTATAATCTCTTTTCCGACCATACTCTTAAAATATACACAAGTGACAGACGATATTCGAACCACACATTAATTTAAGGCTAATGATATATATTTAATCATCGTTGCAGTCCTTGAACAACAGGAACAAAAACCCCGATAGAGGTTAAAGCGTCCAACAGAATCTGGTAACAATCCGAAGGATTGGATTTTAACAAAAACCTTACTAAGCCAAGAGATGCAACAAAATTAAACAAATCACCTCACTTTCTTTCTATATTGCCTCAAGAGCCTGAAGAATGTCAGCTTCCAAGTCTTCAAAGTCCTCAATTCCAAAACTAAAACGAACCATGTTGTCCATTATACCATACTTGGCTCTCTCTGCCTGCGGCAGATCCCTGTTTGATAAAATAAACCATAATCAACTCACAATTGTAATTATTACCACTAATAACGAGTTATTCGATAATTTGAGACCCACCAATAAGACATTATAGCTGGTTGATCAACAATGCTTTCACAGCCACCGAATGAAGGGGCTATATATGGTATTTTGAGCGAGTCGACGAACTTTGCAGTGGCAAATAAGTCTCCGTCGACCTACACCAATGTTGTTGATTTGCTAATGAAAAGAAAGAATGAAACAAATAAACAATCGAAAGTGCAGACACGGAGTATACTAACCTCAAAGCTAACAACTCCACCAAAGTCACTCATCTGCCTCTTTGCAAGGTGGTGTTCAGGGTGGCTTTTGAGGCCTGGATAGTAAACGCGCGTAATCTGCAAGTTTAAGTCAAACCCGTCGATCATTAGATCATAATTCATATATCAAATAAATTATTGAGAGAGAAAATGAAAAGGAAGAGATATGACCACGACCCAATTGAGTATGCATGAATCAATGCACATACCTTTGGATGTGCCTCTAAAATTTCGGCCATCCTTTGAGCCGTAGTGTTTTGTTGCTGTACACGTAGATGCAGCGTCTTCATGCCTCTTATGATCAGATATGCAGCATTCTGATCAGACATGGTGAAAAAATCACATATTTAGGACTAGCAACGGGGAAGGAAACCAAAGCCGTGTCGTTATAAAACCAAGCTCAAGGATTCAATGTCAAAGAGCATCATCCTATGGGGTAAATATTTCTACGGATAACTCACAGGATTTAGAGTACCGCCCATAATATGATGCAAGTTACGAACGGCTGACACCAACCAACTTCTCAGGGCCACTTACTGTTCCCGAAAGAACCTGTATGCAAGAATGAGTCCATCTTAATGCAAAGATGGGTCATGAACAGTTTTACAGACAAAAATTGATTAAAGGTTCAAAACATACATCATTGGCCTGCAATGTATTTGGTACCAGAGTGTATAATGATATCAGCTCCACGAGCCAGGGCTTTCTGGTTAAGTGGGGTTGCAAAAGTCCCAATGCACATTAAGGCTCCTTTGGCATGGCAAAGCTTAGAAACCCGCTCAATGTCAACACATCTCAGGAAGGGATTTGTGGGAGATTCTGTGAAAAAAAGAGTGACCTTAGAGAACATTTTTATGCCATTTTTATCAGGCGTTTTAGCCGAAGGAACAAATAATGGCAAATGAAAAGCACAAGGAGAATTTCTACAAGGTTTACTTATGTTGTGGTTCTCTAAAGCAGACTCCAGACCATCCACGTCAGCAGGATCAATAACAGTAGCCTGCAGTTTTGCCATAACAGATAAAGATTTCGAAAGTGAAAATCTGAAGCAAACAATATTTTGTTTTCCTCAAGTTTTGTTCCCTCTTTGTCATAATCCCACATAAATTTGTTTCAGGATTAGATAATACGACCGGAAACACAATCAAAATAACTTGACATAGAATGCTCATCGTAGATTTCGATGCTTTCCAACCAATAGCAGTGTTTGTAAATGCGAAAAGCGAGACGAGGCAATCCGGGGCCGAGATTGCCTAGGCGAGCCTAGGCGAAAAGCGGAACGCCTAGGCGAACGTATTTTTAAAAATATTAAATAAATTTTAAAAATTAATATGTCTTGTATTTTAGTTTGCAACTAATAACCAAAGTAAAAATAATAAAAAGAAACATGAAAAAGACATCCCCTTTAAAGCTTTAATACTGTAGCATATGACAACGAAAAAGAAAACAGAGCAGACCGAGACCCATATCCCTTCCAACACATATACAGACATATTCCAACAAAAGACCCAAAACAGAAAATAAAAAAAGAAAGATTAAAATGCTCGAACTTTGGTGATGCTGCAGAAGCCACGAGCGAGTTCAGTAGGGTTTCCAATTAAGTTTTTAAAGTCTAGTTTTATGATTTTTCTAATACAATTAAAGGTTTAATTGTGCAATTGATTAAGCCCATTAATAATGAAAGGTAAAGGGAAAAAAAAGTAAAAAAAAAAACAAAAAAAACTAAGCGCCCGGGCGAGCCTAGTCGAACTGGAAAGGCGAGCCTAGGCGGTAGAGGCGACCGCCTCATTGATTTCGCCTCGCCTGAGCTCCAGTTCGCCTAGAGTAGGCGGTCACCTAGGCGAGCCTAGGCGATCGCTTTTCAAACACTGACCAATAGAAGAAACAGAAGTTGAACTTCAGGAAATGAACGTACAGATATGCCCATTTTGGGAAGGAAATTGTCAATAAATATCCTAGTCCTGTAACAGTCAGTGGTTGTGACTATGTGCCCACCGGCAGGGACGAGTGCCATTAACATGACAGTGCTAGCACACATTCCAGAAGCCATTACAACAGTTGATTCAGCCCCTTCAAGTGCACAGGATGTGAAATATCAGCAGAGATAATGAGCTCAACTGATAAAAGTTTCAAGAAAGTAAAGAAGAAAATACCAAAGAACATTTACCCTTATCTTCTCCTCTAAAACAGTAGTAGTAGTGTAGTTCCCATAGCGCCCGTATTCGTAACTTGCACTCCTTTTCTCCTGCGAACAGATCAAGTTGATCATCAAGTTATCATATGAAACACATAAAATGAAATGACAAAAAAAATACCTGATGCAAGCACTCTACAACCTAGATCAATTAGTCCAATATAGAATGACGAAAGCTCAAACAAACAATTAGTCTTCAAGATATTACTAACTATACCTTAAAATCAATGAGGTCAGCAGTTTTCTTGAAGAAATAAGCAGATGTGTTGACTACAGGAGTAGTTATTGCATCAGTAGCAATGCACGACCCAACCTGTCACCTGCAAAATGAGTTAATGAGCATTCATATGCATACCTTCCGGCAAGTGCCACGCCCCCCAAATTGCTAGAGAACATTAAACAGGTCATAATGTTCAACTACCAAAACCATTATCAGCAATACATGAAAAACAAACACAGATACGTTCATTAATAGACTACGCCACAACATGCAATTGGTTCAGCTTATTCAAACCAACACAACACAGAGCAAAAAAAATCCACTTAGCATAAACAAAAAAAATGCACATAGCATAACCAACAAGCAGACCGACGCAACAATAAAAATTGGAAGGGCTATCAAGATCAATCGTGCAAAAGAAGTACCAGCATGAATAGCGATGCTGCCATCGGAATTCAAAAATGGAGCGTATTTGAACGCCGGCGAGCTTACAATCTGTACATCCTCGCCCTCGCAACATAAATCAACGCCGGAGGCCTCTATCTCGACCTCAACCGGCGTTATTGCCGCCACATCGACAGCGTTAGCCGCCGGAGGCGCTGAAGAAGCCGCCGGATTCTTGTCCGACCACGACGCCGCGACGATTTGAGCAACGCCGAAGTTGCTGCAGTTACGACGAGCCTTGGTGCTAAGCTGGCGCACGAAATTAGGAGGAAACCTTAAAATGAGAGACGACAACCCATTGCCGGACGACGAACCTCGCAGGAGGATCGACGAGACTCGGGGTTTATTTCCGGCGGAGAAGGGAATCTCCGGCCGAGAAAACTTGGGATCTGAGCGGCACTCAAAGGACGGAAAAGTCCTTGCAAAGCTGGAGACGGCCATTATTAGGGTTCGTTAGATTAGGACGTGATATTTCTTTCGTTTTATAGTTCCGCAAAAAGAATCTTATTTTTTCAGCTTATTTATTACTCTCTCTGTTTCATAAAGGAAATCGGTTTAGATTTTCTCACACATATTAAGACATGTGTTAAAATGTCTTTTATACCCCTCATTAACTATTAATTATTATTCCACTTATGAAGCATGTGTTGTTATTTAATATGGGGGCAATGTTGGAAATTTACACATATATATTTATAGAAAATACCAAAACGACTTGCTTTTTAGAACAAAAAAAGACATCTAAAACGATTTTCTTTGTGAAACAGAGGGAGTATTCTACAAGGGTAATTATTTTTAGGGTCAATTGTAAGTCAGGCCCCTTAAAGTAGTTTTAGTAGGATTCAGGCCCTTTTTATGTTTTAGATAGGAAGAAGGACCCAAACAATATTTAGGTTAGAGATAAGGACCCATTCAGACGGGAAAGACCTTTCTACCCTTATTTTTACCTGGAATTACATCACTTTTTAGACTTAAATCCCACGTATTATAAAGTGGTATATAAATCTATTTTAGTGGTATGATCCGTAAATTTTATGGTATATACTATTAAGACAAGAACTGAGACCAAAAATCTATTTTCAGTACCACGAACCCTAAAATTAGCTTTCCGCCCTTCACCGAGAAAATCCAAAGAATTTTCTACCATTTGAACCCTTAATCGACGAAATCCAACCAATTTCGACACTTCATCGACGAATCTTGCGATGGCTCTGAAGAAGAAGCCCGTCGATCACCAAGAAAGTGGCTGAAAGAAGGTTGCTAGGAAGAAGAAGGTTGCTAGGAAGAAGAACGACGTCGATCGCCGGGGAATTGGCCGGAAGAAGGAGAAGAAAGTTGTTGTGAAGAAGAAAGTCGGTAAATCGAGTGAACGGCGGCCAACAGGCATATACTATACCACTTAAGTATAATTTGGTACCAATTTATACTCCATTCGTAACAAAAAAATAAGCATTCCAGAAGCTTCATGGACTGTCAAACCGTCTCCCTTTATATAATACCACATCACATGTATATTATACCACTTAAGTATAGTTTGGTACAAATTTATACTCCACTCAAAAATACCCAGAAGCTTCATGGGCATATTACCGTCTCCATATTTATGAAATACCACATCACATGTAAACTATACCACTTAAGTATAGTTTCTACCAATTTATACTCCATTCATAACAAAAAATAAGAACATTCCAGAAGCTCCATGGGCCTATTACCGTCTCCATCATTATACAGTGCCACATCACATGTAAACTATACCACTTAAGTATAGTTTGGTACCAATTTATACTCCATTCATAACAAAAAAATAAGAATATTCCAGAAGCTCCATGGGCCTATTACCGTCTCCATCATTATACAGTACCACATCACATGTAAATTATACCACTTAAGTATAGTCTACTACCAATTTATACCACTGCAACAGAAATAGGACCATTTCGGAAGTTTCATGGGCCTATTATCGTCTCCATCTTTATATAATACCACATTACATGTAAATTGTACCACTTAATAATATCTTAGTACCAATTTATACTCCATTCGTAACAAAAAAATAAGAACATTCCAGAAGCTTCAGGGGCCGTCAAACCATCTCCATCTTTATACAGTACCACATCACATGTAAATTATACCACTTCAGTGTATATTCATACCAATTTATACTCCATGCATAACAAAAAATAAGAACTTTCCAATGGGCCGTCAAACTGTCTCCATATTTATACAATACCACATCACATGTAAATTATACCACTTCAGCATAATTTTGTAACAATTTATACTCCATTCATAACAAAAAATAAGAACATTCCAGAAACTTCATGGGCCGTCAGTAAATATGGTCTCTCCATCTTTATATGATACCACATCACATGTAAATTATACCACTTAATACTATTTAGGTAACAATTTATACTATCTTGGTGACAATACATTACGAAACAATACCATATAGTATATTATCTGTACCATATTAATGGTTCGAAAAATTTCATAAATAGAAATTGGTTTTTTCGATTGTAGAAGAATAAAAATCATGGAAATATATGATTTGATGTATCTAAACCACCAAGTTTCTTGATTTTGCCACGTTTATGCAAATATGATGTAAGTAGTTAAGTAATGAGGTTTAGATCATGTAAAATGTACACCAATGCAAATCGTATACAACTATATTACATCACATCGATATTTGCCATTATGAATTACAACAAATGTATCCTAACCACCATTATACGTCAATAAATAACAAATCTTACGTTAATAAACCCTTAATTGTAACCCGAAAACGTTTATCCTAAGACCCGATACTCTAAAACATAAAACTGGATACCCTAGCGCAAAAACCGTTATCTATAACACATAAAGTAATTCTGGTACCACATCATTACATGAATACATATTACATAAAAGTTCCCGCCCAAAATAATACTGAGATTCAGCTTTGCCGCCCACTATAAAGTGACTTCCTTATTACATAATAGTTCCGCCCAAAACTATACCACTTCATGCCACTATTGTACCTAACCTTATGGAAACTATACCACTTACACGTTTCTGATACCACATAACGAACACTCATTTAAACTATTTTTCTGGCGACTTCACTTTCAGTTCGTTAATCTTGAGGGACGAACGATTGAGTCACCACTAAGGCGTGATGCGCAAGCTATGGGTCTCTCGAATTTATGATATTAGCTTTAATTTCGACAAAAAATATGCTCGATTTATCTTATTCTCGAATTAATTTCTAGAAATTATTCCTCACAGATCTTAAGTCTGACGACATAAATATCATTGAGATCGTCGATTACACATCAAAATTGATTTATGCCCAGTATGTGTAAAAAAATTTACAGTAAATCGATCGTTGAAATAGCTTTTCCATTAATACCATTTGCATAACATCTGGAAACCACTTCTTATGGTAGTTATACCACTTAACGCTGTCTTAGTACCTGATCATATAAAATTAATACCAAATTAGAATTATATCTCGTACCAGTTCGAGTAACGCTTCTTATCGTAACTATACCACTTTATGCCACTATTGTACCAAATCTTATGGAAATTATACCACTTGCGCGTTTTTATACCACAAAACGAAGACTCAATTTTAAAAATTTTCTCTGGCGATTTCACTTTCAATTCGTTAATCTTCAGGGACGAACGATTGAGTCAACACTAAGGCGCGACGTAAATTCCAAGCCATGGGTCTCTCGAATTTATGCATATTTGGCTTTAATTTCGACCAAAAACATGCCCGATTTATCTTAGTTCCGAAATGAATTTCCACAAATTATTCCTAACAGATCTTAAATCTAACGACATACTCGAAAATTTACGGCAAAATCGATCGTCCAAATAGTTTTTTCAATTGATAACATTTGTATAACATCTCGTAACACAATATAGCGATATCATACCTCTTTATATAACACCTACATAAATTGTACAAGGGCATTTTCGTCAAGTCATTGATTGTGCCCTTTAATTTGAATTTAACTTAATGCTGGTCCTTAAAACTGTATTTGGGATGAAAGGGGCTTGAACTCAAACTCATACTTACGATGGGGCTTGATATAGGAACGCCCCTTATTTTTAAACGGGAAATTTATATTCAGTCCCTAGTCAGTAAGTTTCTAAACTATTCAGTCCCTGCCAGAATTTTTATTAGTTTTAAGGACCAACTTTACGTAAAAGGCAGAGTTAAGGCTAAAAATATGAATTGACGATAATACCCTTCTTAACATACTACAATAAGCGTTACTTTACGGCCGCTTTCAGTTATGCAGTTAGAGTATATTGTTATAAACATATGGTTAACGTTATTTTGCATCCCGTTACTATGATGCAGAAAATTGTTACTGACAGAGACTATTTATTTTATGAATCTCGTTTTTACATTGAATCGAGCTCCGAAATTTCGAATGCCCATTAACCAACCAATTTCGGCGTGTAAGGTAGGATCATGTGTTGTGGTATTGACGACGCAAGATGTAGGATTTGTAATGAATTTTTATCTTTCTATTTAGGGTTCTAAGATGCGAAAATAAGATGAAATCAAAGCCATTTTTGGCAACGATTACATCCAATATGTATAAATTCGAAGTACCCATAGTATGGGCAGCTCGGTGCGGCACCTTGTTTGCTCGTTCGTCCGATGTTCATTATTTAATTTCACCAAAATACGATCGACCCCAATAATTTGGGTATTTTTTCACTATGCCATTAGATTCAAAATTATGTGTCAATTATTAACTCTCAAACCGTAAAAAGAGAGACGACAATCCATTGCCGGACGACGAACCTCGCAGGAGGATCTACGAGACTCGGGGTTTATTTCCGGCGGAGAAGGGAATCTCCGACCGAGAAAACTCGGGATCTGAACGGCACTCAAAGGACGGAAAGGTCCTTGCAAAGCTGGAGACGGCCATTATTAGGGTTCGTTAGATTAGGAGCTAAGAGAGGTCTCTCTTAACAGCTTCGTTGTGACGTGATATTTCTTCATTTTATAGCGGCGCAAAAAGAATCTTATTTTTTCAGCTTATTTATTATTCAACAAGGGTAATTATT